>CM068370.1:412072807-413272807 GCA_034769895.1 Magicicada septendecula
CAGAATCTTATCTCTGTTCAATTCCAAACTAATGGGCTTTGAACGAATACAGTTCACAATAGAGCACGAACAGAATAGTTCCATTTCATTTCTTGATACCAAGGTTATTAGACAGACTGATGGTACTATAGTCACTGATTGGTTCATAAAACCCACCAACTCGGTAGATATCTGCATTTTAATTCCAACCATCCCATACATCTAAAAACTAACTTAATCCACTCGGTATATAAGAGAGCCACCGGTCTAAGTGATCAATCATTTCATCAAAAAAACACGGAATTAGTATTTAAGATTTTCAAAAACAATGGTTACCCAGACCACATAATCAAACAGGTAATTCATAAACATCGCGCAAATCAGCTGAGCCCCAATCTTACATCTGCCCAATCTAATACACCTGAGCCCAACGCTGGCTCGTACTTTTCTACAACTTATGTTAAAGGGCTTTCTGAAAAACTTAAAAAATGCCTATCAAAAATTCAAAAAACTTTAGCATTCAAAAACCAACATACTGTTCGATCTCTCTTCTCAAGCCTCAAAGACCCGACATCCAAAGATAAACGATCTAATGTCGTATACACTATCCAATGCAATGACTGTCCAGCCACATACACTGGTATTACGTTCCAATATTTACATAAGAGAATTTATCAACATAGGTATGATTGCCATAAAAAAACCCATATGATAACCCCAACGCTTTAGTATCTCACCATTTAAACACCGGTCATGAATTTGACTTCGACAACACCCAAATTAAATATTACGAAAATAATTATTTCAAAAGGTGCGTACTGGAAATGATTCAAATTAAAAGTGACCTCAATCCATTAATTTTCGGACTGATACTCAAAACCTCTCGTCCAGTTATGCTCAACTTATACACACCGTCAAAACATGAAATTTGAAGAAATAATCAGTAGTCTCCCTACAGGATGTGTTGGTCATTAGTGGCCAGCTTGTCGTTAGATATTAATTAGTGTCACACTCCCCCTAGTGCAAATCTTTCTCAACTGTCTTCCGAACACATGTTACTTAATTTCCTACAAATGTACAAGGGTCATCTGTTCTGCTTTATAATAAGGTGTTGGTTAGGGAAAATTTATAGTTGTGTGTTTGGCGTCAGCAACAATTGTAAGTGTCTCACTGATCATATTATTTAGTATTAGCTAAGAAACATATAACATTTCTTACAGACACATAGTCGATCAGTTTTAAACTCAGTACAGTGGGCATCTCCGTTGTGCATAATTTACACTTAGATGATAAAAATAAGTCAATAAAATAGTGTTATATTTACGTATGGATTCTCGAATGTGTAGTTGACTTGTGAGGTTGTTTTGTTGTGTGTGTGTGTGTGTGTGTGTGTGTGTGTGTGTGTGTGTGTGTGTGTGTGTGTGTGTGTGTGTGTGTGTGTGTGTGTGTGTGTGTGTGTGTGTGTGTGTGTGTGTGTGTTCATATGTAATTCTAGCGTGTGTGTATGTACACGTCTACGTGTTAGATTTGTGGTATATATCTGTTTAGAATAGAGTGAGAGAGAGAGAGAGAGAGAGAGAGAGGGAGAGAGAGAGAGAGAGAGAGAGAGAGAGAGAGAGAGAGAGAGAGAGAGAGAGAGAGAGAGAGAGAGAGAGAGAGAGAGAGAGAGTGATTGAGGGAGCATGTGAGAGAGATTATGACCGACAAATATTTGAACTACATTGACTATGGTACTCTGTATAGACAAGTTCCAGGTAAATAACATTGACCAAAATGTAAATATTAAGTAATAACAATTTTCATATAATAGATCTGTTATCTATAATGTTGTGTTATTAAAGTCTGTAACCCTTTAATACAAGTTGGTAAATCATTTCTGTTATCGTGTGCATATATTCTCTATTTATATGAGGATGATAGTGTAATAAAAATGGTGAGTGTTTTAGGGTGCCAATCGTGGACAATGACAAATGAGAGGGAGAGAGAGAGAGACCTAGAGAGAGAGTGTGAGAGAGAGGGAAAGAGAGTGAATGAGAGGAAGGGAGAGAGAGAGAGAGAGAGAGAGTAAATGAAGAGAGATAATGAGAGGGAGAGGGGAGAGAGTTGTGAGAGCGAAGGGTGGAGATAGTGTGAGAGGGAAGAGGAGACAGTGAGTGAGATGTAGAAGAGAGAGAGAGAGGGATAGTGAGTGAGTGGGGTGATAGTGAGTGATAGATCGATTTCAGGTTAGAGTGAGAGGCTGTGAGGACTGGCGGGTGAGCATGGGGTGAAAGAGAAGGGTGATTGTGGACACATACATAAATTACATTATTCTATAGTACTCTTGACTATATTTTACAATATGATTACAATTACCGTATTATCCAAGTTTACCTGTTAGTAAAATTTACCAGAAACTTTTGTTTTGTAACCTTTGTCAACTATTTGATTTAAGTCGTAATGTTTTACAATATTGTGTAAATTGTATGTTTCTAAATTATGATTGTTTGCTAACACCAGTAGGGAGTGAAACATGGTAAAAATAACTTTTAATAATTACGTAGTAACATCCCCTAATCTCTTTTAGTTATAGGTAATATATTACTTTGCTATATGTTGACTGTTGTAGGTATAAACAATTTATGTACCAATCTACTGTAATATCCAATTGTTGGTTACTGTTTGTTTAATTAATTAAAATAACATTATATTTAGTAATTTAAATTGTAATACTGTATAAATTAAGTTCTCTCATACTATAATTTGCTCGCTTTCTTAAAGATAATTGAAGATGTAAACAAACTATCATAAGTCTTCACATAAAAAATGATACATACATACACACGCACACACTCACATCACCACACGTTCACCCAAATATTTAATTGTTTCGTTATGTTTGATATTTCTATTGTATTTCATACACAGGTCCTGAAGATGACAATAAATATTGTCGAAACGTCGACGCAAAATAACTAAAGTTGTATTATTGACCGATCCTCACTAACCATCCACTAAAACATTCACTGATTGACGGTCACTAAAAATTTAAGGATTTAATTAAGAACTGAGGTTATTCAACAACAAACATGGGATTCTACAGAGAAATATCGGACACATACGGACAACCAGCTTGCCGACTCCTAAAATTATGGGCCAGTGATAACAGGAAACTCGCTCCCTCATTAACCAACGTATGTTTCTGCTGAAGTGTCGACAGTTCAAAGTATTTCCTGCACATATAGAAGCAATGTTCAACTTTAAACGTCGCACCATGGAACAACAAATGTACAATAGTGTTGTGAACAGTGCAAATAGATTTAAAAGAGACTATCTTAATAGTGAAATTAAAAATTCCATAAAAAATCTTAATTACACAAAAAATAGGATACATCAAACCAAACTCAATAGTTATCAATACTTACCAGCTTCCATAATAAACGAATTTTCAAATAAACAAAACAGTGCGTTTCAACACATGGTAGAAAAAATTCGAAACAAGCAAATCGCGAAACTAAACGGATAAAACAACAAAAGGACAACCTTCCAAAATTCAATCCGGACTGGCTGATAAATCTCACTGACATCGACATTTCTCTCGATATAAAAACATTACTTTCCCTAGGACCAAAATTTGCCCTCCCGGATAATGATAATCGCATCCCCACCGAGAAAATTATCACCGAAGTAGAACACGTTCTTCACAACCTACCTGAAGATAAAAATCCAGAAATTGTCAGGAGTGAATGTATTAATATTATTACTAATCACATTAACAAAAATAAATCAAATAAAAATAAAAAACACCAAAACAACCAGCTGGCTACTGTTTGTAAAGCCACCAAACACTTCTTATCAGACAATAAAGACATTTTAGTACTGCAAGCAGATAAATCTACAAGACAGTTATCATGTATAAAACTGAGTATTTCAATAGAATGAATTCATTAGTAGGTGATTGTGAAACATATGTTAAGCTTAATAGGGACCCCACTACTTCTTTAAACAACTCAACTGTGACAATACTCAAAGAGGCTTTCAAAAACGGACAAATTGACAACAATACCTATAAACGCTTAGTTCCCATGCCCCTACTCCACCTAAAATTTACGGCTTAGTAAAAACTCATAAACCTGACAACCCTCTTAGACCTATTATCTCATTTATAAACTCCCCTACATATGAAACATCAAAATGGCTAGCAAATATTCTAAAAAATGCGTCTTCTGAAAAGTACAACATTAGTGATAGCTTTACCTTTGTTGAAACTATAAAGAAACAACCAATCATGTTTTAATTTCACTAGACGTTTCCTCCTTATTCACTAATGTAAATATCCAAACAGTGATCAACATTTAAACAAAAATTGGAACTGCATCTCACACATACAACATTAGATAAGGATAGTTTCCTTAAACTTCTGTCGCATTGTTGCAATAATGTTATTTCACATTTCAGGGACAATTTTTAAAACAAACTTACGGCACTGCTATGGGTAGCAGTCTCGGGCCCATCTTAGCTGACATTACCATGAACCAGTTTCTTGACATAGTTATCCCTACGCTACCATTTAATCTCCCCTTCCTATATAAATACGTGGACGATATTATAACATGTATTCCATATGACCAACACGACACAATCTTATCTCTGTTCATTCCAAACTAATGGGCTCTTGAACGAATACAGTTCACAATAGAGCACGAACAGAATAGTTCCATTTCATTTCTTGATACCAAGGTTATTAGACAGACTGATGGTACTATAGTCACTGATTGGTTCATAAAAACCCACCAACTCCGGTAGATATCTGCATTTTAATTCCAACCATCCCATACATCTAAAAACTAACTTAATCCACTCGGTATATAAGAGAGCCACCGGTCTAAGTGATCAATCATTTCATCAAAAAAACACGGAATTAGTATTTAAGATTTTCAAAAACAATGGTTACCCAGACCACATAATCAAACAGGTAATTCATAAACATCGCGCAAATCAGCTGAGCCCCAATTTTACATCTGCCCAATCTAATACACCTGAGCCCAACGCTGGCTCGTACTTTTCTACAACTTATGTTAAAGGGCTTTCTGAAAAACTTAAAATATGCCTATCAAAAATTCAAAAACTTTAGCATTCAAAACCAACATACTGTTCGATCTCTCTTCTCAAGCCTCAAGGACCCGACATCCAAAGATAAACGATCTAATGTCGTATACACTATCCAATGCAATGACTGTCCAGCCACATACACTGGTATTACGTCCCAATATTTACATAAGAGAATTTATCAACATAGGTATGATTGCCATAAAAAAACCCATAATGATAACCCCAACGCTTTAGTATCTCACCATTTAAACACCGGTCATGAATTTGACTTCGACAACACCCAAATTGAATATTACGAAAATAATTATTTCAAAAGGTGCGTACTGGAAATGATTCAAATTAAAAGTGACCCTCAATCCATTAATTTTCGGACTGATACTCAAAACCTCTCGTCCAGTTATGCTCAACTTATACACACCGTCAAAACATGAAATTTGAAGAAATAATCAGTAGTCTCCCTACAGGATGTGTTGGTCATTAGTGGCCAGCTTGTCGTTAGATATTAATTAGTGTCACACTCCCCCCTAGTGCAAATCTTTCTCAACTGTCTTCCGAACACATTGTACTTAATTTCCTACAAATGTACAAGGGTCATCTGTTCTGCTTTATAATAAGGTGTTGGTTAGGGAAAATTTACAGTTGTGTGTTTGGCGTCAGCAACAATTGTAAGTGTCTCACTGATCATATTATTTAGTATTAGCTAAGAAACATATAACATTTCTTACAGACACATAGTCGATCAGTTTTAAACTCAGTACAGTGGGCATCTCCGTTGTGCATAATTTACACTTAGATGATAAAAATAAGTCAATAAAATAGTGTTATATTTACGTATGGATTCTCGAATGTGTAGTTGACTTGTGAGGTTGTTTTGTTGTGTGTGTGTGTGTGTGTGTGTGTGTGTGTGTGTGTGTGTGTGTGTGTGTGTGTGTGTGTGTGTGTGTGTGTGTGTGTGTGTGTGTGGTGTGTGTGTTGTGTGTGTGTGTGTGTGTGTGTGTGTGTGTGTGTGTGTGTGTGTGTGTGTGTGTGTGTGTGTGTGTGTGTGTGTGTGTGTGTGTGTGTGTGTGTGTGTGTGTGTGTGTGTGTGTGTGTGTGTGTGTGTGTGTTCATATGTAATTCTAGCGTGTGTGTATGTACACGTCTACGTGTTAGATTTGTGGTATATATCTGTTTAGAATAGAGTGAGAGAGAGAGAGAGAGAGAGAGAGAGAGAGAGAGAGAGAGAGAGAGAGAGAGAGAGAGAAAGAGAGAGAGAGAGAGAGAGAGAGAGAGAGAGAGAGAGAGAGAGAGAGAGGAGAGCGAGAGAGAGAGAGAGAAGTGATTGAGGGAGTATGTGAGAGAGATTATGACCGACAAATATTTGAACTACATTGACTATGGTACTCTGTATAGACCAAGTTCCAGGTAAATAACATTGACCAAAATGTAAATATTAAGTAATAACAATTTTCATATAATAGATCTGTTATCTATAATGTTGTGTTATAAAGTCTGTAACCCTTTTAATACAAGTTGGTAAATCATTTCTGTTATCGTGTGCATATATTCTCTATTTATATGAGGATGATAGTGTAATAAAAATGGTGAGTGTTTTAGGGTGCCAATCGTGGACAATGACAAATGAGAGGGAGAGAGAGAGAGACCTAGAGGAGAGAGTGTGAGAGAGAGGGAAAGAGAGTGAATGAGAGGAAGGGAGAGAGAGAGAGAGAGAGAGTAAATGAAGAGAGATAATGAGAGGGAGAGGGAGAGAGTGTGAGAGCGAAGGGTGGAATAGTGTGAGAGGGAAGAAGGGAGACAGTGAGTGAGATGTAGAAGAGAGAGAGAGAGGGATAGTGAGTGAGTGGGGTGATAGTGAGTGATAGATCGATGTCAGGTTAGAGTGAGAGGCTGTGAGGACTGGCGGGTGAGCATGGGTGAAAGAGAAGGGTGATTGTGGACACATACATAAATTACATTATTCTATAGTACTCTTGACTATATTTTACAATATGATTACAATTACCGTATTATCCAAGTTTACCTGTTAGTAAAATTTACCAGAAACTTTTGTTTGTAACCTTTGTCAACTATTTGATTTAAGTCGTAATGTTTTACAATATTGTGTAAATTGTATGTTTCTAAATTATGATTGTTTGCTAACACCAGTAGGGAGTGAAACATGGTAAAAATAACTTTTAATAATTACGTAGTAACATCCCCTAATCTCTTTTAGTTATAGGTAATATATTACTTTGCTATATGTTGACTGTTGTAGGTATAAACAATTTATGTACCAATCTACTGTAATATCCAATTGTTGGTTACTGTTTGTTTAATTAATTAAAATAACATTATATTTAGTAATTTAAATTGTAATACTGTATAAATTAAGTTCTCTCATACTATAATTTGCTCGCTTTCTTAAAGATAATTTGAAGATGTAAACAAACTATCATAAGTCTTCACATAAAAAATGATACATACATACACACGCACACACTCACATCACCAACACGTTCACCCAAATATTTAATTGTTTCGTTATGTTTGATATTTCTATTGTATTTCATACACAGGTCCTGAAGATGACAATAAATATTGTCGAAACGTCGACGCAAAATAACTAAAGTTGTATTATTGACCGATCCTCACTAACCATCCACTAAAACATTCACTGATTGACGGTCACTAAAAATTTAAGGATTTAATTAAGAACTGAGGTTATTCAACAACAAACATGGGATTCTACAGAGGAATATCGGACACATACGGACAACCAGCTTGCCGACTCCTAAAATTATGGGCCAGTGATAACAGGAAACTCGCTTCCCTCATTAACCAACGTATTTTTCTGCTGAAGTGTCGACAGTTCAAAGTATTTCCTGCACATATAGAAGCAATGTTCAACTTTAAACGTCGCACCATGGAACAACAAATGTACAATAGTGTTGTGAACAGTGCAAATAGATTTAAAAGAGACTATCTTAATAGTGAAATTAAAAATTCCATAAAAAATCTTAATTACACAAAAAATAGGACACATCAAACCAAACTCAATAGTTATCAACACTTACCAGCTTCCATAATAAACGAATTTTCAAATAAACAAAACAGTGCGTTTCAACACATGGTAGAAAAAATTCGAAACAAGCAAATCTCGAAACTAAACCGGATAAAACAACAAAAGGACAACCTTCCAAAATTCAATCCGGACTGGCTGATAAATCTCACTGACATCGACATTTCTCTCGATATAAAAACATTACTTTCCCTAGGACCAAAATTTGCCCTCCCGGATAATGATAATCGCATCCCCACCGAGAAAATTATCACCGAAGTAGAACACGTTCTTCACAACCTACCTGAAGATAAAAATCCAGAAATTGTCAGGAGTGAATGTATTAATATTATTACTAATCACATTAACAAAAATAAATCAAATAAAAATAAAAAACACCAAAACAACCAGCTGGCTACTGTTTGTAAAGCCACCAAACACTTCTTATCAGACAATAAAGACATTTTAGTACTGCAAGCAGATAAATCTAACAAGACAGTTATCATGTATAAAACTGAGTATTTCAATAGAATGAATTCATTAGTAGGTGATTGTGAAACATATGTTAAGCTTAATAGGGACCCCACTACTTCTTTAAACAACTCAACTGTGACAATACTCAAAGAGGCTTTCAAAAACGGACAAATTGACAACAATACCTATAAACGCTTAGTTCCCCATGCCCCAACTCCACCTAAAATTTACGGCTTAGTAAAAACTCATAAACCTGACAACCCTCTTAGACCTATTATCTCATTTATAAACTCCCCTACATATGAAACATCAAAATGGCTAGCAAATATTCTAAAAAATGCGTCTTCTGAAAAGTACAACATTAGTGATAGCTTTACCTTTGTTGAAACTATAAAGAAACAACCAATCATGTTTTAATTTCACTAGACGTTTCCTCCTTATTCACTAATGTAAATATCCAAACAGTGATCAACATTTTAAACAAAAATTGGAACTGCATCTCCACACATACAACATTAGATAAGGATAGTTTCCTTAAACTTCTGTCGCATTGTTGCAATAATGGTTATTTCACATTTCAGGGACAATTTTTTAAACAAACTTACGGCACTGCTATGGGTAGCAGTCTCGGGCCCATCTTAGCTGACATTACCATGAACCAGTTTCTTGACATAGTTATCCCTACGCTACCATTTAATCTCCCCTTCCTATATAAATACGTGGACGATATTATAACATGTATTCCATATGACCAACACGACACAATCTTATCTCTGTTCAATTCCAAACTAATGGGCTTTGAACGAATACAGTTCACAATAGAGCACGAACAGAATAGTTCCATTTCATTTCTTGATACCAAGATTATTAGACAGACTGATGGTACTATAGTCACTGATTGGTTCATAAAACCCACCAACTCCGGTAGATATCTGCATTTTAATTCCAACCATCCCATACATCTAAAAACTAACTTAATCCACTCGGTATATAAGAGAGCCACCGGTCTAAGTGATCAATCATTTCATCAAAAAAACACGGAATTAGTATTTAAGATTTTCAAAAACAATGGTTACCCAGACCACATAATCAAACAGGTAATTCATAAACATCGCGCAAATCAGCTGAGCCCCAATTTTACATCTGCCCAATCTAATACACCTGAGCCCAACGCTGGCTCGTACTTTTCTACAACTTATGTTAAAGGGCTTTCTGAAAAACTTAAAATATGCCTATCAAAAATTCAAAAAACTTTAGCATACAAAAACCAACATACTGTTCGATCTCTCTTCTCAAGCCTCAAAGACCCGACATCCAAAGATAAACGATCTAATGTCGTATACACTATCCAATGCAATGACTGTCCAGCCACATACACTGGTATTACGTCCCAATATTTACATAAGAGAATTTATCAACATAGGTATGATTGCCATAAAAAAACCCATAATGATAACCCCAACGCTTTAGTATCTCACCATTTAAACACCGGTCATGAATTTGACTTCCACAACACCCAAATTAAATATTACGAAAATAATTATTTCAAAAGGTGCGTACTGGAAATGATTCAAATTAAAAGTGACCCTCAATCCATTAATTTTCGGACTGATACTCAAAACCTCTCGTCCAGTTATGCTCAACTTATACACACCGTCAAAACATGAAATTTGAAGAAATAATCAGTAGTCTCCCTACAGGATGTGTTGGTCATTAGTGGCCAGTTTGTCGTTAGATATTAATTAGTGTCACACGCCCCCCTAGTGCAAATCTTTCTCAACTGTCTTCCGAACACATTGTACTTAATTTCCTACAAATGTACAAGGGTCATCTGTTCTGCTTTATAATAAGGTGTTGGTTAGGGAAAATTTACAGTTGTGTGTTTGGCGTCAGCAACAATTGTAAGTGTCTCACTGATCATATTATTTAGTATTAGCTAAGAAACATATAACATTTCTTACAGACACATAGTCGATCAGTTTTAAACTCAGTACAGTGGGCATCTCCGTTGTGCATAATTTACACTTAGATGATAAAAATAAGTCAATAAAATAGTGTTATATTTACGTATGGATTCTCGAATGTGTAGTTGACTTGTGAGGTTGTTGTTGTTGTGTGTGTGTGTGTGTGTGTGTGTGTGTGTGTGTGTGTGTGTGTGTGTGTGTGTGTGTGTGTGTGTGTGTGTGTGTGTGTGTGTGTGTGTGTGTGTGTGTGTGTGTGTGTGTGTGTGTGTGTGTAATTCAAGCGTGTGTGTATGTACACGTCTACGTGTTAGATTTGTGGTATATATCTGTTTAGAATAGAGTGAGAGAGAGAGAGAGAGAGAGAGAGAGAGAGAGTGAGTGAGTGATTGAGGGAGCATGTGAGAGAGATTATGACCGACATATATTTGAACTACATTGACTATGGTACTCTGTATAGACCAAGTTCCAGGTAAATAACATTGACCAAAATGTAAATATTAAGTAATAACAATTTTCATATAATATATCTGTTATCTATAATGTTGTGTTATAAAGTCTGTAACCCTTTAATACAAGTTGGTAAATCATTTCTGTTATCGTGTGCATAAATTCTCTATTTATATGAGGATGATAGTGTAATAAAAATGGTGAGTGTTTTAGAGTGCCAATCGTGGACAATGACAAATGAGAGGGAGAGAGAGAGAGACCGAGAGAGAGAGTGTGAGAGAGAGGGAGAGAGAGTGAATGAGAGGAAGGGAGAGAGAGAGAGAGAAAGAGAGTAAATGAAGAGAGATAATGAGAGGGAGAGAGAGAGAGTGTGAGAGCGAAGGGTGGAAGAGTGAGAGAGGGAAGAAGGGAGACAGTGAGTGAGATGTAGAAGAGAGAGAGAGAGGGATAGTGAGTGAGTGGGGTGATAGTGAGTGATAGATCGATTTCAGGTTAGAGTGAGAGGCTGTGAGGACTGGCGGGTGAGCATGGGTGAAAGAGAAGGGTGATTGTGGACACATACATAAATTACATTATTCTATAGTACTCTTGACTATATTTTACAATATGATTACAATTACCGTATTATCCAAGTTTACCTGTTAGTAAAATTTACCAGAAACTTTTGTTTGTAACCTTTGTCAACTATCTGATTTAAGTCGTAATGTTTTACAATATTGTGTAAATTGTATGTTTCTAAATTATGATTGTTTGCTAACACCAGTAGGGAGTGAAACATGGTAAAAATAACTTTTAATAATTACGTAGTAACATCCCCTAATCTGTTTTAGTTATAGGTAATATATTACTTTGCTATATGTTGACTGTTGTAGGTATAAACAATTTATGTACCAATCTACTGTAATATCCAATTGTTGGTTACTGTTTGTTTAATTAATTAAAATAACATTATATTTAGTAATTTAAATTGTAATACTGTATAAATTAAGTTCTCTCATACTATAATTTGCTCGCTTTCTTAAAGATAATTTGAAGATGTAAACAAACTATCATAAGTCTTCACATAAAAAATGATACATACATACACACGCACACACTCACATCACCAACACGTTCACCCAAATATTTAATTGTTTCGTTATGTTTGATATTTCTATTGTATTTCATACACAGGTCCTGAAGATGACAATAAATATTGTCGAAACGTCGACGCAAAATAACTAAAGTTGTATTATTGACCGATCCTCACTAACCATCCACTAAAACATTCACTGATTGACGGTCACTAAAAATTTAAGGATTTAATTAAGAACTGAGGTTATTCAACAACAAACATGGGATTCTACAGAGAAATATCGGACACATACGGACAACCAGCTTGCCGACTCCTAAAATTATGGGCCAGTGATAACAGGAAACTCGCTTCCCTCATTAACCAACGTATTTTTCTGCTGAAGTGTCGACAGTTCAAAGTATTTCCTGCACATATAGAAGCAATGTTCAACTTTAAACGTCGCACCATGGAACAACAAATGTACAATAGTGTTGTGAACAGTGCAAATAGATTTAAAAGAGACTATCTTAATAGTGAAATTAAAAATTCCATAAAAAATCTTAATTACACAAAAAATAGGATACATCAAACCAAACTCAATAGTTATCAACACTTACCAGCTTCCATAATAAACGAATTTTCAAATAAACAAAACAGTGCGTTTCAACACATGGTAGAAAAAATTCGAAACAAGCAAATCTCGAAACTAAACCGGATAAAACAACAAAAGGACAACCTTCCAAAATTCAATCCGGACTGGCTGATAAATCTCACTGACATCGACATTTCTCTCGATATAAAAACATTACTTTCCCTAGGACCAAAATTTGCCCTCCCGGATAATGATAATCGCATCCCCACCGAGAAAATTATCACCGAAGTAGAACACGTTCTTCACAACCTACCTGAAGATAAAAATCCAGAAATTGTCAGGAGTGAATGTATTAACATTATTACTAATCACATAACAAAAATAAATCAAATAAAAATAAAAAACACCAAAACAACCAGCTGGCTACTGTTTGTAAAGCCACCAAACACTTCTTATCAGACAATAAAGACATTTTAGTACTGCAAGCAGATAAATCTAACAAGACAGTTATCATGTATAAAACTGAGTATTTCAATAGAATGAATTCATTAGTAGGTGATTGTGAAACATATGTTAAGCTTAATAGGGACCCCACTACTTCTTTAAACAACTCAACTGTGACAATACTCAAAGAGGCTTTCAAAAACGGACAAATTGACAACAATACCTATAAACGCTTAGTTCCCCATGCCCCAACTCCACCTAAAATTTACGGCTTAGTAAAAACTCATAAACCTGACAACCCTCTTAGACCTATTATCTCATTTATAAACTCCCCTACATATGAAACATCAAAATGGCTAGCAAATATTCTAAAAAATGCGTCTTCTGAAAAGTACAACATTAGTGATAGCTTTACCTTTGTTGAAACTATAAAGAAACACACAATCCCTCCCAATCATGTTTTAATTTCACTAGACGTTTCCTCCTTATTCACTAATGTAAATATCCAAACAGTGATCAACATTTTAAACAAAAATTGGAACTGCATCTCCACACATACAACATTAGATAAGGATAGTTTCCTTAAACTTCTGTCGCATTGTTGCAATAATGGTTATTTCACATTTCAGGGACAATTTTTTAAACAAACTTACGGCACTGCTATGGGTAGCAGTCTCGGGCCCATCTTAGCTGACATTACCATGAACCAGTTTCTTGACATAGTTATCCCTACGCTACCATTTAATCTCCCCTTCCTATATAAATACGTGGACGATATTATAACATTTATTCCATATGACCAACACGACACAATCTTATCTCTGTTCAATTCCAAACTAATGGGCTTTGAACGAATACAGTTCACAATAGAGCACGAACAGAATAGTTCCATTTCATTTCTTGATACCAAGGTTATTAGACAGACTGATGGTACTATAGTCACTGATTGGTTCATAAAACCCACCAACTCCGGTAGATATCTGCATTTTAATTCCAACCATCCCATACATCTAAAAACTAACTTAATCCACTCGGTATATAAGAGAGCCACCGGTCTAAGTGATCAATCATTTCATCAAAAAAACACGGAATTAGTATTTAAGATTTTCAAAAACAATGGTTACCCAGACCACATAATCAAACAGGTAATTCATAAACATCGCGCAAATCAGCTGAGCCCCAATTTTACATCTGCCCAATCTAATACACCTGAGCCCAACGCTGGCTCGTACTTTTCTACAACTTATGTTAAAGGGCTTTCTGAAAAACTTAAAATATGCCTATCAAAAATTCAAAAAACTTTAGCATTCAAAAACCAACATACTGTTCGATCTCTCTTCTCAAGCCTCAAAGACCCGACATCCAAAGATAAACGATCTAATGTCGTATACACTATCCAATGCAATGACTGTCCAGCCACATACACTGGTATTACGTCCCAATATTTACATAAGAGAATTTATCAACATAGGTATGATTGCCATAAAAAAACCCATAATGATAACCCCAACGCTTTAGTATCTCACCATTTAAACACCGGTCATGAATTTGACTTCGACAACACCTAAATTGAATATTACGAAAATAATTATTTCAAAAGGTGCGTACTGGAAATGATTCAAATTAAAAGTGACCCTCAATCCATTAATTTTCGGACTGATACTCAAAACCTCTCGTCCAGTTATGCTCAACTTATACACACCGTCAAAACATGAAATTTGAAGAAATAATCAGTAGTCTCCCTACAGGATGTGTTGGTCATTAGTGGCCAGCTTGTCGTTAGATATTAATTAGTGTCACACTCCCCCCTAGTGCAAATCTTTCTCAACTGTCTTCCGAACACATGTTACTTAATTTCCTACAAATGTACAAGGGTCATCTGTTCTGCTTTATAATAAGGTGTTGGTTAGGGAAAATTTACAGTTGTGTGTTTGGCGTCAGCAACAATTGTAAGTGTCTCACTGATCATATTATTTAGTATTAGCTAAGAAACATATAACATTTCTTACAGACACATAGTCGATCAGTTTTAAACTCAGTACAGTGGGCATCTCCGTTGTGCATAATTTACACTTAGATGATAAAAATAAGTCAATAAAATAGTGTTATATTTACGTATGGATTCTCGAATGTGTAGTTGACTTGTGAGGTTGTTTTGTTGTGTGTGTGTGTGTGTGTGTGTGTGTGTGTGTGTGTGTGTTCATATGTAATTCTAGCGTGTGTGTATGTACACGTCTACGTGTTAGATTTGCGGTATATATCTGTTTAGAATAGAGTGAGAGAGAGAGAGAGAGAGAGAGAGAGAGTGATTGAGGGAGCATGTGAGAGAGATTATGACCGACAAATATTTGAACTACATTGACTATGGTACTCTGTATAGACCAAGTTCCAGGTAAATAACATTGACCAAAATGTAAATATTAAGTAATAACAATTTTCATATAATAGATCTGTTATCTATAATGTTGTGTTATAAAGTCTGTAACCCTTTAATACAAGTTGGTAAATCATTTCTGTTATCGTGTGCATATATTCTCTATTTATATGAGGATGATAGTGTAATAAAAATGGTGAGTGTTTTAGGGTGCCAATCGTGGACAATGACAAATGAGAGGGAGAGAGAGAGAGACCTAGAGAGAGAGTGTGAGAGAGAGGGAAAGAGAGTGAATGAGAGGAAGGGAGAGAGAGAGAGAGTAAATGAAGAGAGATAATGAGAGGGAGAGGGAGAGAGTGTGAGAGCGGAGGGTGGAATAGTGTGAGAGGGAAGAAGGGAGACAGTGAGTGAGATGTAGAAGAGAGAGAGAGAGGGATAGTGAGTGAGTGGGGTGATAGTGAGTGATAGATCGATGTCAGGTTAGAGTGAGAGGCTGTGAGGACTGGCGGGTGAGCATGGGTGAAAGAGAAGGGTGATTGTGGACACATACATAAATTACATTATTCTATAGTACTCTTGACTATATTTTACAATATGATTACAATTACCGTATTATCCAAGTTTACCTGTTAGTAAAATTTACCAGAAACTTTTGTTTGTAACCTTTGTCAACTATTTGATTTAAGTCGTAATGTTTTACAATATTGTGTAAATTGTATGTTTCTAAATTATGATTGTTTGCTAACACCAGTAGGGAGTGAAACATGGTAAAAATAACTTTTAATAATTACGTAGTAACATCCCCTAATCTCTTTTAGTTATAGGTAATATATTACTTTGCTATATGTTGACTGTTGTAGGTATAAACAATTTATGTACCAATCTACTGTAATATCCAATTGTTGGTTACTGTTTGTTTAATTAATTAAAATAACATTATATTTAGTAATTTAAATTGTAATACTGTATAAATTAAGTTCTCTCATACTATAATTTGCTCGCTTTCTTAAAGATAATTTGAAGATGTAAACAAACTATCATAAGTCTTCACATAAAAAATGATACATACATACACACGCACACACTCACATCACCAACACGTTCACCCAAATATTTAATTGTTTCGTTATGTTTGATATTTCTATTGTATTTCATACACAGGTCCTGAAGATGACAATAAATATTGTCGAAACGTCGACGCAAAATAACTAAAGTTGTATTATTGACCGATCCTCACTAACCATCCACTAAAACATTCACTGATTGACGGTCACTAAAAATTTAAGGATTTAATTAAGAACTGAGGTTATTCAACAACAAACATGGGATTCTACAGAGAAATATCGGACACATACGGACAACCAGCTTGCCGACTCCTAAAATTATGGGCCAGTGATAACAGGAAACTCGCTTCCCTCATTAACCAACGTATTTTTCTGCTGAAGTGTCGACAGTTCAAAGTATTTCCTGCACATATAGAAGCAATGTTCAACTTTAAACGTCGCACCATGGAACAACAAATGTACAATAGTGTTGTGAACAGTGCAAATAGATTTAAAAGAGACTATCTTAATAGTGAAATTAAAAATTCCATAAAAAATCTTAATTACACAAAAAATAGGATACATCAAACCAAACTCAATAGTTATCAACACTTACCAGCTTCCATAATAAACGAATTTTCAAATAAACAAAACAGTGCGTTTCAACACATGGTAGAAAAAATTCGAAACAAGCAAATCGCGAAACTAAACCGGATAAAACAACAAAAGGACAACCTTCCAAAATTCAATCCGGACTGGCTGATAAATCTCACTGACATCGACATTTCTCTCGATATAAAAACATTACTTTCCCTAGGACCAAAATTTGCCCTCCCGGATAATGATAATCGCATCCCCACCGAGAAAATTATCACCGAAGTAGAACACGTTCTTCACAACCTACCTGAAGATAAAAATCCAGAAATTGTCAGGAGTGAATGTATTAATATTATTACTAATCACATAACAAAAATAAATCAAATAAAAATAAAAAACACCAAAACAACCAGCTGGCTACTGTTTGTAAAGCCACCAAACACTTCTTATCAGACAATAAAGACATTTTAGTACTGCAAGCAGATAAATCTAACAAGACAGTTATCATGTATAAAACTGAGTATTTCAATAGAATGAATTCATTAGTAGGTGATTGTGAAACATATGTTAAGCTTAATAGGGACCCCACTACTTCTTTAAACAACTCAACTGTGACAATACTCAAAGAGGCTTTCAAAAACGGACAAATTGACAACAATACCTATAAACGCTTAGTTCCCCATGCCCCTACTCCACCTAAAATTTACGGCTTAGTAAAAACTCATAAACCTGACAACCCTCTTAGACCTATTATCTCATTTATAAACTCCCCTACATATGAAACATCAAAATGGCTAGCAAATATTCTAAAAAATGCGTCTTCTGAAAAGTACAACATTAGTGATAGCTTTACCTTTGTTGAAACTATAAAGAAACAACCAATCATGTTTTAATTTCACTAGACGTTTCCTCCTTATTCACTAATGTAAATATCCAAACAGTGATCAACATTTTAAACAAAAATTGGAACTGCATCTCCACACATACAACATTAGATAAGGATAGTTTCCTTAAACTTCTGTCGCATTGTTGCAATAATGGTTATTTCACATTTCAGGGACAATTTTTTAAACAAACTTACGGCACTGCTATGGGTAGCAGTCTCGGGCCCATCTTAGCTGACATTACCATGAACCAGTTTCTTGACATAGTTATCCCTACGCTACCATTTAATCTCCCCTTCCTATATAAATACGTGGACGATATTATAACATGTATTCCATATGACCAACACGACACAATCTTATCTCTGTTCAATTCCAAACTAATGGGCTTTGAACGAATACAGTTCACAATAGAGCACGAACAGAATAGTTCCATTTCATTTCTTGATACCAAGATTATTAGACAGACTGATGGTACTATAGTCACTGATTGGTTCATAAAACCCACCAACTCCGGTAGATATCTGCATTTTAATTCCAACCATCCCATACATCTAAAAACTAACATAATCCACTCGGTATATAAGAGAGCCACCGGTCTAAGTGATCAATCATTTCATCAAAAAAACACGGAATTAGTATTTAAGATTTTCAAAAACAATGGTTACCCAGACCACATAATCAAACAGGTAATTCATAAACATCGCGCAAATCAGCTGAGCCCCAATTTTACATCTGCCCAATCTAATACACCTGAGCCCAACGCTGGCTCGTACTTTTCTACAACTTATGTTAAAGGGCTTTCTGAAAAACTTAAAATATGCCTATCAAAAATTCAAAAAACTTTAGCATACAAAAACCAACATACTGTTCGATCTCTCTTCTCAAGCCTCAAAGACCCGACATCCAAAGATAAACGATCTAATGTCGTATACACTATCCAATGCAATGACTGTCCAGCCACATACACTGGTATTACGTCCCAATATTTACATAAGAGAATTTATCAACATAGGTATGATTGCCATAAAAAAACCCATAATGATAACCCCAACGCTTTAGTATCTCACCATTTAAACACCGGTCATGAATTTGACTTCCACAACACCCAAATTAAATATTACGAAAATAATTATTTCAAAAGGTGCGTACTGGAAATGATTCAAATTAAAAGTGACCCTCAATCCATTAATTTTCGGACTGATACTCAAAACCTCTCGTCCAGTTATGCTCAACTTATACACACCGTCAAAACATGAAATTTGAAGAAATAATCAGTAGTCTCCCTACAGGATGTGTTGGTCATTAGTGGCCAGCTTGTCGTTAGATATTAATTAGTGTCACACTCCCCCCTAGTGCAAATCTTTCTCAACTGTCTTCCGAACACATTGTACTTAATTTCCTACAAATGTACAAGGGTCATCTGTTCTGCTTTATAATAAGGTGTTGGTTAGGGAAAATTTACAGTTGTGTGTTTGGCGTCAGCAACAATTGTAAGTGTCTCACTGATCATATTATTTAGTATTAGCTAAGAAACATATAACATTTCTTACAGACACATAGTCGATCAGTTTTAAACTCAGTACAGTGGGCATCTCCGTTGTGCATAATTTACACTTAGATGATAAAAATAAGTCAATAAAATAGTGTTATATTTACGTATGGATTCTCGAATGTGTAGTTGACTTGTGAGGTTGTTTTGTTGTGTGTGTGTGTGTGTGTGTGTGTGTGTGTGTGTGTGTGTGTGTGTGTGTGTTCGTATGTAATTCTAGCGTGTGTGTATGTACACGTCTACGTGTTAGATTTGTGGTATATATCTGTTTAGAATAGAGTGAGAGAGAGAGAGAGAGAGAGAGAGAGAGAGAGAGAGTGATTGAGGGAGCATGTGAGAGAGATTATGACCGACATATATTTGAACTACATTGACTATGGTACTCTGTATAGACCAAGTTCCAGGTAAATAACATTGACCAAAATGTAAATATTAAGTAATAACAATTTTCATATAATATATCTGTTATCTATAATGTTGTGTTATAAAGTCTGTAACCCTTTAATACAAGTTGGTAAATCATTTCTGTTATCGTGTGCATAAATTCTCTATTTATATGAGGATGATAGTGTAATAAAAATGGTGAGTGTTTTAGAGTGCCAATCGTGGACAATGACAAATGAGAGGGAGAGAGAGAGAGACCGAGAGAGAGAGTGTGAGAGAGTGTGAGAGAGAGGGAGAGAGAGTGAATGAGAGGATGGGAGAGAGAGAGAGAGAGAAAGAGAGTAAATGAAGAGAGATAATGAGAGGGAGAGAGAGAGAGTGTGAGAGCGAAGGGTGGAAGAGTGAGAGAGGGAAGAAGGGAGACAGTGAGTGAGATGTAGAAGAGAGAGAGAGAGAGGGATAGTGAGTGAGTGGGGTGATAGTGAGTGATAGATCGATTTCAGGTTAGAGTGAGAGGCTGTGAGGACTGGCGGGTGAGCATGGGTGAAAGAGAAGGGTGATTGTGGACACATACATAAATTACATTATTCTATAGTACTCTTGACTATATTTTACAATATGATTACAATTACCGTATTATCCAAGTTTACCTGTTAGTAAAATTTACCAGAAACTTTTGTTTGTAACCTTTGTCAACTATCTGATTTAAGTCGTAATGTTTTACAATATTGTGTAAATTGTATGTTTCTAAATTATGATTGTTTGCTAACACCAGTAGGGAGTGAAACATGGTAAAAATAACTTTTAATAATTACGTAGTAACATCCCCTAATCTGTTTTAGTTATAGGTAATATATTACTTTGCTATATGTTGACTGTTGTAGGTATAAACAATTTATGTACCAATCTACTGTAATATCCAATTGTTGGTTACTGTTTGTTTAATTAATTAAAATAACATTATATTTAGTAATTTAAATTGTAATACTGTATAAATTAAGTTCTCTCATACTATAATTTGCTCGCTTTCTTAAAGATAATTTGAAGATGTAAACAAACTATCATAAGTCTTCACATAAAAAATGATACATACATACACACGCACACACTCACATCACCAACACGTTCACCCAAATATTTAATTGTTTCGTTATGTTTGATATTTCTATTGTATTTCATACACAGGTCCTGAAGATGACAATAAATATTGTCGAAACGTCGACGCAAAATAACTAAAGTTGTATTATTGACCGATCCTCACTAACCATCCACTAAAACATTCACTGATTGACGGTCACTAAAAATTTAAGGATTTAATTAAGAACTGAGGTTATTCAACAACAAACATGGGATTCTACAGAGAAATATCGGACACATACGGACAACCAGCTTGCCGACTCCTAAAATTATGGGCCAGTGATAACAGGAAACTCGCTTCCCTCATTAACCAACGTATTTTTCTGCTGAAGTGTCGACAGTTCAAAGTATTTCCTGCACATATAGAAGCAATGTTCAACTTTAAACGTCGCACCATGGAACAACAAATGTACAATAGTGTTGTGAACAGTGCAAATAGATTTAAAAGAGACTATCTTAATAGTGAAATTAAAAATTCCATAAAAAATCTTAATTACACAAAAAATAGGACACATCAAACCAAACTCAATAGTTATCAACACTTACCAGCTTCCATAATAAACGAATTTTCAAATAAACAAAACAGTGCGTTTCAACACATGGTAGAAAAAATTCGAAACAAGCAAATCTCGAAACTAAACCGGATAAAACAACAAAAGGACAACCTTCCAAAATTCAATCCGGACTGGCTGATAAATCTCACTGACATCGACATTTCTCTCGATATAAAAACATTACTTTCCCTAGGACCAAAATTTGCCCTCCCGGATAATGATAATCGCATCCCCACCGAGAAAATTATCACCGAAGTAGAACACGTTCTTCACAACCTACCTGAAGATAAAAATCCAGAAATTGTCAGGAGTGAATGTATTAATATTATTACTAATCACATTAACAAAAATAAATCAAATAAAAATAAAAAACACCAAAACAACCAGCTGGCTACTGTTTGTAAAGCCACCAAACACTTCTTATCAGACAATAAAGACATTTTAGTACTGCAAGCAGATAAATCTAACAAGACAGTTATCATGTATAAAACTGAGTATTTCAATAGAATGAATTCATTAGTAGGTGATTGTGAAACATATGTTAAGCTTAATAGGGACCCCACTACTTCTTTAAACAACTCAACTGTGACAATACTCAAAGAGGCTTTCAAAAACGGACAAATTGACAACAATACCTATAAACGCTTAGTTCCCCATGCCCCAACTCCACCTAAAATTTACGGCTTAGTAAAAACTCATAAACCTGACAACCCTCTTAGACCTATTATCTCATTTATAAACTCCCCTACATATGAAACATCAAAATGGCTAGCAAATATTCTAAAAAATGCGTCTTCTGAAAAGTACAACATTAGTGATAGCTTTACCTTTGTTGAAACTATAAAGAAACAACCAATCATGTTTTAATTTCACTAGACGTTTCCTCCTTATTCACTAATGTAAATATCCAAACAGTGATCAACATTTTAAACAAAAATTGGAACTGCATCTCCACACATACAACATTAGATAAGGATAGTTTCCTTAAACTTCTGTCGCATTGTTGCAATAATGGTTATTTCACATTTCAGGGACAATTTTTTAAACAAACTTACGGCACTGCTATGGGTAGCAGTCTCGGGCCCATCTTAGCTGACATTACCATGAACCAGTTTCTTGACATAGTTATCCCTACGCTACCATTTAATCTCCCCTTCCTATATAAATACGTGGACGATATTATAACATGTATTCCATATGACCAACACGACACAATCTTATCTCTGTTCAATTCCAAACTAATGGGCTTTGAACGAATACAGTTCACAATAGAGCACGAACAGAATAGTTCCATTTCATTTCTTGATACCAAGATTATTAGACAGACTGATGGTACTATAGTCACTGATTGGTTCATAAAACCCACCAACTCCGGTAGATATCTGCATTTTAATTCCAACCATCCCATACATCTAAAAACTAACTTAATCCACTCGGTATATAAGAGAGCCACCGGTCTAAGTGATCAATCATTTCATCAAAAAAACACGGAATTAGTATTTAAGATTTTCAAAAACAATGGTTACCCAGACCACATAATCAAACAGGTAATTCATAAACATCGCGCAAATCAGCTGAGCCCCAATTTTACATCTGCCCAATCTAATACACCTGAGCCCAACGCTGGCTCGTACTTTTCTACAACTTATGTTAAAGGGCTTTCTGAAAAACTTAAAATATGCCTATCAAAAATTCAAAAAACTTTAGCATACAAAAACCAACATACTGTTCGATCTCTCTTCTCAAGCCTCAAAGACCCGACATCCAAAGATAAACGATCTAATGTCGTATACACTATCCAATGCAATGACTGTCCAGCCACATACACTGGTATTACGTCCCAATATTTACATAAGAGAATTTATCAACATAGGTATGATTGCCATAAAAAAACCCATAATGATAACCCCAACGCTTTAGTATCTCACCATTTAAACACCGGTCATGAATTTGACTTCCACAACACCCAAATTAAATATTACGAAAATAATTATTTCAAAAGGTGCGTACTGGAAATGATTCAAATTAAAAGTGACCCTCAATCCATTAATTTTCGGACTGATACTCAAAACCTCTCGTCCAGTTATGCTCAACTTATACACACCGTCAAAACATGAAATTTGAAGAAATAATCAGTAGTCTCCCTACAGGATGTGTTGGTCATTAGTGGCCAGCTTGTCGTTAGATATTAATTAGTGTCACACTCCCCCCTAGTGCAAATCTTTCTCAACTGTCTTCCGAACACATTGTACTTAATTTCCTACAAATGTACAAGGGTCATCTGTTCTGCTTTATAATAAGGTGTTGGTTAGGGAAAATTTACAGTTGTGTGTTTGGCGTCAGCAACAATTGTAAGTGTCTCACTGATCATATTATTTAGTATTAGCTAAGAAACATATAACATTTCTTACAGACACATAGTCGATCAGTTTTAAACTCAGTACAGTGGGCATCTCCGTTGTGCATAATTTACACTTAGATGATAAAAATAAGTCAATAAAATAGTGTTATATTTACGTATGGATTCTCGAATGTGTAGTTGACTTGTGAGGTTGTTTTGTTGTGTGTGTGTGTGTGTGTGTGTGTGTGTGTGTGTGTGTGTGTGTGTGTGTGTTCGTATGTAATTCTAGCGTGTGTGTATGTACACGTCTACGTGTTAGATTTGTGGTATATATCTGTTTAGAATAGAGTGAGAGAGAGAGAGAGAGAGAGAGAGAGAGAGAGAGAGTGATTGAGGGAGCATGTGAGAGAGATTATGACCGACATATATTTGAACTACATTGACTATGGTACTCTGTATAGACCAAGTTCCAGGTAAATAACATTGACCAAAATGTAAATATTAAGTAATAACAATTTTCATATAATATATCTGTTATCTATAATGTTGTGTTATAAAGTCTGTAACCCTTTAATACAAGTTGGTAAATCATTTCTGTTATCGTGTGCATAAATTCTCTATTTATATGAGGATGATAGTGTAATAAAAATGGTGAGTGTTTTAGAGTGCCAATCGTGGACAATGACAAATGAGAGGGAGAGAGAGAGAGACCGAGAGAGAGAGTGTGAGAGAGTGTGAGAGAGAGGGAGAGAGAGTGAATGAGAGGATGGGAGAGAGAGAGAGAGAGAAAGAGAGTAAATGAAGAGAGATAATGAGAGGGAGAGAGAGAGAGTGTGAGAGCGAAGGGTGGAAGAGTGAGAGAGGGAAGAAGGGAGACAGTGAGTGAGATGTAGAAGAGAGAGAGAGAGAGGGATAGTGAGTGAGTGGGGTGATAGTGAGTGATAGATCGATTTCAGGTTAGAGTGAGAGGCTGTGAGGACTGGCGGGTGAGCATGGGTGAAAGAGAAGGGTGATTGTGGACACATACATAAATTACATTATTCTATAGTACTCTTGACTATATTTTACAATATGATTACAATTACCGTATTATCCAAGTTTACCTGTTAGTAAAATTTACCAGAAACTTTTGTTTGTAACCTTTGTCAACTATCTGATTTAAGTCGTAATGTTTTACAATATTGTGTAAATTGTATGTTTCTAAATTATGATTGTTTGCTAACACCAGTAGGGAGTGAAACATGGTAAAAATAACTTTTAATAATTACGTAGTAACATCCCCTAATCTGTTTTAGTTATAGGTAATATATTACTTTGCTATATGTTGACTGTTGTAGGTATAAACAATTTATGTACCAATCTACTGTAATATCCAATTGTTGGTTACTGTTTGTTTAATTAATTAAAATAACATTATATTTAGTAATTTAAATTGTAATACTGTATAAATTAAGTTCTCTCATACTATAATTTGCTCGCTTTCTTAAAGATAATTTGAAGATGTAAACAAACTATCATAAGTCTTCACATAAAAAATGATACATACATACACACGCACACACTCACATCACCAACACGTTCACCCAAATATTTAATTGTTTCGTTATGTTTGATATTTCTATTGTATTTCATACACAGGTCCTGAAGATGACAATAAATATTGTCGAAACGTCGACGCAAAATAACTAAAGTTGTATTATTGACCGATCCTCACTAACCATCCACTAAAACATTCACTGATTGACGGTCACTAAAAATTTAAGGATTTAATTAAGAACTGAGGTTATTCAACAACAAACATGGGATTCTACAGAGAAATATCGGACACATACGGACAACCAGCTTGCCGACTCCTAAAATTATGGGCCAGTGATAACAGGAAACTCGCTTCCCTCATTAACCAACGTATTTTTCTGCTGAAGTGTCGACAGTTCAAAGTATTTCCTGCACATATAGAAGCAATGTTCAACTTTAAACGTCGCACCATGGAACAACAAATGTACAATAGTGTTGTGAACAGTGCAAATAGATTTAAAAGAGACTATCTTAATAGTGAAATTAAAAATTCCATAAAAAATCTTAATTACACAAAAAATAGGACACATCAAACCAAACTCAATAGTTATCAACACTTACCAGCTTCCATAATAAACGAATTTTCAAATAAACAAAACAGTGCGTTTCAACACATGGTAGAAAAAATTCGAAACAAGCAAATCTCGAAACTAAACCGGATAAAACAACAAAAGGACAACCTTCCAAAATTCAATCCGGACTGGCTGATAAATCTCACTGACATCGACATTTCTCTCGATATAAAAACATTACTTTCCCTAGGACCAAAATTTGCCCTCCCGGATAATGATAATCGCATCCCCACCGAGAAAATTATCACCGAAGTAGAACACGTTCTTCACAACCTACCTGAAGATAAAAATCCAGAAATTGTCAGGAGTGAATGTATTAATATTATTACTAATCACATTAACAAAAATAAATCAAATAAAAATAAAAAACACCAAAACAACCAGCTGGCTACTGTTTGTAAAGCCACCAAACACTTCTTATCAGACAATAAAGACATTTTAGTACTGCAAGCAGATAAATCTAACAAGACAGTTATCATGTATAAAACTGAGTATTTCAATAGAATGAATTCATTAGTAGGTGATTGTGAAACATATGTTAAGCTTAATAGGGACCCCACTACTTCTTTAAACAACTCAACTGTGACAATACTCAAAGAGGCTTTCAAAAACGGACAAATTGACAACAATACCTATAAACGCTTAGTTCCCCATGCCCCAACTCCACCTAAAATTTACGGCTTAGTAAAAACTCATAAACCTGACAACCCTCTTAGACCTATTATCTCATTTATAAACTCCCCTACATATGAAACATCAAAATGGCTAGCAAATATTCTAAAAAATGCGTCTTCTGAAAAGTACAACATTAGTGATAGCTTTACCTTTGTTGAAACTATAAAGAAACAACCAATCATGTTTTAATTTCACTAGACGTTTCCTCCTTATTCACTAATGTAAATATCCAAACAGTGATCAACATTTTAAACAAAAATTGGAACTGCATCTCCACACATACAACATTAGATAAGGATAGTTTCCTTAAACTTCTGTCGCATTGTTGCAATAATGGTTATTTCACATTTCAGGGACAATTTTTTAAACAAACTTACGGCACTGCTATGGGTAGCAGTCTCGGGCCCATCTTAGCTGACATTACCATGAACCAGTTTCTTGACATAGTTATCCCTACGCTACCATTTAATCTCCCCTTCCTATATAAATACGTGGACGATATTATAACATGTATTCCATATGACCAACACGACACAATCTTATCTCTGTTCAATTCCAAACTAATGGGCTTTGAACGAATACAGTTCACAATAGAGCACGAACAGAATAGTTCCATTTCATTTCTTGATACCAAGATTATTAGACAGACTGATGGTACTATAGTCACTGATTGGTTCATAAAACCCACCAACTCCGGTAGATATCTGCATTTTAATTCCAACCATCCCATACATCTAAAAACTAACTTAATCCACTCGGTATATAAGAGAGCCACCGGTCTAAGTGATCAATCATTTCATCAAAAAAACACGGAATTAGTATTTAAGATTTTCAAAAACAATGGTTACCCAGACCACATAATCAAACAGGTAATTCATAAACATCGCGCAAATCAGCTGAGCCCCAATTTTACATCTGCCCAATCTAATACACCTGAGCCCAACGCTGGCTCGTACTTTTCTACAACTTATGTTAAAGGGCTTTCTGAAAAACTTAAAATATGCCTATCAAAAATTCAAAAAACTTTAGCATACAAAAACCAACATACTGTTCGATCTCTCTTCTCAAGCCTCAAAGACCCGACATCCAAAGATAAACGATCTAATGTCGTATACACTATCCAATGCAATGACTGTCCAGCCACATACACTGGTATTACGTCCCAATATTTACATAAGAGAATTTATCAACATAGGTATGATTGCCATAAAAAAACCCATAATGATAACCCCAACGCTTTAGTATCTCACCATTTAAACACCGGTCATGAATTTGACTTCCACAACACCCAAATTAAATATTACGAAAATAATTATTTCAAAAGGTGCGTACTGGAAATGATTCAAATTAAAAGTGACCCTCAATCCATTAATTTTCGGACTGATACTCAAAACCTCTCGTCCAGTTATGCTCAACTTATACACACCGTCAAAACCTGAAATTTGAAGAAATAATCAGTAGTCTCCCTACAGGATGTGTTGGTCATTAGTGGCCAGCTTGTCGTTAGATATTAATTAGTGTCACACTCCCCCCTAGTGCAAATCTTTCTCAACTGTCTTCCGAACACATTGTACTTAATTTCCTACAAATGTACAAGGGTCATCTGTTCTGCTTTATAATAAGGTGTTGGTTAGGGAAAATTTACAGTTGTGTGTTTGGCGTCAGCAACAATTGTAAGTGTCTCACTGATCATATTATTTAGTATTAGCTAAGAAACATATAACATTTCTTACAGACACATAGTCGATCAGTTTTAAACTCAGTACAGTGGGCATCTCCGTTGTGCATAATTTACACTTAGATGATAAAAATAAGTCAATAAAATAGTGTTATATTTACGTATGGATTCTCGAATGTGTAGTTGACTTGTGAGGTTGTTTTGTTGTGTGTGTGTGTGTGTGTGTGTGTGTGTGTGTGTGTGCGTGCGTGCGTGCGTGCGTGCGTGCGTGTGTGTGTGTGTGTGTGTGTGTGTGTGTGTGTGTGTGTGTGTGTGTGTGTGTGTGTGTGTGTGTGTGTGTGTGTGTGTGTGTGTGTGTGTGTGTGTGTGTGTGTGTGTGTGTGTGTGTGTGTGTGTGTGTGTGTGTGTGTGTGTGTGTGTGTGTGTGTGTGTGTGTGTGTGTGTGTGTTCATATGTAATTCTAGCGTGTGTGTATGTACACGTCTACGTGTTAGATTTGTGGTATATATCTGTTTAGAATAGAGTGAGAGAGAGAGAGAGAGAGAGAGAGAGAGAGAGAGAGAGAGAGAGAGAGAGTGATTGAGGGAGCATGTGAGAGAGATTATGACCGACATATATTTGAACTACATTGACTATGGTACTCTGTATAGACCAAGTTCCAGGTAAATAACATTGACCAAAATGTAAATATTAAGTAATAACAATTTTCATATAATATATCTGTTATCTATAATGTTGTGTTATAAAGTCTGTAACCCTTTAATACAAGTTGGTAAATCATTTCTGTTATCGTGTGCATAAATTCTCTATTTATATGAGGATGATAGTGTAATAAAAATGGTGAGTGTTTTAGAGTGCCAATCGTGGACAATGACAAATGAGAGGGAGAGAGAGAGAGACCGAGAGAGAGAGTGTGAGAGAGAGGGAGAGAGAGTGAATGAGAGGAAGGGAGAGAGAGAGAGAGAAAGAGAGTAAATGAAGAGAGATAATGAGAGGGAGAGAGAGAGAGTGTGAGAGCGAAGGGTGGAAGAGTGAGAGAGGGAAGAAGGGAGACAGTGAGTGAGATGTAGAAGAGAGAGAGAGAGGGATAGTGAGTGAGTGGGGTGATAGTGAGTGATAGATCGATTTCAGGTTAGAGTGAGAGGCTGTGAGGACTGGCGGGTGAGCATGGGTGAAAGAGAAGGGTGATTGTGGACACATACATAAATTACATTATTCTATAGTACTCTTGACTATATTTTACAATATGATTACAATTACCGTATTATCCAAGTTTACCTGTTAGTAAAATGTACCAGAAACTTTTGTTTGTAACCTTTGTCAACTATCTGATTTAAGTCGTAATGTTTTACAATATTGTGTAAATTGTATGTTTCTAAATTATGATTGTTTGCTAACACCAGTAGGGAGTGAAACATGGTAAAAATAACTTTTAATAATTACGTAGTAACATCCCCTAATCTGTTTTAGTTATAGGTAATATATTACTTTGCTATATGTTGACTGTTGTAGGTATAAACAATTTATGTACCAATCTACTGTAATATCCAATTGTTGGTTACTGTTTGTTTAATTAATTAAAATAACATTATATTTAGTAATTTAAATTGTAATACTGTATAAATTAAGTTCTCTCATACTATAATTTGCTCGCTTTCTTAAAGATAATTTGAAGATGTAAACAAACTATCATAAGTCTTCACATAAAAAATGATACATACATACACACGCACACACTCACATCACCAACACGTTCACCCAAATATTTAATTGTTTCGTTATGTTTGATATTAAAAAATGATACATACATACACACGCACACACTCACATCACCAACACGTTCACCCAAATATTTAATTGTTTCGTTATGTTTGATATTTCTATTGTATTTCATACACAGGTCCTGAAGATGACAATAAATATTGTCGAAACGTCGACGCAAAATAACTAAAGTTGTATTATTGACCGATCCTCACTAACCATCCACTAAAACATTCACTGATTGACGGTCACTAAAAATTTAAGGATTTAATTAAGAACTGAGGTTATTCAACAACAAACATGGGATTCTACAGAGAAATATCGGACACATACGGACAACCAGCTTGCCGACTCCTAAAATTATGGGCCAGTGATAACAGGAAACTCGCTTCCCTCATTAACCAACGTATTTTTCTGCTGAAGTGTCGACAGTTCAAAGTATTTCCTGCACATATAGAAGCAATGTTCAACTTTAAACGTCGCACCATGGAACAACAAATGTACAATAGTGTTGTGAACAGTGCAAATAGATTTAAAAGAGACTATCTTAATAGTGAAATTAAAAATTCCATAAAAAATCTTAATTACACAAAAAATAGGATACATCAAACCAAACTCAATAGTTATCAACACTTACCAGCTTCCATAATAAACGAATTTTCAAATAAACAAAACAGTGCGTTTCAACACATGGTAGAAAAAATTCGAAACAAGCAAATCTCGAAACTAAACCGGATAAAACAACAAAAGGACAACCTTCCAAAATTCAATCCGGACTGGCTGATAAATCTCACTGACATCGACATTTCTCTCGATATAAAAACATTACTTTCCCTAGGACCAAAATTTGCCCTCCCGGATAATGATAATCGCATCCCCACCGAGAAAATTATCACCGAAGTAGAACACGTTCTTCACAACCTACCTGAAGATAAAAATCCAGAAATTGTCAGGAGTGAATGTATTAATATTATTACTAATCACATTAACAAAAATAAATCAAATAAAAATAAAAAACACCAAAACAACCAGCTGGCTACTGTTTGTAAAGCCACCAAACACTTCTTATCAGACAATAAAGACATTTTAGTACTGCAAGCAGATAAATCTAACAAGACAGTTATCATGTATAAAACTGAGTATTTCAATAGAATGAATTCATTAGTAGGTGATTGTGAAACATATGTTAAGCTTAATAGGGACCCCACTACTTCTTTAAACAACTCAACTGTGACAATACTCAAAGAGGCTTTCAAAAACGGACAAATTGACAACAATACCTATAAACGCTTAGTTCCCCATGCCCCAACTCCACCTAAAATTTACGGCTTAGTAAAAACTCATAAACCTGACAACCCTCTTAGACCTATTATCTCATTTATAAACTCCCCTACATATGAAACATCAAAATGGCTAGCAAATATTCTAAAAAATGCGTCTTCTGAAAAGTACAACATTAGTGATAGCTTTACCTTTGTTGAAACTATAAAGAAACACACAATCCCTCCCAATCATGTTTTAATTTCACTAGACGTTTCCTCCTTATTCACTAATGTAAATATCCAAACAGTGATCAACATTTTAAACAAAAATTGGAACTGCATCTCCACACATACAACATTAGATAAGGATAGTTTCCTTAAACTTCTGTCGCATTGTTGCAATAATGGTTATTTCACATTTCAGGGACAATTTTTTAAACAAACTTACGGCACTGCTATGGGTAGCAGTCTCGGGCCCATCTTAGCTGACATTACCATGAACCAGTTTCTTGACATAGTTATCCCTACGCTACCATTTAATCTCCCCTTCCTATATAAATACGTGGACGATATTATAACATTTATTCCATATGACCAACACGACACAATCTTATCTCTGTTCAATTCCAAACTAATGGGCTTTGAACGAATACAGTTCACAATAGAGCACGAACAGAATAGTTCCATTTCATTTCTTGATACCAAGGTTATTAGACAGACTGATGGTACTATAGTCACTGATTGGTTCATAAAACCCACCAACTCCGGTAGATATCTGCATTTTAATTCCAACCATCCCATACATCTAAAAACTAACTTAATCCACTCGGTATATAAGAGAGCCACCGGTCTAAGTGATCAATCATTTCATCAAAAAAACACGGAATTAGTATTTAAGATTTTCAAAAACAATGGTTACCCAGACCACATAATCAAACAGGTAATTCATAAACATCGCGCAAATCAGCTGAGCCCCAATTTTACATCTGCCCAATCTAATACACCTGAGCCCAACGCTGGCTCGTACTTTTCTACAACTTATGTTAAAGGGCTTTCTGAAAAACTTAAAATATGCCTATCAAAAATTCAAAAAACTTTAGCATTCAAAAACCAACATACTGTTCGATCTCTCTTCTCAAGCCTCAAAGACCCGACATCCAAAGATAAACGATCTAATGTCGTATACACTATCCAATGCAATGACTGTCCAGCCACATACACTGGTATTACGTCCCAATATTTACATAAGAGAATTTATCAACATAGGTATGATTGCCATAAAAAAACCCATAATGATAACCCCAACGCTTTAGTATCTCACCATTTAAACACCGGTCATGAATTTGACTTCGACAACACCCAAATTGAATATTACGAAAATAATTATTTCAAAAGGTGCGTACTGGAAATGATTCAAATTAAAAGTGACCCTCAATCCATTAATTTTCGGACTGATACTCAAAACCTCTCGTCCAGTTATGCTCAACTTATACACACCGTCAAAACATGAAATTTGAAGAAATAATCAGTAGTCTCCCTACAGGATGTGTTGGTCATTAGTGGCCAGCTTGTCGTTAGATATTAATTAGTGTCACACTCCCCCCTAGTGCAAATCTTTCTCAACTGTCTTCCGAACACATGTTACTTAATTTCCTACAAATGTACAAGGGTCATCTGTTCTGCTTTATAATAAGGTGTTGGTTAGGGAAAATTTACAGTTGTGTGTTTGGCGTCAGCAACAATTGTAAGTGTCTCACTGATCATATTATTTAGTATTAGCTAAGAAACATATAACATTTCTTACAGACACATAGTCGATCAGTTTTAAACTCAGTACAGTGGGCATCTCCGTTGTGCATAATTTACACTTAGATGATAAAAATAAGTCAATAAAATAGTGTTATATTTACGTATGGATTCTCGAATGTGTAGTTGACTTGTGAGGTTGTTTTGTTGTGTGTGTGTGTGTGTGTGTGTGTTCATATGTAATTCTAGCGTGTGTGTATGTACACGTCTACGTGTTAGATTTGCGGTATATATCTGTTTAGAATAGAGTGAGAGAGAGAGAGAGAGAGAGAGAGAGAGAGAGAGAGAGAGAGAGAGAGAGAGAGAGTGATTGAGGGAGCATGTGAGAGAGATTATGACCGACAAATATTTGAACTACATTGACTATGGTACTCTGTATAGACCAAGTTCCAGGTAAATAACATTGACCAAAATGTAAATATTAAGTAATAACAATTTTCATATAATAGATCTGTTATCTATAATGTTGTGTTATAAAGTCTGTAACCCTTTAATACAAGTTGGTAAATCATTTCTGTTATCGTGTGCATAAATTCTCTATTTATATGAGGATGATAGTGTAATAAAAATGGTGAGTGTTTTAGGGTGCCAATCGTGGACAATGACAAATGAGAGGGAGAGAGAGAGAGACCTAGAGAGAGAGTGTGAGAGAGAGGGAAAGAGAGTGAATGAGAGGAAGGGAGAGAGAGAGAGAGAGAGAGTAAATGAAGAGAGATAATGAGAGGGAGAGGGAGAGAGTGTGAGAGCGAAGGGTGGAAGAGTGAGAGAGGGAAGAAGGGAGACAGTGAGTGAGATGTAGAAGAGAGAGAGAGAGGGATAGTGAGTGAGTGGGGTGATAGTGAGTGATAGATCGATTTCAGGTTAGAGTGAGAGGCTGTGAGGACTGGCGGTGAGCATGGGTGAAAGAGAAGGGTGATTGTGGACACATACATAAATTACATTATTCTATAGTACTCTTGACTATATTTTACAATATGATTACAATTACCGTATTATCCAAGTTTACCTGTTAGTAAAATTTACCAGAAACTTTTGTTTGTAACCTTTGTCAACTATCTGATTTAAGTCGTAATGTTTTACAATATTGTGTAAATTGTATGTTTCTAAATTATGATTGTTTGCTAACACCAGTAGGGAGTGAAACATGGTAAAAATAACTTTTAATAATTACGTAGTAACATCCCCTAATCTGTTTTAGTTATAGGTAATATATTACTTTGCTATATGTTGACTGTTGTAGGTATAAACAATTTATGTACCAATCTACTGTAATATCCAATTGTTGGTTACTGTTTGTTTAATTAATTAAAATAACATTATATTTAGTAATTTAAATTGTAATACTGTATAAATTAAGTTCTCTCATACTATAATTTGCTCGCTTTCTTAAAGATAATTTGAAGATGTAAACAAACTATCATAAGTCTTCACATAAAAAATGATACATACATACACACGCACACACTCACATCACCAACACGTTCACCCAAATATTTAATTGTTTCGTTATGTTTGATATTTCTATTGTATTTCATACACAGGTCCTGAAGATGACAATAAATATTGTCGAAACGTCGACGCAAAATAACTAAAGTTGTATTATTGACCGATCCTCACTAACCATCCACTAAAACATTCACTGATTGACGGTCACTAAAAATTTAAGGATTTAATTAAGAACTGAGGTTATTCAACAACAAACATGGGATTCTACAGAGAAATATCGGACACATACGGACAACCAGCTTGCCGACTCCTAAAATTATGGGCCAGTGATAACAGGAAACTCGCTTCCCTCATTAACCAACGTATTTTTCTGCTGAAGTGTCGACAGTTCAAAGTATTTCCTGCACATATAGAAGCAATGTTCAACTTTAAACGTCGCACCATGGAACAACAAATGTACAATAGTGTTGTGAACAGTGCAAATAGATTTAAAAGAGACTATCTTAATAGTGAAATTAAAAATTCCATAAAAAATCTTAATTACACAAAAAATAGGATACATCAAACCAAACTCAATAGTTATCAACACTTACCAGCTTCCATAATAAACGAATTTTCAAATAAACAAAACAGTGCGTTTCAACACATGGTAGAAAAAAATTCGAAACAAGCAAATCGCGAAACTAAACCGGATAAAACAACAAAAGGACAACCTTCCAAAATTCAATCCGGACTGGCTGATAAATCTCACTGACATCGACATTTCTCTCGATATAAAAACATTACTTTCCCTAGGAACAAAATTTGCCCTCCCGGATAATGATAATCGCATCCCCACCGAGAAAATTATCACCGAAGTAGAACACGTTCTTCACAACCTACCTGAAGATAAAAATCCAGAAATTGTCAGGAGTGAATGTATTAATATTATTACTAATCACATTAACAAAAATAAATCAAATAAAAATAAAAAACACCAAAACAACCAGCTGGCTACTGTTTGTAAAGCCACCAAACACTTCTTATCAGACAATAAAGACATTTTAGTACTGCAAGCAGATAAATCTAACAAGACAGTTATCATGTATAAAACTGAGTATTTCAATAGAATGAATTCATTAGTAGGTGATTGTGAAACATATGTTAAGCTTAATAGGGACCCCACTACTTCTTTAAACAACTCAACTGTGACAATACTCAAAGAGGCTTTCAAAAACGGACAAATTGACAACAATACCTATAAACGCTTAGTTCCCCATGCCCCAACTCCACCTAAAATTTACGGCTTAGTAAAAACTCATAAACCTGACAACCCTCTTAGACCTATTATCTCATTTATAAACTCCCCTACATATGAAACATCAAAATGGCTAGCAAATATTCTAAAAAATGCGTCTTCTGAAAAGTACAACATTAGTGATAGCTTTACCTTTGTTGAAACTATAAAGAAAGACACAATCCCTCCCAATCATGTTTTAATTTCACTAGACGTTTCCTCCTTATTCACTAATGTAAATATGCAAACAGTGATCAACATTTTAAACAAAAATTGGAACTGCATCTCCACACATACAACATTAGATAAGGATAGTTTCCTTAAACTTCTGTCGCATTGTTGCAATAATGGTTATTTCACATTTCAGGGACAATTTTTTAAACAAACTTACGGCACTGCTATGGGTAGCAGTCTCGGGCCCATCTTAGCTGACATTACCATGAACCAGTTTCTTGACATAGTTATCCCTACGCTACCATTTAATCTCCCCTTCCTATATAAATACGTGGACGATATTATAACATGTATTCCATATGACCAACACGACACAATCTTATCTCTGTTCAATTCCAAACTAATGGGCTTTGAACGAATACAGTTCACAATAGAGCACGAACAGAATAGTTCCATTTCATTTCTTGATACCAAGGTTATTAGACAGACTGATGGTACTATAGTCACTGATTGGTTCATAAAACCCACCAACTCCGGTAGATATCTGCATTTTAATTCCAACCATCCCATACATCTAAAAACTAACTTAATCCACTCGGTATATAAGAGAGCCACCGGTCTAAGTGATCAATCATTTCATCAAAAAAACACGGAATTAGTATTTAAGATTTTCAAAAACAATGGTTACCCAGACCACATAATCAAACAGGTAATTCATAAACATCGCGCAAATCAGCTGAGCCCCAATTTTACATCTGCCCAATCTAATACACCTGAGCCCAACGCTGGCTCGTACTTTTCTACAACTTATGTTAAAGGGCTTTCTGAAAAACTTAAAATATGCCTATCAAAAATTCAAAAAACTTTAGCATTCAAAAACCAACATACTGTTCGATCTCTCTTCTCAAGCCTGAAAAAAGACCCGACATCCAAAGATAAACGATCTAATGTCGTATACACTATCCAATGCAATGACTGTCCAGCCACATACACTGGTATTACGTCCCAATATTTACATAAGAGAATTTATCAACATAGGTATGATTGCCATAAAAAAACCCATAATGATAACCCCAACGCTTTAGTATCTCACCATTTAAACACCGGTCATGAATTTGACTTCGACAACACCCAAATTAAATATTACGAAAATAATTATTTCAAAAGGTGCGTACTGGAAATGATTCAAATTAAAAGTGACCCTCAATCCATTAATTTTCGGACTGATACTCAAAACCTCTCGTCCAGTTATGCTCAACTTATACACACCGTCAAAATATGAAATTTGAAGAAATAATCAGTAGTCTCCCTACAGGATGTGTTGGTCATTAGTGGCCAGCTTGTCGTTAGATATTAATTAGTGTCACACTCCCCCCTAGTGCAAATCTTTCTCAACTGTCTTCCGAACACATTGTACTTAATTTCCTACAAATGTACAAGGGTCATCTGTTCTGCTTTATAATAAGGTGTTGGTTAGGGAAAATTTACAGTTGTGTGTTTGGCGTCAGCAACAATTGTAAGTGTCTCACTGATCATATTATTTAGTATTAGCTAAGAAACATATAACATTTCTTACAGACACATAGTCGATCAGTTTTAAACTCAGTACAGTGGGCATCTCCGTTGTGCATAATTTACACTTAGATGATAAAAATAAGTCAATAAAATAGTGTTATATTTACGTATGGATTCTCGAATGTGTAGTTGACTTGTGAGGTTGTTTTGTTGTGTGTGTGTGTGTGTGTGTGTGTGTGTGTGTGTGTGTGTGTGTGTGTGTGTGTGTGTGTGTGTGTGTGTGTGTGTGTGTGTGTGTGTGTGTGTGTGTGTGTGTGTGTGTGTGTGTGTGTGTGTGTGTGTGTGTGTGTGTGTGTGTGTGTGTGTTCATATGTAATTCTAGCGTGTGTGTATGTACACGTCTAGTGTTAGATTTGTGGTATATATCTGTTTAGAATAGAGTGAGAGAGAGAGAGAGAGAGAGGGAGAGAGAGAGAGTGATTGAGGGAGCATATGAGAGAGATTATGACTGACATATATTTGAACTACATTGACTATGGTACTCTGTATAGACCAAGTTCCAGGTAAATAACATTGACCAAAATGTAAATATTAAGTAATAACAATTTTCATATAATAGATCTGTTATCTATAATGTTGTGTTATAAAGTCTGTAACCCTTTAATACAAGTTGGTAAATCATTTCTGTTATCGTGTGCATAAATTCTCTATTTATATGAGGATGATAGTGTAATAAAAATGGTGAGTGTTTTAGAGTGCCAATCGTGGACAATGACAAATGAGAGGGAGAGAGAGAGAGACCGAGAGAGAGAGTGTGAGAGAGAGGGAGAGAGAGGGAATGAGAGGAAGGGAGAGAGAGAGAGAGTAAATGAAGAGAGATAATGAGAGGGAGAGAGAGAGAGTGTGAGAGCGAAGGGTGGAAGAGTGAGAGAGGGAAGAAGGGAGACAGTGAGTGAGATGTAGAAGAGAGAGAGAGAGGGATAGTGAGTGAGTGGGGTGATAGTGAGTGATAGATCGATTTCAGGTTAGAGTGAGAGGCTGTGAGGACTGGCGGGTGAGCATGGGTGAAAGAGAAGGGTGATTGTGGACACATACATAAATTACATTATTCTATAGTACTCTTGACTATATTTTACAATATGATTACAATTACCGTATTATCCAAGTTTACCTGTTAGTAAAATTTACCAGAAACTTTTGTTTGTAACCTTTGTCAACTATCTGATTTAAGTCGTAATGTTTTACAATATTGTGTAAATTGTATGTTTCTAAATTATGATTGTTTGCTAACACCAGTAGGGAGTGAAACATGGTAAAAATAACTTTTAATAATTACGTAGTAACATCCCCTAATCTGTTTTAGTTATAGGTAATATATTACTTTGCTATATGTTGACTGTTGTAGGTATAAACAATTTATGTACCAATCTACTGTAATATCCAATTGTTGGTTACTGTTTGTTTAATTAATTAAAATAACATTATATTTAGTAATTTAAATTGTAATACTGTATAAATTAAGTTCTCTCATACTATAATTTGCTCGCTTTCTTAAAGATAATTTGAAGATGTAAACAAACTATCATAAGTCTTCACATAAAAAATGATACATACATACACACGCACACACTCACATCACCAACACGTTCACCCAAATATTTAATTGTTTCGTTATGTTTGATATTTCTATTGTATTTCATACACAGGTCCTGAAGATGACAATAAATATTGTCGAAAAATCGACGCAAAATAACTAAAGTTGTATTATTGACCGATCCTCACTAACCATCCACTAAAACATTCACCGATTGACGGTCACTAAAAATTTAAGGATTTAATTAAGAACTGAGGTTATTCAACAACAAACATGGGATTCTACAGAGAAATATCGGACACATACGGACAACCAGCTTGCCGACTCCTAAAATTATGGGCCAGTGATAACAGGAAAATCGCTTCCCTCATTAACCAACGTATTTTTCTGCTGAAGTGTCGACAGTTCAAAGTATTTCCTGCACATATAGAAGCAATGTTCAACTTTAAACGTCGCACCATGGAACAACAAATGTACAATAGTGTTGTGAACAGTGCAAATAGATTTAAAAGAGACTATCTTAATAGTGAAATTAAAAATTCCATAAAAAATGTTAATTACACAAAAAATAGGATACATCAAACCAAACTCAATAGTTATCAACACTTACCAGCTTCCATAATAAACGAATTTTCAAATAAACAAAACAGTGCGTTTCAACACATGGTAGAAAAAATTCGAAACAAGCAAATCTTGAAACTAAACCGGATAAAACAACAAAAGGACAACCTTCCAAAATTCAATCCGGACTGGCTGATAAATCTCACTGACATCGACATTTCTCTCGATATAAAAACATTACTTTCCCTAGGACCAAAATTTGCCCTCCCGGATAATGATAATCGCATCCCCACCGAGAAAATTATCACCGAAGTAGAACACGTTCTTCACAACCTACCTGAAGATAAAAATCCAGAAATTGTCAGGAGTGAATGTATTAATATTATTACTAATCACATTAACAAAAATAAATCAAATAAAAATAAAAAACACCAAAACAACCAGCTGGCTACTGTTTGTAAAGCCACCAAACACTTCTTATCAGACAATAAAGACATTTTAGTATTGCAAGCAGATAAATCTAACAAGACAGTTATCATGTATAAAACTGAGTATTTCAATAGAATGAATTCATTAGTAGGTGATTGTGAAACATATGTTAAGCTTAATAGGGACCCCACTACTTCTTTAAACAACTCAACTGTGACAATACTCAAAGAGGCTTTCAAAAACGGACAAATTGACAACAATACCTATAAACGCTTAGTTCCCCATGCCCCAACTCCACCTAAAATTTACGGCTTAGTAAAAACTCATAAACCTGACAACCCTCTTAGACCTATTATCTCATTTATAAACTCCCCTACATATGAAACATCAAAATGGCTAGCAAATATTCTAAAAAATGCGTCTTCTGAAAAGTACAACATTAGTGATAGCTTTACCTTTGTTGAAACTATAAAGAAACACACAATCATGTCAACCAATCTAGTTTTAATTTCACTAGACGTTTCCTCCTTATTCACTAATGTAAATATCCAAACAGTGATCAACATTTTAAACAAAAATTGGAACTGCATCTCCACACATACAACATTAGATAAGGATAGTTTCCTTAAACTTCTGTCGCATTGTTGCAATAATGGTTATTTCACATTTCAGGGACAATTTTTTAAACAAACTTACGGCACTGCTATGGGTAGCAGTCTCGGGTAATGGCAGCCATCTTAGCTGACATTACTATGAACCAGTCTCTTGACATAGTTATCCCTACGCTACCATTTAATCTCCCCTTCCTATATAAATACGTGGACGATATTATAACATGTATTCCATATGACCAACACGACACAATCTTATCTCTGTTCAATTCCAAACTAATGGGCTTTGAACGAATACAGTTCACAATAGAGCACGAACAGAATAGTTCCATTTCATTTCTTGATACCAAGGTTATTAGACAGACTGATGGTACTATAGTCACTGATTGGTTCATAAAACCCACCAACTCCGGTAGATATCTGCATTTTAATTCCAACCATCCCATACATCTAAAAACTAACTTAATCCACTCGGTATATAAGAGAGCCACCGGTCTAAGTGATCAATCATTTCATCAAAAAAACACGGAATTAGTATTTAAGATTTTCAAAAACAATGGTTACCCAGACCACATAATCAAACAGGTAATTCATAAACATCGCGCAAATCAGCTGAGCCCCAATCTTACATCTGCCCAATCTAATACACCTGAGCCCAACGCTGGCTCGTACTTTTCTACAACTTATGTTAAAGGGCTTTCTGAAAAACTTAAAAAATGCCTATCAAAAATTCAAAAAACTTTAGCATTCAAAAACCAACATACTGTTCGATCTCTCTTCTCAAGCCTCAAAGACACGACATCCAAAGATAAACGAGCTAATGTCGTATAGACTATCCAATGCAATGACTGTCCAGCCACATACACTGGTATTACGTCCCAATATTTACATAAGAGAATTTATCAACATAGGTATGATTGCCATAAAAAAACCCATAATGATAACCCCAACGCTTTAGTATCTCACCATTTAAACACCGGTCATGAATTTGACTTCCACAACACCCAAATTAAATATTACGAAAATAATTATTTCAAAAGGTGCGTACTGGAAATGATTCAAATTAAAAGTGACCCTCACTCCATTAATTTTCGGACTGATACTCAAAACCTCTCGTCCAGTTATGCTCAACTTATACACACCGTCAAAACATGAAATTTGAAGAAATAATCAGTAGTCTCCCTACAGGATGTGTTGGTCATTAGTGGCCAGCTTGTCGTTAGATATTAATTAGTGTCACACTCCCCCCTAGTGCAAATCTTTCTCAACTGTCTTCCGAACACATGTTACTTAATTTCCTACAAATGTACAAGGGTCATCTGTTCTGCTTTATAATAAGGTGTTGGTTAGGGAAAATTTACAGTTGTGTGTTTGGCGTCAGCAACAATTGTAAGTGTCTCACTGATCATATTATTTAGTATTAGCTAAGAAACATATAACATTTCTTACAGACACATAGTCGATCAGTTTTAAACTCAGTACAGTGGGCATCTTCGTTGTGCATAATTTACACTTAGATGATAAAAATAAGTCAATAAAATAGTGTTATATTTAAGTATGGATTCTCGAATGTGTAGTTGACTTGTGAGGTTGTTTTGTTGTGTGTGTGTGTGTGTGTGTGTGTTCATATGTAATTCTAGCGTGTGTGTATGTACACGTCTACGTGTTAGATTTGTGGTATATATCTGTTTAGAATAGAGTGAGAGAGAGAGAGAGAGAGAGAGAGAGAGAGTGAGTGATTGAGGGAGCATATGAGAGAGATTATGACCGACATATATTTGAACTACATTGACTATGGTACTCTGTATAGACCAAGTTCCAGGTAAATAACATTGACCAAAATGTAAATATTAAGTAATAACAATTTTCATATAATAGATCTGTTATCTATAATGTTGTGTTATAAAGTCTGTAACCCTTTAATACAAGTTGGTAAATCATTTCTGTTATCGTGTGCATAAATTCTCTATTTATATGAGGATGATAGTGTAATAAAAATGGTGAGTGTTTTAGAGTGCCAATCGTGGACAATGACAAATGAGAGGGAGAGAGAGAGAGACCGAGAGAGAGAGTGTGAGAGAGAGGGAGAGAGAGTGAATGAGAGAAAGGGAGAGAGAGAGAGAGAGAGAGAGAGTAAATGAAGAGAGATAATGAGAGGGAGAGAGAGAGAGTGTGAGAGCGAAGGGTGGAAGAGTGAGAGAGGGAAGAAGGGAGACAGTGAGTGAGATGTAGAAGAGAGAGGGAGAGGGATAGTGAGTGAGTGGGGTGATAGTGAGTGATAGATCGATTTCAGGTTAGAGTGAGAGGCTGTGAGGACTGGCGGGTGAGCATGGGTGAAAGAGAAGGGTGATTGTGGACACATACATAAATTACATTATTCTATAGTACTCTTGACTATATTTTACAATATGATTACAATTACCGTATTATCCAAGTTTACCTGTTAGTAAAATTTACCAGAAACTTTTGTTTGTAACCTTTGTCAACTATCTGATTTAAGTCGTAATGTTTTACAATATTGTGTAAATTGTATGTTTCTAAATTATGATTGTTTGCTAACACCAGTAGGGAGTGAAACATGGTAAAAATAACTTTTAATAATTACGTAGTAACATCCCCTAATCTGTTTTAGTTATAGGTAATATATTACTTTGCTATATGTTGACTGTTGTAGGTATAAACAATTTATGTACCAATCTACTGTAATATCCAATTGTTGGTTACTGCTCGTTTAATTAATTAAAATAACATTATATTTAGTAGTTTAAATTGTAATACTGTATAAATTAAGTTCTCTCATACTATAATTTGCTCGCTTTCTTAAAGATAATTTGAAGATGTAAACAAACTATCATAAGTCTTCACATAAAAAATGATACATACATACACACGCACACACTCACATCACCAACACGTTCACCCAAATATTTAATTGTTTCGTTATGTTTGATATTTCTATTGTATTTCATACACAGGTCCTGAAGATGACAATAAATATTGTCGAAACGTCGACGCAAAATAACTAAAGTTGTATTATTGACCGATCCTCACTAACCATCCACTAAAACATTCACTGATTGACGGTCACTAAAAATTTAAGGATTTAATTAAGAACTGAGGTTATTCAACAACAAACATGGGATTCTACAGAGAAATATCGGACACATACGGACAACCAGCTTGCCGACTCCTAAAATTATGGGCCAGTGATAACAGGAAACTCGCTTCCCTCATTAACCAACGTATTTTTCTGCTGAAGTGTCGACAGTTCAAAGTATTTCCTGCACATATAGAAGCAATGTTCAACTTTAAACGTCGCACCATGGAACAACAAATGTACAATAGTGTTGTGAACAGTGCAAATAGATTTAAAAGAGACTATCTTAATAGTGAAATTGAAAATTCCATAAAAAATCTTAATTACACAAAAAATAGGATACATCAAACCAAACTCAATAGTTATCAACACTTACCAGCTTCCATAATAAACGAATTTTCAAATAAACAAAACAGTGCGTTTCAACACATGGTAGAAAAAATTCGAAACAAGCAAATCGCGAAACTAAACCGGATAAAACAACAGAAGGACAACCTTCCAAAATTCAATCCGGACTGGCTGATAAATCTCACTGACATCGACATTTCTCTCGATATAAAAACATTACTTTCCCTAGGAACAAAATTTGCCCTCCCGGATAATGATAATCGCATCCCCACCGAAGTAGAACACGTTCTTCACAACCTACCTGAAGATAAAAATCCAGAAATTGTCAGGAGTGAATGTATTAATATTATTACTAATCACATTAACAAAAATAAATCAAATAAAAATAAAAAACACCAAAACAACCAGCTGGTTACTGTTTGTAAAGCCACCAAACACTTCTTATCAGACAATAAAGACATTTTAGTACTGCAAGCAGATAAATCTAACAAGACAGTTATCATGTATAAAACTGAGTATTTCAATAGAATGAATTCATTAGTAGGTGATTGTGAAACATATGTTAAGCTTAATAGGGACCCCACTACTTCTTTAAACAACTCAACTGTGACAATACTCAAAGAGGCTTTCAAAAACGGACAAATTGACAACAATACCTATAAACGCTTAGTTCCCCATGCCCCAACTCCACCTAAAATTTACGGCTTAGTAAAAACTCATAAACCTGACAACCCTCTTAGACCTATTATCTCATTTATGAACTCCCCTACATATGAAACATCAAAATGGCTAGCAAATATTCTAAAAAATGCGTCTTCTGAAAAGTACAACATTAGTGATAGCTTTACCTTTGTTGAAACTATAAAGAAACACACAATCCCTCCCAATCATGTTTTAATTTCACTAGACGTTTCCTCCTTATTCACTAATGTAAATATCCAAACAGTGATCAACATTTTAAACAAAAATTGGAACTGCATCTCCACACATACAACATTAGATAAGGATAGTTTCCTTAAACTTCTGTCGCATTGTTGCAATAATGGTTATTTCACATTTCAGGGACAATTTTTTAAACAAACTTACGGCACTGCTATGGGTAGCAGTCTCGGGCCCATCTTAGCTGACATTACCATGAACCAGTTTCTTGACATAGTTATCCCTACGCTACCATTTAATCTCCCCTTCCTATATAAATACGTGGACGATATTATAACATGTATTCCATATGACCAACACGACACAATCTTATCTCTGTTCAATTCCAAACTAATGGGCTTTGAACGAATACAGTTCACAATAGAGCACGAACAGAATAGTTCCATTTCATTTCTTGATACCAAGGTTATTAGACAGACTGATGGTACTATAGTCACTGATTGGTTCATAAAACCCACCAACTCCGGTAGATATCTGCATTTTAATTCCAACCATCCCATACATCTAAAAACTAACTTAATCCACTCGGTATATAAGAGAGCCACCGGTCTAAGTGATCAATCATTTCATCAAAAAAACACGGAATTAGTATTTAAGATTTTCAAAAACAATGGTTACCCAGACCACATAATCAAACAGGTAATTCATAAACATCGCGCAAATCAGCTGAGCCCCAATCTTACATCTGCCCAATCTAATACACCTGAGCCCAACGCTGGCTCGTACTTTTCTACAACTTATGTTAAAGGGCTTTCTGAAAAACTTAAAATATGCCTATCAAAAATTCAAAAAACTTTAGCATTCAAAAACCAACATACTGTTCGATCTCTCTTCTCAAGCCTGAAAAAAGACCCGACATCCAAAGATAAACGATCTAATGTCGTATACACTATCCAATGCAATGACTGTCCAGCCACATACACTGGTATTACGTCCCAATATTTACATAAGAGAATTTATCAACATAGGTATGATTGCCATAAAAAAACCCATAATGATAACCCCAACGCTTTAGTATCTCACCATTTAAACACCGGTCATGAATTTGACTTTGACAACACCCAAATTAAATATTACGAAAATAATTATTTCAAAAGGTGCGTACTGGAAATGATTCAAATTAAAAGTGACCCTCACTCCATTAATTTTCGGACTGATACTCAAAACCTCTCGTCCAGTTATGCTCAACTTATACACACCGTCAAAACATGAAATTTGAAGAAATAATCAGTAGTCTCCCTACAGGATGTGTTGGTCATTAGTGGCCAGCTTGTCGTTAGATATTAATTAGTGTCACACTCCCCCCTAGTGCAAATCTTTCTCAACTGTCTTCCGAACACATGTTACTTAATTTCCTACAAATGTACAAGGGTCATCTGTTCTGCTTTATAATAAGGTGTTGGTTAGGGAAAATTTACAGTTGTGTGTTTGGCGTCAGCAACAATTGTAAGTGTCTCACTGATCATATTATTTAGTATTAGCTAAGAAACATATAACATTTCTTACAGACACATAGTCGATCAGTTTTAAACTCAGTACAGTGGGCATCTTCGTTGTGCATAATTTACACTTAGATGATAAAAATAAGTCAATAAAATAGTGTTATATTTATGTATGGATTCTCGAATGTGTAGTTGACTTGTGAGGTTGTTTTGTTGTGTGTGTGTGTGTGTGTGTGTGTGTGTGTGTGTGTGTGTGTGTGTGTGTGTGTGTGTGTGTGTGTGTGTGTGTGTGTGTGTGTGTGTGTGTGTGTGTGTGTGTGTGTGTGTGTGTGTGTGTGTGTGTGTGTGTGTGTGTGTGTGTGTGTGTGTGTGTGTGTGTGTGTGTGTGTGTGTGTGTGTGTGTGTGTGTGTGTGTGTGTGTGTTCATATGTAATTCTAGCGTGTGTGTATGTACACGTCTACGTGTTAGATTTGTGGTATATATCTGTTTAGAATAGAGTGAGTGAGAGAGAGAGAGAGAGAGAGAGAGAGAGAGAGAGAGAGAGAGAGAGAGAGAGAGAGAGAGAGAGAGAGAGAGAGAGAGAGAGAGTGATTGAGGGAGCATGTGAGAGAGATTATGACCGACATATATTTGAACTACATTGACTATGGTACTCTGTATAGACCAAGTTCCAGGTAAATAACATTGACCAAAATGTAAATATTAAGTAATAATAATTTTCATATAATAGATCTGTTATCTATAATGTTGTGTTATAAAGTCTGTAACCCTTTAGTACAAGTTGGTAAATCATTTCTGTTATCGTGTGCATAAATTCTCTATTTATATGAGGATGATAGTGTAATAAATATGGTGAGTGTTTTAGAGTGCCAATCGTGGACAATGACAAATAAGAGGGAGAGACAGAGTGTGAGAGAGAGGGAGTGAGAGTGAATGAGAGGGAGGGAGAGAGAGAGAGAGAGAGAGAGAGTAAATGAAGAGAGATAATGAGAGGGAGAGAGAGAGAGAGTGTGAGAGCGAAGGGTGGAAGAGTGAGAGAGGGAAGAAGGGAGACAGTGAGTGAGATGTAGAAGAGAGAGAGAGAGAGATAGTGACTGAGTGGGGTGATAGTGAGTGATAGATCGATTTCAGGTTAGAGTCGGGGGCTGTGAGGACTGGCGGGGGGAGCATGGGTGAAAGAGAAGGGTGATTGTGGACACATACATAAATTACATTATTCTATAGTACTCTTGACTATATTTTACAATATGATTACAATTACCGTATTATCCAAGTTTACCTGTTAGTAAAATTTACCAGAAACTTTTGTTTGTAACCTTTGTCAACTATCTGATTTAAGTCGTAATGTTTTACAATATTGTGTAAATTGTATGTTTCTGAATTATGATTGTTTGCTAACACCAGTAGGGAGTGAAACATGGTAAAAATAACTTTTAATAATTACGTAGTAACATCCCCTAATCTGTTTTAGTTATAGGTAATATATTACTTTGCTATATGTTGACTGTTGTAGGTATAAACAATTTATGTACCAATCTACTGTAATATCCAATTGTTGGTTACTGTTTGTTTAATTAATTAAAATAACATTATATTTAGTAATTTAAATTGTAATACTGTATAAATTAAGTTCTCTCATACTATAATTTGCTCGCTTTCTTAAAGATAATTTGAAGATGTAAACAAACTATCATAAGTCTTCACATAAAAAATGATACATACATACACACGCACACACTCACATCACCAACACGTTCACCCAAATATTTAATTGTTTCGTTATGATTGATATTTCTTTTGTATTTCATACACAGGTCCTGAAGATGACAATAAATATTGTCGAAACGTCGACGCAAAATAACTAAAGTTGTATTATTGACCGATCCTCACTAACCATCCACTAAAACATTATTTTTATTGTTATTATTATTATTATATAACGGTAATATTGTTATTAATATTTTACATATTGTTATATAATCGTTGCGCTGTTATCATTATATAATAATAAAATTAATGTTTTTGAACCAAATAAAGTTACATGCAAAGACTAAAATGCCACTCAATCCGCCGGATGGGGCCACCTCAGAAACTCTGCTGTAAACCCCTCTTAACAATAGATGTACCTTTTTAGTGGCCATAAAAATGACCTTTCTTGAAGGAAAAAGTACAAACAACTAACCGTACGCTGACGGCCCCGTCCAGTACCGACAACCCCCACCGTTCTGTTGGAAGTGAGCAAGACCTTCGGCAAAGTCTGGCACGAAGGTCTTGTCTACAAACTTGCCCATTCTCCCTTCCCACCGTCCATTGTGTTCTTCGTCCGGTCGTATCTCAGCGACCGCACCTTCAGGGTGAGCGTCGACAGGACCTGCTCTGCAGTTCGCCCCGTCGCCGCCGGCGTAACTCAGCGATCTTTCCCCGGCCCCGTTCTGTACCTTGTGTACACGAATGACCTTCCTGTCTTGCCCGGTGTGACGGTGTCTTTGTTCGCTGACGATGCTATGTATCACTGCAGCTCCTTGTCCCCGCGTTTTGCGAGTACAAAGCTGCAGCGTCAGTTGGACCTGCTTCCGTACTGGCTAAGGAAATTGCGGGTGACGATCAATACGGAGAAATCCGAAGCGGTCTGTTTCACGCGTAAGTCCGTCTCCCGATACCAGCCCCTCTCTGTGGAAGGGAGGCTTATCGCCTACAAAGAGTCGGTGAAGTATCTAGGCGTTCGGCTCGACCGGAGCCTTCGCTTCAACGCCCACGTGACCGATACCCTCGCCAAGGCTCGCGGCGTCCGAGCCAAACTTTACCCATTTCTCTCGTGCCGCAGGCCCCTGGCGCTGCGCACGAAAGTCACCATTTATCTCTTGTTCCTTAGGTCTGTACTGACCTATGCGGCACCCGCTTGGTGGTCACCTATATCCACCACCAACAAGCGTAGACTGGAAAGTTTTCAATCACGAACCCTCCGTTTCTTGTCGGGATCACCTTGGTTTGTAAGTAATGTCATTCGGGGAGGTCTTCGAGTTCCTACTCTCTCTGCCTTTGTCTGGTCGTTAGCTGCATCTCTCTTTGCTGCAGCTGCGACCTCTTCCTTCCCTTACCTACGGACCATCAGGACCTCGCAACCGCCTCCCCCTGTCCGGGTCAAACGCCCTCGGGCGATTCTTGATGACTCGCCATAAACGTAAAACAAATTTTAACATCTGCTTCTGCCCCAGAGTTTAGCTGTTAAGCTGTCGATCCTTGCACGCCGACCGCGCTGTTTGTCACTGCTACGCCTATCACTGCTATGCGGAGACCGGCCGATGCCTCATGGCGTCTACACGCTGGGCTAGAGACAGGTGACATCTGTCACCTGAATCGGTTCAAGCGGCAGTGCCCAACGATAAATTAAATTAAATTAAATAATGATTCCTTTCTCCCCGCCTTCTGAGTTAACTCGTTGGTGGTTGTCCTTTCCAGTTTTAGGAACCTGTCTACTGAACCAGCCCTAAGTGTGTCACCAGGCAGCCATTGGGCTCGACCCAGATGCTGCAATCATGCACCGGGTGCAAAGACGCCCCGCTACTACAATGCTACATGCTACATGGGCACTTTCCAGAATCGAACCCTCCGCTTCCTCTCGGGGACTCCGTCGTTTGTCAGAAATCATGTAATTAATCGGGTCTTCGAGTCCCTACCTTGCTTGCAAGTCTTCATTTCGTCCTTGGCGACTAACCTGCATATCCGTCGCCTCAACAGTATGGACAATACGCCGCCCCCACGCCGCGTCAGGCGCGCTCGGGCGCTGTTAAACGATCCCCCGTAATTCATTTCACGAACCCCTCAGAACCGTGTCCCCACCTTCTGGACTCCATGAATACTGCCTACACAGGCTAATCCCTCGATGCAGCTTGCCGACTCTGAAGTTGCACAATGTCTGGCAGACATCACAGAATTACCACCACGGTCAGCACCTGCTTTGCCGTCTCGGCTGGGCTGAAACTCAGGGTATGAGAAACCGCCGCGAAGTGTGCAAACCTCAAATTGCGGGAGCCATTCGCCCTGATGTAGCAACCCATAGCTTCGGACGACTCGCCTTCGGGCGGTCGAGCCTGTCGACCATACCAGCGCGTCTCTAAGCTTCTGCGAGCTTGTCTAAAGAGGGCCACGGAGGCGCGTTTCAGGTCTGGCGACTGACTGGAGCATAATAAGCAGAGATGCCCGCACGTCATACATGATATCATGTCTTCGTGGACGGCACCCTAACACCTTGTGCCCAGCAAACGACCGCGCTGCACTGTTGGCACTTGGCGTTCATCAGGCTCCGGCCTGGACAACGCAAACAAACCAGGGCGTGAGACGCCCCGTGTATCTTCTGTCTGTCCGGGAACTGCATGCGCGAGTGTTTTTGTGATCAACTGTAGCCTATGCCTAATGTGCAGATTGAATACCAGCTCCTTTGACCACTCGGCCACTCTACCACATAAACACAAAGATTTTCAGTCAGTGTGTGCTATAGGATAATAACCAAAAGGATGATTGCCCTATAAACTAAAACATTCCAGAGTTTGTAGAACGAAGATTTCCTACACTAAGAAATAAATTTAAGTAAACATCTTATCACTTTTCGCTGTTTAGTAAATAAAACATTTTGTGATATTTTGTGTTTCACTTAGACACGTAACCTGTTTTAATACAAGTCGAATTTCACAAACTTGTGTTCAGTTTTACTTGACATAATGTACGTACATGATTTCAGAATAAAATTTCTACAAATCTACCTACAGGCCTACAATTTTTATTGTTTCCTAGAGGCTCAACAAAGTTATTGTACGCTGAAGTGTTTTCAACTCGAATTCAGTTTTTATATTTTCAGCAATTTTCTTGCAATTTACTTGAGACGGAGCTCTGAGATTCTTTTCTTTTAATATATCAGGTCAAACAACATTGGGAACCATTAATTTTGCCCCATAATAACTATTTGTTTCACTAGTACTTATTCGAAACAGAAATATGGGTTAAATTTTTTCCTGGTCATAACTGGAAAACCTGGCCAAACCGTTTCCGGACCTACGTTTATATAACATTTTTATCATAGTTCTGCTCTATAATCACCTTCTGTAATATTTCCCTTTCTTCCCGGAACACTCTGTATAAGACAATCTTCGAAAGCGCGGTTACATATGATGCAGAAACTTGGATATCGAGAATAATGGGATAGATCTGAAACTGGAAGTAACGGAGATGAAATTTTTGAGAAGACGCTGAAGTCTCACAAGAGCAGATAGAGAAAGAAACAAAGACATCAGAAAGAGAGCAGTCGCAGTGTAGTCAGCATCCAGTTCAACATCAATTCCAGGCAGTCCTTGGGGCCCGTGGAGTCGAGATAGCAGCGAGTGTCGGCAGGGAACAACTACGGAGTAAGAGATCGTCTACTACCGTTCCTGGGCTTCGTTTGCTGATCGTGGCGGCTGAAACGGACACATAGAGCGAGGAGACAGTTCCTGGAGGCGGTGGCTGGAACGTGGATGACGGACGACGGATCGCTGGAGACCTGGACCGAGATCATCGACCGGGACGACAACGAAGACGACAAAGCAGGAAAGCAAAAATTTTAAACTAAATTTGTTTCACTAGTAAAGCTTTCAAAAGAAAAAGAACTTTCTGAATTTTGCCAAGTATATCATTGTTAAATTAAAAAGTCTTTTATTTCAATTATAATCTTGTTAAAGAATGTTTCGAATATTCATAATTATATCACTGTTTAAATAAAGAAACATTTATTTTAATTAAAAGTTTGAAAGAAGATTTGAACATTTAAAGTTGTATAATTTGTTTAAAATTACAAGAAACATTTTTAATACACGTTACTGTAAAGAAAGAGAGAATAAATGTATATTAATCACTAATGGAGCATTCTTTTCTGCAAGTCTGGTCTCGGCTATAACCTGTTAGCTTGCAATATATATATAGCTATATTGCAACGTTACAACAATTATACAAATATATTACCATGTACTCAACGCAACTAAATATGTATTACACCGGCCAGGTCGCAGGATTTGTTTCTCTCGTTGCGTTAAGTATATGTAGTTGCACAATAATTAATTAGTTTTTTAAAGAGGAGTGAGATGTTGTTGACATGAAATAAATAATTTAAAATCGTTTCAAATAATCATTCTAAGATTTATTAATTGACAGAAAAAAATATTTCAATATTAAAATTTCAAACATTAGACACATAAATATTTACCTTTACAGTATAAGGTTTACACATATACTGTATCCTGCAATGCCATTCATAACATACCACACAAATAAACACCCATATGATCTTATTGACTAAACAAACATGTTAAACAAGTTATTTAAATTCTTTTTATTTCTGTGTGTCTGAAATTAACTCAACTTTTAAATACTGATAGAAACTCAGTTACAAACAAAATAAGATTAAGTTTCAAGAATGAATTTATTGTTGCTATAAACAAAAATAAATTAATCTTCTATTTACTTTTAATCTATTATGGACTTATACTGACACACCCAAAAATACTACAAAAGATTATTATTTCTTTACTAGATTTGCTTGTTAACTTACTCTCTTATCTAAGTATTATTTAATCTTAAAACTCTAATTATTATATTCATATTTAAGTTCTTTTTCGAGAGCTCTCTTCACAATAAAAATATAATTGTTTTTGTATCACCTGCGTATATCGCCGTTAACGTTGTGTGTGTGTGTGTGTGTGTGTGTGTGTGTGTGTGTGTGTGTGTGTGTGTGTGTGTGTGTGTGTGTGTGTGTGTGTGTGTGTGTGTGTGTGTGTGTGTGTGTGTGTGTGTGTGTGTGTGTGTGTGTGTGTGTGTGTGTGTGTGTGTGTGTGTGTCCAGAATCCTGAGAGTATGATGATGTTGATGATGATGATGACTATGCTGATGCGGTGTTTGTTGTCTCTAAATGTGGTTGTTGGTGATGCTTCAGAATTCCTTCTTACGTCTTGGTGTGAGTGTGGTAGTGTGCGTGTGTGTCCATGTCGATCTGCAAACGGGCAGCGTAACGTCCTGTAGAGTTGTTGAGTCCGAGTGTGTGTGCGATCGCCCAAAATTGCCAGTGGTATTTATACTGGTGGCGATTTGACAGGAACAGTCCTGCTTTCGACAAGTTAGAGATGGTCAGTTCGCTCCAGAGCGTCCTTTTTATTACACTCACTTTTTGGTTAATTATCGCGAACTTATGACCATATTCGTCACACGAGCGATCTCATTGTTTGCGTAATTTTTCTCTTGTCACTCACATATACCACACATATTTACTCTTTAATTACATTAGTAATTAATATTAATTAAATAGCGTCATTAATATTGCACCTTTGCCAATAAATTTTACATCACATATTCATCAAAACTTCCTTTACGTAATGATGTCTTTATAATTGGCGTAGGTCTTCGTTAACAGGTTTAAAACAAATAATTAATTTATTTTTACTCCTGTTAAAACCTGAATAATTGGAACAAACAATTCGTAGCGCATCGCCCCATTATCATGTCGCAGCTGGTCACACACACACAAACACACACACGCCGTATCTTACGCGGCGGCAGGTGTTCTCTCGACAGGTCAGATTTTGTCAATTCCTACATTTTCTTGCACAAAACTGTCTAAAACTGTTCCTTATACTTGCTATGCTAATCACATATTAAACATACCGCCCTGGGCAAATATATGTATTGTTGCAATATACTTTCCTGACTTAAATAGTCTCAATACAACCCAGAATCGTATGAGCTTATAAAAAGTAGCTTATTAAAAAACATGTAAAATTTTTTAATTATAACATTTTATTACAACCGTAGTTCACACAATTTATCAGATACAGCCTTTATTTATTCCTTTATATTTATTTGTTGATGTATTATGTAGACTAGTTTCACAGTGCAACAATGTGGGCATTGCAATTGTCTTATAAAATTTAATCCTTGTGCTGTATCTTGTTTTATTTCTAAGATTTCTATGAATCGTACCACAAATATTCCTAAATTTATTTATCTTCTCTCTTATATCATATTCAGATTCACAGATTACTGCACGGCTCATTTGTTCTAAAGTTCTGTTGTTTATAACTATCTTAGTCCTCACTGGATATTTACCTTTAAAGGCCATGGGTTTGGTCTTTCTTACTGAAATTGTCAGTGAGTACTCTCTTGCCATTTCTTGTAATTGAAACATAGCTCTTTGAAAATCATCCTCATTTTCTTGAATAAGAACTATGTAATCCGCATATAGCAGGGAACCCATACAAATTGATTTATTTTTACCTTTAAGCTGTATTCCCGAAGTCACTCTTGATTTCCATGCTCTTAACATGTCGTCAATGTATGTTTATACAGTGCTCTATACTTAATAATTTATATTATTACCAGTGGCGAAGCGTGACAAAATAATTTTGGTAGACATAAAAATACCAGCCAAAAGCAACCTCTTAATAAGATTGTTGACGTTCTTAATGAACCAGTAAAACTATGGTAAATAGAGTTACCAATATCAGATATTAGCTAAGTGACTGTCTGAAACACACGCATTTCATTGTATAATTTGGCCTACATATCAAGGAAAAGCTGTAGTATGGTTATTGGTGTCCTTTATGAATCTTAATTAGAAAATATTGGTAGAAAATATAAATTTTATTCACATTTTTTAATGGTGACAAAGCCGGATTATTGTAGGCATTACACAAACTTTCATATTTTCTTGTAAATGAGTTTTACATGCTGTGTCACATGTTTTCTTAGTTTTAGCTATGGAATCAGCTCCCGAGAGATTGCAGTGCAATTTTTAATCACTCTGTGTAGGTTCTTTCATAAAAGATTCTTCCGTTGCCAATAAATTTTAAGTTTCTGAATAATTACCCTTATTAAGAGATGCTCATTTTCCTTATGACCCCTAAAAGCTAACTCTTTCCTTCCTAAACAATAAACATCTATCAAACAGCCTACTATCCTTCGATTTCGTGCCACATTTTCATTGTGCTGTACTGTTTAAATTCTAGGGGTTTCGGACAAACAATGTTCAATTTTGTTACACCTCAGAATTTGGTAAAACATCTCAGAATTTTTTATGAGTTTTGCTACCAGCATGTTTAGCGGCTTTAGCTTCAAAATTTTTTATAGTGCCTGCTCCAACTTTGCTCCCATGGTTCCTCTTAATTAAATATCAAATAATAATAGGAGTGCAGAGTTTTGTTTTGCTTACAACCAGAGAGCCACCTATATAAAACGTTCTGAAATTTTCTGACAACTTCTCCATCCTTCTGCGACAAATCTAAAAACGCCCGAGTTATTTTTAACTTTAGCAGTACTTTTCACTCGAAATGTAACGTACTGATTTCGTATTTTAACAAAAATTCTAGTAAACCAAATTTGTCAAAGTTTATATCAAATACTTCTGCGGTAGAAGTGGTACCGTACTAACTGTATTTATCTTGCTCATTTAAACCAAGTAAATGGTATGTTTAAAGCACTCAAAAGGATGACACTTTAAACATTGTATTATTAAATAATTATTAAGTAAATTGTTACACACTTCTTAGTCTATAACACTATTTTCAAAATTAAAAATAATTTGTAAACTCAACAACAACAAATATACGCGAGCACAATGAAACACAGGCCAGGGGGGGAATTCTGTGCTCTTTAGTGTGGGGGAGACATGTCTTCCGATGTGATGTACGGGACGCATTTTTAAACTGCGCGCGCAGGTCCGCTCTCGTTGTCGTCCACCGAAGTCCTCACCGTCGTCTACCCTGACACTCACCGTACAATTGCAAGGCTCCATGGCTCATACTCGCGTCATGTCGCGTGATATTTAACTTCTTAAGCTAGTTTTGTATCCTTTCTTAGTAACTTACACAACTTAATTCATAAATAATAATTAATTATTTCATGGATAAATTATTTGGGGAGACACTGTCTACCTTGTCTCCCCTGACGCTTCCCCACTGATTATTACACGCACTTACTTTCAGAACGAAATCCCATTTGTTCAAAACATAAAGATACTTCAGAGAATGCGAATTCAGTAATTGCTGTAGATGATTTTTGAAATTATTTTTAAAACAGGATTTATGTAGTAAGCCCGAGCATTACTGTACTGTCTAATGAGTCTCAGTAGGTGCACAGACGTACGCGGTATTAATCCACGTGGTATTCAGTGTTCGTACGCACGCGCGCTTACATAGATGTCCACAGAAAAAACTAAATTCTCCCGTTGTTACAGAAATACCAACATATGCAGACATACGGAAACGCAACGAAAACATTGCGTGCGCGAGTGGGAACAGTAGGCCTATGACAGTGTGGCCGGATTACTAAGTACCGAGCAAGGAATGTGGTGACGTATGCCATTCCACTACACGCATCACTGTAATACTACACATTTCAATTGCGTTTATCATAGTTTCGGTGTGACTTGACCGTCTCTCACACGGTATTTCTTGTAGTGAATAAGAAAACACAACTAAATAAGTCTATTCAACAACTGAACAATGTTTACAGAACGAGTAATACCTCACCAACACAAGACGCACTATCATTCAGTAGACCCTCCCGCTCTTCAGGCGTCTCGGTAGCACAGCTGGTGCGCTTACAGTACTCACCCAGCCTTACTGCACTTAACGTGCAAATTATTGCGCGCGCGCGCGCGCGCGCGTGCGTGTGTGTGTGTGTGTGTGTGTGTGTGTGTGTGTGTGTGTGTGTGTGTGTGTGTGTGTGTGTGTGTGTGTGTGTGTGTGTGTGTGTGTGTGTGTGTGTGTGTGTGTGTGTGTGTGTGTGTGTGTGTGTGTGTGTGTGTGTGTGTGTGTGTGTGTGTGTGTGTGTGTGTGTGTGTGTGTGTGTGTGTGTGTGTGTGTGTGTGTGTGTGTGTGTGTGTGTGTGTGTGTGTGTGTGTGTGTGTGTGTGTGTGTGTGTGTGTCACAGTGACAGTGAATACTGGTAGTCGTTTTTTTATTCTTACAATATTATGGCATGAAAGTCTCAATATTTACTTGAATTTAAAGTACAGAGTTTTAAAAGCGTAACTAGATTAGTAATAGTGTGAAGATATGAGTATCTGAGGAAGACTGCTGACGAAGTGGGATGTTCGACGATGAAGAGGTTGGATGGGAACAGCTGCAGGGCCGTATCGAACATTTAGGCGACTGACATGAGAGAGAGAGAGAGAGAGAGAGAGAGAGATCCTGTTACAAAGAACGGGACTTTTTAAAATAAATTTTCCATTAATTGCAACATAAAGGATTTTGATATAGTAGCCATATCCAAAACAGTACTTGTTCACTGTAAACGTTTATATTGTTAAAACTATTATATTCCGGGCTGTTGGGTTTGTCGATTGCTTGTGTTCTCGCGTCTCAACGTTTCTGTCGCACCTCCGGAGGCCCATCTTCAGTAGAAAAGGCAGAAAGAAAGAAAACGTTTGCAATGATGACAGGCCGAACTCACCCCTCAGAGTTGAGGAGTAAGCAAACGTTTATATTAATTTTATGTTTCATTTATTTAGTAAATACATAATAAATTTTATAGATAACATCCAATGAAACGGTGCTCAACAGTAAGGGAAGACACCGCGGTATAAGGATCTCGAACAAGTCAAGAGAGGACTTTGAAATGAAAGAGAAATCAGGATATTACGGCAAGAGAATGTACCGGATTAAGGTTTTGGTGGACAGGGGTGCCGATCCCCCCCCTATGACGCTTCCCCCAATTTTATAAAAAATTGTCCCCCTCTTTTTCTTACATGACCTTTTCTCTCTTTTACAGTAAAATTTCTTACCTAATCGAGCAAAGGCCGGGGCTTTCTAACTCAAAACTATTACAAAATATTACCTTTTACCGAGACGATATATTGATTGTGAGTAGTTATAAACTAAAAAAATAAGGATTTCTAATAATAAATCACAAATTAATATTTTCAGTAAAACGTGATTTGTTTTACAATAGGCCTACCAGTACTCTATGACTTTATTGAAAAGATACTTTGTTTTGCAACTTAAACGTCTCACTTAAATCTGTTTTTATCGATAAAATGCTATCAAAATTTCAGTCTGTTTTTGGACCTTTTCGTTGTGTAGCCTACTAAAATGTAGCAGAAAGCAGGATAAATAAAAATATAAACACAAAGTTCTATTGCACACTGTACTTTATTAATACAGTAAATAAAAAATAAAATGTAGTTAAAAATTACATTATCATAATATGAACAATGTAATATTTTAAGCTTACAACCACAATATTTTTGGATCTGAAGTTGAAACATAACTTATAAGTAAGCAAAAAAAAAAAAATTCGAGTAGAAGACTAGTTCCTTTTTTCCTTGCACACCGCGCCTACTGCTCGAAAAAGTCCACTGGGTAGATTTATTGTGCGTCTGATACGTGTCCGTTATAAGTTTTTTAGTTTCATGCAATAGTGAAAAAAAAATCCCCCCGAAAAATTTTCTAAATGTCGCCAATGGCGACACGATCTCCCGCTGTAGGCACCCCTGTTGATGGATACTGATTAGACATTTTGATTAGAACAAACTGTGTTACGACAAAATATTGCGTGTTTCTCGACAATATTCCCGGGAACTGTTTGAGATTAGCAGGGCCAGTGACTTTGGTGAAGGAGGGGCTGCAGTGTGTGGAGATTGGAGTATCTGAGGAAGACTGCTGACGAAGTGGGATGTTCGACGATGAAGAGATTGGATGGGGACACCAGACACCGAATCACCAACTAATTTCTTTTTAGTATGCGTAGGGCTAATACCATCCGATATTTCTTGTTTATACTAAGTTATAATTGACATACATGCAGTATATTATAATTATATAATATAAATGATATGCTTTAACTTTGTGCACTGCGTCTTTCAGTACACAGAAGCAGAGACACGTGGATGAATTTTACTACTTAATCTGCTTGGAAAAGAAGTTCTGGCTAAGATTTCTGGAATGGTTTCTTCAAACACAGCTTTGGCGAGATTAAGGACAGAGAAACAAGACAACGCACAGAAATTCATTGCAAAGGAGTTTCATTCGTTAAAAATTAAATTGAATTTTTTTGTTTGGGTGTGGGTAACAGTTTTAGAAGTTAGGACAAATTGTTTCGTGTATGTCCAATAATAATAACCGGGTAGGACAGCTCAAAGGAAGGTAAATACTCTTCTGCTATCTTGTGGCGAAAGTTACAGTTACGGTATTAGGTAATATCCGCCATCTGGTAGAAATTTAACTAAACATGTCAATGTTCCTCACAATTGGGCAAAAATTAACGATCAAAACAATTCATTCAATTTATAAAGAAAAATAATATTTTAGAATTAGCTATTTTATTTCAGTATTACATTAAATAAAATGGTGTTAATATAATGCAATATAATCTAAGTTCTTTAGATTTTCATAGTGTTTTTCTTTAAATTTACATTAATAAATTAAGTTGTATGTATTAAATTTATAATTAACATAATTTAAATTAACACTATTATATTGAGTGTTAATTAACACGTACGTACGAATACGTGTTTGCTATTTTCACGTAGGCACGTATAGTTTTTGCTGATTTTATTATATATAATATAATAAAACTATCATTCTTATTACTTCAAAAAATATAAAAAATTATTTTTAATTGAATATAATTATTCCACTAACAACTCGAAACACAAAGTGTTCCGTGTCTTTAGTGAAATAATTATATTTAGTTAAGTAACGGACACGTCATGGACAACGAAATCCACCGTTTTTAATTATTAATTTTATTTCATAGTTTACTTTTCTATGTTAATGTATGGAAATGTCTTTGCTTTTCATCTCGTATTTGGTTATTGCTTCTTTTTCGTCTTCGATATTTATATAATTACGATAATATTGTTACGTAATGCAGAAAAAGTGTTACACCATTACAAAACATTCTACGTGTTTCTCGGATGTTCCAGTGGAATCCGGTTGTAATGTTGTGCGCACATGATTTCAACATGGGTAATGGGTAAGCGAGCTTTTCTAGACGTCGCCAGCCGCGCGCACTGTGTCAAGGCCACAATCAATTACGTTCTAGTGTAGCGCTGATGCGTAGTATGTGGAATGTTCTGGTGTCTGAGCGAAGTATAAATACAAGCATCTAGTGCAAGACAACTGCGCGTGAAGTTAACCCGGTTCAGGCGTGGAGTGGGGATGGAGGGGTAGTTGACAAGCGCTGTCAAACTGATGTGAGTGAAATTGAAACTCTTCCGACTTCCGACCGGAACCTAAGTCTTTTCAGCTAGTACCGAGTATAAAGTAGGAATAGTATTGTTTTGTTACGACTTGTTTACATTTATAAATGGATTACAATTAAATTTATTATTAATAACTGTTACTTTTATTCTTCTGTGTTATGCAGATAGATAATACACATGATAACAAATTATAATACTCGTGAAGTTGGTAAATTGCAATATCGTGTTATATCCTATAAAGTGGTTGATAAGCTATACAATAAGTTTTTGTTTTGTGATTTCAGAGATGATTGTACCTAATTAAAATTATTTTGACTTCAAGGCATGCTTCACATAAATTATAGAATCCTATACTTCATTCAGAAATCACATAACACAGTGGGTTAGATAGGGAAATACACTGCGTATGTGGGGTTTTCACTCGTAAATACTGTGTGACTTGAAAATTTAGTTGTCTAAAAATTTACAGGATTCCATTAAAAACTCGTTTATCCGAATTTGATGGGACCGCGCCCGTTTCGGATAAACCGAAACTTCTTTTTAAATAATAATACATATGTAAGTACAGTAACTTTATTTAACAATAAAAATTTAAAAGTTACTTACAGTGAATATGACACAATAAACTATAAAACTGCACCGCACTGTAAATTATAGTTTCTTTTTAGGCTACTATACTTTCTTTTTACAGTGGCACCACGCTGTTTTTCTTTTATTACTGTACAGTTTATACAGTAATCGCATTACAGTTGTTTATTAACATAGGATTGTTTTATGTGAAGTGTTGTCATTGTGTCACCTTCGGCTTCTAAAAGGAACAGTATAACAGTATAAGTATTTTATGTTTACAATATATGAACATAATAGCCTACTTTATTTTCGAAAATCTGAACAAATTGATGATTCGGAGTACCCCTTATCCCAAATAGTTCTGATTATTGACTTTCTACTTTATATCATTGGAATCGCTTGTTTACACTATTAAATATATATTATAATGACAGGAAAACGCTTTTGTGTATTTTCAAAATTTACTAAAAATTGTTTTGGATAAACCGGATTTTCGGATAAACGAGTTTTTAGTTATAATTTTTAATCTGCCATACGACTTACATTAGGCAGCCTACCCTGCCTACTCCTAAGCTACTTCGGTGGTATACATGGGAGCCATTATTATTATTATTTTTTTTTTTAATATCTTGTAATGTAACAATCGTTATTCTCCATAATTATACAAGTTTTAAAATTATTTTGGCTATAAACAAAGTTGAAAAAATCTAAACACAATAAATTTTACATTTCAAAAATTTATTGAAATTTAAGATGTTACTTGTCGTATTACTGGGCTAATTGGAATAAATGGATAGTTTTTACTTCAATTTCTAGCTCAGACAGTAAGCCAACGGGATACTTATTTTGTATCTATACTATTCGTATTTATAAAAAAAAATGTGTAACTTTGAACATTTTTAGTCTGATATTATTTGAAAATTAGTTTTTCTGCTTTAAAAGTAGGGTATTGGATGGATGGAAAATATTTTTTATCAATTACTATACCTGGGAAGTAAAAAGATACTGTCAAAGTTAGTAAGAGATAAAAATATTAAGTCATTACTTTTTACTAACTGACATATTAATACTATTCTGTACCAAATTAAACAAGAACCAGCCAGTAGTAATTTATTAATTAGCAAAAATTACAAATCAATATGATTTAATAAATTATATTCAATAATTTATATAAAAACATGTAACGTATTGTAATATTTTATAATATTATAATTATAATATTGTCATACATAATAAGTTATATTATTATAATTAATGCATTATTAAAAAACAAATATATTTATCTTATTTATAAAGCTGTAAAAAAGCGAACCAACTAAGCTCTAACAGTATACTAGTAAGCATTTGAACACAGAGGGGATGAATAAAATACAAGTTTGAAAGCAAGCGTTACAAGTAACCGGTGTTTGTAATGTAGCAGTTACATGGTAACAGATACCTGGAACGCATACTATGTAACGGTTATTTTTGTAACTGGTACTTTCAAATGCTGTTTAGCATACTACGCCTATGCCTGAAGTAGCAAGTGAGCAATACTGTTGGTATAGGATTGCCCCTCTATCCCCCACTCTTCGCATGAACTGGGTTGACTTCGCGAGAAGTTGTCTTGCACTAGATGCTTGTGTGATGGGGTAATGACTTATTACAACATGTAAGTATGGTTTGAAAACCACACATTAGTTGCGTCAATTCTATAATATATTATCTTGCTCGTTAAAATACTTACAACTGGAGAGTGTCTACTCACCAGTTCGGATGTTCAAATTCATATTTTCTGCCTCAAACTAGGGTTTGCCAACTCTTCTTGGTAAACCAAAAATGCAAGGTTTATTTTTGATAAGCGAGTACTCAATTTTTAAAGAATAGTTAAATAAAATCAAACATACAGTTCAATGCTTCTATTATGTTTTATTAACAATTACACTATGCAACATTTTAAAACTTTTGGTACGATGTTTTAAGACTGTAAGGTGATTTTAAAAGTATTTTTCATGCTGATTTCAAATCTGGTTTTAGTTTTTCTGTATCACGTATGGTTTTTATACAATTCAATTTCGAAGTTTTAAAAAATCGAATTTTGTGAACAGGGAAAATTATTATTATTTGATTGTGATTTCAAAATTGTTTATGTTTTAATCCTGCATAAAATCACAACACATGGCGGTGCAGTAGACAATGGTATACACTCACTTAAAAATGTTATAATTATTACGAAAACACAACACATATATGACAATTTAATTCCTCCTCTTCGCTGAATTCACTGCTTCAAGATCTTTCTGACGTGGGTTGAAACTTCTCTTCCGTGATTGTCTCCCTTCACCAGTGCCGTCTCTTTTTAGCATAAAACAGTAGTCGGCCATCATGTTGGCATTCCACCTTCCCTGGTATCTCTTTTCCATGTCCTTGATATCCTGGTGGAAACGTTCGCTTTGTTCTTCACTGACATCGCCGAGGTTCGCAGGGAAAAAGTCAACATGTGAGTGTAGGAAGTGAAGCTTTACACTCATGTTACATCCTAATTTCATGAAACTCTGCAACATTCTTTTAACCATGGTTTTGTACTCTGGATGTTTGTGGTTGCCCAAAAAGTTGACAACAACTTCTTTAAACGAAACCCAGGCCCTTTTTTCCACTGGATTCATTGTACTTTCAAACAAATTGTCTTTCATTAACTTTCTTATCTGCGGTCCCACGAAGATCCCTTCTTTAAGTTTCTCATAAGATACTTTCGGAAATCTTGTTACCAAGTACTGGAAACAGTCACCATCTTTTGGAAGAGCTTTAGTGAGCTGTTTCATTAATCCGAGTTTGATGTGCAGAGGAGGTAATAGTATCTTGCTTCGTTGAACAAGTGGCACATTTATTATGTTCTGTGAACCGGGTTGGAGGGTTTTTCTTTTGGGCCAGTCTGTCTTCTTCCAATGTTTGTCTCTGGCTTGACTATCCCATTCACAAATGAAACAAGGCATTTTGTGTAGCCGGATTGTTGACCAAGTAACATACCTACTACTTTTAAATCCCCACAAATTGTCCAAGAATGTTTTTCATAATTCACGTATTTTAGCAGAGCTTTGAGATTTACATACGTCTCCTTGAGATGAACTGAATGTGCATGTGCAATGGGTACTGAACCAAACAAATTTTCATTGTGTAAAAGTACACCTTTGAGGCTAGTTTTAGACGAGTCTATAAATAACCTCCACTCACTTGGATTGTGACGTTAAAGAAATTCAATAAACCCTCAATATCACAACAATAAACCAGAGAGTCTTCTTCTTTAAAGAATTTCATTAATTCCTTCTCTCTGGACCCATACCAAGAGAACGTAACTCCGGGTAGTAGAAGATTTTTTGCATTCAATCTTGACCCAAGCAATTGGGCGGCATCTTTTGTCAGGTTCAAGTCACGAGTAATATCATTAAGTTCATTTTGACTGAATAATTGTGGTGCAGAATCTTCTTCCGGGTTGTAATCATCAGCATTATCGCTTTCATTTTCTGAGCTGCTCACCAGTGGCACATCTTCAAGAACAGGAGGTGGAACTGGGATAGGGAGAGAATTACAATGCATAACTGGTCGTAAGGCCGAAGGAATGTTCGGATATTGTATATCCTTCTTACTTTTAGCGTTATGACCTTGAATTTTAACCATACAAAAATAGCAATCGTTAACATGATTTTGTGGCTCCCTCCAAACCATTGGGATTGCAAAAGGCATCGATTTTTTTGCACCATTTTTCCACAGTCTCAGTCCCTCAACACATGTACGACATACCTTGTGTGGTGCCCAGCTATTGTCTTCATCACCAAGCCTTATGCCGAAGTACGCGTAATACACGTTTCTCACAAAACTATTAATGTCCTCTCTTTGCTTACCAATTACGTAGCTACCACAAATATAACAGAACACGTTTGGGTTATTCAAACACTTCCGGGAACTCATTTCTACAGAAAGTTCACAAACTATATATGACAGCACAAATATAACCTCAGCACTATAGCATGTAAACAATGAACTACTGTTTCCCGCCTAACAGCCAGCTGGGTGTAACAAGTGTGGCCAACTAATCCCTCCCCCACAATAAAATTTCCCCTTGTGAAACTTATGTGTAAATAAAAGATGAGTTCATTTGATTTGCAAAAAAACTGTACGTGATAGAAAGAAACGGATTGCAGATCTGGAATCAGCGCAAAAAAATGCTTTAGGAACACCTAAGACTACATAAACATAGAAAATCATGTTGCATAGTGTTATCTATTGGTTTTTCTTATTACAATTTCTTCCAAGTTATATATTTTATTTTGTGCCGGCATGTTTAATTATTAGCGGTTGGCTATTCTGTCCAGCCGTTGTATCAAGACTAGGTTTCTGGAGTTGATTTTTTCGTTTATTTATAATCTCAAGTCGAAGTTCTTGGGACTACAGAAAATGTTGTCAAATGGACTAATAAAAATACAAAATTTTACAAATACCATATAAATAACATATAAAATGTGATACACTTATAATTACAGTGGTAAACTATAGCTAATGGATTTAGCGTTTGGAGGTTATCTGAGTTTAGTAAATTTTACGTTTAAAATATATTCACTTAAGGAATCAATGTTAGATTGAGATTGTTCTTCAATTTGAGGTGTTCATTTAATCAAAGAAAGTTCAAGTGTTTGTTAAAAAAGTGATAAATGGCGTTGAAGGTGTATTTTCACTTATTGTTCAGTTTGCTTGTGTTTTACTGTTAAGTCGTATTTTAAAAATATACTTAGCATTCCTCTGTCTTGTCTATCCGGGTAATATTTCTTACAGGTACTGCTAATTGTCCTTTTTTTCGTTAATTCCGTTCTTCTATTTTCTTAGGTATCCAGTGTAGGTATTTATTTTCCATCATCCCTCCTTATTGTTGAAAATTCCGTCATTCATTCATAGGTTTTTAGATATTTTCTTCCTTCCAATAGTTCGTAGTCAATCACTTGGAATTCCTCACCAATTCCTCATGGATTATTTAATTTCTTCTGGTGATTTTTAATTCATGTAAATGTTAATGTTATTTCTGTAATTTAGTTTATTATTTTCGTTATTAATTTTTTATAGATTTTATTTAGTTAATTATTTTCTTTACTCATTGCGGTTTAATAAGTCTGCACTCATCAAGAGCTAATACAGGAAAAATACAATTTATTTACTGGTTACCATAGTTTCTCTCTTCCAAACACTAATTCTCATTGTTTGATAATTTACAACATTGTTATATAAAACTAACATTTTTCTATACAAAATTACTAAACATCTTTAAACTATTATAACTCCCTTATACTACCTGCAATCTATATGATAAATCTCTAGGGGGGTCTACATTTGTCCCCGGTAATCTCAGAATCTACTGAACCGATTTCAATGAAACTTTGCACGCTGATAGCAGGTACCCAACGGAAGGTTTTCCACTTTATCTGATAACGATAGGTTAAAAAGAACCGAAGTTATTGCAAAAAAAACTAATTTTTTAAACCCGCGGCTTCGATCGCGAATATTTGTAATTTATATGATTGTTGTGGTAACTATCGAGTTTGTAAATTGCTAATGGTACATCTGTATTAATAATATTCTTATGGAATTCTTATCAGCATATGGAATTCGTATAAACAATACAACAATTCATTGTTTGATTATATTGTAACACTGATTATATAGTACACGTTGATTCTGACAAACCATACTCTTCGACATTTGAATATTGTGATTAAACGAGTACGTACGGTTCAAGTCCCACTGTTGGGTTCGTCAATTTGTAATGAGACGAGTACGAGCGTCTCGTTATTTTCACACAATGTAAGCCTATTCGTTGCTATGAACGGGTATGTTCCCCTGTCTTTCCTCTCTTAGGTCGTTTAATTTACTTCAATTATTTAAATATCTGAAATATTTGGAGTTGTGGGATATAGTGATTTAATTAACTAATATTAACTTATCTCTCTAAAAAATATCAGTGTTAGTGTACTTGAAACTTAAATAATTAATGTGTTATTCTGTAATTTCGTTCAACCCTATTATATCTTGAAGAGAATTATGTATAATTTTATATTTTAACGCTCTCTCTTTGGTGTCGGAGAATTCCGCTATAAGTGCTGTAGTACTGGGGCAACGAAACTCAGAGGTTAATTCACTGTTTATGTTAACCAATTATTCTATACTTAGTCAGTTACTTTTTTATTCCCAACTCATTAAATAATACTCCAAATGACAAGATTTTGCAACTATACAAAGGTTCTTTATTTGTTTACTTCTTCAACATTGAATGAGATATGTTCCAACTGGCATACACAAAGGCTATAGATTGCGTGAATCGATTATTGATCAGTCCGATACTTTTATTTTGATTCGGTTATATAATGTGTTTTAGTTTGTAATTAACTTAATTCAGGGTGTGAAGGTTCTTGTAACTGTGGGGAAGATTAAAAGTACATAGATAAGAATGCAGGATTTACAAATTTGAAGTGTTGTGTAGTTAATATGATTTATACAATAATAATTTACCAGACTAGAACGAAGCGAATCATGTGGGCTGTTGGCTGATAACTTCACGGTTCTGTATGACTATGTTGTACAATTTTCTTTCTTCGGATGTTAATAAAATGGAATTCTTGTCCTGTTCACCTCGGAAATACAGCTCCCTAGGTTGATTTACTGCCAGACTGGTTCCTTCTGCAATTTCTGGATCCAAATACGTTCTTCTCTCGTCTGAAGTAATTGGTGATGTTCCGTGTATTTATAAGGTTATGAGTTCCAGTGTAGTGTATATTATTGGTTGTGATACAGTTAATTCTTTATATTGGGTTTAATATATATCGTCAACTCCTTTCGGATATGGGACAATTCAAGTCCTTCCTTGTAGAACCCATTTATTTATTTTTTATTGTGATATCATAATATAGCCTCGTTTGGTTAAACTGTACTGGCGTAATTCAATAATATTATCTTTAGTATTTTGGTGTATTATAAGAGTATCAAATACTTTAGTATATTCTGATTATATTAGATATTTCTTAGGTTTTTTAATCTCATCACATTCAGATCATAAAAGGCAATAATTGAAAATCAACAACTTCTTCATTTCCTGTAGTCCATAGCAACCCATTATTTTTCTTCCTTCTCCATGTTTTGTATATAGTGTTTATTTCATATATTTTTTGTCTATTCCTTATTAATTTGCTATCATATCGGAATATAACTTTACCGACAGTTGGTTTATTATTTTCTACATATATTCTGCTGGTTTTTTGATATGAGCCTGTTTCTTTTATATTTACTACTTTTTCGATATCAAACGTTATCAATCGATATCATGGCATTGTGGCATTATCATAATTTGTATAAATTGAGATGGTTTATTATATATCATTACTAATTTAATGTTTTTTCCTAGCTCTTCGAACCGTATTCATTAATTATTATTACCTTATGTACCTAACCTTTATGTTATGAGTGGTTATATAGTGTTTTTGGCTGTTAGGCCTTTTATTGTATACGGACCTACCTGTGTTTATAACTGGTGAACAACTATAGCCCTTTTACATAAATTCATACATATAATCAAATCTTAACTATTAACATTTACATAAACAATTATTCTTTTCATATCTAATGACAATTTTATCTTGATCTATGGATCACATATAAGAAAATTGAAATCTGTTAACACTAACTAGCTGCTTCCCACATCATTCTACAACAGTAATTGAATAATACATCTTGTTTCATTACCTTTCATTAACTCAACAAGTAATTGGTATAACATAACATAAACTTTATCATAACATTCGTAGTCACAAAATACTATCATTTAATTCAAAATCCTTACTTGCTATTGCTATAAGGTAAATTATTGTTTCATTTTTTTGTTTACCTTCATGGTCATTTACTTTGACAATTTCTGTACTATTCTACTTCTTACACTTCTCATCAGTATCATATTGATTTACTTTTCACTGAATCATTAACTATTGTCTAACTTACAGGTTTGTTTATTCTCGTTATTTCTACCTTGCATCCTTATTTATCTTTATCTATAATTATAAATGTAATTATTAGACTTTTGTTTTATCATGGGGTTAGATATTGACTTGCTTATTATTTTGTTAATATAATATTTATGTAACATAGATGCCAGCATTTCTGTTGCGTTACATATGCTCCCCCTCCTAAAAAAGTTTAGTTTACCTGAATGAAGTTTAGGTCAAATAAACTTGTCTTTTTCACATGCCCTTTCTTCATATCAATATTAATGGTTAACGATGGGATTCTCAATGTAATTTCATTAGACTAGTATTAATAATTCTTTATTTAATACCATTTCATTATTTCAATTAACATTCTTGATCATTTTTAATTTCTGTAAACAGTATTTGTTGATAGTTGGCCACAATATTCAATGATACTTTAGGTTCACATCTCTTCTACTTATAATTACTGTAATCACTGTATTTCTCAATTATTCTTCTGTCATCTAATTTCTTTCTGTTTTCTTCGTCCTACTCTTCTGGAAACTGAGGTCATTCTTGCAACTATTCTAATATTCCTTAAATATTTAATTTCCCTAACAATCCCTAATATGTGCGTTGGTACAGTTCAGAGAGGCACTGTTTGGCTTCATACTCTGCTGCCCACACTACACCTTAATATAGTACTGCTGGAATTCATCTACAGTCAGCTATAAAATATAATAATCTCCTAATAATCTCCTTAATTAATTAATAATAAATATTTGGGAATTTTTTTTTCATTGTTGCTTTTATATTTCTTTATTACTATCCTTCATACTTTGTGATTCCATTTTAGTTTCCTTAAACATTCTTTGATGATAATTCTGACAGTTATCATTTGTAATTATTTTTGTTTTTTCTTTCTTGTCGTGATAATAATGCTAAGTATCTTCTTCATTTGTTTTTCTGATCTCAATATTTTCTAAATAGTTATTGTTTGATTATCATTATAATTGTGTTTCTGACTAGATACAGTCCTTAGCTCAACTATTATTTTTCTTATCGTATTTCATTATTTTGGCTGTTTATATTTCAATGAATTATGTTCATAAATATTCTTTTTTTCCTCGTTTTCTTTAATATTACATTGGTTACAATCAATCATTTACTGAAGTTGTTTCTTTCACTTGGCAATGTGGTATGTATTTTAGGTCATATGATTTTTCTTTTATTATTTTGTATAGGTAGATTTGAGGTAAAACTTTTATCTTGGGGTTTCATTATTCATTATTCACACTATTTCTTTGTAGACATTTGATAATAATTCTAGTTTTCTTCTGTAATCTTGGGGTTTCATTATTCATTATTCACACTATTTCTTTGTAGACATTTGATAATAATTCTAGTTTTCTTCTGTAATCTTGGGGTTTGTTATTAACTCTTCTTAATACCTTCTTCATAACTATATTTTAATTCAGACTTACTTTATTTTGAATGACATTTTTTTTCTATTTATTTTATTGTTAAAAAATTCTCGTTTTTCTCTTCAAAATCGATAATAAGTGGTTCTTATTGTATTTTAGAATTTAGTGGTATTATTCAAATTCAAATTCTTTTTAAATTCCAAGTATTTTCTCTTCAAAATCGATAATAAGTTGTTCTTATTGTATTTTAGAATTTATTCATTTCATTCATAATATTTCTTTATGGACTCCTGATTGTATGTTCCCTTAATCCTTTTCGTGATAGGGTTCATTATTTCATATGTATTATTATTATTATTTTTTGTTATCACATATGGCCCAGTATATAATAATTATAATTTTTTAGTTATTCCCTCTAGAGTGCTTGGTAGCTCCCTGTTTCTTATTAATATTTTCTCGCCCACTTGGTACTTAATTGGTTTTGGATTATTCTTTTCATATTTCCTTTTCTTCATTTCCGCCTTTTCCATTACTCGGTTATAAAATTTAACGGTTTCAAACTGATATTCTGGGTTATTTGGAAAGTTTATAATATCCTGGATTTCTCTAGGTAGAAGCCTTTCAAACATAACAGTATAAGGGGTATTTTCAATGGACTGATGGTAAGATATATTTAAGAACTCTTCCGTCAGTGACAAGTATTCGTACCACCTTCTCTGTTGGTCATGACAGTAAGTTCAGAGTATTCTGCGAACTTCCCTCAATACACGTTCTGCCGGATTACTGCTGGGGTGGTATACTGAAGTCTTATATGTTCTAATGTTGTGTTTTAAAAGATTATTTCTCCATTTACAGCCTTTGAATTGCGTACCATGATCGGTGATAATAGATGACGGTTTACCAATCTCTGTTATGTAACGTACAATGACTATTTCAAGAATTTTCTTGGTCGTGGCTCTGCTAATAGCGTAGAGTTTAGTGTATTTGGAAAAGTGATCAAAAATAATAATTATGAATTTATATCTATGGTTTCCTCCACTGCGTGGGAATGGTCCTCATATATCCAGAAATACTTTCTCCAGCTTATATTTGGATGTGATAGGGATCATGACTCCCTCCTTCTTCTCATTATTATGTTTAACCATCTGGCAGATGTGACATGCTTGTATGGATTTTTGCACTTTTCTGGTTATATTTTTTATGTACACTTGTTCTTCCAGGGCTTTGACGATTTTCATGGCTCCCATGTGTCCATATCGTTCATGGTAATCCAATATCAATTTGGTTTCCACAGCGGTGGGAATTACTAGTTTCCAGTTTATTTGTTTAGGGGTGACCTTAATAAATAATCGATCATCATGTATACAGTAATATTTAGTAATAACTTCATCAGCATTTTGTACCTTCTGGCATATGTTTATTAATTTGGGATCCGATTTTTGGTGTTGATTAATTTCATTTGTAATAATTTCTAAATCCTTCCGACTCTTAATGACATGGTACACTTTTGCAATCTGTTCTTTTTCTCCTTCGAACGATTGGTCTTGTATGTTTATTCGGGACAAGATATCGGCTGCTATGTTCTTTCTTCCAGGTATATATTCCCAATCGATGCAATACTCTTGCAATGCAAGGACCCATCTAGTTAGCCGGCCATGACTAAGTTTACATCTTGTTAGAAATGAAATTGATTTATGGTCACTTCTTACGGTCACTGGGTATCCGAGTATGTAAGTTCTAAATTTATTGCATGCGTACACTACACTTAGCAGCTCCTTCTCGGTAACGTTATAATTGCGTTCGCAGTTGTTAAGCACTCTGCTGGCGAAGCTGATTACCATATGATGTCCTTCTTCATCTTCTTGATATAGGGTAGCTCCTAAGCTAACATTGCTCGCATCACAATTTAAATAAAAGCGTTTGTTAAAATCAGAGTGGTACAACATAACTGTTTCTAAAAATTTTTTCTTGATTAATTGCAGAATTTTATCTTGTTCTGGTCCCCATGCCCATTTGTCTTTGGATGATAATTGTTTCTGAAACTTGGCAGTTACTTCCGAATAGTTATCTTGGAATTTTTGGTAATAGTTACAAATTCCAAGAAAGGATTGTAGCTGTTTTCTATTTTTTGGAGTAGAGAACAGTTGAATTGCTTCTACTTTTTCTGTTGAAGGTGTGATACCCTCCTCAGACAAATTAAAACCTAAGAACTTTATTTGGTTGGCGATAAATTTAGATTTATTCAGCTTGAGTGTTATGTTGTTTTCGGATAATTTTCAAAGTACCTGTTCCACCCGCTCGCAATGTTCATCCCAATGTGAAGAAGTTATAAGTAGGTCATCTACATAGACCGTAGTGAACTGCAGTGTTTCTTGTCCCAATACTTGGTCCATACATTTTACAAATATTGCAACAGAATTAATTAGTCCGAAAGGTAGCCTTTTAAATTGATAGTTCCTTCCATCAAAAAGGAACGCCATGTATTTTCTACTATCTGGATGTAGTTCGACCTGCCAGTAACCGCATACCGTATCCCAAGTACTGATGTATTTAATGCCGTGGAATTTCTTTAAAATTTCTTCTATTTCGCCTGGTGAAGTCCTATCATTGATGATCATTTTATTTATTTCCCTAGCGTCCAGGCAAATTATCACCTTTCCGTTCTTTTTCGGGACTGCCACTATGGGACTGGTATATGGTGATTGACTATATTCTATTATGTCATCTTGAATCATACGATTAATCTCGTCCCGGACTTCGTTTTTTATTGAATAAGCAATTGGGTAGGATTTTCTGCGAAAGTCCACTGGTTCTTTAAAATTTATTACACACTGATATCCTTTTACTTTACCTGGAGCATTGGAGAATACATGTTTGTATTTATTATATATTTCAATCAGAATGATCAATATTGCACACCACTATATAAAAATTATTCCGATTAGCGCTTTCAAGCTTCACAGCTCATCGTCAGATCAGGAATAGACAGATAATATGTAATACCCAACCCTTCACCCCTCTCCCCCACCCTGCTCACCCACAACAAACTAAAAATTAATGACCCTTCCCCACCCCCTAATTTTTAGTTTGTTGTGGGTGAGCAGGGTGGGGGAGAGGGGTGAAGAGTTGGGTATTACATATTATCTGTCTATTCCTGATCTGACGATGAGCTGTGAAGCTTGAAAGCGCTAATCGGAATAATTTTTATATAGTGGTGTGCAATATTGATCATTCTGATTGTGATTTCAACCACTAACACAAATTTCTTCATTAAACGTCTATTATATATTTGAATTAAATTTTCGGCCTGTACCTTACTTACTTGTCTACAAGTTTTTTCCCTTTGGAATTCTCGGACCTCTTCTAACTTACTCTGCCACAGTTCGGGATCATCGTCCTCATATTGAATGACTTCTGGTATTTTATTTTTCTTACAAAAGTAGCTTTTTATGGCTAGACATCTGGTGTTAACTGGAACGGTTCTATTAGCGTCAACTAATTCGGCTGTCCATAATCCTTCTTCGGATGTTAAAGATATTATACCTTTATGTAAGTCAATTACTGCGGAATGCTGGCGCAATACATCGCATCCAATCAATACATTGAACGGTAATCCCGTTGCGACCAATAATCCTATTGGTAGGGTCATATTATTATTGGTAAGATCGAGCGATACTTGTTTTTTAACTGTTTTATTTTGTCGCCCAGTGGCTCCGATAATTATCACATTATTGACAGGTAAGGTCGGTATGGGCAACTGGCCTTCTCGCTGTATTTTTTCAAGTTCAGTACTGTCTATCAACGATATGTTAGATCCAGTATCTATCATTATGGTAGATTGTACCCCATTTAATTTTGCTGTTACATATATGATTTCGTTATTACTATTACTGTTTACATGTTTCTTATCCTCTTCCAATAAATCTTCTCTGATATTCTTTAAATAGTGGTTATTAATTATAATTATGGTATTATTATTCTTAATTTTGTTTACAAGTCGTTGTTCCCCAAGATTACGGTTCAGTGAAGGGTATTCATTATTTTTCACTGCCTCTATTAGTTTAAATGAGGGCTTACCCCCTCTTCTCTATTTTCATTTGGATTATTATGTTGATTTAGTACAGTTTCAGTGTGATCTCCGCTATCCTATAATTTCTTTCAGGTGGATAGTTGTCTTCACGCCGGGACTGGTCATAATGATTGTCATATCGGTGACTTCTTGGGTAATACCGTCGCTGATTACCTTGAGGCCTGGAGTAAATATAATTAACGTTATGCCTATAATTATTGGGTCATCTGTCCCCATCTCCTCTATTATTGCGACTATCGCGGTAATTATAAGTATTATTGCCACGATAATTATAGTTCCTGGAATTATTATTCGCGTGCTCATTTTGGGTCCTATTTGCATTAACGTTCTGCGCAGGTCGATTGTGATCATTATTATGAGAATTGGTTGGTGGCTCGTTATTACTATACTTCTGATATTTATAATTCAACATCCTATTTCTTTGGTATTGGTTCTCGTGCTCATAATTCTCAAGGAATTTGGCCATGGGTGAAATCGTTTTGATTTGACTACACATACGTGTATTTTTTATCCCTTCCTCGTAATGGTAGGATAGTTGTATCACCAAACATTCTTCAGGAATTCTGGGCTCTAAGTTCCGTGCCATACATACTTTTCCTAGAAAGTATGAAGTAGGAGACTGGCCTATGTTTGTTTCGTATTGACCGTTACTCAAATTATTTCTAATCATGTTCTGGGTCGATTCAGACCAATATTTCTCTTTAAATTGTTTTTTGAACTCTGTCATGTCCAGTAAATCCGGGCGCACCGCTGTCCACCAATTATCATAGGTATCTTTAAATGTCTCATCAATCATACTGCGTATAATACTCCAGCGATTTTCTCTATTTCTTGCAACCATCTCTTCTAACCTCTTTAAAAATTCCATCGGATTGCGCTTGTAATTATGAAAATTAATCGACTCCCAGTTCTCGTGGTTATTTGTATGACTATGTTGGCATGTCCTATCCCGCCATGAATCTACTTCTTCTTGTAACTGTAGTTCGCGTCTACTAATTTCCTCTATTTTATTTTTACTGGTATTAATTTGACCTTCCACATTATTTAAATTGCCATATACTCTTTCGAGTCGTTCACCCATGTCTGTCTGTATTTGCGTAATCCCTTCCTTATTCTCTTCCCGTACCTGATGTACTTCGTTTTTAATTTGCTCATATTTTCTGACAGTTTCCTGTTGGATTTCTTCGACCATTGTTTTACTCTCAATTTTTATGTCATTAATTTTATTTTGTAGTTCTTCACGAACCTGTACTATTGTTTCGTTAGTTTTTTCTAACCCTTCATTTGTTTTGGCTATTTCTAATTTTCTTTCCTCATTATTTTGGTCCACCTTCTGGTACTGTCACATGAATATTTTCAATTTTTTCATTAATTTGCCTTAAATTTTCTTCATGTATTTGTAGGATGTCTTCCTTCATTTGTTTTAAATCTTCATCATTCCTATCTAACCTTTCGTGAATTTGGTTTAATCTTTCGTTATTCCTATCGAATTTTTCCTCCAGTCTCTTTGAGTTTTCCTTATTTTCCTCATTTGTTTTGTCGAATTTCTTACCCTGTTTCCTAAATTGTTCCCTTGAGTCTTCCTTAATTTCCTCCTTTATTTTCCTTAGATTTTCGTTAGTTAGTCTATTCTGTTCTGCCATAAAATTCATCAATTCCTGCCAACTTGGTATTTCTCTGACTCCCGCTTTATCTATTTGGTCCCCTTGGGCATCTTCTTCAACTGGTTCCCTTTCCTTGTCCATAATAATTTCAGTTTCCGCTATTTCGTCTGTCTGTTGTTCCATCTCACTATCTGTTATTAGTTCTATTTCCTGTTCTTGTTCATCTATTTCCTTCTCCGTTTCTCCTGCCCTAATCCTTGATCTACCTCTGATATACATGTTTATTCTCCCACAGTTGCCTGCTCTGGTTAAGTAATATTATTATAATTATAGTTACTTAACTTAAGCCCTACACTGGTTGAGCGCCAATTTGTATCGTTACGGGTACGTGTCTTCTAATGTATCACGCAATATCAGCCTATTCGTTGCTATGAACGGGTATGTTCCCCTGTCTTTCCTCTCTTAGGTCGTTTAATTTACTTCAATTATTTAAATATCTGAAATATTTGGAGTTGTGGGATATAGTGATTTAATTAACTAATATTAACTTATCTCTCTAAAAAATATCAGTGTTAGTGTACTTGAAACTTAAATAATTAATGTGTTATTCTGTAATTTCGTTCAACCCTATTATATCTTGAAGAGAATTATGTATAATTTTATATTTTAACGCTCTCTCTTTGGTGTCGGAGAATTCCGCTATAAGCGCTGTAGTACTGGGGCAACGAAACTCAGAGGTTAATTCACTGTTTATGTTAACCAATTATTCTATACTTAGTCAGTTACTTTTTTATTCCCAACTCATTAAATAATACTCCAAATGACAAGATTTTGCAACTATACAAAGGTTCTTTATTTGTTTACTTCTTCAACATTGAATGAGATATGTTCCAACTGGCATACACAAAGGCTATAGATTGCGTGAATCGATTATTGATCAGTCCGATACTTTTATTTAGATTCGGTTATATAATGTGTTTTAGTTTGTAATTAACTTAATTCAGGGTGTGAAGGTTCTTGTAACTGTGGGGAAGATTAAAAATACATAGATAAGAATGCAGGATTTACAAATTTGAAGTGTTGTGTAGTTAATATGATTTATACAATAATAATTTACCAGACTAGAACGAAGCGAATCATGTGGGCTGTTGGCTGATAACTTCACGGTTCTGTATGACTATGTTGTACAATTTTCTTTCTTCGGATGTTAATAAAATGGAATTCTTGTCCTGTTCACCTCGGAAATACAGCTCCCTAGGTTGATTTACTGCCAGACTGGTTCCTTCTGCAATTTCTGGATCCAAATATGTTCTTCTCTCGTCTGAAGTAATTGGTGATGTTCCGTGTATTTATAAGGTTATGAGTTCCAGTGTAGTGTATATTATTGGTTGTGATACAGTTAATTCTTTATATTGGGTTTAATATATATCGTCAACTCCTTTCGGATATGGGACAATTCAAGTCCTTCCTTGTAGAACCCAGTTATTTATTTTTTATTGTGATATCACAATATAGCCTCGTTTGGTTAAACTGTACTGGCGTAATTCAATAATATTATCTTTAGTATTTTGGTGTATTATAAGAGTATCAAATACTTTAGTATATTCTGATTATATTAGATATTTCTTAGGTTTTTTAATCTCATCACATTCAGATCATAAAAGGCAATAATTGAAAATCAACAACTTCTTCATTTCCTGTAGTCCATAGCAACCCATTATTTTTCTTCCTTCTCCATGTTTTGTATATAGTGTTTATTTCATATATTTTTTGTCTATTCCTTATTAATTTGCTATCATATTGGAATATAACTTTACCGACAGTTGGTTTATTATTTTCTACATATATTCTGCTGGTTTTTTGATATGAGCCTGTTTCTTTTATATTTACTACTTTTTCGATATCAAACGTTATCAATCGATATCATGGCATTGTGGCATTATCATAATTTGTATAAATTGAGATGGTTTATTATATATCATTACTAATTTAATGTTTTTTCCTAGCTCTTCGAACCGTATTCATTAATTATTATTAACTTATGTACCTAACCTTTATGTTATGAGTGGTTATATAGTGTTTTTGGCTGTTAGGCCTTTTATTGTATACGGACCTACCTGTGTTTATAACTGGTGAACAACTATAGCCCTTTTACATAAATTCATACATATAATCAAATCTTAACTATTAACATTTACATAAACAATTATTCTTTTCATATCTAATGACAATTTTATCTTGATCTATGGATCACATATAAGAAAATTGAAATCTATTAACACTAACTAGCTGCTTCCCACATCATTCTACAACAGTAATTGAATAATACATCTTGTTTCATTACCTTTCATTAACTCAACAAGTAATTGGTATAACATAACATAAACTTTATCATAACATTCGTAGTCACAAAATACTAACATTTAATTCAAAATCCTTACTTGCTATTGCTATAAGGTAAATTATTGTTTCAATTTTTTGTTTACCTTCATGGTCATTTACTTTGACAATTTCTGTACTATTCTACTTCTTACACTTCTCATCAGTATCATATTGATTTACTTTTCACTGAATCATTAACTATTGTCTAACTTACAGGTTTGTTTATTCTTGTTATTTCTACCTTGCATCCTTATTTATCTTTATCTATAATTATAAATGTAATTATTAGACTTTTGTTTTATCATGGGGTTAGATATTGACTTGCTTATTATTTTGTTAATATAATATTTATGTAACATAGATGCCAGCATTTCTGTTGTGTTACAATATTCAGTAGGCTTATGTGCAGTAGGAATAATTAATTGTCGAGAATTATACTTATCCTACTTCATCGAGAATTATGCGATGAGCGTCAGTGATGTAGTATCAGTGTCTTTTTCGTTAATTTTACGTCATTGGTAAGTAATATGTGCAATATGAATTGTATTGTATAAATTATTAATTTCCCCCTAGAGATTTATTAGTATAGATCAAATAAATACATTTCCACTTTTTTTAGCTTTGCAATGCCAAAAAGACGATCATGTTTAGGAAGATCTACTGCTGTTGTGGAAAGAAAGAGGCGTCTAGAGCATCTGAAAATGACGTCGAAGGAGTCGAAATGCAATCAGCTCCTGGAAACTCTTCAGAAAGATCTGGATTATAAGAAGTCTCACGGGTTGAAAGTCCTACGATTCGTGAAAATAGATTAGCGGCACAAAGACACAAGCAAGCGACTCTCAGATCACGAAGTCCTACTTTACGATGGAATGCAAAATTAAATAGTGGTTTCAATTATAATCCAGTTATTAACTACGCGAATGAAACAGATATCGGTGTTACCGAGTATGGTTTGCCCTCATTGCAAAGCTTTAAAGTGGAAAAATGAATCACATGGATTATGTTGCTCTGTAGGAAAAGTGCGATTAGATCCAACAATACTTCCTCCTCCAGAATTGTTAAAATCATTATTAAATGGAGAACATCATTTATCGAAAAAATTTTTGAATGCATTAAGATCGTGCAATTCAGCTTTTCAATTTACATCTTTCGGAGCCAATGAAATAGTCGAAGTACTTTCAAAATTCAAGGGCAAGTATATCACCTCATGGGATCATTACTCCCCACACAAAACGAAGTACCAAAATTTCTACAGGTGTATTTCATAGCTGATTAGTTACAGCAAGCTGAAACAAGAATGGATCATATTCGTAACTTGGATAAGACATTAGTAACAGAACTTCAAAATTTACTTCACGCAATCAACCCATATGTTAGTGAACTGAAAAGTGGGTTTGAATTTGTAACATCTGCCAATAATAATCAGGACATTATTGTGATTCATGCTGATCGAAAAGAAAATAATGAAGAGCACATGGGTCGCTACAATGCACCGACAACTAATGAGGTGGCAGCAGTTTTAGTTAACCAGGAATGCGATAAAAGCGATATAATAATCCATGCGAGGGATCATACGCTACATCGAATTGCAGAAACACATCGAGCTTATGATGCTTTACAGTACCCTTTAATGTTTTCCAGAGGAGAAGATGGTTATCATTTTACATTAAAATTAGTCGATCCTCAGACTGGGTTACAAACTACTAAAAAAGTTTCAGCTCTACAATTTTATTCTTACAGACTCATGATGAGAAAAGATGAGTAAGATCATTTAATTTATTACAAACAGCTTCTGAATCAATATATTGTTGATATGTATGCTAAGATAGAGACGGACAGGCTTATATACATCCGTACTCGTCAAACTCAGTTACGAGCTGAGAATTACATAGATTTGCAAGATACATTACGAAATAATGAAAGTTTGGATAATTTAGGCCACTTGGTCATTCTACCCTCAAGTTTCACAGGAGGTCCACGATATATGCATGAGCGAACACAAGACGCTTTTTGCTACGTACGCAAATACTCGCGGCCTGATTTATTTATTACGTCCACTACATATCCTAAGTGGAGAGAGATCGTCCAGGAGTTGCATCAAGGCTTTTCAGCTCAAGATCGACACGACTTGGTAGCACGCGTATTTCATCTGAAATTGAAGAAATTAATGGATTTCTTAGTGAAAGGTAAAATTTTTGGCTGTCGTCTGCTACATGTACAGCATAGAGTGCCAAAAAAGAGGTTTGCCGCATGCGCATATTTTGCTCTGGTTAGAAGACAAAATACGACCAGATCAGATAGATTCTGTGATTAGTGCAGAGCTGCCGGACCCTGATAAAGATCCAGAGCTTTATGATATAGTTAAAACACATATGATTCATGGGCCATGTGGAACAATTAATGCACAGTCACCATGTATGAAGGAGGGTCAGTGTACTAAACGATATCCTAAATCGCTTACAAAAGAAACGACGATAAATGATGACAGCTACCCTAATTATCGCCGACTAAGTCCTGAAGATGGAGGTTTTCAGTGTGAAATCCGTTTGAGAGATGAGATTTTGATAGTTGACAATAGATGGGTAACTCCATACTCACCGGTGCTTTTACGAGCTTTTGGTGCTCACATCAATGTTGAATTGTGTAGTAGTGTAAAATCCATTAAATATATATGTAAATACGTCAATAAAGGATCCGATCTAGCTACGATTGGTATACAAATTCTTACAATGAGGTATTACAGTTTCAAAATGGTCGATACATAAGCACATCTGAAGCTATATGGAGAATCATCTCTTTCCCTATACATGAGCGTTTTCCACCTATTATTCATCTAGATGTACATCTCGAAAATGGGCAGAGAGTTTATTTTCGTGAAGATAATTTGCACGGAAGAATAGAAAATCCAAGAAACACCACTCTCATGGCATTTTTTTATCTATGTCGTGAAGATGACTTTGCCAAAACTTTGTTGTACGAAGAAGTGCCAGCATATTATACTTTCAATAGGCAGACAAGAAAATTTCAACGTCTACGTCGAGGAGTCTTATTAGAAGGGAGCGAGAACATATATCGTGAACATGTATTGGGTCAAGTGTATACAGTTCATCCAAACAATCATGAATGTTATTTTCTTCGTTTACTTCTGCACAATATACGTGGCCCAACTTCATTTGAAAATATCAAGACTGTCGACAACGTAATTCATCCAACGTTTCAAGCTGCATGCCAAGCTCTTGATCTCATAGAGAATGACAATCATTGGAACGACACATTGTCAGAGGCAAGTTTATCTCCTAGCCCTGACAACATGAGAGAACGTTTTGCAATAATGTTGGTGTTCTGCAGTATTTCAAACCCGAGTGCATTGTGGATTAAATACAAAGACCACTTATCTGAAAACTTGATTCGAGATATTATGCGTCGAATTCCTGACGCTGATTTGAGTTTATACAAGGAGAGCATTGAAAATAGTTGTTTACTGCTTTTACAAGATTTTGTAACTTCTGTCGGTGGTAATCCGATAGCTCAATACGGATTACCAAATCCACAGTCTACCATGCAAAACATTTGAAGCTACATCCTGTCTGGCCTATGTAGAATTTATTGCAATTATTACATAGGCCAGACAGGACGTAGCTTCAAACAGAGATACATTGAACACACAAAGGCACTCCACTCCACTACAGAATCCACCTTTGCAAACCACCTCATTGAAGCAAACCACACATAAAAACATCGACAATAACATGAACATTCTACACATACACACAAAAGGCTGAAAACTAGACACTCTAGAACAATTTGGAAATATACAAACACACAAAAACAAATAAAAATGACATCCTAAGTGAACAGACACAATTCAAATCGCACGCATTATTCGAACATATCTCACCCCACACACACAGCATCGATCTTTCGAAATTCGATTCCATCACCCACAACAAGACGGACAGCGCTACCAGCGGCAGCCTCTGAAGAAGCCTTTTAAAGGAGAAAACCGGTTCAGGCTTTAAGGTAAGACCTTATGGTTTTACTTATAAAAAACCTAGTGTTCCAAGTTGTTAATGTAATAGTGATATTTAAAGAAATATATATCAATTCATTCTTCAAAGTGTTTACTGTAAATCTGGAAATGCATTTTTCCTTGATGCACCAGGAGGCACAGGTAAAACATTTTTAATCAAATTGACTCTTTCGAAGTTAAGAAGCGAAGGCAAGATCGCATTAGCAGCAGCTTCCTCGGGAATCGCTGCTACATTATTACCTGGCGGAAAAACGGCTCATTCCTTTTTTAAAATACCAATAGATTTGAATTGCAGCGAATTTGCAGTGTGCAATATTTCCAAAAATAGTGCTAAAGCAGAATTGATTAGAAATGCAGACTTGATTGTTTGGGATGAGTGCACTATGGCCCCTAAAAAATCAGTAAAAGCTCTCAATAGAACTCTACGAGATTTGTGCAATGACAACAGATTTATGGGTGGAATAACTTTTCTCTTTGCCGGAGATTTCAGACAAACATTGCCCGTAGTTACGCGAGGTACCAGAGCTGATGAAGTAAACGTTTGCGCAAACGATCAAATATATGGCGTACCGTTCAAACAGTATCACTCACAATAAACATGAGAGTCCAACTTGGAGGTGATGCAGATATTCACGAATGTTCTACTACTTTATTAAACCTTGGAGATGGTAAGATACTAGAGACAGACGGTGCGATATGTTTACCGCCATCATTATGTCGTACAGTTTCTTCACTGGCAGAGTTGATCAAAAAGGTTTATGGACATATTGAGTCTATAAATTTTCATGATGATGTGTGGTTATGTGAGCGTGTGATACTAGCACCAAAAAATGAACAAGTAAATGCCATAAATAGCTGCATATTGCATAAATTTCCAGGAGACGAAAAAACATATCACTCCATTAATACAGTTTTGAACGAAGAGGATGCAGTACATTACCCAACTGAGTTTTTGAATACTTTATCTGCATCAGGATTACCAGCTCACACATTGAAATTAAAACTAGGTGTTCCAATTATAGTCATGAGAAATCTGAAGCCACCACAGTTATGCAATGGAACACGATTGAAAGTTAGGTCGCTAAAAAAACATATCATCGAAGCGACTATCTTAACAGGCTGTGGCAAAGGAGAAACAGTATTTATCCCAAGAATTCCAATCATACCCAATAACTTTCCATTTCAATTTAAGACTTCAGTTTCCGGTTAATTTATGCTTTGCAATGACTATCAATAAGTCATAAGGGCAAACTTTACGTACAGCTGGTGTGGATTTAAGAGCTGCTTGCTTTTCTCACGGACAACTGTATGTGGCATGTTCTCGAGTAAGCAGAAGCAGCGAGCTCTTTATTTGCTCTGATAATGGCAGAACGAAAAATGTAGTTTATAACGAGGCTCTGATGTAAAAATGTATAATAAAACTGAGTATACTGGACTGTGACACATTTACGTATATAAGGACTCTACCAAAAAGTTTAAGACTGACTTAGCATGTAAGATTTCGACTAACTCATATCAATATATGTATGTATTCATTATTTGTATTATTATATACGAATAAACATTTTATCTAATTGTGTTACTGCATGTTTGTAAATATCTACTAAATTATCAAATTTTGATTTTACGTATCGAGGAAACATGAATGATGGATCTATTGCTTCTCACTTTTTGGATATTCATAACTTACGATATAAGAATATTATTAATATAGATGTGCCATTAGCAATTTACCAACTCGACAGTTACCACAACAATCATATACAAATATTCGCGTGCAAAGCCATGGGTACCTGCTAGTTTTAAATATAATAACACCATTAGTTTGCTTTTTGTTTACAAACTTTTTGATATCTCATAAGGTTACCTTTTTTCAAATTATAACAGATCCATACATTTTCCATTTGGTTTACTTTTGTAAATTACCTTTAAACTAATTATTTTCTATCCCGTTTTGTGTCCTACACTATTATTATGAAACCTAAACAGATTATATACTTTATTTTATCAATTGTTATTGTTTTGTCTTAAATTTCACAAATTTCTGGTTACCAGTTATAGGCCTAATTGCCTAGAGTTCATAATTCACCTCCCCTATACTCATTACCACTGTTCATGTCAATTTTGTTAATTTTAAGTGCTTCAAAACATAATTACTGTAATAACATAGACTAAATTATAACATTTGATTATTTTTAATCATCATATAACATAACATAATTCCTTAACAAATCTTTTAGGCCAATGCTAGTGTCTAAGGTTTTACATGTATTTTAAATGGTTCTGTTAAACATAATATTCAACATAATAACATTTGGGGTTAATCAAAACCAAAACAAAATATAATAAAATGAACATTAGGTGTGTACTAGTATCCCCTTATAATTCCACTTATAGAATACAGTGTCCAACTCCCTTTGCCTGTTTTCAGCATAACAGATTAGTCTTTTACCATTATTTTTAACAGTGGTTAATATAAATTTATAAACTTAATTCTTGGATTTCGTTGTCCATGACGTGTCCGTTACTTAACTAAATATCACTATAATATTGACGACTCGGAACACAAAGTTTTTTATAAGTAATGATGAAGCCTTCTATAGGTGAAAGTCGGTTTAGGCTGTAAGGTAAAACTTTACGTTTTTACTTATAAAAAACTTTGTGTTCCGAGTCGTCAATATTATAGTGATATTTAGTTAAACTTAATTCATTAAAATAAAACTTATCATCCTTATTATATACTAAAAAACTTCCTTAAAATAATGGAAAACCATTATCAGTGGTTTGCTTCTAACAAACATTGTTATATCAAATACAAACATTTTCTGATTTCATTAAAACCATGCCAATGACTACTTATAATTTATACAGTTTATTTATTATAGTTGGGTCCAATTATTACTTATAGACTATTATCACAAGTTCTTTCTTTATTCCTGACTACACTTCACTTTATTACCTAGTGTTTTTATGTAGTTCCTTGATTAACACTGGGTCCTATCATGGTTCATTATTTATTATTATCTTTCTTACTTACTTATCACTTTTTGTTCACCTTCTAACCATTGTATTTTATATTTCATGTAATTATTAGCACTGGGACCTATCAAGGTTCATTACTTATCACCACTTTCCTACTTAATTATTGCTATTTTAGTTTATTTTATAATATTGTCTTTTGATAGTTTATTTATCAACACTATTTCTATATATTATCATTATGTTTGTTCTTACATTTCATTTTCCTTTTACATTTCCCACTGTTTACATACTATTTATTGCCCTACTTAATTTTGTACTTTTATATACATGATTCTTATTAACACTTGGGTATTTTTTATATTACGACTTTAACTATTTTCTCTGGATCACTTTTTCCAATCTATTGGGTCTCTTCATCGTCATTGTCCTTGTCTACGTCAAATTCAGTTAGTGGTGTTGTTCTATCATTTCCTATTTAATAATTTTTATTATACAGCTTTTCTTCACTTATTTATACTTGTAAACCTTGTGCTACTGTAGGTCACGTTACAGACTTGACGCTTCACTGCTGTTTGTGGGGTGAACGTGGTGCCACGATGCGGTAAAAAACAGAGACGCCACACATTCGTTTCTATGGTAGGCCACGAACTTTTAAAATCGCCCTCGTAATTATTATAGTCAATTGTTAAATTATCACATCCATATGCACAGTGTAACCGAAAATCTCTTCCACAGAAACATTACTAACTTAAGACATAAGTGTTCATTTATGACAAAAAAGCATGATTCGTAAATGTAATAATATACACGTAGAAGGTCTGGTTGCAGTTTCATCCTCATCTTGAGGATGAGGACAGTACACATATCTCATTTACATGAACACACCATTCAGTGGTTATCAGATTTATAGTTCTTTAAGATTCATAATTTGTGAAAAGAGTTGGAATTTACTTATCAATATGTGAAGCATATATAGAGTAATTATTAACATACGATTAATTACTAACTTGTAAATAACAGAAATGTATAATTTTAGATTTGTTGAAAGCAGCATGTGTGTTCTAACAAGCATGCAGAATTGATAATTCATAATTAAACTAATAATGTCCAGCATATGATATTACTAACACTAAACACACTATATGTTATACAATATACAGGACTAATTATACTGTGTGTTCCATTTTGTATTCTTAACAATATTCACTGTACAGATTAGTCTGTGACGATGAACTGAGTATGCTATGGTGTTGACCCCATGGCACTACCTTACCTTACTGCATGGTACTATTTTACACGTTCTACTATCATGAGGCAATACATGTCTAGACACATAATATCCGTCCAGTATAAGTTGTGTCTGACAGTTGTAAAGTAATTTTTCTTACACGTCACATCAATGATCATGTAGGTGAAACAAGTTAAACACTGTGTGTATGTACATAGCTTTAGAAATTTAATAAATCCTGAACACATGGAGGAAACATGAAGTCAGATTACATTGTCTATGATATAAAGTGACTCACATCAGTGGCGTATGCTGAGTTCGAGACCTGGGCTAGCTCACCTTAGAATTGAAGAAAATGCACTGGAGGGGGTCCCCCTCGTTCATATTTCAAGCTTTTTGAAGTGATGTGTTGTTGTGACACCATGCCAATGCATTCTAACTTATATAATAATGACTGATACTTCAACAATAATTATGAAATGGCATCATTAGAAAGACAAAAGCAAGCAAAGAACTTCAATACTTCATTTATTTATTTATTTATAGCATACATTTGTTCCACCGAAGCCACTAGGGCCGGACGGCGGTAGTGAAACAAATAAAAGATTACAAAAGATTACAGAAAGCAAGAACTATATCATTACATCATGAGGAAATAATATATAATTATACTGAAGAAAGTTTGACTTACTTCGACGACGGCTCTGTGTAGACTTATTTGAACAAGAACTCCATTCTTCTCTCCTTTTGTTTGAATTTCAGGATTAATTTTAATAAAATGTTTCTTCTGATCACTTTTTCATATTAAGAAGAATGTTTTTCTCAATAGATATAACAGCCAAGTTGCTTAACCGGACTTGTCCTTGTGTGGCTCTGAGGTAAGTCTTAATCCTCTTTAGAGCGGAGAAACTTCTTTCAACAGTTGCAGTTGTAGATGGAAATGTCAATGTTAATTCTGCTAGTTTGTACACTTCACTGAACACTATGTCCAAATTATTGAGTTTCATATAAATAGTAATCTCATTCACTGATTTTTTCTTATACTCATCTAGAGTATAAAGCACATTTAGTTCATTTTTGAGGTGAACAATATCAAAGTATGAACTATATGGTTCTTTAAGTTCTGTCATCAGATTTTGTGGGAAACTTTTACAAAATGTATCAAAATTGTTTGAATCCAATAAAGACACGAATTTAAGATCCTTTTGGGACTCAAACCTGAATTTTATCTAGGACATCACTGTGTCCAGAATTTCGTTAAAAATACGCTGCCATTTGGAACGGTCATCATTTCTCTGTCTTTTGTGTCTTGGTTCATATTCTTTATCTTCATTATCTTCATATTCAGAATTACTTGTAGCTTCTGTCCATACAAGATCAAAATCCTCATCTCTAATTTTCTGCAGAGTATCATAGAATTCATTGACTTTGTTCATGCAGTAAGAAATGTTCAAACATTTTTTTGCATTATGTCAAAAAGAATATCAGAAATTGCAAATATTTTGCTGAAACTAAGAAGAAGAAATCTAGTGTCGAATTTATGTAAAAAACAAACAAAGCCTGAAGCAGTATTCACTTCTTCACCTGTCCAGTCACCGGGTTCATCTTCTATTGATGAAAAGAACATGATAAGAGGCCTTCTATATTCTTTGACAGTATTTACAAGCCTTGATGAGAAATTCCACCTTGTTGGTGCCACTCTCGGTAGTTTCTTCTCAATAAAGTTTTTTAGAGCAGTTGTGCGGACTGTAGAATGTGAAAAAATCTAGGTATTCCTGATAAAGTGATGAAAAACCGTTTACATTCTGCTACAAAATTTGTAGACTTTGACAAAACCAAATTCAGCCTGTGACTACAGCAATGAATAAAAGTTGCTGATGGGTACTTATTTTTCACCAAGGTTTGAAGTCCAGACACATGGCCGGCCTTAACAGCTGCTCCATCGAAAGTTTGGGCTATAAGTTTTTTTGAACATTCTAAATCATCCACAACCTTGGTGACATGTTGGAACAATCCTTGTGCAGTTCTGTCTAAACTGACATCAGTGAAGTGCAAAAATCGTTCGTGACTTTTATTGACTTGTCAGGATCAATTGACCTTTTGACTAAATAATGAATTGACTTTTATTGGTTACGTCAGTTGTCTCGTCAAGTAATATTGCAACGAATGTTGCATTAGATATTTCCGATTTGATTTTGTCTGTAATTACGCTACCTACTGCGTCAATTAAATCATTTTGTATTACCGGTGACGTTCCTCTAAAAATTGTTGCGGTTTTTAAATGGTTTGCTATTGTTTGCTCATACGTTGATAAAAATTCCAAAAGTTCTATGTACATGCCTTTATTTGTTGAATCGCTAGACTCATTGTGGCCCCTAAATGGACATTCTTGCTTCCCTAGGAATGTTACTGCGTCAATCAGTCTTCTTAAAATAATTCTATTTTCCTTTACTTTTTCATTATGTAGAATGTCGGCAATCTTTTTCTGTAAATTAAGGGAATGATCGATTCTTTGAAAACCGAATGTCTGTAACGTATTAAATGCTCGTATATGACTAAGTGATTTTTGATGTTTATCACAAGCCGTTAGCAAATAATTTAAATTATTAAATCCTGTCTTATTCCAAGGACTTGTATCGGTGCAAAAAAGCAAACACGCCCAGCAGTACAATTTATTAGTTGTACTCGATCCAGTTAACCAAGGGTATTTTTTGTAGTTGGTCTCACTAAAACTTTTAGTATACACTCTGTTCTTTTCTTTATGTTCACTTTTAAGTTCTAGAAGGGATGGCTGAGGCCTACCTATCTTTACAATTTGAAGCTTATCCTCATACGGAAGCTGAGCAAATTTTGTCCTTGTCAATAGTTTATTAACTATATCACTCATCATAATTTATTATTCAAACCGCACAGCACAAAATATCATTCACAAAATTATAACTAATTTTAAAATGAACCACTGCTTTGCGTGCCACACGGCCTACTGTCTCACACTGTTGGCTAGCTCTCCAAGGAGCGAAGCCTAGCCTACGATAAACATCATTGCCCCCACCAAGTCCCTCAGCGTTGTCATAGCAACGCCATTGAATCGTGACGAGGAAAGGCTTCGCAAGTTACTTGCGAAGCCTGAGTAAAGCAAGTTGCAGCGATTCAGGCGCCGTTATATGCGAAGTTGTATTGTCTGTAATTAGTAATTACGCTACTACGAAACAGAAGTAAACACGTGAGGGAAACACGTCTGACTTCGATAAAATGAACAATTTTATGGAAATTCCTAATAGATTTTTTTGTGCTTTAATCTTTGGGCTTCGCAGCTAGCCTAGCTAGCCTAGAATATACGCCCCTGCTCACATTATTTTTTTGACTCTGTTGGAGCAGAACGTTTGGAAATAATAACAGTATATAAACACTAAACTTTTATTTAACAACATAACTATGTATTAATTAATGAATAATAATACAGCAGTAAGATCATTATGTTAAAATTAGTATGGCCAAAAAATACTTATGTATTAACATTGTGTATTGCAACGAATCACAGGATCATGATAGGCGGGGCAAGTCATATATTACACAGACAACGGACATTCATATTATATTTTGGTAGATGGTTAAGTTTGGTTGTTATCAATTGTATTTAGTAAGGTTAAGGGTTTAGTTTAAAAAAGCTGTGCATTATTATTTATGGTGATCCATGTACTGTGTTAGTGGAAATGTGCGCGCGTGCGCGAGTGGTAAACGTTTCCCGGGTGGCGCGTGAAGTATTATCGTTGTGTGGCCATTAACTGAACTGAGACGGGTGTATCACTACAATCCCTATACCTGTCGGACTATTGTTTACGTTCATGTATATTATTAATATGTAGGCAGCATGCATGAGATACGTGTAGTCTGATTACCGCTATGCATGCTGTTACAAGGTAAATGCACTCTAATGCATGAAAAGTGCATGGTCACCTTACTAACCATGTGACTTCCATCCACCAATAGAATGCTGACTGGTGGTTGGAAATTTTCTTATGCCTGTCGTTACACAGGCAGTTCTTCTACGCCATCTACCGCGAACGGGTCGTGCACTCCTTGTACAAGAATTCTACCGCTTGCAAGGTGTTGTAAAAACTATTCGTCGTTAGTGAAACGGGAAGACTCAGAACTGTGTGTGTGGTACTTTTGCACACACCAGTGTTTTAACGCATTGTGCGTAAAATTACAAGCAGTTCTTCACTGCTGCTACCGCGAACGGTACATTCAATTCCTTGTACAAGACTCTACCGCTTGCAAGGATCTGTTAAGACTTTTCGGGGATAGTAACGCGTGTGTCGCATAACAATTGATTTTATATCTTTACACACGATATTAATATTGTAGTATTACGTGTGTAAGAAGTGAGTGTAACTGTATCACTGTGCGAGATTTGTCCGCAGTGACAGTATCATTAATTGTTACGCAATAGTTCCATCAAGACGTTTCCGTGCTAGTGCAAGATTTCCTCATAGGGTGGTCTGCTGATCGCGGTAGACCTTGTTATTCGCGAGAACACTTGAAGAAGCCGGAGAGGTATAAGCTCAATATACCGTTATTGATTAAACTCACTGTCACCTGAGATATTACTTGGTCTTAAACTCTATATAAGTTTTGCGAGTGTTAAAATCCGTAGTACCGTTGTGTGTGCGAAGTGTCGGATTCATCGTGGGAATTGCAGGACATCAGCCCAGCTGTTACAGGACATCAGCCCAGCTGTTACAGGACATCAGCCCAGCTGTTATAGGACCAGCCCAGCTGTTACAGGACGCCAGCCCAGCTGTATACGTTTCTTGTGAAACGTCTGTCATTTGTAAGCCACACCTGACGATCCATCTATACCGCAAAGACCGGCCCTTCTCTTCAACAACATCATCGTGGGAGTCTTCTTATGTAACGTATCACGTCTTGCGTATGAACATTATTTAACATTTTAAAAGAAAGACTCTATATCAAACATTACATTCTGTACATTTCAAATATACCATATAAACTATAACTTGTGTTTGTACAATAAATAATCTTAAACCCTCCAATATAGACTTGTAATTTGAAATACACATACTATCATATCCTATGCGCCAATAGTTTAGTAATTTGTGTTGTCGCATAGAGATATTTTGGCGCTTAGCAACGTAGGGCTCGTAAAATAGCGGAAATTTGACGCTATTACATATTTGTCTATGAATATAAAATTTGTTGGAAAAATCCGACGTATAAATATAATTAACGTAATAATTGTATGTGTATTGTTCATGTGAAAAGCTGAGGATATAATTTTTCAAGTGTGCATATTCTCTTGTATATCGTATATGAACAGATTTTATCAGTATATTGGAGGTAGATTATTAGTTGTTGTATGTTAGATAAGGTATTTACATGTTGATATTTTGAACTGCTTTTTCTGTGTGCGTATAAACTGGTTACCATATGTTCTAATCTTGTTGTGATAATAATAACTTGCTTTGCGTATAAATCAATAAGTTTAAATTTACTAAAATTTGAATTAATTTGTGATCACTATGTCGAATAAAAAAGAGCTTATAGAATATTTAAGGGCCAGGGCACTTGATGATAAAACCATATCTGAGCATAGTAGAGCCGTTAGGCGGAAATTCTGGGATAGGATTGAAAGTAATATTAACGAGGCAACTCGCTTAGGGCATAGTATTTCGTTGTTCGATATGGTCGGAGATATGGATGTTGCATGCAATTATAGTGAAGATGACGAAAGTGAAATTAGTAATAGCAACACTATTAGTCCAGAACATACTTCAGATAATTGCTGCGGGGAGATGAAAGCCGTGGAAGAAGAGATGATATCGGATATACAAGGAGTTTCAGAGGAAAGTAAAGCCAGGGATGAGGAGATGATAGCCATTAGGCAGGAATTTTGGGAAGAAATGGACGCCGACAGAGAGGAGAGGATGGCGAAACTACAGGAAATGTCAGCTGATATTGAAGCAGATTTATCTGTTGAGAATATTGCACCGTGTGATAATTTTGAAGTACCAAATGTTCTGATTGAACATACTCTCAACGAAAGTAATATGGAAGTTAACCAAGATGTGACATCTGAAGGATTAACGGAGAACAGTAGCATAGCAGGTGAACTTGAAAGTGATTATACAGAAACCACCTTATTAGGGCCTAGTAGTTCATATCTCGGTAAAGTCGAGTATTTAGATTCTGCATCAAATTGGAGTGAAGATAACAGAAATGAAATTAGTAGTAACAACACTATTAATATGGAACATACTTCAGGTAAGTGCTGTGATGAGGTGATAATTTATAGTGTTACAGATATAGCATGCGAGAACCGTGAACGTATGATAGGATCTGAAGCTATCATGGATGCGGATAGTGTATGCATAACACATAAAAATTCCGAACCAGTAGTAGAGCCTGGAACTAGTATGGATACTAACGGTGCAGATATTTATGACACATGGCCTGATGATGAGGTACTAGATGAATCTATATCAGGTACTGAGGTGTTTACGGAGAACGGAGAGGTGAATGATACGGGTGACAATAAGGTGACAACAATTATGATAAATAATAATGAACCGCCGCGTAATCAGTTTCATGTTCAAACACCACAGAATCAGCCGCAATCACAACAACATAAAAATACAACTCAGCAAATTAATACCAACTTATTAGCAACAGTTACTGAAAATGATTCAGTTGAAAAGCAGTTCAATCGATCAAGTATGGAAAATGTTAGTTATAAGAATAAAACTGTTATGTATGGCCTATATCCTGCCGAAATTAGGGATAATTTAGTATGTAATAATGATAATAGTAATAAACATGAAGGAAATATGAGTATTGAAAATTGCACCGACCTTATTGTCGAAGCAAGAATCAGTGGTTATGTTGACGAGATGTTGGTCGACAGTGGCACAGAAATATCGCTGTTGGACAAGCAGTTACGAAAGAGGTGTAAAAACCACTTTATACAAATGCCGATTCTGCCGGTAAATCACACAAGGGTAAAATCAGCAGCGTGTGAGTCGCAGATAGTTGAAAAACAGGCACGTATAACAAGATATGTGCAGGAAACGGAAATAGATATGACCGTAATTGGAGTTAGAAAACTCGGACATAATATTATATTGGAAATCGACGAATTGAATAAACTGCCAGTTGGAGTTCCAAACCATACATTACGAGATAAGGTTGATAGGGTAGAGCACCTTATCAGACTAGGACGCTCGAAAGATAAGATAACGAATAACTCACCGACCCCCAAGCTTCAGTTAATGGGTTGCGAGATAAGGCAATTACAGTGTATATTAAACAAATTTAAATCTGTATTTCCAAGTAAACGTGTGCGTTTCAAAACTGAGAAAAATTTACACAAAAAACTCAGAAATAAATGTCAGGATATAGGAGTAAGAATGTGTAGTGATTTAAATATGTCAATTCAGGTTTATATGTTGTATGTAAGATGGCTCTGTGAATGAACAATAATCTAGTTTTGATAAGGAATGTTGTCTGTGTACGCTATGATCCTGCATTAGATGTCGTTATCTGTGTGTCAAGAACATGTGTGTTTGTTTTGGTTTGAAGGTTACCACGTGTCTTGTGAATTGATGCTTCTGTCAAAGCGACAGTTGGAATTGTTAGTATTAATTGAGGATGTTTATTTGATTTTAGTTCGAGGGTATTATTATTATTTCAGGATTAGGAAGTTGTTTTAGGTATATTAAAAAAAAAAAAAAATTTTATTTTGTGTTAACTAAAAAAAAAATTTTTTTTTTTATGCGGGAGGGAGTTAATCCTGCAACGAATCACAGGATCATGATAGGCGGGGCAAGTCATATATTACACAGACAACGGACATTCATATTATATTTTGGTAGATGGTTAAGTTTGGTTGTTATCAATTGTATTTAGTAAGGTTAAGGGTTTAGTTTAAAAAAACTGTGCATTATTATTTATGGTGATCCATGTACTGTGTTAGTGGAAATGTGCGCGCGTGCGCGAGTGGTAAACGTTTCCCGGGTGGCGCGTGAAGTATTATCGTTGTGTGGCCATTAACTGAACTGAGACGGGTGTATCACTACAATCCCTATACCTGTCGGACTATTGTTTACGTTCATGTATATTATTAATATGTAGGCAGCATGCATGAGATACGTGTAGTCTGATTACCGCTATGCATGCTGTTACAAGGTAAATGCACTCTAATGCATGAAAAGTGCATGGTCACCTTACTAACCATGTGACTTCCATCCACCAATAGAATGCTGACTGGTGGTTGGAAATTTTCTTATGCCTGTCGTTACACAGGCAGTTCTTCTACGCCATCTACCGCGAACGGGTCGTGCACTCCTTGTACAAGAATTCTACCGCTTGCAAGGTGTTGTAAAAACTATTCGTCGTTAGTGAAACGGGAAGACTCAGAACTGTGTGTGTGGTACTTTTGCACACACCAGTGTTTTAACGCATTGTGCGTAAAATTACAAGCAGTTCTTCACTGCTGCTACCGCGAACGGTACATTCAATTCCTTGTACAAGACTCTACCGCTTGCAAGGATCTGTTAAGACTTTTCGGGGATAGTAACGCGTGTGTCGCATAACAATTGATTTTATATCTTTACACACGATATTAATATTGTAGTATTACGTGTGTAAGAAGTGAGTGTAACTGTATCACTGTGCGAGATTTGTCCGCAGTGACAGTATCATTAATTGTTACGCAATAGTTCCATCAAGACGTTTCCGTGCTAGTGCAAGATTTCCTCATAGGGTGGTCTGCTGATCGCGGTAGACCTTGTTATTCGCGAGAACACTTGAAGAAGCCGGAGAGGTATAAGCTCAATATACCGTTATTGATTAAACTCACTGTCACCTGAGATATTACTTGGTCTTAAACTCTATATAAGTTTTGCGAGTGTTAAAATCCGTAGTACCGTTGTGTGTGCGAAGTGTCGGATTCATCGTGGGAATTGCATGACATCAGCCCAGCTGTTGCAGGACATCAGCCCAGCTGTTACAGGACATCAGCCCAGCTGTTACAGGACATCAGCCCAGCTGTTATAGGACCAGCCCAGCTGTTACAGGACGCCAGCCCAGCTGTATACGTTTCTTGTGAAACGTCTGTCATTTGTAAGCCACACCTGACGATCCATCTATACCGCAAAGACCGGCCCTTCTCTTCAACAACATCATCGTGGGAGTCTTCTTATGTAACGTATCACGTCTTGCGTATGAACATTATTTAACATTTTAAAAGAAAGACTCTATATCAAACATTACATTCTGTACATTTCAAATATACCATATAAACTATAACTTGTGTTTGTACAATAAATAATCTTAAACCCTCCAATATAGACTTGTAATTTGAAATACACATACTATCATATCCTATGCGCCAATAGTTTAGTAATTTGTGTTGTCGCAGTATGTTACTTTTCTTTTATGCCAAAAAATATTAAAAGACTGGTAAGGGACAGTACAGAAGTTAGCTAGTCTTTTATATATTATAATAGGAAGTCAAAAAACATAAATCATTAAAATTGCCTTTTTTTATTATGCAAAAACTTAAAAAACACAGACAATGAGTACGAAACAGTTTGTTGTGTACAAAAAGATAACACTGTCATTTGTAAAGGTATTGTTAAATAGTAAATCCCAAATTTCTCATAATTAAATTTAAGTTATAACAAATATAATTATTTTATTGTATTAATTGTATTCAATATCTATTTTATTGTATTATATTTTATTTATTACTTTAATGTCTTTATTTTAGTGTAAAAATTGTATTTCAATTAATTTTCATTGACTCTTTCAGTTGCTGATGTGGCAGAATTGATTCTATGAAATATGTATGAGGCAGTACAAATTTTTTACACTTATAAAACTAATTATTTTAGTGGCTATCATTTACTTGTATTGTATATATTTGTTATGTATAGTTGTATTAGTTGACAAAGATTTTAATCCCACTACTCAAATGAGGTTTGTACTTAGGCAAAAAGTATGATATTTCTTCATAGTGTTTTAAAACGTTAATATGTGGTTTGTAATTCGAAGCTATTTTGTAATTCGACGTTCTTCAGTTGATGAGACGAATCAGCTAAGTTGACTTCTCACTGAAGGTAGATTTAATTTAATAGTGGTGTACTTACTTGGAGTGAAATACTGTTAATTAAGCAGAGTTGAGATGGTAATTTAAATTTTAAGTAATTTAAACTATCTCAATTGCCGCAACCAATAGTACCAACTGTTGCGAGCTGTCCACCTAACCTGTAATTGTCTAGTCTACTAAAATAATTTTGTTAACTCTTTTTATTGTGTAAAAAGTTGTTTATTGATTGATAATGCTCATGAATTTACTTTAAAGAATAATTAAAGTTGACATTTTTGTCCATTTTTACAATAATAATTGGCTTTATGAAAATCTTTTATCTCAAGGTTGGTTATTCTGACTCTTTGTATTCATCACATAAAACGTTATTTTTTTGTTATAAGTTTATCTAAAGTGTAGGTCCTTTTAGACTGCAAGATACAAAAAACAAAACTGAATCTTTATACTACTATAATCATCGAGTTGTAGGAGAGTGATTATATTAATAAATACATCTTAACTAATAACATAAAATTCACAGACACATTGTGTCAACATTGGAAGTTAATTTGATGTAGTGAACGGTGGTCAGTGAACCTTAAAATTAATAATATTTTTTCAACAACATTTAAAATTATTATTTTAATAAATTTACGAAACTCTTCAGTGTTCATAGAAGATTCTCTGATTCTTCATATTGGATGAATTTGATTAGGTAAATATATAACTCTGGTAAGCATGTTCGGCTTACTATTAAATCATTTTAACTAGGAACAATTTGATTAATGCAATGCTGTTTAACTCTTTCTTAAAGTTCATTATAAATTATTTTATTTTATTATCTCCAATAATTAAAGTTTATCATGTCTGTGGCAATCACTAAATTTATAATTAGCTTTTGTCATACTTCTTAAATTGTTAATATATTAATTGAAATAATAAGGTTCATTGCACCCTTAGTGTTCTATGAAAATGTTTCTTTCATCAGTTTTGATGAAGTCTATTAAATAAGTGAATGACTTTTATAAATAAAATCAACTGTTGCTAACTCTTTTAGCAATTAATGACTTAATTAAATTGATAAGATCCCATATTCCTTAGGTTTCCGTATTTAATTATCTTTTGATTTATTCGATAAGTCTTATTAATTATACTCAATAAAAAATTTTATTGTGGCAAGTCTTAATTGCTCTAAGTATAGTTTAATTGTCACTATACTTGCTTGTATTTCCTTTTTTGTAATTGCATTTTTCTTTTCTATTAATATTTAGTTCACTTCCTATGCGCACATACTCCGCAAATAGACACTGATAGGTTAACTCAACATTGTTCACTTTCGGCCTAACCTAACTTTCACTTTTTTGAGGTTATCAATTTCCGTCAGCTGGTCGAGGTTATTTTCTTAAAATTTGGTCTCAGGAGCGGCGTGGCCTCTCCGTCGAAGTACTGTGATGAACTGTGTCCTCTTTGGTTTACGAATCTGGCATCTAATGCTCGATGCTGATTGCTGATTGGTTAATTTTCTTAATTTTCGTGACCCTTCGGTATATTTCGGCAAAATAGACACCTTTTGACTGGTTTTGAGATTACTGGCAAATTATTATATCCTTATAATTAACATTATTTCCTTATCTTTGGTCTAATTAACAATTCGTTATTACCATTGCTCAGGGTTCTCTGAGACGAATAATTTGGATCCGCACACCATATGAGTTTGATCATTATTAACAAAAATAAATTTATTAATTTCTCTTATTAGCTTTTTATATACTATAATGTTTGTTTTAGTTATTTTGACTATTAACTTTCAATAAACATTGAGTATTCCTCGCTAATAGTCGAGTATGAACTCTTTACAATCATTTATAAGGTTGTATTTTGATAAAAGTTGTCTTTGGCTGTTTAGGCCTAATTCAATATTAGTTACTATATTTTAATTACACTTTTCCATTACTATTCCTTACTTTTACTGCAACCTCATTACTCATAATCGTTGTCTACAACTTCTTATCACCATTACAATATTACTCATGACATAAGAAAATACTTATTTCTAATTAACTGTACAAATAACTTGGCTAGGCATATTGGCCTATGATACTATCAATTAGTTTTACTTATTGTCTTTTAATAGTGGTTTCTTAACCATTTCTATTATGCCACAATTACTCTGAAATGATCATTACAACTTCTGATCACCTCAGTTTTAGTTATTACATTATTCTTTTGTTCATTTTTAGTCTTTATAATCACATCTAGTTTTGTACTCTAGTGTGTTACATGTATTACTTTCATTAGAAATTACATAATTGTTTTTTAAGTCATTGCTTCTTACATAATTGGTCACTACAATAACTACAAAGTTTGACAATGTTTTGGGCTGTACCAGTATGTCCTCACTTGCTATTAATTTATCACTAGTTCTTGCATCTAGTGCTACATGACAAGTCCCTTTAATTTTCATTATTAAGACTCAATTTTATTTTACTAATTATTGGTTTATATTCTATTAGTGGTATTATATATTATTGATTCTACTGATATCAACATCTTTCATCTTTATCACATTTTGATGCTAATGACGAAAAGTTCGATAGAATAAATTGTTGTTTTGATGTTAATGATACCAAATTTGACCAATTAAGTAATGACATTAAAGAACAGAAAATAAAATGTGAACAACAGAATATTAAAAATTATATTAATTTTAAAGAACTTAAAGAACAAAATATTAAATTTGAGCAGAGTATAAGTGTAAAGTTTGATGATCTAAGTAATGCATTATGTAAACCTATTGATGAACATTTCCAGACCGCTATAAAATGAATACAAGATGATGTATATAACGTTACAAGAATTACTGGTAAGGGTAGTGGGAATGTAATTAGTGAAGAAATGATTGATAGCAAGGTGAGTAATAACGATAATTATAACAATGGGTTAACGAGTAATAACGGTGGTGAAATTAAAAACGTGGTGTTAGAGTGTAAGGTTGTGAGCAGAGAAAGTGTTGATGAGGTTATGAGAGAGCGTGATGAAAGGTTAGATAGGCAAAGGGCAAATTTTCCCCAAGTTTATGGTGAAACAGAGGTTTCACAGGTGTTTAATGAGGACAGAGTTTCCTCCGGTAGTTGTATGGAAGACGAGGTGTCTTCAAATGGTCCCTTTATTTTTTGTGATGGTCTTGGAAGTGCCAAGACATATAGTAAGTTTGTTGTGCCCTTTGCATGGAATGAGATAGTTCAGGGGGGTTATGAGAGATATTATGAGAGAGAGAGAGAAAGAGAGAGATAGAGATTTTTGAGATAAATAGAGATTATGAAATGTTAGTGCAGAGTTTAAATGTTGAAAGAGGTAACTTACCTGGTGAAATAGAGACGGATGATTATTTTAATAATACTGTTGCAAATGATAAACACTTACCTAATGATGTAATTGAGATAGTGGAGGAATATGAGGATAAACTAACTTACCGTATGTTGAACAAAAATACTGACGGAGACAGAACTGAAATTACCAATGTAGACGGGTTTTATGAATTAATAGGTAATAATGGTGTTAAATACTATGTTGATAATAGTCATTACAATAATAATAATAGTGTAACGAGTGTGAATAAGGATGATAATTATTATATAAAAGTAAGACTCATACATGATGACGGAGGGTAGATAAAAACTTAGTAAATGGACATTTTCAATATTTTAATTTATGGTAATGACCGGGCTAGATTATGAAATGAGGTGTAGTAAACTGAAAATTAAGGACAAGAATTTGTAAATAAATTAATAGTGAAATTAATTATGTTTGTGTTGTAAAAGGTATTTTATGTAAACAATGTGTGTGTGTAGTAGAAATTGAGTGTAATAATAATTATATTTTGGCAGACTAAATAAATAACAAGAATAATTTTGAAGGTGATAATAAATGAATTGTAATTGTTTTGGAGTAAGGTAATTAAAATATGTTGTGTTCTTAATAATTGATGGAATTAAAATAATTTGAGATGTTTAAATATTTTGATTGATTTAAAATGTTATATAAAGAGATTTTGATGATGAATTTAAATTATTTGTATGAGACTTAAACTTGATAACAAATAGTAAATGAATAAAGGTCAAAATGTTTTAGTTGTGGAGTAACATGGTTGTTAAAATATTTCAGAAGATACATGGAATTATGTGCATTATTTGGTGTTTGTATTTTTATGTCTATGACAGTGTGTGAGTGATGTAACGTAAGTATGAATTTTATAATGCAATTTAAAGAAAGTTAAATGGGTAGATGAGTCTAAGAGATGTTAAACATGAACATTTAAAAATAATAATATACCCAAACATATAAGAGTTGACCATCCGTGAATTGTAGTAACGGTGTCAGTGTTAGCCTTATATGTCTTTTGGTAGTTTCCCCACATTTCGGGCGGTCACGGTTTCACCAAACCCTGACCGTGGAATTATGTAAGTAGATACTAAATTGGTGAACAAGGAAATTGACAGGGGGGTAACAGGGGAAACTACATAGCTATGGAACAGTGGCTAGCGTCGAAGGTGGCGATAGTGCCGTTTTAAGGGTGTGTGAATCATTTTAGTAGGATTACTGGTGTCCTCGGACATCAGTAATACCGAATTTTATATAACGCTGAACCAAGAACGGTATAGGCAGCATCTATACCATATATATGGAAACTTCAGTTCTTGGGGAGGCAAATGGACGCCACAGTCCACCCTCAGGAAACAATAGTGTGTGTGGAAAAGGAGCTGGCCGTTACAAGCCAGGGGCACATATAACGCGATTCTGTGCATAAGGCAAACGCTCGATCCGGTTCATCCGGCAGGTAGTTACCTAATTGTAACTGGGTAAAGGGGGGACTTAAGTAATTGATGAAGTAGGAGGGTAGCTGAAAATTCAGTGAGAGGGTGACGACCTCTGTAAACAGTGGGCGGTCAACTTATAATATGGCTCTATAGAGAGAGTTGGGGGTTGACAAGCCAGATAGCTGTTCAGTAACTGTTGCTATAACTATGACTCAATGATTAGTGATGTATTTCACGCATGAGAGCAAACAATTTTTTGTTTAAAAGGAATAATTCCAAATATTTAGTACCAAGCCACGCCTTCACATATGTAAGAAAGGGTGATATTTGAACGCTCTTGAAGAGTATGAAATTTATAAAGCATATAACAATACTGATACCAAGCCGCGTGTTTTAAATGATAAATTGCTTTTCAAGTTAAATGTATTGTACGACACTGCTTTGCGCTATTGTCGTGGTGGGAGCAAAACGTAATTCAGTGCGCGGTCAATCTCCGTACGATGTACATTGTTAAACGTTCGCGCTCGCTTTTAGACATTTACGTATTTATATTGTTTTAAATTATTTATTTCATGTTGAATTTTAATATTTTAATTAATTGACAAATGTATCAACTTAAATGATACACGATTATTTTAAGTTCTGATGATGGGACAAGTGTCCCGAAACATGTCAACTTTGTGAAGACGTTGTTTCTGGAAGCCGCAGACGGTAAGTTGCAATATAAACAATTTTAAGTGATAGGGTCAACTATAATGATTTTATATTGATTCAAGAAATAATATTGGAATAGATAGTTGTTTAGAAGTATGTGATTTAAGTGTGTCATACTCTGTATAATAATTTTATAAAGGACTTTACTTATTTTGAAAAGACTATTTCAAGTGAAGAAGATGTTTATCATATGTGGTTTATTATGTCTTATTGTGTTATTATCGTATTATGTTAGAATATAAGGATTATAAACATATGATGTATTTCACACGGCATAATGGTTTGAAACTTATGTAGAGTAAGGCCAGTCACCTGACCAGGAACATCAGCTGACTGCTGGGGTTATATATGTAATATGTCACTTATAAATGATTTGCAGATTTTTCAATAATCAAATGTGTCAATAATAAACTTGTAATGTTTTAAGTAAGTGATGGAATTGATTTGAGATAGTTTTGAATTTTCAATGCTTAATGTAATGTGAAATGTGGTAAATGTTAGAATTTGGGTGATTATTATTTCGTTAGGACGTTTAAATCAGTCCAAGTTAAGTTTAGAGGGGCGTTGAACAAAATAAGATTGTGGGAGTAAAAGTAATGTAGAATTGAGAAGTAATAGTGACACAGTGGTGATAGTGGGTATATGTAGAATATGAAAGTGATGTAATGGGAGAGCAATTAGTTGATAGAGGAATTTTGTAAGGGGGAGGTGTGATAAGGAGTCCTCAACGAAAAGTGTTGCAGCCCCCACCACACACACCCACATCCCATAACCGTTACTGTACAGACATTCAGTATTTAAAAACCCATTGAGAAAGACGAATACTAAGTCGAAACGTTTGGGTAATCAAAACCTAAAAGTAAGTTCATAGTGAAAGTGTAATATATATATTTAACATTTGTTTACATTCCAGTTAATTATGAGATTGTTAAGATTATGGCAGCCTGTTTAATTGACCTGAGCCAATTAACCAGGTTCCCGATATTATAACGACGAGACGTTATAAAATGCGCCACTCTGCTACATTTGTTTTAATGCGCCAGTGACAATAGCAAAATAAAATACGTTACTCTGCTGTTGTCATTTAATATTTTGTAGAATTTATTCACTCTGTTAGTTTAACTACCATGTTAATTTAAAATATGCAACTCTCCCTTTTGCGTGTAGTGAAATAAGAAGTCTTTATTATTAAGGGTTAATAATTGGCCTTAACATTTAATAGTAAAAAAAAAAAAAAAAAAATTAAATTCATCAAAAAAACAATTGGTTGTCTGTAAAGTCGGTTTACGGACGATAGTTTTACGTGATAACGTCATAAAGAAACATTGATGAAAAATTGCATACTTTTATGAATTGAATTGAATTATTATCACTGAATTATCATTACTTTGTATAATACAAAGAAGGAGTTAATTGAAAATTACAATTTTTTCGATAAATTAACATTTATTTACATTCGTTAATTCAAACATTTTTTTACTTAAATTATACAGATTAATTACAAGTAACAATGTGCTATTAACAATTTATTTACAACTTATATACATGTGTTATATTTAAGATCCTCCAATCTGCGTTATTCTGTTAAGGATAGGACGATGATAGGAAAAGTACGAAATCAAGGGGAGTGTTTCAAGTGTAATGTGGCTTGAAAAAGTCAAATCGATGGTTGTTCCTCTCAGCGTTGTTGACTTATTAACATCTGATACGCATTCGAGATTGTACGTATCTTTCATGTATTTGAGGAATGCGTCATCATTTTTCACGTTTGTGTTGAAGTCGCCACAAAGAAGAATTGGTACATCGGCATCAATATCCATGAAGAACGGTGGCACATACTGGCTGTTGTGCACATATGGAACAAGTGCTTGGTACAGCAACATACCAATATTTTGGATACTTGCTCCAGGATGAATATACACGGCGCCAAGTACAAATTTAAACGTTGTATCAGCAGTGAAGCATGTAATTTCGACCAAGTACACGTCACCTGTGTTTTTGATGACACGAGTTGTGTCCGACAATGCAACTTGGAGAACTTTGGCCGTGGATGTCGATGATAATTTGCGATAGATTGCTACTCCACCAGCTGCGTTTGTATCAGAATCCGATCGATTATTCTGCCGGGATACACACTCATAATTATTGACTGGAACTGGATCACAATTGTTACGCATCCACGTTTCAGTCAATACCAAATAATCAGACCTAGGTATCACTGTATCCGTTTCAATATCCATGGAATGAGCAGACAAACTCTGAGAATTAAGGTTTATCACTATAGTTTGTCCAGCGTTGTTAGCATCATCACAGAATTTTACTGCTTTCTTAGTGATTGTATGAAGTGCGTGTCCACGGAGTCGAACGTATTCGTTACGAATATCTCGCGTAGTCTGGGAGTCGTTACCATCTCGACCGTGTTTGAAGATGAAGGGAGCATCTTTGTCCGTGATGATGTGCAAGCCGTCTATATTCGTTACCCGACTCATCGCCACGTACACCAACTGTTGTGGTTGTTTCGGGGAGTACTTATAAACAATGACATCAAACGTCCCACCTTGTGACTTGTGAATGGTAATAGCACAAGCAGGGACGCAGGGAAACTGTTTTCGTTTGCATTTGACAGTTTTTGTCAGTGTAATGTTCACCACTTTCTTATACACCGGCACCCAGTTGAGAGACAGAGTATTTGGCTTGCTTTGCACGTGAGGCCGACATTTTATTTTGGCACTGACACCTGTTGTTTTTTCCGGAAACTCGAACCATAGAGTAATGATTTCTTCTCGAGATGCCGGCAAGGTTGTACTGGTCGATGGTCCTGCCTCTGCAGAATGGTCATCTACATTTGATTGCTGGCGTTCGATATGTCGTAAGACACCAATAGCTCCAATAGTATATAGACATACAATTTATTAATACAATAATTTTTAACATGATAATGTTTTTAGGCTGGGGGTCATTCCATAAAATCGTCATCGAAAAATGTAACGCTTCCACACTTTCGATTCCCCACAGTCTAGAAATCTTTTGTTTACAAAACATTATCATGCTTCGATGTTTCGGTTTCGTCGAAATTCTTTATGCGCGCGCGCCCGCGCGCGTGTGTGTGTGTGTAGGGAGAGAGAGAGAGAGAGAGAGAGAGAGAGAGAGAGAGAGAGAGAGAGAGAGAGAGAGAGAGAGAGAGAGAGTTTTAAATGATAACCTTGAACAATCTAAATTTGGCCGATCGTGCCTCTCTATCGCTTGTTGCGCGCTCTCGCTTGCACGCTCAGGCTCAGACGGAACGTGACACTTTTTCGTGCGTGCAGCCGGTGTTCATCAATTTATAAGACGTTATCACGTCAATAAGAACTCGTATTACAATAAGTAAACTCATAAATTAGGATAGAGAGTTTTATAATCATTATTATGCAACATAATATAGGTAAGGATATTTAAAAATTTAAATGTTGTAAGCCCAGGTTCGTGCCTGTTAAAAATTCCTTCCCCAACTTGTCGGTTTGACGACAATCTCGGACAGGAAAATAACCTGTTACCGCCTGTATGAAACAATCCTATTGTTACAAGCTGCAAAGTCAAGTTAGACAATACACCACCTCCCTCTATTGTCTAATACAAAGTGTTTGACCCCCTTTGCCCAGTAACAACATATTTTAACCATATGTTGAAAATTAAAATATGGCTGTGTGAGATTTCTCTCCCCTCTCTCTCTGAGGCGAGATTCGATTCTCTCGTATTACCTATTTGTAAATATCTCTCATGTATTTAAATTTTTACGAAACCTAAAGATAGTAAAACAGAGTGTTCAGTATAAGCAGAATAAGGAGTGTATAAGACTTAGCATTTTAAGAACATGGCTCAATTCAATCCAGATTTGTTGTTAAAAGACGAATTATGCTATGAAGCACTGTTGCGCGGACTCCCTTACGCGAACGTAACGGTCGCGGAACTACGCAAAACATTACGCGAAAGTAGGCCAGATACACCCGCACAGTTAGGTCGAAATAGATCTTGATAGCGAAAGAGAAACATGTATGCGAAGTATAGGGAATTGACGTCAATATCGCAAACCCTCCACGACGAAAAATCACACGCTATAATCTTACGTACCACACAGAGAATAGAGCATTTAACCCGTCGGATAAATAATTTATTAAACTGGCCCAAAGTTACTGTAATTCCCCCAGATGTGCAAAAATTTGCTGATGAAGCATTACAGCAATTACCCACAATAATAAAAGAATTGCGTAGAAAGTCCGACTCATTTAAAATGGAGGAAATTGAAGAAGCTCTGACGAAATTATATATCTCCCCATTTCAATCACCTACCCTAGAACAGCGACCCACTACCGTGAATTTCGAATCCCCTCCAGTATCAAGGATAGAACCGAGTAATGATCAGTTACTGAATAGGAACGTGAATACCCTACCGATAGCTGAAGCATCACTTCCCAATGTCCTCCACAATCTCACCAATAAGTATGCGTTACCACCCTCAGCGATGACAAATCAAGCATCGGGACCTCCTAGAATAACACCTCACGTAAACTTTAGTGCGGACCTCTACGGAAAGATAACTCACCCCGTACAAAAAATTTTATCAGAAATCCCATACACCGATGGATTGAGTATCACCAAACTATTAGCCTTCATAAAATATCTGCTACAAATAAAAGACTTACAGCAACTAAGTGATTGCCAAATATTACAAGTCCTTCTGCCCAAATGTAGACCACCATTAAAAGATCGTGTACTGGAGTCATTAAGTTCACAACATCCAGTAGAAGAACTCCATACAACTCTGATAAGACATTTTATTCCAACGGGAATTTATGAAGAGCTGAAACGAAACACAGTACTTCGAGTACAAGGAGCTCACGAGAGACTCGCCCACTATATCGCTGACATAAGAGAAGCTTCACTATTACTGCAAGTAAACTGGAGCGAAAAGCAGTTAGTAGAAACAATCTTGGTAGGATTATCCCCGGAAGAGAGATCTCGCTTAGCACTTATAAATAAGCCCAACACATTCGCAGAATTAGAACAATGCAGTATCCACTCATCCAACGTATGGTATTCGGATCAGAACCGATGTTCGTTACTCCCCCAGGTACAACGTAGAAATGAAACACAACCCCTGGTATCAGATACAAGAACACACCATGAAAGACGACCATTTCGAATTCCTGCAACTTCTCACTACCAAACTAAATCGAATAATCAACAACCTCAACAGAAAACAAGTGATACCGTAAGTAGAGAAAAAAGATGTTATAATGCGGAAATTAGGACACATCAGTAGTTACTGTAAACAGAAACAGCACTACCAAAAACCCTCTTATTCAAAAAACATGTAAGGCAGGGAGATCCGAAATCCTGTGTCTTCCGCCGCATCGTGAAAATAGGTAAAATCCGAGAGTACCAAATTGGAAACAAACAAAAAATATAAAAAAAAATTAGACCCCTACGTAGAGAGATTTATCGATAAATGCAACTCAATTACTACATGCAAGTCCAGTATGTGTCAATTACCATACATACAAGTTGACCTTGGCGTTACTACCACACTTGGATTAATTGATTCTGGATCGACACGGAGCTTAATCAGCCAACAGCTAGCAGATACTTTAGCTAAACACAATCTTGTTAAACGTAGTCATCCGGTGAACATTAAATGCGCTACCGCTAACAAACAAAACTTAATCATAAAACTCAGCGTTACGATTAAACTAAAAATTAAATTTAATAATATATATATACTTTCACTTATGAACTTACTATTGTCACTTCCCAAACGTTTCAAGATGTTGTTTCTCTTCTTCAGTGGGTTGAGTACTAACTGTCGATTACAGAATAACCGTTACGAAATGGAGTGTGTGGTGGGGGTTGATGGTGGGAAGGGGTTGGCGCTGAGGTTCGAATTATGTGTGTGGATCAGTGTGTCAAATAGTGTATGTGATTTGTAATGTATCTGTTCATTTAATATGTTGTTTGGTTGTAGTGTGTGATATCTGTATATTTCAAATTGTTCAGCTGTGTTTAGTTTTCTACTTTTTGATAAGTAGTGTAATATTTCCATGTTGTGTTCTATGTTTTTGTAGCTGTGGTTTTCGTTATGTAAATGTGTGGCAAATGTGGAATGTATGTAGTTTGTGGTGAGGGCTTTTAAATGTTCAGAAAACCTGGAAGAAAAAGATCTTCCCGTCTGGCCGATGTAGAATTGTTGACAATCATTGCAATTTAATTTGTAAACCCCTGTTTTGCTGTATGTGTCAATGTCTTTGTTAGTATTGTTTATGTGTTTTCTAATGGTGTTGTTGGTTCTGTAAGCTACTTTATAATTTTGTTTCCTAAATGTGTTTGCAATTTTATGTGTATTGGAATTGTAGTATGTAAGTGTTATGTATTTACTGGGTTGTGTGCTGTTGGTCAGATGTGTTTTACTTTTTGTGTTGAGGATTCGTTTATGTAGTTTATTTATTAATTCAGGGTTGTATCCGTTTTTGACTGCTATGTATTTAATTGTGTTTAATTCATCTTGGTGGTCATGTGTGTTTAGGGGTATTGACGTGAGCCTATGGAGCATGTAGTTGAAAGCTGCATGTTTGTGTTGAGTTGGGTGGTTGGATGTGTTGTGTATGACCATGTCTGATGTGGTGGGTTTTCTGTATATTTTGTATGTGTGTGTGTTGTTTGTTTTGGTGATTGTAAGGTCTAAAAAGTTTATGCTATTGTTTAATTCTATTTCAAGTGTGAATTTTAATTTATGGTGTAAAGTGTTAATGTATTTATGGAAATTTTCTATTTGTCTTTTGTTGCCATTGTAAAGGAGTAAAATGTCATTGACATACCTGTGCCAATATATTATTTTATCGGTGTATTTGTTGTTGTTCAGTATGTGTTTCTGTTCTATGGTGTGTATGAATATTTCTGCTAGTATACCTGATATAGGGGAGCCCATGGGTAGTCCATCTGTTTGTGTGTAATACATGCTATTGTGTGCGAAATAATTTTGATCTGTGATAATTTTAGTTAGATGGATGATCTCGTTTATGTGTGTTTCGGGTGTGTTATTTATTTTTAGTAATTGTTCTAATGTAATTATGGTTTCTTTTATGGGAACATTGGTGTATAGGTTTGTTATGTCGAATGAAGCGAGTGTGGAATTGTGGGGAATGTGTACATGTTGAGTTTTATTCACTAGATCTATATTATTTTTGACAGTGGTGTTGTTTGTTAAATTTATGCTATTTCTGATCAATTTGTCTAAATATCTAGCTATTTTGTGTGCAGGTGCTTGTGTGTTGTTTATAAGTGGTGTGATGGGAATGTTGGGTTTGTGTAATTTCGGTAGTGCATTTAGTGTAGGGGCTTTTGGTTTAATTTGTTTTAGATATTTGATGTTGTCAGGTGATACTATGTGTTTTGTGTTATTTAGGGTTTTGTTTATTTGTTTGTGATATTTAGGGGTGGGGTCTTTATTTAATTTAGTGATGTTGTTTTCCTTAAAAAAGTTTCAATTTTGTTATTAAAGCCTGTTTTTCTATTATGACATTAATATTACCTTTATCTGCTTTAAGTATTGTTAGGTTATGTTCGTGTAATTTTTGTTTTATGTTTTTTAGTGTTTGGATTTCATTATTGTGTTGTTTATTTTCGTATTTTTGTGTGTGTTGTAATTTACGCTTTATTTCATAACGTATTGTATCATGGTCTTGGTTTAGTGTGTGTTGTATGGCTGTTTCAACGTCTAGGACTATGTCACGTGTATGTTTACTATTACCGTTATTATTTGTATTGGTACATAAATTGTGTTTTAGACCTTTATCTAAGAGGTTTATTTCTGCGTTAGTGAAAATGGTAGTCGTTGTATTTACAGTGCGTGTGTGAAATCTATGTGTCGGTGTCGGGACAGTTACGTTCCTGCGTGTTAATATGTTATTGATTTTTCTGTTATGTACTTCCTGTATTTTTATTTGGATTTTCTCTATGATATTTCGTGTATGTTGTATTACGTGTTCGAATTCAATGTAGTGTAATATTTGTGTGAGTTTTACGTGTAGGTTATATGCCGTTTTGTTTAGTGTATCTTTTTTATGGTATAAATCATTGATGATATTGTCTAGGTGTATTATTTCGGCTTTACGTTTTGTTTTTGTTGCTGCATATGTATTATTTTTTATTGTGATTTGTGCATGTGTGGGTATAATGTTGTGTTTACGGCAAGTTTTGTTGTAAGCGATGTTCAAGGAGGTTTTCGTTATCTGTAATCTAACATTTCTGTACTTGTGGATGTAATACGCTGTGTTGGCGTATTACCCAAAACAGGGGTTTACAAATTATGGTTGATGGTGGGAAGGGGTTGGCGCTGAGGTTCGAATTATGTGTGTGGATCAGTGTGTCAAATAGTGTATGTGATTTGTAATGTATCTGTTCATTTAATATGTTGTTTTGTTGTAGTGTGTGATATCTGTATATTTCAAATTGTTCAGCTGTGTTTAGTTTTCTACTTTTTGGTAAGTAGTGTAATATTTCCATGTTGTGTTCTATGTTTGTGTAGCTGTGGTTTTCGTTATGTAAATGTGTGGCAAATGTGGAATGTATGTAGTTTGTGGTGAGGGCTTTTAAATGTTCAGAAAACCGGGAAGAAAAAGATCTTCCCGTCTGGCCGATGTAGAATTGTTGACAATCATTGCAATTTAATTTGTAAACCCCTGTTTTGGGTAATACGCCAACACAGCGTATTACATCCACAAGTACATAAATGTTAGATTACAGATAACGAAAACCTCCTTGAACATCGCTTACAACAAAACTTGCCGTAAACACAACATTATACCCACACATGCACAAATCACAATAAAAAATAATACATATGCAGCAACAAAAACAAAACGTAAAGCCGAAATAATACACCTAGACAATATCATCAATGATTTATACCATAAAAAAGATACACTAAACAAAACGGCATATAACCTACACGTAAAACTCACACAAATATTACACTACATTGAATTCGAACACGTAATACAACATACACGAAATATCATAGAGAAAATCCAAATAAAAATACAGGAAGTACATAACAGAAAAATCAATAACATATTAACACGCAGGAACGTAACTGTCCCGACACCGACACATAGATTTCACACACGCACTGTAAATACAACGACTACCATTTTCACTAACGCAGAAATAAACCTCTTAGATAAAGGTCTAAAACACAATTTATGTACCAATACAAATAATAACGGTAATAGTAAACATACACGTGACATAGTCCTAGACGCTGAAACAGCCATACAACACACACTAAACCAAGACCATGATACAATACGTTATGAAATAAAGCGTAAATTACAACACACACAAAAATACGAAAATAAACAACACAATAATGAAATCCAAACACTAAAAAACATAAAACAAAAATTACACGAACATAACCTAACAATACTTAAAGCAGATAAAGGTAATATTAATGTCATAATAGAAAAACAGGCTTTAAATAACAAAATTGAAACTTTTTTAAGGAAAACAACATCACTAAATTAAATAAAGACCCCACCCCTAAATATCACAAACAAATAAACAAAACCCTAAATAACACAAAACACATAGTATCACCTGACAACATCAAATATCTAAAACAAATTAAACCAAAAGCCCCTACACTAAATGCACTACCGAAATTACACAAACCCAACATTCCCATCAGACCACTTATAAACAACACACAAGCACCTGCACACAAAATAGCTAGACATTTAGACAAATTGATCAGAAATAGCATAAATTTAACAAACAACACCACTGTCAAAAATAATATAGATCTAGTGAATAAAACTCAACATGTACACATTCCCCACAATTCCACACTCGCTTCATTCGACATAACAAACCTATACACCAATGTTCCCATAAAAGAAACCATAATTACATTAGAACAATTACTAAAAATAAATAACACACCCGAAACACACATAAACGAGATCATCCATCTAACTAAAATTATCACAGATCAAAATTATTTCGCACACAATAGCATGTATTACACACAAACAGATGGACTACCCATGGGCTCCCCTATATCAGGTATACTAGCAGAAATATTCATACACACCATAGAACAGAAACACATACTGAACAACAACAAATACACCGATAAAATAATATATTGGCACAGGTATGTCGATGACATTTTACTCCTTTACAATGGCAACAAAAGACAAATAGAAAATTTCCATAAATACATTAACACTTTACACCATAAATTAAAATTCACACTTGAAATAGAATTAAACAATAGCATAAACTTTTTAGACCTTACAATCACCAAAACAAACAACACACACACATACAAAATATACAGAAAACCCACCACATCAGACATGGTCATACACAACACATCCAACCACCCAACTCAACACAAACATGCAGCTTTCAACTACATGCTCCATAGGCTCACGTCAATACCCCTAAACACACATGACCACCAAGATGAATTAAACACAATTAAATACATAGCAGTCAAAAACGGATACAACCCTGAATTAATAAATAAACTACATAAACGAATCCTCAACACAAAAAGTAAAACACATCTGACCAACAGCACACAACCCAGTAAATACATAACACTTACATACTACAATTCCAATACACATAAAATTGCAAACACATTTAGGAAACAAAATTATAAAGTAGCTTACAGAACCAACAACACCATTAGAAAACACATAAACAATACTAACAAAGACATTGACACATACAGCAAAACAGGGGTTTACAAATTAAATTGCAATGATTGTCAACAATTCTACATCGGCCAGACGGGAAGATCTTTTTCTTCCAGGTTTTCTGAACATTTAAAAGCCCTCACCACAAACTACATACATTCCACATTTGCCACACATTTACATAACGAAAACCACAGCTACACAAACATAGAACACAACATGGAAATATTACACTACTTACCAAAAAGTAGAAAACTAAACACAGCTGAACAATTTGAAATATACAGATATCACACACTACAACCAAACAACATATTAAATGAACAGATACATTACAAATCACATACACTATTTGACACACTGATCCACACACATAATTCGAACCTCAGCGCCAACCCCTTCCCACCATCAACCCCCACCACACACTCCATTCCGTAACGGTTATTCTGTAATCGACAGTTAGTACTCAACCCACTGAAGAAGAGAAACAACATCTTGAAATGTTTGGGAAGTGACAATAGTAAGTTCATAAGTGAAAGTATATATATATTATTAAATTAATAAGTGAACGAAGAGGATGCAACAACAAGATAATTTTTAAAAATTAAAAATTCAACGTGGTGTTTTCCAGTGTTAGTATACGACGAATTAGGACCAGACTTAATATTGGGAGCGGACTTTATCAGTAAAACAGGTATAATTCTTGACATGTACGATAAGAAGTATTATTTTAGATTCAACCGCAGTCAAAAATATAATTTTGATTATGAAATAAATAACAGTAAAAAAACGGAAACTTCTGCAAAGCACCTAGAATTACACCACCGAATTAGAACACCGCGAGTCCGAATTAGATCATTTAGAAAGTAAAGATAGACTGAAAATACAGAAACTAATAAAAGAATTTTTCACCGTCCTCACCCCAAAGTTAGGATTAACGAATCTTATAGGGTACAAGATCATCCTGAGTGACAATAAAGTAACTGCACCACCAAACAAATTATCACCACCAAAAATCGAAATAATGAGAAATCAAATCAATAAATTGTTGGAACAACAAGTCATAGAACCTTCCACTTCACTGTATTCATCACCTGCGTTTTTAGTACCTAAAGGCACCGATAAACATAGATTAGTTGTGGACTATAGACAATTAAATAAAAGGATAGAATTCGAGTCCATACCACTCCCCGACATCCACAGCGCCTTCCATTACTTTACAAAAGATAAAGTTTTCACCATAATGGATCTCAATCAGGCATTTCATCAAATACCACTATCGGAAGAATCCAAACGCCTAATCGCCTTCGCCGTCCCATTCAACCTGTACCAATTTACTAGAGTACCCTTTGGAATATCCCAAGGAAGTTCTGTATGTAGCCGATTGTTAGAGAAAATATTCCACGACATAAAATTTAAATTTGTATATCACTACCTAGATGACATAGTAATCTACAGCGAATCTATGGATCAACATCTTCATCATTTACGTGAAGTATTATCACGATTAAAGAAAGCCGGATTAACAGTAAACCCAAGTAAAGTAAATTTTGCTGTTAAACAATTTTCATTTTTAGGTCACATAGTAAAGGCCGACGGAAAGGTAAGTATAGACCCAGAACGCACCCGTGCTATCAGAGAATTTTTACCACCACGGGATACGAAAGGAATAGCCCGATTTTTGGGAATGATAAATTACTTCCACAAGTATATCCCTCACCTAGCTGATATAGCAGCTCCGTTAAACGCATTAAGAAAAAAAGGAGCGAAATTTGAATGGACTCCACAACACCAATCTGCATTTGAAAAACTGAAAGAAAGCATAATATCACCCCCGGTATTACAATTAGCTGATTTTACTAAACCATTTGTAGTACAGACTGACAGTTCAAGTGTAGCACTAGGAGCAGTAATATATCAGGAAGTAGATACTTCTAGATTACCGATTAGTTATGCCTCACGAACTCTAACCGACCAGGAAAAGAAATTCTCCGCATACGAATTAGAATGTTTAGCTGTAGTATTCGCATTTGAGAAATTCAAACCCTTTTTAGAACATAAAGAATTTCTGTTAGAAACGGATAATCAAGCCTTATCTTGGTTATTAAATCACCCTAAACAGTTAGGTCGTATCGGACGATGGGCATTGAGATTAAATTGTTACAAGTTTAAGGTACAACACATTCGTGGCACCCAAAATGTAGTTGCCGATACACTGTCCCGTATGTTCCAGCCGCCTAATAAAATATCCAAAAATAAGGAAAGTGGTGAAACATCGATTATCAATACGCTAATTACTGAATTCCCCCTTGCATTTACTGATATAGCTCAGTATCAACAAGACCCGTATTTAAATACAATAATAGAATAGCTAGATAAAGGAAATAATTCAGAAAAAATATATATTGAGTAAGAGAGCATTATGTTATAGAGTAGCTAATGGAAAATCTTTGAGAATAATTGCCCCGGATATTATTAAACCTATGCTTATGGAATACTACCACTCATCCACCATTGGAGCATATATGGGAATAAATAAAACGATACATCGCATTCGAAAAGAATACCATTGGGAAAATATGAACAGCGAGATAGCTAAATTCGTAAAACAGTGTAAGTTGTGTGCTCTGAGCAAGCCAGCGAGAAACAGCCACATAGGTAAATTAATCTCGGAGACTTCCACGATACCCTTTTCAAAAATTTACTTGGACTTTTCTGGCCCCTACCCACGTTCAAAATCAGGTAATACCATGCTACTCATTTGTGTAGACTCGTTTACCAAATTCGTCTGGATGTATCCCATGCGACAAGCGTTAGCATCTACCACTGTGAAGATTTTGCAAGATAGATTATTTAAAGACTTCGGTACACCAGTACATCTAGTGTCAGATAACGGACCCCAGTTTAAGTCCAAAGAATTCAAGGACATGTGTTTCAGACTAGGCATAGACCACATTACCGTTACAGAGTATCCTCCATAAGGTAATATAGCTGAGAGGTATTTGCGAAACCTAAAATCTGCTTTAATAGCCTACCATGCAAACTACCATACCTCTTGGGACCAGAACCTATCCTGGATACAATCTGCCTTCAACTCAGCATATCATGAAGGACATAAATCGACACCCTTTGATATTCGGTTGTATAAATATAAACCGAATCACCCATTATCCACAAAGTGGAAAATACATGAATTACTACCCCACGAAATTAGTGGTAAAAATATAAAAAAGATATGGAACGAAGCTCGCGCTAACTTAAGAGTGAACTTGAGAAAATCGCGAAAATATCACGAGCGGGATAGAAAAGAAGTAAAGTATCAAGTCGGAGACTTAGTGATGTACAAAACTCACCCGACGAGTAGTGCAGTTGATAAGACCACCTCCAAACTATCTTACCGATGGTGTGGCCCTTACAAAATTTACAGATACTTAACTCCCGTAACCATAGCACTGTATGAACCCACCACGAATAAATATGTACGTAGAAGTCATGTTTCCCAGATAAAATATTATCACGGAAAGGAAAATGCTAGTGAGCAAGAAAATAAATGAAGTAGAAAAGGATAGATGTATTAAGACGTATATTTGCTATATTGTAATTGAGTCAATACTTAATTACCAAATCGTATAAATAGGAATGAGGCCAGATCAACCTTAGATCCTGTTCATAGAGATGTTCATCGAGAATAAGAAAAGTGAGAAGTCAGCTGACACTGAATATAAGCAACGTTACTTTACAATTACTTTACTAGTATTTTAATAAAATGATTCGTCAACCACGATTCAATGAAACCCTTGAAAGAGAAAAGGAAACACAGTAAGGATGTGAAACCTACTCTGTGAAGAGTAACTCCATAACAAGAGTAAGAAAAAGCTAAAGAAAAACCCAGTAGTAGTCTTAAGTAGTAGAATTAAGATAAATTTTATATATTTTATGAACTTTGAATTTTATGTATTTTAAGTATTAGTTAATAAGGTATTGTATCTCTTGCTAATAGTAAATAATGAATTGAGAGTGATTCATGTACCTCATGAGGAAATTGTTAAAAGAGAGAAAGGAATTTCACACAGAAATTCCGAGCATACTCCCAGTGCAATTCTGATCTATTTCCCCATTGAAAACACATCGGTCCCTGACCCTGTGTCTTCTTTAAGTGGAGAAGTATGTGACTATTTAATAAGCCTAAATCCCACAAAAAAAATTTTATTATACTAATATTGGCTTTAATAAGGTAAGAATGAACCCTTCTCCATGCCCCAAACTGGTAGTAACCTGCCGATTTGCCAAAGTACCAGTTAATAAAATTAGATTTGAGAAACTAAATAAATCCTAACTACCCCTCGTCACATAAAAGAGTAATAAAAGTAAAGAGCGATGTCATTAAGTTGTAAGCGAATTAAAGCAATATAATTAATAATAAGTGAGAACTACTTTTCGCGCTGATAAACTACCCGCGTGCGGACAGCCTCTTCACCCCTATAGTAAATTAGTTCAGTTGTATCTCAGACTCCGCTGCTGATACAGCGTACAAAAGTATGTAGTCAATATAAAACCTGTAAACGAGGAGAAGCTTGTGTGAGATAGCCGAATGATGTAAAAATGTCGTAAATGACGTGAGCGTATGACAATGACATCTCTGTAACAAACTAACATCACCTAAATGTGATGTTAAACTTTTAACATGTAACTGTTAACCGTAAGTAATATGTGCGGTACAACAATGTGAACACCAGTGAAAGTTACAACCCAAAACCTACCACAAGAATCTACAGACCCGACAGACGACTCATCTTTAGGAATGACAGCAGATTTTACCAAAACACGATAGCCAGAAGATCTCCAAGACACCCTGCACAACCGATAGAAGCGCCGATTCGCCGACGATGTTATACTCAGGTGACACGGAAGTTCAACTTCCGTGGTTCAGAACTTAACTTAATACATGATAGACACTTAATTAACAAATGAAAGTAAAGTAAAACACGAAAGACTGACTTAATTACCATAAAATTGTAATTTCATGCTTAGTAATAATATGTGTTAAGTTTAATGCTTTTATGAATATAACACGTTAAAGTTAAATAAGCCCATTCTTCAGATGGCACAAAATAAAGATTATAATTTTAATATCATATACTGAAACAAAATACTCGGATCCGAGGGCAGTAAAAGCTATGTTAACTCATTAATTAATCTAATTCTATTTGTACAAGAGGTGCAAATGTTTTTACTTTTAATATACTCATTGCTAAATTTCTTCGGAGATGTTAAAACATTATGTAATAAAGATAATAAAGAGATGTCATGGTCCAAAAAGGTGAGTGAATAAATCTACAAACCCCTGTCAATATCCCTCAATTCACGGGATCCTATTTAACATTTGTTTACATTCCAGTTAATTATGAATTGTTAAGATTATGGCAGCCAGTTTAATTGACCTGAGCCAATAAACCAGGTTCCCGATATTATAACGATGAGACATTATAGTGTGAACTACGTAATTAACTGCGGCCTTGACACAGGCCGAGCGCCCGAGCGAAGCCCGGCACAGTCGAGAAGATTCTCGCAAAATGCGTCTAGTAGCACGTACACCACACGCGTTACATCGAGTTTCTTCTGGCACATTCGACAAACACGTAGATTGTTCTGTGATGCCGTAACACTGCCCCCTCCTTAAGCCTGTTCGTCCCGAACTGGCAAACCGTCTCCGAAGTAATACTCGACCAGGCGATCTAGGTGGACGTCCTTGCGAAGGATAATTTTCCCGTTCTCGAATTCAGTCTCGTGTGATCCGAACATCACGTTCCCAGGAATGCGAGTCTTTCTCGCAACCACTAGTTTCGCTGGAATCACTCCCGTTGCGTCATGTACTGATGACCTAAATACCACTGGCTGATCCAAGTTTGTTTGGTTCTTGTCAACAACCTCTTGCGTAACCTCATCTTCAGCCACTTTGCCCTCGGGCGCTTCTATCAGCTCAGGAACAAGCAAGAGTTTTGTCTCGACATCCATAGTTGGCTTTCCAGTCACTTCTTTTGTCGTTGTACTTATTTGTACTTCGTCTGCTAGTTCTTCCTCCATTTCCGCTTGCAACAGGGAGGGTTCCTCTTGACCAGACTTGTTGACTTTTTCTTCGACTAATACCACTCGCTTAATCGAATGGTTGATAGTCCCTGTCATTTTAGCCATGCAAAGCTTTATCTTCTCTTGGTCAACCTTCAGGACATTCTCCCTTAAGTCCACAACAAATCCGTAGGCATTCATAATGTCCGTGCCAAGAATCACTTCATCGACAATGTCTGCAATGAGGATTTGGTGGCTAAACTCGAGAAGACCCAGGCGTACACGTACGTTTACCTTTCCCAGCACCTTGATGGGGCTTCCAGTCACAGTCTGTATTGTACAAGAGCTAATTAGAGGCTGGCGGTTGCTGACTAAGTCAGGGCGCACAATGGACACTGTTGCACCCGTGTCAACTGTAAATGATGTTGGTTTTCCTTCCGCAAATCCATTAACAATCAAGTTTCCTCTGGTCTTATGTAGCGTGGAAACTGTGTGCTGTTCTGGGGCTTTACTTCTCCAATTGTTGCGATCACTCTCTTCTCTCGGTATCTTCTTCTCCCAACAGTCTACCTGTAGATGACCACGTTTTCCACAGTTGTAACATTTCGGTCTTCTGTCTTTTTCAAATCGTTGCGACTCTTTTGAACTTTTTAATTGTTTGTCCGCCAACATTGTTTTTCTGCACCCATCGTAACGGCAATGTGATCAGGGATCTTCTGACTGCAACGTGATGGCAAAAACCCATTAATGTAGCAGAATGCTGACTTGGCAGCTTCAAACTCTAGGGCATGAACAAGAGCTTCTGAGCTTCTCTTCAACACTAGAGATCCTGCCAAAACACATAAGAATTTAAGGTAGGTGGAAGTATAAAATATTCATTTATTATATCAAATAGAATAATAAAGTTACAATAACCATTGTAGTGTTGAACTAACCCCATTCATACGACGAACTGATCAGTGCAGCAAATGAAATGAGGTGTTTGAAATGATTTGTTTAACAAATTATTTAATATAGTAGATCACATTTTATTTACTATTAATGTGACATTTATATTATTTATGAAATAAAAACATGTAAACCTTTTTCTTTTTGACCTATGAACTACATCATCATCATTTTCATCTACATCAAAAGCTTTAAATATCTAACATTTATTATTATTCTAAAAGAACCAATACCTTTATTTCTTTTTCTTATCTATGCACACAACTCACATACCAAATTTATTTGAGATCTCATTTTTAATTTGTTTCCCCAACATGAATCTAATTTTTTAACTGTCTTTTTCACCCATTTATACAAAATAACTGTTACCAAACTTACGTGGTCCAATGCGTGTTCACGCACTTTCACTAAATTTTGTTCATGTTTCTTGTCTTATTAACTCGAATTAACTTTTCGATAATATTTGACGAAATTTATGACATTTTATTAAAAATACTCATTTTTAATTTTGTAAGTCGAGTCTAAAACCTCCGGCCGGGGTTGTGACTGAGCTGAGACTGCGAACAAGACTCCCCACTATACCTTGTTAATGAAAGGGAAGGCACTGCCTTCAGGCTGCGACTTTTTCGTCGCCGTACACGAAGTATGGACTGTCTATGAGCCAAACTAACTAGCGACGTTTGGTGGTGACGATATTAGAAGCTTTGGTGGGTGGAGCCTCTTCGTTGATTTCCTCCATCTCCAAAGCACATGGCAAGAAACTCTTTCTCCTTAGCCATTTTTGTCGCGTTGGTTCCAACTGTTGTGCGTAGAAGCTGCGCCCGGGCTCGCGTATGCGCATACAGTACGTGACAATAATTCGATTCACAACCAAGTACTGCGTTCTCTGACAACACCCAGCCCAAAAAGTTATGTTACTGTTCATTGTTTGCATCCAACATTATTTCACATGGGACTTGCACTGATGATACTAAAGAAATTTAAATAAATTTAATGAAAAATAAAAGCCCCCATTTTGACACATTACAGTACCCCCAATGAGAGGTTTTATGCCCAAGAGCATAAAAATTCTCATTGCCTAACCTAAAGGGATCAGTGCGGATGTGGAGCCACAACCCCCCTTTAATCCTTTATCACAAATACTATGGGTTTAATTACCCCCCTAGCCAAGTGGCTGTGGAAACATCTATCCGACTTTGCTGGACTTTCTTCGAGAGAATCCCAACACCACAAAGCCAAACAGACCCGAGACTTTGCTGCTCCGACACGTCGGTCAGAACAGGTAAGCCCCACAGTATCACTTGGCCTTTAAACATTCAGTAAAATTATCTAATAACTGTCCTTTCATTCTTCCACATCCTCCACTGATGCGTTTCCCTTTTTTGTAAATAATTGTATTGGTTCGCTGAAAGCAAAGCATTGATTCTTGTTTATACTTAATCATACATATATATATATATATATATATATATATATTCTTACAGTAATGTAAACATTTGTCATTTATTATACATGTTGACCTGGTCCGGTCTGAAACATCAAAACAATTTTTAAAAAATAAATAAAAAATTCCGAAATCTTCAGATTTGCTTCAAAATTAATCAAATACAGTTACCAATTAAAATGAAAAAATTCAATCCTAACCTGTCAACTATCATCTTCAATTACCAAATTTCAAAAATTTTTTTTTAAATAAAATTTTCAAAATAATTATTAAAAGCATCAACTATTTTTTAATTAATTTGACTGGTCTAAATTTTAATTAATTATGTCATTCAAAAATTCTCATTTCCATTAAACTCATCTAAAATTATTTAACTGCTTCTCAAATTACACTAAGTTCAATCTCAGATTTCATTATCAACGTTAAATCAAAATAATTTTCAAACTACTTTTCAAATATGGTGTACATACATAAATTCATCATAATACATGTGGTTCAAAGTAAACTACATAAAACACCAAAATTAAACAAAATTGTAGGTACATGTTATACATATAAAACACAATAAAAAAATACAACTTAATCTAACATACATTACATTTCAAAATAATTACATATCAATTCCCCATGTCATGAGCATATAATACAATCATGTTGACCTACTATACACACTCTGAATAAAAAAAAATTCATCAGGAAATATTAATTGCTAGAAATACTAGGTACATAAAAACAAGTTACATAAAATATTAATTACCTGAAGTGGTCAAGTACATAAAAACAAATGCATACACATTACTACATTTAAAATATTCTACTTTTAAAATCTCTGAGTCATGAAATTAATTATTTCTGGTAAGTGAATATAATGTACATCATAAGCCATACAGAACAGCAATTGTAGCCATAATCAGACCATCAATACAATTTGGGACAACAATACCGACTGAACAGTATCTGTGGTGTTCATTGCTATGATTACAATAATCATTTAGTTATCTCATCAACATACGTCAGTTTAAAGTTTTAATTCGTTACTCCCCTGAGTAACCTCCTTACCACACACACTATGACCTCCCCTGGACTGTGGCGCTCAGTTGCTTCCACAAGAACGGAAAGTTGTTAGGGGTAGACGCTGCCTACCCCGTTCTTGCTTCAGCGTTATATAAAAATTCGGTATTACTGATGTCCGAGGACACCAGTAATCCTACTATAATGATTCACACATCCTTATCACGGCACTACCACCACCTTCGATGATAGCCGCTGTTCCATAGTTACGTAGATTCCCCTGATTTACCCCCCGGTTAATTTCTAAGTTCACCAATTTAGAATATTAAGCCAAATCCACGGTCAGGGTTCGGTGAAGCCGTGACCCCCCTAAAATTGGGGAAACTACTAAAACATGTATACTTAGCAATTTACAGCACCAGAACATCAAGACACACTAAGACATAATATAAACAATATAACAGGAGCACATAAGACACCAGACAACAACAACCACAACTCAGAAATACACACAGCCATCAAACTGAGGGAAAAGGCACACAAACACAACATCACATTTGTAAAAGCAGACAAAGGCAACGCGACTGCAATCATCCCCACAGACAACCTACACAAAAAAGTACAAAACTTCATGGGACAGAACATCACAGAACTAAAACACGACCCCACCGACAGATACCAAAACACAGTAAAACAACTAGTCAACAAAGCCAAACACATAATGACACACAAACAAAAGCCCTACATGAAACAAATCCGACCATCAGCCCCTACCCTCCAAGCGCTTCCCAAAATCCATAAAGAAGATATTCCGATCCGCCCCATTATCAACTACCGTAATGCCCCTGCACACAAACTCGCAAAATATCTAGACAAAATTATCAGACAACACACACAACTAGACAACAACATTGCAGTAAAAAACAACACAGACCTAGTAACAAAAATAAAAGACATACACATCCCCCATAATGCCACATTAGCCTCCTTTGACATTAAAAACCTGTACACAAACATCCCCATCTCTAAAACAATCACCATCCTACAAAACAAACTCAAACAGAACAACACACCAGACGAACTTATCAAAGAAATAACAGAAACTCTGAACATTATCACAAAACAAAACTACTTTACTTATAACAATAAATACTACACACAGAACGATGGCTTACCCATGGGCTCCCCCACATCCAGCATTCTAGCAGAAGTCTTCCTCCAACACTTAGAAAAAACAAAAATACTCACAAACAATGACAGACACTCACATAAAATACTATATTGGCACAGATACGTTGATGACATTCTAATACTATACAGGGGAAACAAAATACAATGTGAACAGTTACTAACACACATAAACAAAATACATAAAAACATAACCTTTTCTGCTGAATACGAACACAACAATACCATAAACTTCTTAGACCTCTCCATCACAAAACTAGAACACAGGCACAAATTCAGTATATACAGAAAACCAACTACAACTGACACACTAATACACAACACCTCCAATCACCCAATACAACACAAACTAGCTGCCTTCAGAACCATGATACATAGACTTAACAACATCCCCTTAGATGAAAAAGACTACAAAGACAAACTAAACACGATAAAATATCTAGCAGAATCTAACGGTTATGACAGAACAATAGTCAGTAAACTCCTACACAAAACACAAAACAAACAACAGACAAAGACAGAAAACAACAAATTCATAACACTAACATACATCAACAAACAAACTGAAAAAATAGCCCACAAATTCAAAAAAGCAGGATACAAAATCGCTTACAAAACTACTAACAAAACGGAACACACACTATCAAAACACACACACAAAGCACAAAACAAATTCGATCTACCCGGTGTTTACAAGCTAAATTGCTCAAATTGCAATAAATTCTACATAGGCCAGACAGGACGTAGCTTCAACCAGAGATACATTGAACACACAAAGGCACTCCACTCCACTACAGAATCCACCTTTGCAAACCACCTCATTGAAGCAAACCACACATATAAAAACATCGACAATAACATGAACATTCTACACGTACACACAAAAGGCCGAAAACTAGACACTCTAGAACAATTGGAAATATACAAACACACGAAAACAAATAAAAATGACATCCTAAACGAACAGACACAATTCAAATCACACGCATTATTCGAACATATCTCACCCCACACACACAGCATCGATCTTTCGAAATTTGATTCCGTCACCCACAACAAGACAGACAGCGCTACCAGCGGCAGCCTCTGAAGAAGCCTTTTAAAGGAGAAAAACAGTTCAGGCTATAAGGTAAAACTTTATGCTTTTACTTATAAAAAACCTAGTGTTCCGAGTCGTTAATGTAATAGTGATATTTAGTTAAGTAACGGACACATCATGGACAACGAAATCCAAGAATAAAATTTATGTTGAACAATTATTTTACAATGTGTGCTGTACGCATTAGAAAACATAGCAAAACTACAAAATCTCGAGTCTCCATAACACAAAATAAATTTATAACATTTATAGGCAAATGCCTGTACTCTGCATTATAATTGGACAGACTGTGCAAATGCTCAGGGGCGCCTGAGGAAGCTGTTTTAAAAATTGAGATATGCAAATTTTATTTCAACAAGAAATTAAGGAATTAAAACAAAATGAAAAGACGCTTAATTAAGGAATGAAAAGATGCTTTTTATGGTGCATTGTATAATTCATCTTAACACTGTGTTAACATTATGCTCATTTCTGCCATCTGTGCATTCCATTGCATTGCTGGGAACATACTTTCATTGTTTACAACCCCATCTCAGAGGTAGCAATGCTCGCTGACATTATATCTGATCATTTCATTCCACGTTCATTTAGTGTTTTTTCAATATTGATTGGATAATTTGGTTTTCTTGTATGTTTTCAGGTATAGTCTAACTTATCTCGAACAACTTAAAATTAACAGCATATTTTTTTAGTTCAGGCATAGCGAATAGAAGAGAAAGTGAGATCACTCTAGGCGCACGCTATAGTTGTGAATAGGGCTAGCGGTGACCACGTTAAACTTCAGCGCTGATCGTATGTTGTTGTAGTTGAAATGGTAAGCCTATTAGTCACGTGCAAAAAAGAGCTGTTTTATGTGTTGTAAAAAGTGCGTTTGTACGTCTTATTACTTATATCGTGTTCAGTTGCAATTAATTAGGTATAGGTTTGAGTGATTTACAAACATTCTGAGTAATAAATGTGTGATAATATATAGTAAAAATGCTCAGAATGTATGAATGGTTACAGTAATGATTTGTATGTTTCATTTTCATATACGGGTAGTTTTTAGTTTCAGTTAACAGTGTGTGTGAAAAATGTATGTAGTAGTGCAGTTATATAGAAGTTGTGTGTTAAAGTATATATAATAGAAATGCCATCCTGTTTCGTACCTGGATGTAGGAATGGCTATAGTGAAAATTCCTACAAAGGAAATCATTTATTTAGACCTCCCAGGGACGAAGATCAGTTTGCAAAGTGGCGAGGGCAATTCTCAGGAAGGACAAATGTCTTACACATAAATCTTATATCTGTCAAGTACATTTTTCTGATGATTTGATTTTGAAAGTAGATTCATTTATTGTAAACAATAAAAAGGTCGAAATTCCAAGACTGAGATGGAACTTAAAGCCTGGCGCGGTACCTCATATCTTTCCGAATTTGCCTACATATTTGACAAAGCCGCTAAAACTCCGAAAGTCACCAGTAAACAGGCCAAGAAAAAAGCAATTCGACAAACTGTTCTGTGACAGAAGCAGTGAGTTCAGACCACCCCCAGACTAGAACACACCAAGACGATCAACTGGATGAACAAAACCAAATCATGTTGCTGAAACGGAAAATACAAAATCTAACTCATACGTTGATACGAACTAAAAATAAACTGCATTGTGAGAAAGCAAAAGTTGTTTTATTAGAAAGGAAACTTGCCAGAAAGGAATGTGACTCACATGAAAGAGGGATGAAGAATTTAAGTAAAAAGCAGAACATGATTGTAGATGCTATGGTTAAAAAGTCTTAATTTGTCAAATTCCAAAGGAATGAGGTACTGTAATGAGCTAATACTGGAAAGTTTTCTGCTTAAAATCAAATCCCCAAAGGGATACAGACATTGCTTGCAACATGACTTATTGCCACTTCCGTCGGAAAGCCACCTGAAAAGACTGTGTAAAGGTTTAAAATGCCCATAAGGGGTAAGTACTAACGCTGTAAATGCCATATCAGACTTTCTGCAAGCAGAAACTGATGAAAATAGACGTCTCGGAGTAATAATATTCGACGAAGTGAAGCTAAGGGAGGAAATTCAGTTTAACATAACCTCTTTAAAAGTTGATGGCTTTGTAGACTTTGGTGATTACACCTACAGACATGAAAAATTCTCTGACAAACCATGCCCTGGTATTCATGTTTGTGCCTCTGTTATTCAACTGGGTACAGCCTGTAGCAATGTACGTAAGCAGGAATGCAACCCCGGGTGATATTCTGGCAAAAATTTTAATACAGGTTATCTTGCAGTTAGAGCAGCGAGGTGTAAGAATAATTAGATTTACATCAGATGGTAGTTAATCTAATAAAAAGGTGTGGGTGAAATTAGGAATCTGTGGGAAAAGAGGTATGATTAAATGTAGTATTCCGAATCCGGCAGACAAAGTCAGGAGGATTTCGGCATTCTCAAATGCTGTCCATATAATAAAATGTGAGAAACTTTTTCTGTGACAAAGTGTCAGTATTGTACAACAACAACATTGTCGGCTATGAATTCTTTAGACTAGTTTACAAACTGGACACTACTGCTGAAAACTCAGGACTTAGGACATGCCCTGAAGTGACAGTGGCCCATCTTGATCCTACGTCATTCCAACGTATGAATGCAAGGTTGGCGTTCCAGTTATTTAGTAACAGCATAGCCAACGCAATTAAATTTTATCATGACACAAACTGTGAAGGGTTTATGCGTAGTGAGAAAACAGAAAGCTTCAGCAGAGACATGAATGACCTTGTCGATGCATTAAATTCATCAAGTGTGTCGATGCAACACATAATTAATCCATAACACAAATAAATGACCAAACAGAAAGCAGAAGGTTGAGACATGTTAGAAAAATAAAAAACATCACACTAATCCATAATGAAATAATTCTCTCACGCAAATTTTATTCACACACAATAAATGTTAAAAAAATTTGAATCGTACAAAACAAACACTCTTGATAAAAAGACCTAAAACATAATTTACATTACCAAATGAATCAGCAAGGCACTAGCAAAAACAATAGTTGACACTGAAACAAATACAGAAACTGAACATTAAGACATACTAACACAAGCATGAAACATGTAGGTCATAATACAATAAAAATCACATCTCTGAAATATATACAGCCATCATGCTAAAAGAAAAAACACACAACATACATCAGTTTTGTAAAAATAGACAAAAGCAACGCCACATTTTATCACCACATTATAATTTTCACTGATGAACTCCACAACAAACTACAAGACTTCATTATGCAAAACAGTGCACAGCTTTGATGTTGTTGGAAACATGTCCAAACATCATCAGTGGAAAACATGATCCCACTGCACTGAACATAGTAAAACAACTCATCAATAAAGCCAAACACGTGATTACTGAACAACAAAAACCTAGGGGTAGCTTAATATATTATTTTCACATGGGCAAAGTAGATGTTTGGTACCTCCCCTTCATTCCGACTCCACAGGATGTGGATGAAATGTTTCAAAGCTGTCATTTTGTATTTCTTTCTTGGCAGCTATTTGTAATTTCATATTTCTATAAAATTATCCAGAATGTTTATCGTTCTTTGACATGCATATGGAAAATCATCAGACAAACATCTTAACTTTGTAATTAATCAGAATTCTCCAACACTAACATTACAGACACTAAAACATCAATTAATGAGGGTACCAGATATGGCACTTTTTTCTTCTCTTTAAGCCACGTAGTCTAGGATAAGTGCTATAGCCAAGTATAGGTTACTATGTCAAAATGAGAATCCAATTTTCCTATTTCATTTTTTCAGAAGCATGGGGTAGAAATGCCAACTGTAATACTGAAACAACTATCCATAAAACTCAACAATGATTTGCTGTTTTTAAATATTTGTAAATGTTTTTATACAAGTAGTTAACTTTAAATATGTTATGCAGCCATATTTGATTGCAAATAATATGGCTTGATTTATATAAAAATAGGTATAGGTATTATAAATTATAAATACAAAATTATAAAAAGGCAAAAAGACAAAAACCAAATTTTGTAGACTTCAGTTTGGTGTCAAAGTGTGGCCCTCCAAGCAGCTGTCCAAGTCAGTCAAGCCTTAAGAAAGTCATCCTGTTGTAAAAATCCTACCTAAAACAGATCAGACCAGCAGCCTCTACTCCTCTCTGGGCACTTTTCAAAATTCATAAAGAAGATACACCAATTCATCCCATAATAAACTACCGACATGCCCCAGCATACAGACTCACAGAACATTATAGACAAAATCATAGGCAATAAACACACATAGATGATAACATTAAAAAAAACCAAACACAGACCAGGTAACAAAGATAAAAAATGTACATATCTCCTACAATGTCACACTTGCCTCCTTCAACATAAAAACCTCTTCATAAACATTCCTGTTTCTGGTGCAATCACAATATGTTTAAAAAGAATAAATATATCTGTTTAATTATAGGACTAACAGAGTCCCTCAACATAAATAAAAACAGAATTCACTTACAATACCAAACTGTGTACACAGAATTTGGGACTGCTCATGGGCTTCTCCATCTCTAGCATATTGCTGAAATTGTTTAACATCAGACAGAAAAAAAATCCTCACAAATATTGACAGACACTTGAACAAACAATATATTGGGCACTGATACATCAGTGAACTACTGCACAGTGGGAACACAAGACAATGTGAACAGTTGCTCACTCACATAAACAAAATCCACAAAATATCACCTTCACTAATATGAAAAAGACAACAGCATAAATGTTTTAGATCTTATTGTTACAAAGCTTTAACAACACAATCATAATATTGTTACGACACTCTCCATAGTTTGAGATGTTTTGTCATTGCAATATTGTTACGCAGATGTAATGAGTACTACTGTATCGCTGCTTGACTACATGATGCCTTGTATGTATATATTTGTGCAGCAACACACGAGATTCCAGGCCTTTACAGATCATTCTGCGTGCCAGAGCTGCATAGCATTCTGGATTCTACTAGATTGTCTGTGCTCCTTCTAGACATTTACTTGACTACTCTACCAGCATCCAGGGTTACTAGTTCGCTACACTGCAAGGCAGTGGCGGTATAAATACTGGATTTTAGATCAGCCCAGTTTCAGTTACAGATGGTGATTTATTCAAATGTGGATCAAAGTATTGTGGTACGGTGACTTTTAGTATTGTGGTTGGATAAATTAAACTTGAATTATTCTATAAGAATCCTTTATTGATTTATAACTTTTGTTAATTTGTTTTGTGTCTAATTAACGTTTTTAATTAGTGACTTCACAGGTGTCAATTATCTGTTTCCACTGTACCCACGACAATCTGTAACAATACAAAGAAAACCCATCTTAACCAACACATTAATATACAATTCCTCAACTATACTGACTTACCTCATACAACACAACTGTCAGTATTCAGATCCATGCTACACAGACTACAAAACGTTCTCTGCATGGAGAGACAAACCAAACAGAATTAAATACCTTGGTAAAGCTAATGAATAGAACACAATGTTAGCAGACTCCTACACTGCCTACATGAAACCCTAAACAAATAAATCAACAAATACAAAAAAAAATCCCATAATTTAAGAAAAGTCCTTGCATATCCCATTGCATACTACAGTATATATCCAATGACCCTGCATACAAAACCACAAACAAAACGGAACACTCAATCTCAAAAACCACAAGCTAAATAAATTTGATTTACCTGGGATTTACAAATTAAACCGCTCAACAAATTCTATATACGTCAAATAGAGATAAATGAAGACCCGAAGGCACTACACACCACCACTAAATCCACTTTTGCAATTCGTCAATGGCATAGCCAAAGGGGCTACTGCAGGTCACCCCCCCCCCCACATTGGTGGATCACCAGTAGAGTCTTGTATACAAATTCTCCAGGCAAACAGTAGCAGTTCATTAGTGGCCTGCATGTAATCGACAATCAGCTATAACTGTCACTCCCCTCATTCATCACCAATTATCTGCTACCATGGAAAAATCCTAGAAGACAACCCTCTCCATGGTAAGATTTTGTTCAATAACACACCATGGAAAAATTGTGGCTATGCCATTGCACCACACTGAAACAGATCACACATCCATAAACATAAATAAAAACATAAAAACCTATACAAAAACACAAATGGACAGAAACTATACACTCTTTAACAAACATGAATATACAAACACAGAGAGCACACAGAGGTGTTAGACCTAACTGTGGGTAAAACCATCTTCTCTTCTCCATGTCAAGGTACAGCCTCATCTTTGGTCTACCTATATCTCAGTCCATTGAGATTCATCCGGCTTTTTGTGAAGATTTTGAGTATGTTTTTTCCAAACCATTAGTACTTACACAAAAATAATTTTACCATACACAAATGCCAGGTTTCATATTAATCTGGATCCTGACAGTAATTGGGAAACAATTAAAAATAGGATTTATAAGCTGGAAACATATGATTGTGTGAAGGAGGTATACATCAAGCTGCATATAAAGCATTGGGGGGAGAAGGAGAGAAGTAACAAGAAGCATGAAAGTTGGTAGAAGGAAGTAGAGCAGGAAGTACAACAGAAAATGCCTTCTGTTTAAAATGATTAAATACAAAAGATTTGGGAGACAGACTCAAATGGCTATGATAAAAAAGATACATGAAATGAATAATTGCTGAAAAGAGTAGCAAACAATAGAGCCACCACCAAGAGAGTGTACACATATTTACAAAAAAGGAGATAGGCAGACATTGCAAAATTATAAAGGTATTCCAGTGATGGTGACATTTGGAGGCTGTATGGAAGAGTACTAAGAGATTTAATAAAACAGGAATATTGAAACAGGGAAACTGAAGAGCAGTGTGGATTCCAAACGGGGGGGTTCATGTATGGACATCATTTATTCTGTATCAAGTAAGTAACAGAAAATATGTTAGCAGCTGGTGAGGAAATACACCTGTTACTTATAGATCTGGACAAGGTATATGATAACGTGCCTCAATCTAAACTGTGGCAGCCAATGCATGAGACAGGGGTTAGTAATAGTCTTATTAAGGCAATGCATGAGATGGGGGTTAGTAATAGTCTCATTAAGGCAACGCATGAGACGGGGGGGGTCCAGTAATAGTCTCATTAAGGCAATGCATGAGAGGGGGTCAGTAATAGTCTCATTAAGGTGATGCATGAGAGGGGGTCAGTAATAGTCTCATTAAGGTGATGCATGAGACATGGGTTAGTAATAGTCTCATTAAGGCAGTGCATGAGACGGGGGTTAGTAATAGTCTCATTAAGGCGATGCATGAGACGGGGGTTAGTAATAGTCTCATTAAGGCTTCGCAGGAACTTTATAAAGGAAGCACAGTGAAAGTATGAAGGGGAAATATTTGTTACCAGAATGTGACAATAACAAAAGCTTCAGACAAGAGGTGATGTGAATCACCAACATTGTTTAAAATATAAGTGAGTGAGCCCTGACCATGTGGAAAAGAAAATGTAGTAGAGTAATGATAGTTGAAGTTGATGGAAAGTGTGTGTGTGTGTGTGTGTGGGCAGTTTACAGTTAGCAAATGATCAGGATATAGTGGTACAGGATAAATGTACAAAAGCACAAAAATGTAAGCAGTCATATTATATGAAATAAATACCAGCTATGTCGGTTCACTCTAAAAGAAACTCTCTGTATAAGTTACACTATAGCCCCCAGGAAGAAAACTGCTGCAGTGGCGGCTTGCCCATAAGGGCTCTCGGGCGCAGCCCTCCCAATAAAATAAAAAGTAATAATTAATAATTAATTTTTCACCAAATCAATTAAAAAAGTTCCTATACGCATCAAAACAATAATACAACGGAAAACATTTGACGTTTAAAGTCCGGAGTTGAGTTGCGGGCGTTGGCCATAGAGCCCAAAGCTACTGTGTGCAGTGTAAATGGAAAATACAGCATACAGCTCTAACCGTGCAGTGACATCAATCAACTGTGTTCTTACGGACATGCTGGGACTCCATCCTTGGCCACGCATGCGCAAATTATCTCAGCCAGCGCCAGCGGCCAGCAGTGTAGCAGTTATTGGCACTCCTTGTTTGCAAACAGAGTTATTGTGTTTAGTGTGTGATTAATGTGTGTCATAATGAATAACACGGATTATAACTTTGTAATTACGAATGATGTAAGTAAAATTATTAGCCAAGGGATAAATAAATTAGAGCACAGGGTTGAACTTAAAAGATTAGGGCCTCCTAGGCCTAATATGGTGATTAATCAAGTACAAAAATCCACTAAGAGTAGGAATAGCTACAATCGGAAATTTAGTATTCATTTGTATAATTATGCAGATTGGTTGTGTAGGTGTGGAATAAAAAACTCATTTTTCTGTTACCCGTGCATAGTAATGGGCGTACAGGATCGCACCTGGACTGTAGATGGTGTCTCGGATATTAAGCATTTGAGTGAAAAACTTAAAAAACAAATTAAGTGAAAAACATATAAATGCGTGTATCGAGTATGCAGTACTTGGGAAGGTTGACATTAGATCTCAGTTAGACAGTGCATATAGATTAAGAATTCAAAAGTTAAATGAGGAAGTATCAAAAAATCGGTACATTTTAAGTAAGTTGATTAATGCTGTGAAGTTTTGTGGGGCTTTTGAACTTGCATTAAGGGGGCATGACGAAAGTGGCACTGACACATCTAACAACCCTGACATATTTCGTGGTCTTGTCAACCTAATGGCAGAGTTAGACTCTACATTAAAACAACATATTGAAAAAAGCAATAACCGAGTATTTTTAGTGCTTTCCAAAACCATCCAAAATGATTTACTTGATTCCATATATGCCGTGTGCTTGGAAATTATATGCGACAAAATTACTCAAACTAAATATATTGCTATTGAAGCCGATGAGACAACTGACTGTGCTACATTGTCTCAGCTAGTGTTTGTTGTCAGATACGAGTTAAATGGGGTTGTAAATGAAAGATTTGTTAGTTTTGTAGTACCCAAAGGTCATGATGCAGCATCTGTTAGTGAACCAATTTTTAACAAAAATTTTAAAAGCTAAAAATTGACAAAACACCTGAAAGAGTGATTGCTCAAAGCTACAATGACACTTCTGTCATGAGTGGCCAGCACACAGGTGTGCAGACAAGAGTCAAAGCTGTGTACAAAAATGCACATTTCGTACACTGCTACGCGCATCAACTAAATTTGATCATTGAATGCTGCGCAACACAAAATAAACAGATAAAAATATTTTTCAGTAATGTTGAAGCATTTTCATCCTTTTTTTCACAATCGACTAAAAGAACAGCAGTACTTGACGACATTATGAAAAAACCAAATACCAAAGAGCTCTGGCACTCATTGGAACTTGTCAGCACTCGTTGGCAGTCTAGAATTGTCAGCACATTATTTAAGTATAAAAATGAAATAGAAGAATGCTTAAATAAAATATTAGACAAAGACAGCAATGATTATACAACTGTAAACAAAGCAGTTGGTTTAAGCAACCTTCTTAAAGACAACGATTTCATTTTCTGGGTAACATTTTTTAATAAAATAATGCCCCATTGTGATATTTTGTACAACGAGCTTCAGAACAAGACAATCGACTGCATCAAGGCTTTAAAATATATAGGCGAATTTAAGTCTATAATCCAAAAAATAAGAAACTTGCCTGAGGTTGACCAGCCCAGTTCTAGCGAACTTGATGGAACTGGAAATGATTTATCTTGTTCAGGCCCCAGTAGAAAACGTGGCCTATTTGAAGATAGAAGACACATTGTGGCAAAAGAAGTGTGTGATGTTATCATGACTGGAATTGACAATCACTTTAATTTCTTAGAGTATTTGTCGGTAGCTAAGTTATTTCAGCCAAGTTTGTTTCCTGAGTTCAAAAATAAATTTCCTGAAAATGAATTAGAAATTGCTGTAAATTTATTCCAGTTGAATAAAATAGAACTGAAACAGGAGTTGGTAGTAATATACAGTAGAAGTGATTTTTCTGAGGCAACAGGCTCATTACGGTTGCGTAATTTTATTTATGATAATAATCTGAGAGATGTGCTCCCCGAATCAGTGAAATTACTTCAGATCATCTGCACAATCCCAATGACCACTACAGAAAGTAAAAGACGTTTTTCAACTTTAAAGCGAATAAAGACTTTTACCAGGAGCACAATGATAGAAGGTAGACTCAGTGCACTCGCCATGTGTTCAATTGAAAAGAAATTATTATCTACCCCCAATTTCAATGAACGTGTGATCAACCACTTCGCTGCACAGAAGGAGAGGAGGATGGACTTCTGCTACAAACAATATAACTAAAGGTATGAATTTTCAGTCGTAGATTAATTTATTTTTGATATTAAATGTGACTAAGTACGAGGGGGTACCCAAAAATAACCGGAATAGCGCTGCGATTGGCGGAGCTTATGTAGTACGCATTTCTCCCGCTAGGCGAGCGTAGCGCAACTCATTCCGAGTTCAGTGCCATCATTGTTGTCGCCTGGGAAGGTTGTGTCCGGTCACAGTAATTCATTTTGTAAAAGCAGTTTTGCTTGCTCCTCGTTTTTTGTCATGGCGGATTTAAGTGAACAGCGCGCTGCTATGAAATTTTGCTTCCTGCTTGAGAAAAACGCCGCATAAACTGTTGTGATGTTGAAAACAGCTTACAAGGATAGTGCTATGGGAAAAACTCAAGTGTATCAATGGTTTTCTCGTTTCAAAGAAGGTGAAATGTCAATTGATGACAAACCTCGTTCTGGACGTCCGTCAACTTCCAGAATTGACGAAAATGTTGAAAAAGTTCATGCAATCGTGCTTGAAGACCGACGACGGACCATTGAAGAGATTAGTAAGTTATCTGGAATAACTTGGAGCTCGGTTCAGCGAATTTTGTCAGAAGATTTGGGGATGAGAAGGGTCACTGCAAAATTTGTGCCTCGGGTCCATTTCAGTGCGCCAGTTTTTAGCAAAAAACAACATGACTCCCTTGCCCCACGCCCCTTACTCACCTGACCTCGCTCCGTGCGATTTCTTCTTGTTTCCACGAATGAAGAGGGACATGAAAGGACGTCTTGACGACGTGGAAGCGGTAAAGAAAAAACGGAAGCAGGAGCTGTCGGCCATCACAACAGACGAGTTTGAAAAATGTTTCCAGGAATGGGATCGCAGATTGGATAAATGTATTAAGTGTAATGGAGAGTACTTTGAAGGTGATAAGGTTGTTTTGTAAAAAAAATTAAATACATAGCTTTAAAAAAAATTCCTGTTATTTTTGGGTACCCCCTCGTATATTTAAAGTGGTAGAAGATTAATACCTGGTTACTTAATACAACTTCCTCCTGAATTCTGATGCTTGGTCTAATTTTAAAAATATAGCTTTCACATTTGCCCTGTGGTATATAGCTATGTACTTCTGTTCTATAAAATATTTTGAATTTCCACTCTTATTATTCACATCTTAAAAATAAAATGCATACAGTAAAATCAAATGTTATAAGTAGACTAATTTTGACAATTTTATAAATTTATAAAAATACATACAAGAAAGTGAATGAGTGTGTGTATCTGTGTGTGCGCGTTCGCGTGCGTGTGTGTTGTGTAGAGATAGTTATGACCTTATGAAAGAGCCCCTCCCATGCTCATAACGACGAGCCGCCACTGAACTGCTGATAGCATCTTGAAGTCTGATGAAAGGGGATGTCATCCTTTATTCAGTAAACTATTTGATTTCTAAACAGCAAGTTAAAATTTAGCATGCAGTTTTTAGTGGTATCCAAGACACTTGTACGAATAGATAAACTAACCTTTTTCAATCTGCCTTGTCATTTCTTATTTTTAGTTGATGATGCATTTCATAGCATATGCTTCACTATAAAAATCCCTCAGAGGTGGTTGTCCCTCAAAGCAGGTTAAAATTCCAATTGCATTTGTACTGTTATTCACGTTTGGTTGACCACTGAGTGATTGTTCGTCTCTATTTGATAAGCAAGTTCAATGCAGTATCATATAATGGATTGTATTTAAAATTCAGTTGATCATTCAATACAAAACTATGACTGCTTATGTCTGTGCTTGTTCTATAAATTTTAAACTCCTCCAAGGCATCCCTTTTCACAAATGTGTAGTGGTTCCATGTTACATTTGAAACTTATGTAATTGTGGTCATGTGAGACCAAATAATAGCGAGCAGAGTTAGACTTTATGTTGATGGAGTTGAAATTTTTTAGATGCTTAGGTGTATGTTCAAGGAAACATGTAAGAAAACCTCTCCCTCTCCCCATTTGACCAATATAAAAACAATTACAGCCATCTCATGGTAGTTTGTAGATGCCTGTTTTCATACATAAAGAAGTGAACTGCTAAAGTTCAAATGAATACCAGTCAAATTCCATACTCAGTAATACTAGTCATAGTCATCATTTTCAATAATTCATTGACTTATTCCATTAATAAACTACAGGCTGAAACACCCTCCATAGTGTGATTAGCTTAATAACACTACACTAAATGCTACTGAAGAGTGGGCTAAAAGTAAAACTAATATTTTGAAAGAAAGAGTAGATGTTGCAAAAGCAGCTAATAATAAAGCCACAGAAATTAACAGATCTATAACAAACGGTATGTTACTTATGCCAGATATGGACATGCACTTTTAGTATGTAAATTTGTAACCTGGTATTAAAAGATGTTTACACTTTGGGATAATAAGGTTCTGAGGAAAGTTTGTCCTCCCTGTTAAAATTCATTACTGACCTTCTCCAGTGTTTCTAATAAGTGCTGAAAACTAACAAAATTTCGCCAACTACATTTTGTAACTATATCAACAACATTGTATACAAAAGTGGCATGACATTTGTAAATGGCTTTTAATCTGCACGCACACGCACACACACACACACACACACGTGTGTGTGTGTGTGTGTGTGTGTGTGCGCGCGAAAGCAGAATCTTGCATTGGGAATAACAATGGGAATGAGATTACCAGGATACAATGAAAAATTATATACATACAGTATAAACTTACTTTATTATTATTATAAAATTTATTCACACTTTACAAAAATACACAGATTAAAAATAACAAATTTTTGTTTACATTTTTATTTTACCAGTAATGGCAAACTAAACTTACAATCTAAGTATAATTAAATACAATTCATAGACAACAGTTTAAATTGTGTGTGTGTGTGTGTGTGTTGTTTTTATAGACTCGAGTATACTCTTCATTAGTTATATTGTCTTTTCCAGACCAGACTTCATTCATATCAATTTTGAATCAAGAAAACAAATCTAGTTTATACTATCAATTGGTTGTAATGTACTTGACATTAGTTATTTTCCCTCTTTTATTCTTGACAGGACTTATGGTCACTATGGGTCATCATTTTAGCGTACAAGCACAAATAACACAATGCAATTATTTGTGTACTTGTATAAATGAGACTATTAGTATAGGGCCTCAGTACATTAACCCAGACTGGCTTCAACTTCCCCATCTGATGAACCATGTTATTCACTGGAGATGGGTAAGTACAGATCTCAGTTGATCACTGTGAATATGCTCCACAGATCTGAGGTCAGGACAACCTACTTTAGAAGTGAATGTGATGACCACTGTACAATTCAGACACCTGATGGCTCAGTTAACTGTGACATTAATGTTCTGCACATTGAGTGTAAATCATTATCTGAAAACTAATATCTAAGGCAGGGGTCTCAAACTTTATCACTTGAGGGCCGAATTGAAAACTCTTGAAAGTCAGGCAGGCCAACACACACACACAGTGAACTTATTTTTTTGATTTTATGAAATAATCAAGTCAATAAAATAGGTATTTAAATAAAAATTAAGCAGACTTATCCAAAGAAAACAAATTCATTTATTCAAAATAATGTAAATAAAAGTAAGGAAAAAATAACATTCAAAGAGATATTTCTTATGTATTATTTTTTTGGCTTTCTTATGTACGTATAGGATGTGTGGAGTTGCTTCTGACATATAATGTCTGTCCATTTTGGGTCAAATTTTGATGCTATCACTAGAATGGATTTCAAGTGTTCGTCTGACAAGTCAGTCCTGTACTTTTTGCAAAGTTCATTTTTGAAAACGGGGAGTTAGAGCCAAGCGCACGGGTGGAATAGGTATCTTCGCTTTAGGTTGATGCGAGTGAAAAGCATGATTATTTCAAGGCAGCCAGACAAACGAGCACATTAACCACGTAAATGTTTTAAACTTGTTCAAAATATTATAACATTTTACTGGACTTATTTCTTGCTTAGTTATTTAGTAAAATGTTATAATATTCGAAGTATTTTGACTATCTATTTAAAAACTGCATGCAGCATCGGCCAGGTTGCCGTGGGCCGGACAATGACCCTTCGCGGGCCGTAGTTTGGAGACCCCTGATCTAAAGGATTTATTACCACAATAACAAACAGTTGGAATATTAAAGTATTACATGATTAGGAAGAATATACTCTATACATATATACAGAATTACACATTAATCTGTATACTATATATAAATGCGTGTATTTGTATAAACAAAACTAAAATCACAAGTAGTAAATTGTACAAACTAAAATATGAGAAGCAAACAAAAGACAACTAAACACTGAAAAATACAACCATTATTTATTGTGTAAAATTTATTTTATTTTATGAAAATATAATATACTCTTATTACAACAGACTCTGACACTGAACAGTCAATCAAAATAAGTGGAATTAAAATGCTATATGTTTTCCAATTTATTTTCACTTTCATTGTGGTCCCTGAAATTAAATAAATACAATACACGACACTCCAATATAAATAATATTAACAATTTTAAATATGTTTAACTAAAATATATACACATTCCTTTATTTACAATATATAAAAGCATATTGTGCAAGTTTTGGAAGTCTCTTGTATCTGTTGACACTCACATTTGTTGCCATTTTTTGACTCCACTGTATTCATAACTTTCCCATTAATTACCTCATAACTTCTCTTTTTATTAGTAAGTCATGCTGCAATATAAGACAGATTCAATAGATGGCATACCAATAATACATAAATACTACCAGATATGATGATCTGCTACATCATGAGGTTTATGTGTAAGCGCCTATAAGAATTGCAGAGAGCAATCCCCCTCATCATCACTAAAAAGGGTATCAAAGACAAGCCAAGGTCATTGATGAGGTGTAGGCAAGAAGAGGTTTTTGTATATACTAGTATATTTAACGAAGTCCATTGTTTCAAGAGAAGATCTGATGGTTCTGAATAGTTATCACAAATCTTTTATAGTACAAAAATTACATTTTTTTTTGTACAATAAAATCATAATACACTACAATTTTTCATTTAAAGCTCATTATGACACACCCGTCAGACAACACTATGTACTATATAATTCATGCATATTATGATCAATTATTAACTGATATACATACAAAGGGAACATGTTCACAATCAATGTATACATACAGTACAGAATATACAATACTCAGTTAGCCATGGAAGGTAACACATTACTAAAAAAGTGCTGTAATCATACGGGTGGCTCAACATTAACCAAGTAAATACTTCAATACAATAATACAGGCTTAATGTGCATAATAACACTAATATTACAATATATACCATTTACACAATGCTTTATTAAGTATAATACTAGTAATGCAAAATAATGTGTCCCATTAATTTTTTTGTTAGAAAGAGAGTTTTTGTTTCAATTAAGACAGTTAGGAATTAATAATCAGAAAGTATCATATGGACTCTTTTAAATTAAAATGTGCGCGCGCGCGCGCACACACACACACACACACACACAGTAGGGTAGCTCTCAGTGATAGGGAACCCACTTTGCATAGCACCATGTTATGCTGTGTGGGTTTGACTGAAGCTCCTATCTAGGGTGAAACTCCTAGATGACATAATGTGGAGTCTCATTTGAAGACGTAAAGGCTCAATTCTGAATTATATGAATTGAGACAGCAAAGTGCGCTGTCGGTTACCGTGTGGTGTACACCGAAAATTGTTGTGTGCCTACTTTGTGTAGTGTAATTGTGTTTTGTGTTATGTGGATTTTAATATTTTTAATATATTGACGACTGTGCCATCGTATGATGGTATGAAGAGACTTTTTTAAATATTCTGAGGATGGGACAAGTGTCCCGAAACATGTCAATTGTATAAAGACATTTACTTAAGCCACAGACGGTGAGTTACATAGCGTTTAGTTGATTATAAAATACGTGGCTTGGACTATAAGCGGATTTATTCCATTAACAAATGTACATGTGTATCCGCACACCCACGCGCACACACACACACACACACACACACACACACACACACACACACACACACACACACACACACACACACTTTGGCCAATATTTAGATATAAAAATTTTCTTATATGAGACAAAATAGGAAAAATAAAACCATTAATTTACAGAATTCACCATTACGATATGATCACACTGTCAGAAAACCGATATGTGCAGCAGTAAGAAAACCATATTATGAGTTGTATAATAAAATTCTAAAAACGTATAAAAAATGTTTAGAAATGAAAAACTGAGAAGAATATCTTTCTTTTTATAATTATTTATACCATGAGTAAAATAGCTTTCTGGAATAACTGTTAACATTTCATACAAACAGCTACATGATACAGAAATTAGTTTCGGAACAATACCACACTGGACTTGATATAGATTCAGTTGACAAAATAAGACAAAACAGTGTATGTCAAATTAACACTCCTTGCCAGACAAAATTCAGTGACCTGAAGCTTTAATTTGTTTAAAGAAAATCTGTTCAGTAAATTGGATAAAATCGTTTTCATGTATGCCAAAGCATCTTGTCAGAGCTACAAGAAATAGTAATGGGACATTAGATAAAACTTGTTGAGAGTGCTAATCTAAGTGTCACCAAGCAATCTATAATATCCCTGTCCATAACCACTTTGTAGGTTAAAATCAATTAAGATTTGATTTTGAGACACATCATTGTAAATGTTACTGTACTGAAAGATGAAAATCCTACAAAACAACATATGGATACAAACATGATTAGCAATTAAGTTCAAAAAAGCAATCCATACAATTAATCAGTATTTATATACCTACTATGTACATACATACATTCTCAATATATTATTTGTTACAAACTATAATACATAATACTATTATACATATCCAATTTATTTTAAATTAACAATTATATATATAAAAGCAAAAACTCAAGAGTGCATAAATTTTATCTTTAAATACATACAATTTTGTACTTTTATTTCACCTTACTTTTTTATTCACATATAAAATAAACTTCTAAGCACTTACACTGCTGTGTTAATGTAGTTTTACCATTTCAAAGTGATTTCATATTTTTTATAATCTTCATGGCAAGAATACTAAATAACCAATTACATCAGTCATACACTTTAAACTGCAAGAGTTGACATTAAGCATAACAACTATTCTATCATTCTTCCTAATTAACATTATCTCACTGGTGCTGATGAATCTGAACCCTAATTCTGTCACACACTTGTGATCAAAAACAATAAACATGTCCAAAGAGAAGTTAAAAAAAAAAAAAAGAATCTTACACAATGCTTATTCTTACATAAGATTTCATGATTTTCGTGTATCACATTGCAGTATGGAAGGAAATATAAACATGTTTATAACCATTATGTCTTGTAAATGTCCGGTAACTATATGGATACATGTACAAGTAAATCTATGTTAAATTACACCACGCACACTCGCACAAATTTAATTATACAAAATTATTTAATTTATTGATACTGTTTTTAATTTACTGAATTTAATTAATTTATTGTTTGCTGTTAATACCAGTGATTCACAAACGTTTTGGCTTTCCACACCATTTGTGGCACTCCCAATACTAGAACATTGCTATTTAACTAATATAACCCTAACTCTAATTTACTCTGAGAAGCATATAACCGTCAACTCTTAGGTACAATTGTCGTGCGTAGGAATTACATTCAGTCTGCATTTTCCATGTTGCAAAAGATGTGTCTAACTGCACATTATTTTTTACTGATAGTGCTTCATTTTTTTTAATACTTAACCCCTAAAATTTCGCATCACTCCATTAAAATTTTGTGTCTCCTCCACATGCCACAGCTTGCTGTCTGGAAAGCACTGGTATACAAGAGACAATAAATTACTGCATGTCTAGTGATTACAATGATTATAATACAAAATTTATAATAAACAATATCTACTCATCATAACATAATTAATTCACTACCGACTCGGAACATACAGTTTTTTTATAATGGGACCTCTGAAGAAGCTTTTTAAAAGCAAAAACCAGTTAAGGCTATAAGGTAAAACTTTTATGTTTTTACCTATAAAAAACTTTGTGTTCCGAGTCAGTAGTGAATTATATTTAGTTAAGTACCGGACACAGCATGGACAACAAAATCCAAGGACTACTCATCATATTTAAATTGACAATTAAATTAAGAAACATAAATAATTTATCAATAAGGTTAGTTTACAATGCAGGCTGCTAACAAATTTTTTAAACACGATTTTGTTTTGTTTAATTGAACCCAAAAAGTTTTTTACAACTGATAACAAATACAAACATACTTTTAATAAAGTTTATTATTAAATGCCTTAGTCTGTATAAAAATAAAAATCAACCAATGGGATGTTATAAAACTGCTTCACAAATCTGAAATCACCCACTAACTATACAATCAGATTAATTAATGCTATTAATAAATGAAATCTTTAATATTTTTAAGCAATGTTCAAATATTGTAACAGTTATGCTTGCACATAAAAACAGTTGTCAGGTTCAACATTAAATGCAGTTGTTACCTGGAATTCAGCAACATTGAAATACTAAGTACATTTTAATTTTTATTTAACAATTACTGTTTTCTAGAAATCCCAACTATTGGTACAACATTTTCTGCAAATCCAAATGTTTGTCAAGAACGTGAACGTGAAATGTATTTTTTAATTAAAATTAAAATATATACCACCAACTGTGCCCTGAGGTAATAACTTTCATTTATGACTTGCCTGTTTCATGGACATACATACTTTTAATAACCAAAACATCAACACATTTTTGTTAACAAAATTGTTTCCACAGTGATTTAGTAAATGTGACACCTACAGTGATTTAGTCATCAAAGATGTCACATCTTGGCATATTTGTAGTTAATTTTTTTTCTAAATTGCAAACTTCACTGAAAGTGTAGTTTTTTCATTTAATAAGACTACTAATTTTTTGTTCGGTATGCGTAAAGTATCCTCACTTGTACCAACTGGTATATTTATGTTCAAATACTATATCACTAATTTCTTCATCAGGACATGAGCAAAACAACTTGAACCCTACACACAATAACACTGTTATGGTAAATCGATATTACATTAACTGCAAACATTCAAGTTTACGTGTAAAAAATATTAACAAAATTTTGGTAAAAACTACTGTTAAATGTATACTGTTTAGCTACTAAATATAGATCAGAGACCTTGCTTTAGTTGAATTATAAACATTATGGCTTTTAAATTAACTTACTGTAACAGTATTACAAGAGTACAGGCTTAGACAAAACCAGGTTCCCACCAAAGATATTAATTTCTACCTAAACATACTGATAAGCACTTGAACAAATAGTCTTGGACATAATAAAACAAGATGTAAACAATATTATTTACACTATAATGATGAGCTTATAGTGCATATTATTGGAAATAAAGTATGATTTCTGAGAGAAGCTCAACTCACCATCACACTTACATGTTAGTATTCAATCTACAACAGAAATTGAAGCTCATACTGTGACATGGCTCAAAACCACACTGCTGACAAAATACAGATCAGAATTACCAGTTACCAGTGAGAATCCCTATAGCATTAAAACTGTTTTAAATCTTAACTATCACAAAAAGAAAGAATTGAAAATAAGAAACTAGTTTACTCTTTATCAAATGGGTTTCATATCCTACAATTTGTTGTAGTTTTACATACTATAAGTACCTTTCTATAAGTTGACTATCCAGAAAGCACTAACACAAAATATGAGAATTAGTGTTTCTCTTCTTCAGAAAGATGCTGCCAATACCATTTTTGCCATGTTTTCCTGACTTTAGACAAAATATCCAATCTCTCTTATACAGAGGGCTCTCTTATCTTCTCACAAGTTTTGGTATATTTTAATTCCTTATTAATTTGAGAAAGGTTGATTCACCCATAAGTCCTATGTAAAAACATCAGAGAAACTTTTCAGCACGTCCTGTTCGACTGGTCCAACATTATATAATTACCTTATTATCCACTCTAGTGATACAAAGTTTCATCAGTTATGACGGGTTTCGGGACTAAGTCCCATCCTCAGATAACATTTATTTCAATAAACTAATACAATAAAAATCGCAACCATGATACTGGTCAAGTCAATAAAATAAAATAAAATAAAACTACAAATCGCATGTGAAGTGTTTGACGAAACTTTGTATCACTAGAGTGGATAATAAGGTAATTATATAATTATATAATAAGTGATACGGTACGCAAAAAGTAAGTAATTGAAATGGAGCCATACAAGGCAAGTATCGCGTATAAATATCAGAGACGAAACTTTGTATCACTAGAGTGGATAATAAGGTAATTATATAATTATATAATAAGTGATACGGTACGCAAAAAGTAAGCAACTGGTCCAACATGTCTGAATTTAGATGGGAAACAGATACAGAAAGAACTGCATAACACAGCATCATACAGTGGCTGTCTTGGGCCAAAAAACACCAGTCCATTAGTAGAAGATATTTATCAGAGTAACCATGAAACAATTCACAGACTTAACAAATGGCTGTTATGGTTGTTTCTAATGATCTTGTACCGTTTCTGTGGCACCAATTAATGGACATTTTTATTCTTGGATTTCGTTGTCCATGACGTGTCCGTTACTTAACTAAATATCACTATAGTATTGACGACTCGGAACACTAAGTTTTTTATAAGTAAAAACGTAAAGTTTTACCTTACAGCCTAAACCGGCTTTCACCTTTAGAAGGCTTCATCAGAGGCTGCCATAGGTAGCGTTGTCCGTCTTGTTGTTGGCAACGGGATAGTTATTCGAAAGATTGAAGCTGTGTGTGTGTGGTGAGATGTGTTCGAATAATGCGTGCGATTTGAATTGTGTCTGTTCGTTTAGGATGTCGTTTTTATTTGTTTTTGTGTGTTTGTATATTTCTAATTGTTCTAGAGTGTCTAGTTTTCGGCCTTTTGTGTGTACGTGTAGAATGTTCACGTTATTGTCGATGTTTTTATATGTGTGGTTTGCTTCAATGAGGTGGTTTGCAAAGGTAGATTCTGTAGTGGTGTGGAGTGCTTTTGTGTGTTCAATGTATCTCTGTTTGAAGCTGCGTCCTGTCTGGCCTATATAGAATTTATTGCAATTTGAGCAACTTAGCTTGTATACACCAGGTAGATCAAATTTGTTTTGTGCTTTGGGCATGCGTTTTGATAGTGTGTGTTCTGTTTTGTTAGTAGTTTTGTAAGTGATTCTGTATCCTGCTTTTTTGAATTTATGGGCAATTTTTTCAGTTTGTTTGTTGATGTATGTTAGTGTTATGAATTTGTTGTTTTCTGTCTTTGTCTGTTGTTTGTTTTGTGTTTTGTGTAGGAGTTTACTGACTATTGTTCTGTCATAACCGTTAGATTCTGCTAGATATTTTATCGTGTTTAGTTCATCTTTGTAGTCTATTTCATCTAAGGGGATGTTGTTAAGTCTATGTATCATGGTTCTAAAAGCAGCTAGTTTGTGTTTTATTGGGTGATTGGAGGTGTTGTGTATTAGTGTGTCAGTTGTAGTTGGTTTTCTGTATATACTGAATTTGTGCCTGTGTTCTAGTTTTGTGATGGAGAGGTCTAAGAAGTTTATGGTATTGTTGTGTTCGTATTCGGCAGTGAAGGTTATGTTTTTATATATTTTGTTTATGTGCGTTAGTAACTGTTCACATTGTCTTTTGTTTCCCCTGTATAGTACTAGAATGTCATCAACGTATCTGTGCCAATATAGTATTTTATGTGAGTGTCTGTCATTGTTTGTGAGTAGTTTTGCTTTTTCTAAGTGTTGGAGGTAGACTTCTGCTAGAATGCTGGATATGGGGGAGCCCATGGGTAGGCCATCGTTCTGTGTGTAGTATTTATTGTTATAAGTAAAGTATTTATATTTACATTTTTATATCACATTCACATAACTTTCTTTATTCAAAAAGACACAATCTTTGTATAAAACATATAGTTGTGTACACACACTTAGAACACTAATGTACTATATACTTATGATCAAAACATATATACACTGGACTAATAATTTTTTCAGGAAATAAAACCCAACGATAATTTCCACTTTAAAACACATTCCAAATATACTATTAATATTCTTGTTTACTAAAAAAAAGGAAATACACATAACATCTTCACGATTTCATGAACGAATTTTTTTATATTCGTTAATCTCAAGAGATTTCTATACAAGAGAGTTTAAATTACATGAGATTTAAACATTCAAGATTCATAAATTTAAAAATCAGTCCATATTCCACTTCTTTACGAATCTACGTATAATTATAGTACAAACTTACTGTAATTAATTATTCCTACAACAAATAATTGTCTCGACTAAATATTATTACTTCCTTGAAGGCTTGTACATCACAACTAAAGGCAAGATTTTTGCTGACAGAATTTTATACCTTACAAGATTGCAAAACTTTACTTACAAATAAGCAAATCAGTGGCGGCTCATGATAGTGTTGCAAAGTTGCACAACCCCACATAAAAAGTGGCTTCTTAATAATATGTATTATTTATAAAATACATAATGTTTAAAACTTGTCAAAATACTGTATTTCAAAAAAAAAATTATGGGCCTACAGGTTTTTTAAAACATTTTTGTGTGGTAAATTGTAACCAAAACCCAGCTGTTCACTTTCAGCTACACACTACTGGGAAGGTTTCCACGATCCAGGCAAACCAGCGTTCATGACGTCACTTACGGAGCTTTTACAGTGACAAACAGATGTGTGCTTTTCAACTGTCATGGCATAGAACATTTATCATGCAACAAAAATCTTTGCTCTTTTTTGCAGTAGTTCTGCAACATTCTGGCAGGTGTGCTGTATATGATCGTTCACTAGTGATACATGCAGCTGATGTCTGAATTCTTGTCATCTGTCTTTGTTTAAGCCCATGTGTAGTTTGTGTTTACAAGGGGGTACAAATTACTGTGTTCTTTGTATGACTGTAAATTCTATGAATCTTTAGTCTTAACAGTCTTAGTAATAATGATTTTAAGTATTGTATTTTGTTTATAAACGATAATTTATTTCTATTTAAAAGTGAATTCAGTAGTTTGTTGGAAAAGCCTTTTAGCTTATAGTCTCTACAAAATAGAAATGAAATATTCTGATACGCCTACAACATTTAACACTTAAATTTATTTAATTGATATACACTGATAGTTTCTAAAAATTGTGTATGCTAAAAATATTTTGTCTTAACCAATACCTGAGATTTATACTCACAATTATGTTAACATAATGAGGAATATAAAAGTGACAGTTATCCTACATTCATCAAAACTTACAATCGCCCTCTTCTTGATATCACCAGCTGCCACTGATGCAAATCAACAAAACATATACATCACACAGTAATTGATAAGTCAAAAACACAAAGTTTAATTAAGAAAGTTGTGTTAGTGGTTATAATCACAAAGAGAATTATCACTGTTTCACACCACTATAGAAAAATTATTCCGATTAGCGCTTTCACGCTACTCAGCTCATTGTCAGATCAGAAATAACGGTTATTAATAAATAAACAACGGTCGATCTGACGATGAGCTGAAAAGCTTGAAAGCGCTAATCGGAATAATTTTTCTATAGTGGTGTGGAACAGTGATAATTCTGTTTAAAAACACAAAGGTTCAACAAATACAAAAATCCATTCTAATTCACACTGATAAGAATAAAACACTCTTACACGTTCTTTGGTTACAGCAACACTTCTGGAAATTACAACCTTTAAAAAATACAACACAATCTTCACTATTACATAAACTACCACATAATATCTCACCAGTAATATTTAGAAGTTCTGAACATGTTACTGACTTAATAAACTATAAGTCTTAATAAACTTTTCTACCATATCAATTTTCTATTCCTTTAATTGAAGCAGCAATTTTAATCTCATGTACCTTTGTAGGTCACATCAGTGATAAACAACGTGAACTAGAGCTTGCACTTACACACTGATAATGTGTTTGACAAGGAATTTTCAACTACACTTAGGGACTCATGTGAACTACATTTAATTTAAACTTGAATTTCAAACGCATCTGAGACCAATGGAAAAGTGATATAGTTTTAAATAATTTGCTTTACATTTTGAAAATGAATTCATAGAGTCCAATGTTTATTACATGACTGAATAACTCAACTACCAGAACCTTCTCTATCAATTTTAAAAGTAAAAATTTACAAATTATTTCACCCCCTTTCAAACATAAATTTTCAGCCAGTACAATTTCCACTTTACATTTGGTAAAGATGAAGTTTTTTATTTGAAATTATTTTAATTTGAATATTTTTAATCGTAATTTTGTACGTCAATCGTAATTTTTTGTGTTACTTCAATTTTCTTTCTCCTGCAATATGAAAAATGCTTCACGCATGACTTGACACTGCCGATGCAAAAGAAAATGTTATACATCAATTTCTGTACTCTGTCTATATAAAACAAGTACTTGACAGAACTGATAGTAGAATATATCTCCACAGTTAAAATATGATTTCTAAAGGACAAAAATGTAAATAAGGTGTTACTCTTAAAATTATGTAATCAATAAATTTCAAATCACAGTATTTTTCAGTAATTATATTTTATTAGCAACAGCAATCATATTGGAAGATATTTCACCCAACATGATGTGGTGTCTTCAGTAGCAATTTTGAGACTGCCATTGAGGATTCACATCAAACGATACAGAGACGGCAAAATGTCTAATGCTGCTTTTGAATTAAACAAAACTGTTATTGGAAGACTTCTGTAATTTGAAGATTAATGTCAGTTAAAACTACCAACATGTTAACTCACATCTCACACCAATATAAGTAACTATAGTTTATTTTTATATTTTTTAAATGTTTATTTTATTTTAATATAATTAATATGAAAAAGAAACTGTTGAAAGGGAGAAGTAAATGTACAGTTACTGCATTTTGAAAGACTGGTACTGTTTATATGGATTAATATTAATGTTTCCTTAAACCTTATGCCTACCTGCCCTTATGGATCTAATCAACTGTCTCAGGTCAAAATACTCGACATTTCTCTCTACTTATAATCTTATTAATCATTACTGTAGAAATAAAATGATATTTTGGTAATACAAAAATTTTATTAATTTAAACAGATAATATAATATAATACTTTCAATCAGTAGAAGAGGCTAAAATCAATATCAAAATAAATTCAATAAACAAACAAGTTACACTGCAGTTATTTGTTGTTGTTGCGACTAAGCGATTACAAAAAAAATCGGAATTATAAAATAATGTTAATGAAGAAAGTTGTGTTAGTGGTTAAAATCACAAGCAGAATTATCACTGTTGCACACCACTATATAAAAATTATTCCGATTAGCGCTTTCAAGCTTCACAGCTCATCGTCAGATCGGATATGAAACAAATAACCTGAAAACAAACCTCTTCACCCTCACTCCACTCCACCCTGCTCACACACAACAAACTATAATTCAATGTCCCTTCCCCTATAATTCAATTTATTATAATTAAGAAGTAAATGATAGAGGACAGATAGATAAGATTAAGAATTAAACTGCATAGGACTAATTAGTTGTTTTTAAAATAAGGCTGTGTGACTGGCTCACATGTGTGGAGAGAAATACTAGGTTTAAAAGGAATGCACACACACACACACACACACACACACACACACACACACACACACACACACACACACACACACACACACACACACACACACACACACAAGGAATTTGCTAGAAAAATATGTAACTGTCCAGATGGTGGGACAAGGCTACGGGTGGGGAAGGGACATTGAATTATAGTTTGTTGTGTGTGAGCAGGGTGGAGTGGGGTGAGGGTGAAGGGGTTTGTTTTCAGTTATTTGTTTCATATCCGATCTGACGATGAGCTGTGAAGCTTGAAAGCGCTAATCGGAATAATTTTTATATAGTGGTGTGCAACAGTGATAATTCTGCTTGTGAAAATAATGTTAATAACATATTTGAAGTATGCTATTCTGTATTCATCGTACACAACATTTTTACTTATGTATGGATCAATTACAGCAGTTAATGCAAACCCAGTTCACTTCACAATAACCATAACATTAAGTGGGTTAGTAATTATATCTGACAGCAAATTAACATTTTAATTGTATATAACTACCACTGTGATAGAAAAACAGAATATAGTAAATTTAATTTGGAACTCACAAACATAATAAACTAGAAGTGTCCAATTAATAGATATATATTTAATCATCTTTTTCAAGATCAAGTCTTCATTTCTCTGTCATTTACTAAACAGTCACAATTTTTTTTAATGCATGCAGTGTCCACACAACTACTGGATTTCTTATTATGTAAAGACAAAGAGAACACTGTGAATATAAATATATAAAATTACTTTTGTGTACCTAAAATCAAATCGCAGTTATCACAAGCAATCCATTGTACCACATATGCATGATTTACAGACAAAATATATATACAGAATTGTTTGTGTTGACTCACACCACAAATATAATTAAGCTGCCATATATTTACACCATTAATATTCTAATTTATAGAGTGACTGTGGAGATGAAAACACATGAAAAATCATCAAAAACCCTAATGTTTAAAGTAAAACTGCTAAGTGAACACATGAGTACAAATATCCTGGAATGTTCCAGAAAAATACTATCAAAAAATTTTAAAACAATAAAACATATTATTAAAGCATTAATACATATTTTGACCATAAAGCTCAAGACTTATTATATTTTTATAGTGTCAAACATTTCACCCACTCTGTGGAATCAGTTACCAAAACACAGATCAGTAGTCTTCAACCTGCAGGTCGCATTTGGCCTTCTAAATAAAACTCGTGGCCACTGAACGGTTTTCTGAAGTATAACTTTAAAAAATATTTTATCAGAAAAATATCATAAACTGTCCCCTAATTAAAAAGCAATTTCTTAGTAAATGATTCGTAACTCATCATTCGGTGAGGTTGGTATAACTGACACTGCTTCTTGCATCCCAGCTTCCAACGTCAACAGTCTCTCCCATCATCATCCATAAAATACTCTTATGATAAGGGATTTATCATCAACCACCATCTAGTATAGTCTCATCTATTTTTCACTACATATAGTCAGCACGTAATGTGACTATGAATCTAACAGTCACTATTTTGTGCTGTATCATAGATAGTAGTAACTATATACCAGGTTTTACAAAAACCACACGGAGTACGTGCTTTACGAAGAAACTGGCTACGATGAAGTTGAATACGCAAGTACTATAACAGAGATATCATTTATGAATCATATCAAGAAGCTTACACGTCTCCTGAAAAAAATGACTTACATGTGTTCACTTCTCTTACTGGCATTAGTAGCATTCTTATAATGTGAAAACAAAAATTACAACACAGGCACAACCGTGTGATCAAAAACTATAAGAAAAGGGTCAGGTCTCTTAAAAATAAAACAGACAATGTTCAACACGTCAATTACACCAGAAGTCTGCAACTCGGTCATTGGCAAAATTACATTTTGGTGAGGCCAGTTACAATAACTTTGCAATACAACAGAGAAGGATCACGGCTGGAAAGAGATCTCCTGAACCTGCATGTTAAACGACAAACTGTAGGCACAAAAAGAGTCTGTAGTAATGAACAGAATCAATGAGTAAGTATAAAAAAAAAATTAATAATTTGAAATAGTGTAATAGAAACATACTTCTTGGATTATATACTTCATAATCTTGTGTAGAAAACATTGGCCATGGTGAGACTGCCCTGAACCACCATATCACATTCAATGTTTGCACATTCACTGAAAATATGTTGTCATCTATAATATATGTTAGCATCAATATTAAATCCTTAAAGCATCAAAAGTTCCTTGCATCTTTCTCTTATAAAATGAATTTTCTTAAATTATATCATATCATAATATGAATAATTATAATATGTATAAATTTCATATCAACAATTCTAACACCACGTTACTATCAATATATATTATTTTTGGGGATGAGGTAGCTTTAGTCCAAGGAATAATTATAGGGAGCCTTATCAGGAACAACCAGATGAAGTTTTTAAGACAGTGCATGAAGACAAAGGATATGCTTTTGTGGACAGATAGAGAGAACAATGTTCAAGCCTTCAAGGGGGATATAAGAAAGAACTTTTGTAGAAACTTATTATGAGAAGGAAATACTGATGGCTGGCACACTTAATTAGGCAGAATAATAATATAATTATGATAGCTTTATAGAAAGTCTAATGGGATAAATGTTAAGGCACTTCTAGAAAAATGGATCTGCAAATATGAATGATCTACATTCTTCGATACAGTTGCTTCAAAATAGGTTTGAAGGGCTCAGAGATTTTAAACAGAAATTTAAGCAAAATGATCTTCCAACTTCAGAACTGGGCCAGCTACCAATCTCAAATTCAGGTTGCAAGAAGAATTTGGATTTATCATATTCAGAATAGCATTGCCATTAAAGAACTTCTCTGTCTAATGTTTCTTTTGTTATTATATGCTTGTGCCTTAAAACAGTACCTACCAGTAATCAGCTATAACACCTGTGAAGTCCTAACCCTACTTAAACAACTATTTCAGTACACATATCATTAACCAACTGGGAAAGTGCTGACTCTCAAGCTTCCTTCAATTTGAGAAAAAAAAGCTTAACTGACACAGCCTCTATACAGTTAAGCAAATCACTCCCTGTGGCATCTATTATAATCATCACTAGGAATATACTATACTAAGGGTGATAAATATAGGTAGGTGGGGGGGGGGTTGCTAGCCTCTTCCTTCCCTCGCTCATCCCACCAATATGGTAGGACACCAACTTTTAACAGTGTACTACTTATAAGACTCTAGAGCTTGGATGGGGAACACACTGAAGGATATGGAAGGGACGGATGAGGGATGAACTCAACCTGCCTGTACATTTCATCTACACTATACTTATTCATTTAGCTTGTTATACATAGTGCAGTGTAAAACTGACAACCATTACTGAACACTGACATGCGCAGAGCCAACAAAAGAATTACCCCAACTTAAAAGTGTACCTTACAGTGATTAAAGAGAAGAATATGTGACAACAGTTTGCTGTCTCACTAACGTGCTATCTCTCCCTGTCGCATCCTGTCACTTCACAACGACACTTGAATGCTTCTCATGTTTTCACCAGCCTTGCTGCTGCTGATGTACACACTGTAAAATACTGTATGCATGTGTGAAACGAAATAAAAATTTTGTTAGCCTCGAAACGATGTGTTTATCCACTGTACGTCTCAAGCTCACCACTCAAAAACTATTGTCAGGTCTACTCTCATTGTAAGTTCTACCACTGATGGTAAAACAGTAGTTAAAACCATCCCCAAGGGGAAATGTTTGACGTTTTTAACACAAATTTTTTCCTTATAGCAAAACTGTGTAAACATAATTAACAATAAAATAATTAACACAATAAAATAGTATGACAAGTCAGCATTTAAACAGACACTAAAAAGTAAACAAACAAAATGTTTTAAAAAAATGCAAATTACATTAAAAAACTACAAATGCTGAAGTTGGAAGAAAAAACAAAATATTCAATAGAACATGTTACTACATAAGGCACAGAATTGATTTATGTTGCTTGATTGTATATCATGTATGAATAATAACTTTAACAAATAATTTTAAAAAAATCACTAGATCCATAGAATTACTAGAAATTTTACTATAATATGAAATATTACATTACCAGCTATTATTTTGGTAAAATAAATAACAGCTGCAAGTTAAAACACAATAAATACCTACATACCACTATATACATAGTTCATCTACAAATACATACTAGTCACAGCGATGTTTGATTGTAAAAAAAAAAACAAAATAATCTGATCTCCATTCATAAGCATTAAACAACACATTATTGTATTGCAGAACAACAAATCGTTTGCTGTTCAACGCTATTTTAATTCTGCTGCTCTGAAGAATGTACAATATGAATATTGGTAATGTGTGTTTAGGTACAATGAGCAAATGGTGATTAAATATACGTAGGTGGATGTACAATCCGCGCCATGCTCCAGTTTTAATACGGTTTCAATATCACCATCGTTACAAGACCTGGAATTCATTTAAACAAAAATACAATTAAATCATCATAATATGCAGTTACTAAACTGTTTTCATACACCTAAAAACAATAAAATTTATACAACACTTTTATTTAAGATTCATTTTTCACAAGTATCCAAGTCACTTGAAACTACTCGTATGTTCAAAAACTTGCATTAATAGTTCCGTCAGTGGTTACTTTTTTTGTCGCTACAACGCGTTTCAAGACGTATGTCTCATCATCATCATAAATACTTTTATGTAGATTATGTTTATTGAAACACATTAAATCTGGCTGACATCACATTTTTGTTGGTTTCCTGACATTTAAATATGACATGACAAACCACCCAAAGCTTGCTGATTAAACACCGTCTCCTCTATTCTACTTCTATTAAGTAATAAATTACAGTTTTACACTATATAAGTTAAACGTGTAGTATTACAAATAAATTCTAATATTAACATTGATATTCACTGTATTATTAATCCTATCCGGATCAAGGAACAGGCAAAAGAAACCAATGCAATGCAATTAACTGTGCTATTGAACTGTACGAGGCATTCACAAATGGGAAACAATATACAACTAAAAGTTAACACACTGGTGACCAGGAATAGGCAGTTTATTGAACAGCTCAGACACTCTGCCAGATGCAGTGCACAAATAGAAAGACATAGTACAGACTGAGAAAAAACTATCTACTTCTATGACCAAAAATGCAATAATAGAAAGAATATTTTCTCTGGTATCCAAGTCACTTGTATGAATTGATAAACTAACATTTTTAATCCACCTTATGATTTCGTCTTTGTAGTTGAGAATGATGCACTTCAAAACATATGCTATCATCGTATAATAAAAATCCTTCTTATGCAGTCATCACTTGTTACAATAACAATTTCACATTTAAACTGTATGCGTTAGTCGGTGCGTATCCAATCTAGGTTTCCAATTTGTTCTACTACTCTGTTTTTCAACATCTTTCCATGTAATCTCAATATGGAATTTGTTAAGTCTCAGAGCTCTATGGTTACAGCAGACTTTACTATCACCCTCTTTTATGGACGTTTGAAATATACGCTGTTAACCATTCGGAAGGAAGTTCTTGACCCCTGAGCAACCACTGAATGCACTGAATATATACACAAAACGTTCAACTCTGTACCATTTTGTAACAGTTTTATTGGTTATCCCATTGAGTCAGGTGCCTTCCTGTTCTTCAATATTTTAAAGTTTATCTGGTTTCTTTTGAGGAAGTTGGATCTAGATCTTGGAAAGAATTATCTAAAGTAGTTGTCTCATTTTTACAGTATGAACATATTCGGGACAAGTTTCTGTTGGTGGACTTTTATGGTATTCTTTTCATTCATTTAAAGATATATTTGTGAAAGTTTTTTCCTTTCTACATGTTTGTAAAGATTTTAATTTTCCCAAGCTTTATTAGACCTACTTCTACCTACGTACTGATCAATCTGGTTGTGACTTACTAACCGATCACATATATTATTATAATTAAATGTCCAATTAAATTGTTACTTACCGTTACGATAATTCTTACGGGGTCACAGGGTTCGATCACATGTACCTAGATACAAGCATGGTCTATAGGTTATGCAAAGCACTGACACAACTCATTTTGGAAGAGAAATTAGATTTTTTAATTATTCAGAATCATGTTTAAATTTTGTCCAAAAACTCTTGATCATTGTTTTACAGATTAAGTTACATGTTTCTTTGTTCTGTTGGCATCTTCTACAGACTAACTTACTCAACTATCTTACCTTAGTGATCACTATATAAAAGACATACAGATAGAGCCCAGCCTGCAAATTTTCACTCTCACACATACATGAAATTTATTAATTGCAACCCCAAAACATTTTTAACACCCCATAACCCTTTATAACAAAGCCCCAGCCCTTACTGAAAAACCGCCGACAACGTGGTTCGTGCGCGCACTCATCTTCTGCTAATTTCTTGTTGTTTATTTTCCGAAAATTATACAGTTACATTCTTTAATCTTTTTAAACTCGACCGCGGTCACATAAACTTTTCTCCTGTTAAACCTTTTACTGTTAAAATATATAAATTTGTGACGAGCCCGGTTGACGGGCGGCCTGCGCAGGCTGGAGTCGACAACGAACTGCCGACGTCTCTCCGTTCCCCACTCCGGGAGCATTTTAGTCAAGACGACGGACATCAATGCCTTCCAGTTAGTCGTCCCAGTTTCGAATCATACTAGTCACGTAGTTGTTGGAGTGACGATAGCAGACGATTTCAAATAGGCACTGGCTAATGTCATAAAAGTGGGTGGGACTTAAAACTGCATTTCCGTAGTGAAACCAAATGAATGCTGAAAATTTCCCTCTCTGGCCATCTTAGTTTTTTGCCAGAGCGTCACTTGGAGCGTGATTGAGCCGTTGCGTATGTGCGCTGCCACACACAGGTACAAAGTTCTCAGAATTTTGTGGAGGTAAACTCTTCAGCCGCATTCCTCAACAACAACTGCGTCTTATAGCGTTGTTTCACTGTTCTGTTACATTGACTGTTATACTGACAAATACGTTGCACAATGATAATCCGCCCAGAATGAAATAAATAAAAATATAAATAATGTCCCAAACGGTTAAAATAAAACACCCAAAAATCGACCCGCTACAATACCCCCTCGATGAGAATTCTGCTGTCCACGACAGAAGAAATCTCATCGATAAACCCCGAATAGGACCGGAGAGGAACTGGTGCCACAACCCCCTTGTTCTTAATCTCATGGGTAACGACCCCCCTGGCTCAGCGACCATGGACTCATCTGAACGAGATCACTGGACTTCTCCGTTAGAGATCCCAACACCGAGAAATTGATCAGACTCGCACCACAGCACACCTCGCCTTCTAACATGCTACCCCCAAAATCCTCAATCCCTGGCTAAAATTACTCCAGCTCCTCCGCCGATGTGGATCCCCTTTTTGCAAGCTGGGCTGCCTTTAGCAGATACTGGGCTCACACACATTAACATTACATATTATCATAACACATTAAAATAAAAACTTCCTTTTAAAATTTATTATAAATTCAAAAAATTCAATATTCAAAAAAAAATCTTTTATCAAAAAATTCTCTTCCTCTTTTTTCTAATTTTTATTTCAATGATTTAACCTAAACATTCCTATTAATACAAGTACATCCTTACTCTAGCATGAGAACAATTTATAGCCTACCAATACAAAGCAATACAATAAAAGAAACATCATTAATACATACACAACAAAATAATAATTATCTAACATATTCACTCGCTGGCAGGCGACAAATCGTTTTTTTTTTTTTTTTTTTTTTTCAAAAAAATTTAAAATTTTCAAAATTTTAAAATTCAAAAAAAAATTATTCATTAAATATTTATTACATTTATTTATTAAATAACATTTATTAAAATTATTCAAAGATTAGTTTGAATTAATCAAACAAACAAATTAAAATTGAAGTCCTACTCTACAAGCTTAGTAGGTGTATGAACTCATCAGCTGATCAAAACTAGGTCAAGTCCAAAACCCTTGACCTACATATGTTATGTATGATTTCTGAAAACACTTTAAATATCTGTAATATCCTACCTTGAAATACAAAACATAGTAACATAAAATATTTATAATAAACAAAATATTAATATAATCAATAATAAACAGATTGACATTTACATTATTTAAAACAAACACTTCTTGACTTTACATTATTTTCACTTCTATCAAAATTCTGTCACTGGTTTAAAAAAATAAACAATTGTATATTCTTTATCATGAATCTCTCTGCCTTTTCAACAATCTTACTTTAATATACTGTGGGTGATGTAAATCATTTATTCTCGTTTTTCTGTATTAGATTTCTATACATATATAAACTTTCTCCCCCTGACTCTAATATTAATCAACTCAATTATCATGACACCCATCTCTATCAAAATATCTACTAATCAGGACATTCTAAACCCCAACTTACCATTTAACCCAAAACGCCGCCTTCTCCCCATATATAAAAAAAATACTCTCCAACCCTTTGTACATAGGATACGTGTTTCCTTCCCAAAACTCATCCCCTTATGTTGGTTCCTGGACCCTCCCTAGGTAACCCTTTCCGGCGCCAATCGTTCCCTATCCCGTCCCAACCCTTGTTGCGGACTCCCCAAATACACTACCCCCTAATACAAAATTGCCATCCCCAAAAATCTCAATCTCATTACCTCACTACAAATACACAAAATAACCTCATTAACTATAAACATAAATATAGATCATTCAAAACTCTACATAAAGTCTCCATTACCACTGTGTCAACATCAATATTTCACAAAATTCTATTATATCACATCAACTCAAAAACAACATTACATTATATTCATCTCCATCATTTCACATTTAACGTTTAATTCAATTTGGACAGGTCTGCATGTCCCATAAAACATTTATCACCCATGAATTATCTTTTATTAATTTGCATGAATTATTGTTATTTTATTTCTCATATTCTTTTTGTCTTTACTTCAAAATGTCTGTAGTACACAAAACATTAATTATTTGTAACCTTTACAAACCAATATACCAGTGACATGGTATTGCTGATCAGCTGATATCCTAACATAATTAAAACACCATGAATACCTTTCAAAATTGAACAATTACATGTAATACATTATCAATACTTACTTCTATTATGTTGATTGCCTGCCAGGCGTCTAATGATTGGCTTAGAAAAAAATTTTACACACATAATGAAACTACATTTTATCAACAACTATATCTAACACACAACAATAAAATGATTGCACAAATAGCAATAAACCTGGATTATTAGCATACATCAAACAAACAATTCTCTTTTAAATAATTTATATAAAAATTTATAAACATTATTATTTAAAATGTTTCATTAACTCTTTTTATTTATCCTCATTATTTATTTATCCATGATTATTAAATTAAAATCTCATCACACAATTTAATTACCTTATAAAATTCAAACACATAATATTCAATCACACTATCTACACATCTCCACTTATTTAATTCATTTGATTATTAAAATAACATATCTCATTATTATCAACATTCTACAAATCATTAACTATTGTCTTCATAATTATTTTGTTATTTAATTAGAGTGCAAAAATATTAATAATATTATTATTATTAAAGCAACATTTTCTAAAACATATACACATTACACTTCACAATACACACAAATGAATTCACTATTATTTACAAAATATACGTCAAAACTGTTCAAGTGTATCTCACTTCATGTCCAAATCTGCCATGTCAAACAACCATAAAACAAAATGTTTAATTGTCTTTTATTGTTTTACAGTCTACCCTCCATCGTCCCAAATCAACCTTGGTTTTATATAACACTGTTGCTTTTTATTTACAAACAAATGGTTACTTTGTGTGTCATAACCAGAACAACCAAATTCACTCATTTTACCAGAATACTCATTAAACCAGTCTACGTTAGGTATTTTTGTTAAGTCTCCGTCATTACATTCATTCACTATCGGTCTAATTATTTTTATCAAATCATTGTAATCATTATTATTCAAATATATTTCTAAGCCTTCTTTCCATTCATCATACTTTCTATTCAAATTATACAATTCTGTTACATACCATTCTCTATTTACTTCTCTCTCTTCATAACACCACATCACACTCTCACAATTATTCCGGACAGAGGGTACACAATTACTCCACAAAAATAAACACCTCAATTCATCTACCAATACGGGACTCTTGCCCTTCAACCACAACACTTGTGGACTCAATAAATCATCATAAACATCATAAATAATAAAGGGAAAATTTGCCCTCTGTCCCCACTCTACCACAACATTATTTCTCCACTCTCTCTCTAACTCACTGACACACATTAACATTTCATTATCAACTTCTACTCTTTCTACCATTACGTTATCACTCTCAACATCTACACCATCATTTTCTAACACCACATTTTTATTTGTATTATCATTGTTATTACTTGTCAACTCATTATCTGGCATTGCATTCATCACCTGTACTCCCATTCGCTCTACACTCTGTTCTAATTTATTCAAACTGGATCTTATCGTTTCATTAGTACTTTCTACACATTTACTCATTTCTTGTATTTCATTTTTTAACTCATTATTCAGATTTTTTAGTTCATTAAATTTAGCGTCAGAATCATTCTTCAGTTCACTGAATTTTAACTCTAACATCGCCTGCTGCTTGTCTGAACTCTCTTTCATACTACATACCATGCTACATAAATATTTCATCATATTATTGTCATCTGAGTTTTTATTTTGAATTGGGGTTGAATGAATTCCTTCATCCATAATTCTTGATTCTGTTTCACTTATTTCTATTTCATTCTGACTCACACTTGGAGTCGAGCGTGCTTCAAAGTTACTAATGTTCGAGTCGTCGAACACTTCGACACTCATTTTATTTACGTTATTTTCGTTATTTGACATTTTGTATTATTGATATGCTTAAATTAAATAAATTGCTTAAATGGATTAATTAAATAAATGGTGTCATTACTTAAATTTTGTAATATAATGCTAGGTCGCTATGCTAACCTAGAACACGCTTGTATCTCTGTCGATGCGGAATCCAATTAATTAATTATAATTAATTATATTCGTGCCTGTTTCGTGGCGCCAATTGTGACTTACTAACCGATCACATATATTATTATAATTAAATGTCCAATTAAATTGTTACTTACCGTTACGATAATTCTTACGGGGTCACAGGGTTCGATCACATGTACCTAGATACAAGCATGGTCTATAGGTTATGCAAAGCACTGACACAACTCATTTTGGAAGAGAAATTAGATTTTTTAATTATTCAGAATCATGTTTAAATTTTGTCCAAAAACTCTTGATCATTGTTTTACAGATTAAGTTACATGTTTCTTTGTTCTGTTGGCATCTTCTACAGACTAACTTACTCAACTATCTTACCTTAGTGATCACTATATAAAAGACATACAGATAGAGCCCAGCCTGCAAATTTTCACTCTCACACATACATGAAATTTATTAATTGCAACCCCAAAACATTTTTAACACCCCATAACCCTTTATAACAAAGCCCCAGCCCTTACTGAAAAACCGCCGACAACGTGGTTCGTGCGCGCACTCATCTTCTGCTAATTTCTTGTTGTTTATTTTCCGAAAATTATACAGTTACATTCTTTAATCTTTTTAAACTCGACCGCGGTCACATAAACTTTTCTCCTGTTAAACCTTTTACTGTTAAAATATATAAATTTGTGACGAGCCCGGTTGACGGGCGGCCTGCGCAGGCTGGAGTCGACAACGAACTGCCGACGTCTCTCCGTTCCCCACTCCGGGAGCATTTTAGTCAAGACGACGGACATCAATGCCTTCCAGTTAGTCGTCCCAGTTTCGAATCATACTAGTCACGTAGTTGTTGGAGTGACGATAGCAGACGATTTCAAATAGGCACTGGCTAATGTCATAAAAGTGGGTGGGACTTAAAACAGCATTTCCGTAGTGAAACCAAATGAATGCTGAAAATTTCCCTCTCTGGCCATCTTAGTTTTTTGCCAGAGCGTCACTTGGAGCGTGATTGAGCCGTTGCGTATGTGCGCTGCCACACACAGGTACAAAGTTCTCAGAATTTTGTGGAGGTAAACTCTTCAGCCGCATTCCTCAACAACAACTGCGTCTTATAGCGTTGTTTCACTGTTCTGTTACATTGACTGTTATACTGACAAATACGTTGCACAATGATAATCCGCCCAGAATGAAATAAATAAAAATATAAATAATGTCCCAAACGGTTAAAATAAAACACCCAAAAATCGACCCGCTACATGGTTACACACACTGCTCCATAACTTGTTTTTCATATAGTTTACAGCTTTCTTAACCTCTACACTGTGCTGACTGTAGTACTTCCTACCTTCCACATCATTTGACATTAACCACTTGATATATGCCCTTTCTTTTAATCTTTCAGTCTCTTCAGGAACCATTCCTCATTTTGTCTATTCCTTTGGTTCCTCAAGGCTTCCATTGCTCTGTTTTATTTGTTCCAAAACAGTGTTATATGTGATAATATCAGAGGAATAAGTTACTCTTGCTAATTTATCATTGAGACGTAATTTACATAGAAATACTGCTGACTCATTTTTTAATGCTTCTAAGTTAAATTTTTGTTCATTCACTGATTTGTGAGCCCACATTATTTTCTAAAAGTTTCCGTTGTTGGTGGTCCAGTGCCACAGTCAGCACCTCTGTAAGTGTGGACATCATGGAGCCTAATTTTGTTTGCTGTATTATAGACCAGTATGTAAGTCTATATTTGATACTGTTTGTACCAAAGTGTACTTATGGATGTCTCTATGTTTGTAGAAGCCATTACTTATTCAAAAATTCCCCACTGTTGTGTGTTGCTTCCTCCCCACATTGCCCAACAACATCGTCGCTTTCTAGAGACTCCACCTGAGTGTTAAAGTCTCCTAAAAAATAACCTCTTTATGGTTGCTAAAACTTGAAAGCATTTCCTTTACTCACTTGTTGTGTTTGTCTTTTAGAGCTACAACTTCATCATTTGTTGGAGCACACATGCCTATTATTGCCATATGATGCCCTTAAAGTTTGATTTCAATCTTCACAATTTTCTCGTTTACTGTCTCCCAATTTTTTATGTGTTTCCTAACCTTTTTTATGATGATAGAAATTCCAGCTTTTGCTCGATCACCTGTATTACACCATTTTAAAAGCATACACGCTCATTTATATATTCTGTTCATTTTCCTTTCTTTTATTTATCTACATTAAGCTGTTAGACATCTTCAATTACTTCTTACTTCATTTTTTGGTTTGGTCTCCAAATTGGGTATTTTAATAAATTATATAGACTGGTAATTACCTTTATCTAATTCCTACATTGCAACTTTTGATTGTTTGCATAACGACGTGTTTCAGGAACACAGTCCCATCATCAGGTTATAAAAATGAAATCATGAACTAATCACTTGTCGTTAAGTTTAAAATAAAACCACTGCACAACATTCGAATTCACGCGAACACATAGATATGTGCATTCACACATGTGCGCGTTGTCGTAAAGTTAAAAGTCGACTGATTTTGTTATCGCAAACTTACACAGGCAGTCGTCTGCTTTCTTCTTGTTGTGTGCGTATTACTGTGTCGTAGAAGACGTTGGATTTAAATGACAACATATTCAATAGCTCGTCATGCTGGAATTTACTTGCTTTGTAAATTATAAATTCTTCCATTGCATCCATGAAGCGTCCTTTCTTACAGTAATGTAGAGGTTTTAAATTTTGTGCAAAACTGGTATAATTATGGTTGTATTCTATTAAGTGCTGCGCGTAACTGGACTTTATATTATTGATATTCTTCTTAGGTAGATGTTCTATATATCTACCTTTAAAACCTCTTCCTGTTTGTCCAATATAGAATTTATCACAGTCATCACATACAATTTTATATATGCCGGAACATGTTTCAGGATTTTTGTTTCTTTTTTTTTGTAATACATTTTGAATATTATTGTTTGTTTTAAAAGTTACTGTAATGTTATATTTTTTTAATTGATTTTTAATGATTTGTGTTATCAAGTTAGTGTACTAATTACACAACAGCCCCAAGTTACAAGATAGCTAAATTACTACAATGTGATAATATTTTACATTACAAATATAAATAAATAAAATTATCTCCACTTACCTCCAAAATCTTTTCGTAACCAGGGTCTCGACACACGAACGTTAGGATGCAAGCATGGTTTACAGGTTATGTAAATCACTTACGCAACTCATTTTTTGGGTGAAGAGACGTTGATTAAATTTTATTTTTTAAACTTTTTAAACCTTCATGTCAGACTATTTCTCCAAAATTAGAAAATGAAATACATACATAACATTTTTTCTGTGATTCACTTCATGACTACTACAATTACTATTTTAATCTTACTCTAACATCTTACCTTGTAATATATAAATCAGACAGCCCAGCCTGCCCATTCTCACATACAATTTCAATACCCCTTTATTTTTTTAAACCCCATTTTTAAATAATCTTGATATACATTGATACTACGGCCGGCCACGTGGAGTCATCCCGACTTCTTTTTTAGTCGCACACAATTTTCTGTTATGTCCGAAAGCGAATTATTATTTCATTTTTATGCGAACTGTACTCACTCTCGGATTTCTGCCAAGTTTCACTCACATTTATTCAATGTTAAAAGTCACTTTTTTTTTTTAGCCCGGGTTGCCGGACAACCTCTGCCGGTTGACTTCGGTGATGAACTGGGAAGCGTCTATCAGTCCCCACCTCCTCGATATATTTGTTGCAGAAGACGGAAAGCAATGCCTTCTATTTGATCGTCACTGCTGTGGCACATTCAACACATGTGTTTTTTGTGTTGTAGACGTGGATGACATTTGGTGAGCAGTGGTTGACGTCACAAAGTAGGTTGGACTTAAACTCACATCCGCCAGCTAGGACCATGAGGCTAATAAAACTTTCGCCTCTAAGCCATGTTTGTTTTACTACCGTGGCGTCGTCTGCGCACATGCTGGTATAGTGCGTTTGGGCGCGGGTCTCACAAACGTTAAGTTCTAAGAATCGACGTCTGTCATATTCCTTTCAATTGTTTCACCACCGTTATTGCGTACTGTTTCTTTGTTCGTACAATGCTTTTATTCAAACACGTGGCCGTATACACAGATGGAAAATGAATTTAAAATATTTTATAATAAATCCCCAAATTTAATAAAATAAAAACCCCTCATAATTCGTCCCGTTACAATACCCCCCCCCCAATGAGATATCTTCTGCCGAAACAGAAGAAATCTCATTGCTAACCCCTAAGAGGACCGGTGAGGAACTGGTGCCAACAACCCCCTTGGTTCTTATACTTCATGGGTAAACAACCCCCCTGGCTCGGCGACTATGGCCGCATCTGAACGAGATTACTGGACTTCTCTGTACGAGATCCCAACACCATAAAATCGAACAGACACGCACCACAGCGCACCTCACCTTCTATCATGCCACCCCAAAATCCAAATCCCTGGTCTTATACCACGCCAGATCCTCAACCGATATGCTCCCCCTTATCATGCACACTGGGCTGCCTTTAGCAGTTACTGGGCTTGTACACACACTTATTGCTACATCCTATCAAATCTTGTTATCAAATTTAGGAGTTTCCTTTAAATTGAAACCAAATCTATATTACCATTAATCTCAAAAATCAAAATACAAATCTTTTATCTGAATTGATTAATTCTCTTCGTTATTATTGATAATTAGAAAAACAAATAAATTGAACTTTTATTAAAAACATGAACTTCCTTATCCTAACATTGGATTAGACACATATCCTAAATAATACAATTCAATAAAAAACGCTATTAATACACACAAACAATAATATAATCAAAATTCAAAACATCAATTAGATGGCAGGCACAAAATCAAAAATTTTTTTTTTTTTTCAAAAAAATTTAAATTTATTAAAATATATTTTTTCTCAATATTAAAATTATTTAAATTAATTAAGAAACAAAATTGGCATCACTTCATTGCCAAAACTGGTCTAGTATACAACATCACCCATCAGCTGATCAAACTGGGTCAAGTCAAGAACCTTGACCTACATAAGTTATACACCAGTTACATCAGAAAATACATTGAACATCTTTAAAATTCTATCTTTAAACACAAAAACATAATAAAATAAGACATTTAAAAATAACAAAATATTATTATAATTAACAATAAAATTGATATTTAAATTACTCAAAATTATACCTTTTACAACTTTACATTTTTTCAAACTCTATCAAAAATTGTCACTTGTTTCAATTAAAATTCTACTTTTTTCTTTCTATGACTCTTTTCCTTTAATATTCTCAATATACCTTTTACAACTTTACATTTTTTCAAACTCTTATCAAAAATTGTCACTTGTTTCAATTAAAATTCTACTTTTTTCTTTCTATGACTCTTTTCCTTTAATATTCTCAATCTCCATTAATTTGGGTGATCTAATTATTCATAATGACTTGATTTGCCACTCGGCATGTATATATATAATCTTCCTCCCTCTGACTTTAATATCCCTAACAGCTTTAACTAATATGACACCCATCTCTATCAAAACATCTATCAAACAATCTCTAAACCCAACTTACTACTCAATTCCATTCACATCATTCTACTCTTATATACAAAAAAAAAAATACTCTCTACCCCTTTGTACTCAGGATGTGTTTCCGCCCCCCAAAAAAAGCTCATTCCCTTATTTTGGTTCCTGGATTCTACCTAAGGCAACCCTTTCCGGCGCTAAACGGTCCCTTCCCGTCCCAACCCTTTTGCTGCGGACTCCTACCACCCCATCCCCTCTTACAAAACTCCCATCAACTAATTACCATTCTCATTACATTACTTCAATTACAACAAAATATCATCATTTACTTATTACATCAATATATCAATCAATACTCTACATATATTCCCCATAACTACTGTGTCACTATCAATACTTCTCAAATTCTACATTACATTACTTCATAACAACTTTTATTCTCTCTATTACCATTTTAAACTCCACATGGACTGATCTACATGTCCTAACAAAATATTAATCACCCAACATCTACCATTTACTATCTTTTACAAATCATTTAAAATTCTCAACTATATCCAATTATTTTCATCATTTAAAATAAAATCTTTAACACACTAACATCATTATTCAAACATTGATTACCTTGGAAATTAGTAAACAATTTATAAGTGACATTCTACTGCTGATCAGCTGATTTTCTTAGCAAGGTGAATGACCTTACTACAAACACATTTCCAAATTACACAAATTACACCTTTTATTAATCCTTATCTCTAACACAATAAAACAATACATTTATAAAACAGAATAAACACAGTATAATAAACATATGAACACCTATTTATCAAATCGTAATACAAGCATTTAATTAGTGCAATAGCGAGTTATCATCTTTAGGTTACAAATTTTTAATTCGTTGCTCACCTGAGCAACCCCCTTAGCCACACACACTATTGTTTTGTTCTGTTGGACTGTGGCGCCCATGTGCATCCACAAGGACGGCATAGGTGGAGGAATTGACCATCTCCTTGTCCTTGCTTCGGCGTTACATTTGAAAGGTTTAGATATCAACATATCTTTGTTATATAGTTATGCGCCCTTAATGCGGGTCTACCACCTGGCTTTGCTGTCCCTATTCGAACAGAGTGGCAGCCGCTGTTCCATAGTTTCCGGGATTCCCCTAGTTTCACCCCCCCCCCATTAATTTCTAATATAAATCAATTTCAAACCAGCTATGGTCAAGGGACTTAAATTATGGCTATAGCTGACCGCTACCCAAAACCACGATTAGTGCTGGTAAGGCAGTAATCGCCCGAAAAGTCGGGGAAATCATCTTTACCTTCAGGCATGTTACAATCATCATTAACTGCATGGCACGGCTATTTATCAGTGCACAATATAAAATTGTAAAAAAGGGTGTGCCGTGCATTTTCGCCCTTTCGGCCTCCGATGGGGATAACACTCCCTGTTACCCCCAACCCATTCCGCTATCTACTGTGGCACATGCCATCACAGCGATAGCACACTAATAACTAAAATAAAACTTTCTATAAAACATTATAATGTGAAATTTTCATTAACTCTTTTATCCATCATCATTTAAATCATTCATCACTTTCTACAATTAGATTCCTTAAAATTTTCAAATTTATTATTAACATTTATTTTACATTACCTTTCAGTAATTATTATTTTTTAATTATAGTTTCTATTTAACACAATTATCTCAAATTATTTTCATTATTGAATCAAAATCTTTTCATACCTGTAAATATTTTATTCTATCTAATTGTAATTATAAATTTTTATACTTACAGTACATTATTCACCTACTGACATAAACACAAAATATACACACCAAATACACCAATATCTCCACGTAACCTCTGAAACATTTAACAACAGTGTTATCTCATATCAAACAATTTGACATTTATTTATTCATTAATTATCAAATTCAACTCTCGTAAACTAATTTAAATCCATTATCAAAATTCCATTATACCACATTTAAATCAATCAGAAATATTTAAGCATCTTCAAATTATTTTAATTAAATTAATTATTGAAAATACAACATTTTAATTACTCTCACCAATTACAGTAATTACGATTCATTTGTTATCCTCTTCCAAATTATTTTGTTATTTATTTAGACTGCAAAATACTATTATTATTTTCACAACAATTTCTACTACATACACACCTTGTTTACCTAACATTTTACAATACACACAATTAATTTCACTAAACATTTATTTACAATTCTACATCATTAATTATTCAGTTATATCACACTTCATTGTCCAAGTCTGCCAGGTCTGAACCATAAAACAAAATACTTAAAATTGTCCATTTATGAATTTATGTTCAGCATCCATCGTCAAAAATTAGTCTGGGTTTCACATAACAATTTTCAATTTTATTTACATTCCACATATGGCTATCTTGTGTGTAATAACCATAAAATTTTAGTTCATTCATTTTACCATAATAATCATACACCAAGTCAACATTATTTATTTCTGTCCAGTCTCCATTAGTAGTTATATTCATTATAAAGCCAGTTATTTTCTCATTCATTACAACGTAAGGTAACTTATTATTTTTTAAACATGTATAATCAAAACAATTCTCCTTCTTTATTTTAACAGGTAAGTATTTAATACCATGTATCTCTATCACTTCCAACATTTCTTTCAACTCACTACAATCTCTCTTTAATTTATATAATTCTATCTTTCTATCAATACACAACTCTCTATCTAACTCTCTCTCCTCATAACACCATCTCACACTTTCAACATCATTCCACACAGAGGGTACTAATTCATACAAAAAGGGGAAACAACTCAAATCTTCCATTAATAAGGGTCTCTTGCCCTCCAACAATAACACTTGTGAACACTCTGGTTCATCACAAATAAGGGGAAAATTTACCCTCTGCCCTACATATTCATCTACTCTCTTTCTCCATTTTTCTAATTCAACAACACTAATTATTACTCCGTTACAACTTATCATTCTCTCACTCTCACTATCTCATTATCTATTTTCAACGTATCACTCTCTGATATTACATTCTTAATTATATTCTCAGTTTCAATATCATTGTTATCATTTGTTACCTTATTCTCTAATACCACATTTTTATACATTTGATTTTCTACTGACTCTACCATTTTCTCTACACTCTGTTCTAATCTGTTAAAGCTAGTTTCTATTTTCTCATTAGTATTTTCAAAACGTTTATTAATTTCGTTAATTTGGTTTTTTAACTCATCAAAACTATTCTTTTGAACATCGAATTTCTCACTAAAATTGTGATTTTGAACGTCAAAACGACGTTCTAGTTTATCGAATTTCTCATCAAAATCACTACTTTGTCTGTCAAATTTTGCATTTATTTTAGTGTCACTAACATCAAGTCTAGCATTTATTTTATTATATTTAATATTGGAATCATTTTGTTGTTCATTTTCTGTTCTTTCAATTCGTTAAATTTTTCATCAAATTTAGCATTCTGTATATTAAAAAGTGTTTGCATCATTTTCACTATCTCATTCTCGTCAGTCCTTTTAGTCGGGACTGGCGTTGAGTGAACACTCTCACTCATGATTTGCGATTCAGTTACACTTGTCTGGCTTTCATTTGCACTGTCAGTTAAGCTGACATTCTCGTTATTATCTGCCATTTTTTGTATTGTAAATTTACTAATTTTCTTAATTTACATATACTGCTCTTAGACTTACTTCTACAACATCTTATATTTGATCTAATCTTCACTCATTGTCTTGCGTACTTTACGTAATTTTTACGTACCGTTATTTAACCTTCAACCATACTTGCATCTTATTTGTAGGTGTGGTTTTATATTAAATTTTTCAATTCATAAAAACGGTCCCTTTCGGATGCGCCATTGTGATAATTTGTTATTACAAATATAAATAAATAAAATTATCTCCACTTACCTCCAAAATCTTCTCGTAACCAGGGTCTCGACACACGAACGTTAGGATGCAAGCATGGTTTACAGGTTATGTAAATCACTTATGCAACTCATTTTTTGGGTGAAGAGAAGTTAATTAAATTTTATTTTTTAAACTTTTTAAACCTTCATGTCAGACTATTTCTCCAAAATTAGAAAATGAAATACATACATAACATTTTTTCTGTGATTCACTTCATGACTACTACAATTACTATTTTAATCTTACTCTAACATCTTACCTTGTAATATATAAATCAGACAGCCCAGCCTGCCCATTCTCACATTCACACATACAATTTCAATACCCCTTTATTTTTTAAAACCCCATTTTTAAATTATCTTGATATACATTGATACTACGGCCGGCCACGTGGAGTCATCCCGACTTCTTTTTTAGTCGCACATAATTTTCTGTTATGTCCGAAAACGAATAATTATTTCATTTTTATGCGAACTGTACTCACTCTCGGATTTTTGCCAAGTTTCACTCACATTTATTCAATGTTAAAAGTTACTTTTTTTTTAGCCCGGGTTGCCGGGCAACCTGCGCCGGTTGACTTCGGTGATGAACTGGGAAGTGTCTATCAGTCCCCACCTCCTCGATATATTTGTTGCAGAAGACGGAAAGCAATGCCTTCTATTTGATCGTCACTGCTGTGGCACATTCAACACATGTGTTTTTTGTGTTGTAGACGTGGATGACATCTGGTGAGCACTGGTTGACATCACAAAGTAGGTTGGACTTAAACTCACATCCGCCAGCTAGGACCATGAGGCTAATAAAACTTTCGCCTCTAAGCCATGTTTGTTTTACTACCGTGGCGTCGTCTGCGCACATGCTGGTGTAGTGCGTTTGGGCGCTGGTCTCACAAATGTTAAGTTCTAAGAATCGACGTCTGTCACATTCCTTTCAATTGTTTCACCACCGTTATTGCGTACTGTTTCTTTGTTCGTACAATGCTTTTATTCAAACACGTGGCCATATACACAGATGGAAAATGAATTTAAAATATTTTATAATAAATCACCAAATTTAATAAAATAAAAACCCCTCATAACTCGTCCTGTTACAACAACAAATTATAAAAAATAATATTACTCTTGAAAATGATCGTAGTATTAAAAATAATATTGATTTCATATATAAAATAAAGGTAACAAAATTGCTATCTCAATATAAAATTGCCTCTTTCGACACAGTAAACTTATACACAAATGTGCCAGTCACAGATACTATTGAAATTCTAAAAGAAAATTTAATAAGAAAAGCCACAATGAACATTCAAGAAATAAATGAACTCATTATATTGGTTCAAAAAATCCTAAAACAGAACTATTTCACCTTCAGTGGTCAGTTTTATTCACAAAGTGAGGGGCTCGCTATGGGTTCTCCCCTAAGTGATATATTAGCAGAAATGTATCTCAACCATTTTGAAAATAAATATCTATTATCGAACAACAATATACATCATAAGAATATTATAGTCTATCATCGATATGTTGATGACACATTTTGTGTTTTTAACGGTTCATTAATACAACTTGAAAACATGAGAAAATACATGAACAGTATAAACACAAAAATCAAATTTACTCTAGAAACCAAAGATAATAATTGTTTGAATTTCTTAGATTTAACTTTAATTAAACAGAAAGATTGCTTTACGTTTAATATCTATAGAAAGCCTACAACAACCAATATTACCCATACATGCAGACTCATACCATCCATGGTCACAAAAAATGGCTGCTTATAACGCGTTCGTCCACAGACTCCTTAATGTACCCCTAGATAAGGAGGATTTTATCAAAGAAATAGACACCATAAAAAGCATAGCAATCACCAACGGATATAGCAGCACGATTGTCAACAAGTTGATCGATAAACACAGACGCAAAAAGAATCTAGGAACAAACAAACCGAGACATGACAATAAATTTATATCCGTTGAGTACACTAACCTGATACCACAAATCATTAAAAATCAATTAAAAAATATAACATTACAGTAACTTTTAAAACAAACAATAATATTGAAAACATATTACGAACAAAAAGAAACAAAAATCCTGAAACATGTTCCGGCATATATAAAATTGTATGTGATGACTGCGATAAATTCTATATTGGACAAACATGAAGAGGTTTTAAAGATAGATATATAGAACATCTACCCAAGAAGAATATCAATATATAAAGTTCAGTTACGCGCAGCACTTAATAGAATACAACCATAATTATACCAGTTTTGCACAAAATTTAAAACCTCTACATTACTGTAAGAAAGGACGCTTCATGGATGCAATGGAAGAATTTATAATTTACAAAGCAAGTAAATTCCAGCATGACGAGCTATTGAATATGTTGTCATTTAAATCCAACGTCTTCTACGACACAGTAATACGCACACAACAAGAAGAAAGCAGACGACTGCCTGTGTAAGTTTGCGATAACAAAATCAGTCGACTTTTAACTTTACGATGACGCGCACGTGTGTGAATGCACATAGCTATGTGTTCGCGTGAATTCGAATGTTGTACAGTGGTTTTATTTTAAACTTAACGACAAGTGATTAGTTCATGATTTCATTTTTATAACCTGATGATGGGACTGTGTTTGAATGTGCGGCAATTATCGTTTGTCATAGAAAAAATTACCGTTGTTAAAACATAAAATGTTGCAGGTAAACTACCCCTTTCCCTTAACCGATCTTCACCAAAATCAACAGACATTGAGTTCTCTATAGCTCAGGAAGGTATGCAAAACATTATTTGATTCTGATTGAATTTACGGCAGTTATCATTCGTCATAGAAAAAATTACCCATGTCAAGACATAAAACGTTGCAGGTAAACTACCCCTTTCCCTTAACCGATCTTCACCAAAAACAATAGGTCTTGAGTACTCTACAAATCAGGGCTGTATGAAAAAATTATTTGATTCTGTTTGAATTTGCGGCTGTTATCGTTTGCCATAGAAAAAAAATTTACAGACACACACACACACACACACACACACACACATTTCAAAAAATGACTTTTATTTCATGTTTTGAGGGTAGTACAATCAGAATCTGCAATAATCTCGACCATGATTTTTTTTGCCATCACCATACTTCCATTTCCTTATGGAACATGGAAGTAAAACCTTGAGTTATCTACCCAACGTACCCAAATGTATACACTATGGTCAAGCTTTACGATTGTATGCCAGCAATAAAGTGTTCTCATTAGAAAGATCATTTTCAGCTCTGAGAAGGATTTAAAACTTTCTGCGAACAGCCCAAAAACAAGAGAGACTTGTTAATCTTAGAGCGCTTGTCATAGAACCAAAAATTACAATGGACCTGGATTTCTTGGACACAAGCAGTACTTCTGCAAATTCAAAGGCGAGAAGAAACCACTTCTATAATACAGGAATGCAGATTCAGGTAAATGTATTTAACAAAGATTCTTTACATAAATTTGATATACCTTTTTTGTTGTTTTGTTGGACAATATGACTATCAATATAATTATTCTCCAATGTGTTTTGTTAACAGTAATCATTTTTTTTTAGTCTTCACAGCCATATATGATTGATTCCTTCTGATTAATCCTATGAGAAATGATGCTGATGCTTGTGGTAGGCAGGGGGAGACATAAAGTGAATGACTGCGCAGGGGCATAAGAAACCCTACATATGGGTCTGCTGATAACATTTACGTATACATTTAATATATTTTATGTATTATATATAGGATACCTACGTGAATGTAACTTTTATTAAAATAAATAATCGATGATAAAAAAACAAAGATTTTATTCAGGAGAAGACTAAAAGGGAAAAAGTATGCTGAAATTAATATTTTAGTAAATATTTGTCTGTGATTTTAAATACAGATATTTTTTTAACTGACTGCCACAGGTAAGGACTATGGATTAACATGTTTGTACTCAAAGTGTTACAGGACTTGCAATCGCTCTAAAGAAATCACCATCATCTATGAATTCATATGCGTATATTCTGTCATTTATATTATTTACTTTGTTCTATGCACGTACACAGATCACAAGACCACAAATCAGATAGACAATATGATTTCCAGTTAAATGCATGAAACATCACAACTGTTCATAAAATCACCACACTCATAAAAAATATTTCATTTTAACTTTTCGTAAGAGCTACATCATTCTCAGTATTCTCGCCCCTGTTTCCGTGGTTAAAGTCAAGACATTTTTATACGATACAGCAGAATGATTCATGCACCTGGATTATCCAATTCAGAATTAAATTATTATGCTAATTGATTATATAAAATGCTGCTTACCTAAAACATATGACGTGACAAGCTTCATCTGCACAGAAATCTGAATAGGAAACGTAGTGTTTTCACCTTCTGTAGGTAACAAAAGTGCAAGCACACAGACAGCAGCTATACCCATCACTAGCAGACTCGGACTGTTCCCTCTTGCTACAACAACAAATGTTTTGTGTTACAATCAAGTGCATATAAGTGTTTTACATGGAAAAGGTAAGCCGTGGTAAATTCTTTATATTTCAAAATTGACAAACATGAATTTTATTTAAAAAAAAAACAACACAGAATAATGAAAAACACAACAGAAAAGACAAACAAAATTACAAATTCCACAAAGTGGTACACAGTATGAATGTCACAGAAAAAGTACTCAGTCCACATACCCTTCATTGTATTTCTGTAACACAATCATCATATCAACTCTTCCTGTTTACATTTGGTAGCTGCCTTTGATAATGACGTCACAGTATGAAATTATGAATGAACTTCCCATTATCCAGTCCATATGCATACATACATTGTTATAAAATTGTATGCACAACAGTAAAGGATAGCAAATGAATGATAAATGCTTCATTAACTTACAAAACTGTTACAGAATCTCACAATCCTAGAATATGATGCTTCAAAATTAACAAACTCCTCCTTAAAAAATTCCTTCAATCAGCATGACATTCAGAAATTTGAAAACCACTCATAAAGACAAAATACAAATGAACCATACCTTTTACACCCAAAAAAGCCCAGATAAAATAGATCTTATTGCTGGAATACTTTCATAAAGATGTAATTTTTATACGTATGTGTATATTGTAACGACGAGATCTTTGTGTTCCTTAGAACCACACATTGTGGTCATCAATTTGTAACGATATGACTCTTGTGTCGTCTTTAAAAGTGTGTTTTGTGTGTTCGCCTCACACGTTTTAGTTGTTACTTTACGTTTACGCTGACGATGTCTGTCGCGATCTCACGAATTACCAGTACTCGCGAGTGTGAACCTTACCTGTCCTTTGATATATGATTGAATATCCCGGGTGGTGCCAAATTGTTTAAACTGAAAACAATTACAAAAAAATAGGACGACTGAGCGGTCGTTTCAAACGGTATGGTTGATTCAAATTACTCCCACCACTTGCGGGTTGATGAATGTCGCTGATAGTTCACAGATTTTCTGATGCCTAGCGCTTACCGTCTCTTTCGCTCATCGCTAATGTACAAAAATTATATAATACCGTTTACTATGAAATAAAGAACAGTGGTTACAACTCTGTACTAGTTTATTAACTTGTAATTAGTTGTTATTTAATATTATACACAATTATATTTCGATTTTAAACAAATTTGCTCCGGCATTAATAAGACAATTAATTCCTAAGGTTTGGCGAACGCTTCAGAACGCTGCGGGTTGATGAATGTCGCTGATAGTTCGCAGATTTTCCGATGCCTAGCGCTTACCGTCTCTTTCGCTCATCGCTAATGTACACAAATTATATAATACCATTTACTATGAAATAAAGAACAGTGGTTACAACTCTGTACTAGTTTATTAACTTGTAATTAGTTGTTATTTAATATTATACACAATTATATTTCGATTTTAAACAAATTTGCTCCGGCATTAATAAGACAATTAATTCCCAAGGTTTGGCGAACGCTTCAGAACGATTTAGTTAGACATGGCGTCTACAACAGTTTATTTTAATTTCGTTCAATTATTCTGGGTTCTTGTGGTTACGAAAAAATATTAATAATGATTACAATAAAGTATACTACCTTACATTGATAGTACTTATATACTATAAGGTTTAATTACAATTCGTTCCTGAAGTTTTAAAAAGTGTATGTAAAAAGTTAGTAATTTTTGTTCACGTTATCTTCTGGTTTTATACTGAAACTCTATTAATTAGTGCAGACATGTTAAACTCTTACCTTATGGATATCTCCAAGGTTCTACAGACGAACACAGCTGCAGAAAGGATTATTTGAAGGTTATCGGTACACATATAAATAGACAGTTTGTTTTAAAACAAATTGCTTCTAGTTTATTAGCCAAATTAATCACTTCATCAATTAAACACTCGTCTATTACTTTATATTAGTAACACATTGAATTCAAACAGATTACTAAATGAAATCTTTCTTAACCTATAACAAATTATATATTTTTGAATAAACCAGTACGTTTTTTCCTTCTTTTCCCCTTGCTCTTATATTTAATAAGAAACCTTTTCTCTTAGAGATCTCTATTTGTTTTTACGTTTTAAGTTTTAGTTTTATGATGAATAATCATCATTTACTTAACAATGGTTTAAATGTTAATATGCTGTGATTTTAGTTACCCATCCATTACGTTTTCTTCTGGTTTGCTACGCCGTCTCGTGATAACCTTTTTACTCGTTTTTACGCACTCCGGCACTGTTAACATCGAGTTTGGTTGTAGTTAAATACTTTATGCACTGGAAGATGTATACTGTATATGTTTTTTATATAGCCAGCTTTAAATTTGCTCGAACACTATATAGTTAATTGGCTCCGCTATATTGTACACTGTTTATAATTTTATTGTAATGTATTGTATAATTTATAATATTCTTACTGTTTTATTAGATAGGCCATTTTTATTTTACGGCCTATCTTGCACGTCCGAGGCCACTGTTTTTGATTAACGAACTATGCTGCTTCCTACTACTGTCTGATATGATTACTCTGGTGACAAACTGCATACTGGTGAAGAACTCTGCTTACTGTGATTCACAAAGCCTGCTGCTGGCAAAGTATTACGTAATGCATCTAGTCTGGCTGTCTCCAGGCCTCAGTTGTTTATGCTAACAGTGTGTTGCTGGTTAAACTGGGGCACCTCACAGGTTGATACTGACAATTAAAACTGATTTAAATTAAAACTATGGGATCACACAATTCTGTACCGTTACAATACCCCCCCAATGAGAGGTTGAAGGCCGAAGCCTACAAACTCTCATTGCCTAAAACCTAAGAGGATCAGTGAGGATATGGTGCCACAACCCCCCTGAACTCTTTACTAAAATCATGAGTACTTACCCCCCTAGTCCGGCGACTGTGTCAGCACCCCTCCGACCTTACTGGACTTCTCTATTCGAGATCCCAACACCATAAGCTCGGACCGATACCCACCACAGTATCACCCGACCCTAAAACATCCAATTAAAATTTAACAAAAAGGCCTTCCAATATACCGTATCCACAACTGATTGGTTTCCTCTTAGCCGTACTGGTTCATTGACAAAGTACTGGTTCATTTTCTTTTTATTATAAAATATAATATACATTTGACTACATTGTAATATGGCTTCTAAATTGTCCAACAGTTACCTGGGTCAATTAAAATTTAACTATCATGTCCCTCGGCTCATCTTCAACAAGTTACATGGTTCAACAATATAACTTAACCCTAGAAAATACAGTGTTAACAAAACAATAGAAGTTTACAGTAGTACATATGCATTCCAGACAAATTAAATAATGTTCCCAGTACAATATTGCCCAGCCAAAATAACACATCAATTATACAAGTTATATCCTTAACTACTTTATATATACAGAACAAAACAAAAATTTTTTTTTCTACCCCCCTGATAACTATCTTATCCCAAACATTTCCTTCAGTTTTCAGTTTTAAATGAATATTGTAATCATTATATTTTCCATCAATTATTATTTAATCTACTATTACATTTGGAATTTGAATCAGAATAAATTTAAATTTATTATTAAAAATCATCTTTCAATTAATTTAATTACCAAATTAATTTTTATTTTATTTAATCAACAATTTCAGAATTAATTACATTTTTTCAAAATGAGTCTCCATTAACAAAATCCTATCACACAAATATTAACGGTCTTGCAATCAAAACATTAAATCATTTCCTTATTATTTAAAAAATTTACCTTCATTTCTTCACATCTGGCGTTTCATAATAGAATGCTCATAGCACTGATTCATCAGAATAAAACAATTATCAACTTCAACACCTGGCTACAAACATTAGTCAAAACATACAACACACCTGTTTACATTGACAATTGTCTGCCAGACTGTTTTATAAACACTGTTATAAACACTCACTCAGTCTAAACATTCTGCTTACAACACATACTGACACATGTGCTTACTCCAAATTTCAATTTCTATAAATCTTTTAAATAATTAATGCTTGATGCCTTTACTTGGTGAAAATCCATTGTAAATTATAGTAAAAAATAAAACCATAAAATAGTTTTTGTGATTTCGACTCGTCGTCGTGTGGACGAGTGGAAATCACAAAAACTATTTTATGGTTTTATTTTTTACTATAATTTATAAATCTTTTAGTATTTATCAACTTGTACCAATTCATACCAAATTTAATTTTGCTTCATTAATAAAATTTACCCTTTTAAATTACTTTAATAGCCACCTACACTCAAAATAATTTAATCACATTATTTAAAACAACTTTGTTTTAAACACACAGTACAAAATAAACTTCATGAATACCTTTTGTTCATTATTTTAGTGAAATAAAATATTATTTATTATTATATCTTTCCCTCTCATTACAAACATATGTTACACATAAGCTATAATATACATTGCAACAGAATACTATTAACACAATACATTTAACATTAACACATTTATTTACAGATTTCCGTCATAGTTTTTTATTATTTACCACACTTCATTACCTAACTCAGCCGGGTCATAACCATATACTAAAATATTTAAAATGTCCATTCATGGAGTTTATATTCAACCTCCATCATCAAAAATTAGTCTTATCTTCACATAACATTTCTCATTTTCATTTATACACAACATATGGCTATCTTTTGTGTAACAACCATACAAATTTATATGTTCCATTATACCATAATAATAATATATAGGGTTACCCCCCATTATTTTGTCATAAATCAAGTCAACATTAGTATTTTTTATCAAGTCTCTGTCAATATTTTTTGTTATTCCCAGGTAAGTTACATCATCACAATTATCTGCTACTACTAGTACATTACTTCTCCCAACAGGCAAATATTTGTCATCAATATACATATTGTTTATTACAGTACAAGGTAAATCCACATTATTTACCATAATATTGATATTCAAACTCTCTATCAGCTCTTTATAACTTCTGTTTAACTTGAAACACTCTAACTCTTTCTCTCTCTCATAATTACTTTCATCACAATACTTCTCACAACATTTCACATTCTCATTCCACACAGAGGGCAACACAACATTATTACAACACATCCTGGCCTTACCAGATGCACAAAAAATCAAGGGACAATTATTTGTAGACCATACGTCTCCCAAATACACTCGTGAAGCATTTTCTTCACCCACAACCACACCACGGGAAAATTTTGCCCTCTGTACACTCTCTTCATACTCTCTCTCTAACTGATTAACATTTGTTTCTCCCCATTTACAACCCATTACTCTCTCACTCTCACTCCCTATCTCACTAACTATTTCTATATCATCACTATCTGATATCACATTTTCAATTACATCATTTTTAATATCATTGTTATTACTTGTTAACATTTCGTTATAATCATCAGTACACACCTTGTCATTAATTTCTTTACTATTTGTGGTCATATTACCACTGTTACTTACCGTTGTATCAACTATCTGATTTGACTTACTTTTAATTTGTTTCTCTACTGATTCTACTATTTTCTCCATATCTCATTTCAATTCATTACACTGACTCACACACTTATTTTTTACATTATTTATATCAATTTTAAGGTCATCAAATTTAGCATCAAAGTCATTGCTTAATTTTTCAAATTTACTATTCTGTATATCAAAACTACTCCTCTTAACTTCGCTAACGTCACTGCTCAATTTATCAAATTTACAATTCATTTTATCGAACTGACTTAATATAACACTCATCATATCATTGTCTAACTTGTTACTACATTTTGTTGAGGTTGGAGTCAACTGGACTCCAGAGTCCTCTGTGACCATTGTTTCATATATATTTGTCTTTCTATCTTTTTCATCTTGATCTACATTCGGAGTTGAATGTGTTTCAAGGCTATTACTAATATCTGATTCGTTAAAATCAATTACAGTACTTTCATTATTATAACCTGCCATTTTTATCTTATTTATGGAACGTTACATAGAAATTTTAATCTTGTCCAATATTAACTTAACCCTTTTACTATTTCACTATGTTTATATAATTTACCAAAACGTCCTCCCTCTCAAATAACCCGTTCTGCAGCTTAATTAGGCCTGATCTGTGTGATTTATAAATCACACAGATCGTCCAACTGATCGGGTGCCACTGAAACTCTATTAATTAGTGCAGATATTAAACTCTTACCTTAGGGATATCTCCAAGGTTCTACAGACGAACACAGCTGCAGAAAGGGTTATTTGAAGGTTATCGGTACACATATAAATACACAGTTTGTTTTAAAACAAATCGCTTCTAGTTTATTAGCCAAATTAATTACTTCATCAATTAAACACTCGTCTATTACTTTATATTAGTAACACATTGAATTCAAACAGATTACTAAATGAAATCTTTCTTAACCTATAACAAATTATATATTTCTGAATAAACCAGTACGTTTTTTCTCTCTTTTCCCCTTGCTCTTATATTTAATAAAAAACCTTTTCTCTTAGAGATCTCCATTTGTTTTTACGTTTTAAGTTTTAGTTTTATGATGAATAATCATTTACTTAACATTGGTTTAAATGTTAATATGCTGTGATTTTAGTTACCCATCCATTACGTTTTCTTCTGGTTTGCTACGCCGTCTCGTGATAACCGTTTTACTCGTTTTTACGCACTCCGGCACTGTTAACATCGAGTTTGGTTGTAGTTAAATACTTTATGCACTGGAAGATGTATACTGTATATGTTTTTTATATAGCCGGCTTTAAATTTGCTCGAACACTATATAGTTAATTGGCTGCGCTATTTTGTACACTGTTTATAATTTTATTGTAATGTATTGTATAATTTATAATATTCTTACTGTTTTATTAGATAGGCCGTTTTTATTTTACAGCCTATCTTGCACGTCCAAGGCCACTGTTTTTGATTAACGAACTATGCTGCTTCCTACTACTGTCTGATATGATTACTCTGGTGACAAACTGCATACTGGTGAAGAACTCTGCTTACTGTGATTCACAAAGCCTGCTGCTGGCAAAGTATTATGTAATGCGTCTAGTCTGGCTGTCTCCAGGCCTCAGTTGTTTATGCTAACAGTGTGTTGCTGGTTAAACTGGGGCACCTCACAGGTTGATACTGACAATTAAAACTGATTTAAATTAAAACTATGGGATCACACAATTCTGTACCGTTACAATACAAGTTTAGTGTTTTATTTTTAATTAATCCTTGAAAGAAATTTGATTGTCAGTTCGTAGTGAGAGTTAAAAGTGTTGAGAAAAAGTTAAAAAGAATTTATTCCATAAATTCGGGTAATTCAGCAATACTTATCGAATCTGTTGGATTAAGGTGAAGAGTCATTCATTTCGAAATAGGTTGGGTCATCTTTGTCATCAATCTTCCATCATTTTGTATTTAATTACGCCTGGCTTCTTTTTTCGGATAAGTTGGTCTAAATTATTAATTTGGAATTTAATAATCTGGTCTTGGGCCTCAGTTGTATTAACTAGCTCCTCATCATACTTCTTACTTCATCATGTTGTTAATTTTGATTACTTTTTTATTGTTTTAAATGAAAACTGAGTCGATTACGGCTTGGCGTCTATTCGTCTTGAGCTTCAATAATGAACTAACAGTTTCTAACGGAATAATAATAAATAACGTTCGGTTGTTATGGCAACTGACTGACTCTCATTGGTTGTTCATAATTTAAGTCTATTGTTATGATATTTGAATTTTTATTCAAAATGATTAAATATCTTCTGATTGCTTTTATTCTTCGGTCTTCTTGTCTATGTAAGAGATATTATCACAACTGTTCCTATTTTCTTTCAAAGATCATTTTGACATCCCACAAAGCTGGGTTTGATTTTATGTCTCAATGTTTTGACAATAATGTTAATATTATTTAATTACATTTCTTTCTTATTTTATGTTCTTACTTTAACTTTTACATCTTAATATAGTTTAATTTTACTTAGCTAGTTACTTATCCTGCATTTTCTAATACAATAGTTAATTTCTTACAATTTGTTGATTTTGGATTTATACAGTTAGGCATTTCTTAGGCCTAAGTAGTAATTGACAATTTTTCTTATGTTACACAAATTAACAATTATTTTGCCTTTGTACATGTTTTGTTTTGTGTCACAACTGATTTGTTTACTTTTTGAATTGATTTGGGTTGTTTTATAATAATTGTATGTTCTCATTACTTTACAAAATGATGGCCTGTCTATTATTTTACTTCCATATTTCTTAAGGAAATGGAAGTATGGTGATGGCAAAAAAAAAATCGTGTTCGAGATTATTGCAGATTCTGATTGTACTACACTCAAAACATGAAAAAAAGTCGTTTTTCAAAAAGTGTGTGTGTGTGTAGATTTTTTTCTATGGCAAACGATAACAGCAGCAAATTCAAACAGAATCAAATAATTTTTTGCATACAGCCCTGATTTGTAGAGTACTCACGACCTACTGTTTTTGGTGAAGATCGGTTGAGGGAAAGGGGTAGTTTACCTGCAACGTTTTTTTTTATCAAGGGTAATTTTTTTTTTGGCAAACGATAACAGCCGCAAATTCAAACAGAATCAAACAATGTTTCGCATACAGCCCTAAATTATGGAGTCTCAAGACCTATTGTTTTTGGTGAAGATCAGTTAAGGGAAAGGGGTAGTTTACCTGCAACATTTTATGTTTTAACAAGGGTAATTTTTTCTATGACGAATGATAACTGCCGCATATTCAAACAGAATCAAATAATTTTTTGCATACATCACTGAATTTTAGAGAACTCACTGAATTGTAGAGAACTCACGGCCTTTTGATTTTGGTGAAGATCGGTTAAGCGAAAGGGGTAGTTTACCTGCAACCTTTTACGTTTTAACAACAGTAAAGTACTTGAAAATTCATTTAAACTTTTCAAACAATGGTAATTGTTAAAAATAAAATAATTTTGTTGCCAGGCAATAAAATTATAATTTTTTTCATTTTAATGTAAATCATGTATGAGAGAAAATATATCGTTCGTGGCAGGCAAGCATATCTCAGTTATGTAATGTTTACGTTTCCATTTTATTATTATGACTACCGCAATAAAAAGGCAGGGAAGACACACACACACACACACACAAAATTCGCGTTATTTCTGGCCTCATTCATGTTTATTTTCTTACATTTGCACGCTTTTTAAATGAAAAGTGCCGAAACCCATACTAACATAACGCGTGCAAGCCGAAAAAGTGTCCAGCATGGATAGCGATTTGCTTCCTGTGGATCGCTGGGCAGTGTAACTGCACGTGTTTACAGAGGAACGATTCATAGACAGCTTTTCGTCTTTAGGGAATAAACCCTCTGCAAGATGCTGAGGGTCCATGAGTGACTTCGGAGCGCTCCTTCTTTTCCGCGTGTTTGTTCTGTGAAACGTACACTGTAGATTCGCAGCTTTACTCTAAGCAACGCTCAATAGGAAATGTTGAAAATTGTTGTCCACGGTGTACCCTCATACACACTAAACCTGCTCTGATGTTTTAATTACGGACATCATAATATTAAAACTTTGGAAACTTGAGCACTACTTAATGGAGATCAATCATTAACTTATACAAGCCATTAATTTTATGCATATTTTTTATATATATGTGTACAATGTTATCGGCAACAAAGAAGAAGTTTTTGTTAAAATTCCTTCCTGGGATATTTGGCCATAGTCCAATGTTTTCTACAAAACCAGACGTTTCGGCAATGCCATCGACTTCCATCATCAGTGAAAATCGAGTGCGATAACGTGAGGTGGTATACGTTAGTGACCACAGTACTGTGGTTAAGGCTGAAGCAGTAAGTAGAAAGAAGTAGTTTCTATGGTAATATTTCATTCAAAAATGATTTTAAATATAAATCTTAGAATATGGAAGTCATGTATGGTTCTCCATACCGATATTTCTAATTGCTTTTCCAGTATTATTAGGTTTGTAGGAATTTATCTTTTTACTTATTGATATTGCCATTTTTTACAACTTGTCTATTAATTACTATGATTTATAAAACATAACACAACATCTAGGATTATGGTCTGTATACCCTTTTCAGCCATATTCCTTCTCATAAACTTAACTGAACAAATCTTTTAACAGTTACTATGCTAATCTGGTTTATATTTTGTTTATTCTTAACTATTTTGGTGACTAACATTATCACACCATTTCTTTTATCTTAATAACTATCCCTTTGAACATAGGATGTTTTACTTATTTTGCATTTATATTCTTTACTACATATTTTCTTTGTAACGGTACGGAATTGTGAGCCACCCCAGTTTAATTTCATATTAATTCAAATATCATTTTAAGCACTTTCCAAATTGCCAGACTTTCACCTGTAAGGAGCCTCCAGTACAGCAATGCAACATACATACAGTCAGCCAAAACAATTGCCAGACGCATTGCGTAACCGCCAGCAACAGCCTTGTGACACAGTCTCCAGTCTGCTGTGTGTCATCAGAGAGAGTGGTAATAAGCAGCATACAGTGCAGATAAAAATCACATAGTGGCCTCGGGTGTAAGATAGGCCGCAGTTAAGAGTAGGCCTATCTTTGAAAATACTAAAACTAATATAAAAAACTGTATAACGCGCGGCCAACCTAAGCGAGCTAAGTGTTCGAAAATATATGTCGGCCGACAAAACAACACAGAATGCTATTTTAAAGTGGATTAACGTAATAGTGGTGCCTCAAACTAATATGAAATAGTCAATAACAGTACCGCGGGTAAACAGTGTCAAAACTAAACTATGGTGTGTTAAGCAGTGCATTCACAGCAGATGTGCAAAACAGCGGAGTTCTTCAGACGTTAAGTATTAACTGAGTTTTAAACAAGATTATTTTCCTTTTTTTTCCCAGAGTATAATTCAACATAAATAAATATAAATCTAAAATGTACATCAGAGATCTCGAAGTGGGATTTAAATAGACCGATAAAATCAAAGAACGAATGTGTGTGAGTGTGTAGCCAAAGCACGTATTGGTTCATTGCAGATAGTAAATAGTTGGGGTATACCATAGTTGTAATAAGCTAGTTAATTAAGAAATATTTTATTACTAAATTTGAGTTCACAAATTGTTGCTCATTCTACAAGTATTTGCTCTAAATGTTATGAAAGAGAGACGAAGTAGTTGTTTTGAATAATAAATCAGAGGCAATGTGTTAGCACAAACGGTGTATTTGATCTTTGCCTATATCAAATCCAAATAATCCCTTTTGCAGCTGTTTTCGTCTGAAAGACTTTGGAATAAAAACCCGAAGGTAAGAGATAAATTAATTATAATTTTGTAATTAATTCGTAGAGTTACATTGGCGCCCGAACAGGGACGGCGAATATAATTTGTGGTTATATTCGCCAGACCTAATTAAGCTGCAGAACGGGTTATTTGGAAGTGAGGGCGTGGTTAAATAAATTAATTTCATAATGGAGAAAATAAATGAAATTGATGTAGTTGTCGGCAGTGAGGCCGAAAATAAATCGATGTATGAAAACACGTCAACCGAGTCGGCCAATAAAGGCGATTCAGGTATTCAAACAGAGTCACTGTTAACGAGTGAAAGTAATGTAGACGAATCGAAAATCATGAATGAAGTTGCAATTCATTCAACACCTATTGTAGTAAATCAAAGTAAGAAGTCCGATGAGGACAATATGTTAACACGATTGTATAATATGATGTATAGTAATTTCAGTGAACTAAGAGGGGTTATTAATATTAAATTCGATGAACAGAATAGTCGTTTGGACGTTCAAAATAGCAATTTCAATACCAAATTTGATGAACAGAATAGTAAATTTGATATTATAAATAGTCGTTTTGATGTAAGTGATGTTAAGTTCCATGAGTTAAAGGGCGATATAAATAATATTGACCAAAAATTTGAGAAGTGTTTATATGATATGAAACAACAGAGTGTCAAGTTAGAAGACAATATTAATAAACGTTTAAATGAGACGAATGAATGTTTCAATACATGGAAAGAACAAATAGTAGAGTCAGTAGCAGAACAGATTAAAAGTAAAAATACAAATGATGACAATAAGGTCGAAAATGAGAATATAGTTAACAATGTGGTAGTAGAGAGTAAGATAACAAATAGTAACAATGACATTGAAAATGGTAATGTGATTGAAAGGGTGGTATCAGAAAGTGATACGTTGAAAATAGATAGTGAAACAGTAAGTGAGAGTGAGAAAATGATAAGTTGTAATGAAGTAATAATTAGTGTTGTTGAATTGGAAAAAGAATGGAAAGAAAGAGTAGATGAATGTGTAGGGCAGAGAGTAAATTTTCCCCTTATTTGTGATGAACCAGAGTGTTCAAAATTGTTAGTATTGGAGGGCAAGAGACCCTTATTAGTGAAAGATTTGAGTTGCTTATTTTTGTTGAATAATTTTGTACCCTCTGCATGGAATGAGAGAGAAAGTATGATATGGTGTTATGATGAGAGAAGTTTAAATATAGAATGGTGTAGTGAAAGAGAGACAGAGTTATACAAAGTAAAGAGAAATTATAATGAGTTGAGAGAGATGTTAGAGACGAAATACTTACCTGTTAAAATAGAGAATGAAGATTATTTTGATGATACATGTTCAAACAATAATAATTTACCTTATGATGAAAAAATAACTGACTTGATAATGAATATTACTGATGGAGACTTAACCGATGTACTCAATGTTGACTTAGTATATGATTATTATGGTAAAAGGAATAAACAGAAATTGTATGGTTACAAAACACAAGATAACCGTATACGGAATGTAAATAAAATTGAAAATTGTTATTTGAAACCCCGATTAATTTTTGACGATGGAGGTTGAAATTCATAGATGAACATTTTAAATATGTTAATATATGGTAATGACCTAGCTGAATATTGATATTGAAGTGTGACACAACTGAATAATTATTGTTGAAGAGTTGTAAATACATGTGTAGTGAAATTAATTGTATGTATTATAAAATGTTGAATGGTTTGTATGAAATAACATTGTTGTTAAATGTTTCAGAGGTTACACGGAGATATTGGTGTGTGTGTGTGTGTGGTGTGTATTTTGTATTCATGTCAGTAAGTGGATTGTAAGTATAAAGTTCATAATACTAATCAGATAGAATAAAAAGCTTACAAGTGTGAAAAGAGGGTAATAATAATAATAATGGTATGGAGATAATAGCATTAAATAGAAACTGTAATTAATAATAATAAATAGAGAAATAATAATTGAAAGGTGAATTAAAATTATATTTGGTTCGAATTGCAAGAAAGAGATTTTGACAAATATGTTAACAAGAAGATTTATAGAAATAAAAATTTTGTAGGATGTATATATGCCAGTGTATGATGTAACCATGAATGCTGAAACTGAGAATGTTTATAACTGTGGTTACTAAACAAGTCTTGCAAACTAGTGTTTATATAAACAGGTGTGGTATGTTGAGACTAATGTCTGGAGTCACGCTTGGTGACAATAACAAAAAATGTTGTAGTCTGCTGAATCAGTATCTTGAGTAAAAGCTTATTGTGATAGAAAAGAATTGAAATTAAATTTTTACAGACAAAATAACAATGAGGCAATTACTGTAACTTTTGCGATTAATTGAATTAATTAAAGTAAATTAAATACAATTAAATTAATTTAGTAATAAATTTAACAGAAACAATGATTTTTAAACAATAAACTTAACTTTATTTTCATTTAAATTCAAATTGGAATTATAAATTAAATGCTAATTGATGTCAATAAGGATTAAAACATTTATTTAACACTGACAACTGATGGAAAATGTTCAGGATGAGATAGTGTCTGGAAAATAAGATGTGTATATTGCTGCCCAAGTAACTTTTATAAATGCCAATCTATATTTTATGTTTTAACTGTAGATTCCCCACCTAAGTGCGGTCATGGCCTCACCGGACCATGACCGTGAAAGTAGTTAATTGTGGCAAATCATAAATTTTACTTGATATAACCGGCTTGTGGTTTGTTTTATTTTGTTAACCCGGTGGTTTGTTAGACTTAGTAGGGGGGTTATTTTTTGGGGAATCTACTAAATTTTGGAACAGGTCTATTTTCACCCAGATAGGGGTGGTAGTCCATTAGGGGCATATAAATAAATAAAAAATAGTAGGTTATATGTATACCGAATTTTATTGTAACGCCGAAGCAAGGATGGGGGTGGAATAAAAGAAAAAAATGTCCACCCCTTCCGCATCAGTCCTTGTGAAAGCAACTAGACGCCACAGTCTAGGGGGGGTAATAGTGAGTGTGGATGGGTGGTGACCCAGTTACAGGTCACGAGGGAGATGTGGGTTACGGCGAGGATGAGGCTGAAAAAGGCCAAGAAGCCTCGTGCAGACCACATTAAAATGTAACGGGTATCAGGGGTTAAGGGATTAAAAGAGGGGTATATATATATAAAAAAAAAAAAAAAAAAAATTTTTTTATAGTAGCTAAGTATAAATGGAGTTAATGTCCTTTTGTGTAATTAAGGTGTTATTTTGGATGGGCAACATTGTATGGGGAATATTATTCAATTTAACTGGAATTTATGTGTATCATTGTAAACCAATATTGTTTTATTAATATTATTCTTTAGGGTCTATAATATAAAATGAGCCAGTACGTTGTCAATGAACCAGTACGGTTAAGAGGAAACAAATCAGATGTGGGATATGGAGTGATGGAAGGCCGTTTGTTGATTTTTTTTATTGAATGTTTTAAAGCCAGGCGATACTGGGACGGGTATCTGTTCAGTTTTTCGGTGTTGGGATCTCGAACAGAGAAGTCCAGTAAGATCGGATGGGTGCTGTCACAGTCACCAGACTAGGGGGGTAAGAACCCATGATTTAGTAGAGTGTTCAGGGGGGTTGCGGCGCCATATCCTCACTGATCCTCTTAGGTTTAGGCAATAAGAGTTTGAACGCCTCGGCCTTCAACCTCTTATTGGGGGGGTATTGTAACGGTACGGAATTGTGAGCCACCCCAGTTTAATTTCATATTAATTCAAATATCATTTTAAGCACTTTCCAAATTGCCAGACTTTCACCTGTAAGGAGCCTCCAGTACAGCAATGCAACATACATACAGTCAGCCAAAACAATTGCCAGACGCATTGCGTAACCGCCAGCAACAGCCTTGTGACACAGTCTCCAGTCTGCTGTGTGTCATCAGAGAGAGTGGTAATAAGCAGCATACAGTGCAGATAAAAATCACATAGTGGCCTCGGGTGTAAGATAGGCCGCAGTTAAGAGTAGGCCTATCTTTGAAAATACTAAAACTAATATAAAAAACTGTATAACGCGCGGCCAACCTAAGCGAGCTAAGTGTTCGAAAATATATGTCGGCCGACAAAACAACACGGAATGCTATTTTAAAGTGGATTAACGTAATAGTGGTGCCTCAAACTAATATGAAATAGTCAATAACAGTACCGCGGGTAAACAGTGTCAAAACTAAACTATGGTGTGTTAAGCAGTGCATTCACAGCAGATGTGCAAAACAGCGGAGTTCTTCAGACGTTAAGTATTAACTGAGTTTTAAACAAGATTATTTTCCTTTTTTCCCCCAGAGTATAATTCAACATAAATAAATATAAATCTAAAATGTACATCAGAGATCTCGAAGTGGGATTTAAATAGAACGATAAAATCAAAGAACGAATGTGTGTGAGTGTGTAGCCAAAGCACGTATTGGTTCATTGCAGATAGTAAATAGTTGGGGTATACCATAGTTGTAATAAGCTAGTTAATTAAGAAATATTTTATTACTAAATTTGAGTTCACAAATTGTTGCTCATTCTACAAGTATTTGCTCTAAATGTTATGAAAGAGAGACGAAGTAGTTGTTTTGAATAATAAATCAGAGGCAATGTGTTAGCACAAACGGTGTATTTGATCTTTGCCTATATCAAATCCAAATAATCCCTTTTGCAGCTGTTTTCGTCTGAAAGACTTTGGAATAAAAACCCGAAGGTAAGAGATAAATTAATTATAATTTTGTAATTAATTCGTAGAGTTACATCTTTTTCTACCTAACCATGGTAATAATAATATTTTTACTCCTAATGGGATTTTTTACACTGAATACCATTGTATTCCTCATCTACAAACACTCTTAATTCTAATAACAATAATGTTTTTTACTCTCTGGCACTTTTCACTATTCAACTGCAGTGTTTATCACTGGTTTTTAGGCGTCTATACTGATCTGTAGGGTTTTATATTTTATTCAGGTTTACCCTGGCACTTTGCACTTTTTTATGGTATTTGAGTGTTACTAGTGGGTATTCCCTAACATTAAATTGTAACAGGCCAAAATTGCGGGATTTTATTTTATTAAATTTTGGGGGGCTTTATTAAAATATTTGTAAATTTATTTCCCTTTGTGACAAACCACGTGCTGAAAGAATGGTGTTGTAACGAAGCAGTAGTACGTGACCATAGTTGTGCAATCGGTATAGAGGAATTTACTCAGCCTTCATTTCCAAGAACATTGCGAGTGTGTGACAGCGCGCCCATATGCATCACACAACCAGGCGCGCGGACCCACGCGGTAGGGAACCGCAAAGATGGCCAAGTGAATAATTTCTGTTCGCCTCCTTTACTAAGGTGACGGATATAAAATTCAAGGTCCGCCCATATCGTGACGTCAGCCATTGCCTAGCAAATATCCTAATACGAAGAACGCACCATCAACTGCATGTGTTGAATGGAAATAACCAGCGACGAACAACTACAAGGCATTGGTTTCCACAACCAAAGACGCACTCAAGTTAGCGGTGCTTGCTACGCCGTTCTGCCCAGTTCATCTCACCTACAGACCGCATGTGGTCAGTTTAAATTCCACTGAAAGTTTTTTTAAGTGGTCGGCCGACCTAGCCGGTAAAAACCCGGAACATTATTCAAAAGTGAACTAACTAAATCAGAATGAAGTGAGTGCGTCGAAAGAAAATACGGTAAATGATGAACGCATGACTGTTGGACATTCAAACGAGGACTTGGTGCGGGCCACGCGACGAGGTCGGAGGAGACGCCGTTGCGCTAGTAAAAGTAGTCATATCAAAATTTTAATGATGCCATAAAACTGATCAAATAAATTTGGGGTTTTGTAAAATTGGTATGTGAGTTGTGTGTGGGCATTGCTGGGCCGTCTTAATAGTTTCATTAAGTTATAGTGTGACGATTTAAATTGTACCAATAATCAAAATAATAAAAAATTTTAAAAATTAAGGTTGCGAGCTATTAAGCCATTTAAATCTCACTGTATTAATATAAAAAAACCTGTATGTACTCAGTATGAGAGGAAGCAGTAATTAGTTAGTAAGAAGATACTCTAATAAAAAGATAAATTGTAAAGAGTTATTAATATCGTATTTAACCCTTTGCTTGTGATCAAGCACTGACCTGTTGATTCCAGACTCGACATGTTTTCCGAGTCTTGTGTAAGTTAGAATAAGATAAAAAACCTAATGTTAATAATTAAAAATCTGAAGACACAGATAGTCGCTAAAACAACTAATTTAAATTATGTATATTTGTTTAGGGATAGTTTGTATAAATAAAAATGTTAACATAAAGAGAGACAGGGACTATATTCTCGCGCAGTAATTGCCCCTCTACCATTTTGTCCAGTACCAGGCGAAGGGAGCAGAATTTCGCTCTCTCGCAATGGTGACTTCATACAGTACGGACGTAAGAGTTATGCTCTTACACTATGTTACCGATATTTTCGTTTACCTTAATGTGGTATACAAGAAATAGCTGCTTAAAGCATATGTATGTGTTAACTAGTATAGTTATGTAAAAAACAAGAGATTTAAAGTGTAACTCGAAACGTAAAAAAAGGTGTAACACAAGATGACTTCGAACTTCAAGAACTAACAACACTTCCAACATCATACCTGGAAATGTGAACTATCAGAAGCCACAAGCTCTAGTACACACGACAGAACATGCAGATCAGGACATCCGAGAATCTACAAGTACCATCGTAGAAGGTTCAACCTGCGGACTTTGGAGCCCTTTACTGACGAAGACCAGACCGAGATGACGGCGTCTCTATTCCGATTTCCCAAGACGGACACCCCAGGACGAGTTTTCTGCATATCAATTAAAAGGTGACTCGATAGCCTGTCTATCGAGGCTTACTAATATTTGTTACACAACACACCTTGAAAGAGACTTTTCAGAAATAATTAACTTTGTAAAGATTAATAAATTAAATGTAAGAATTTCATGTAACTATTCAAACTTCATACGTTGTAACAGCTTATATGCTAATGTATAGTAATATAATTCAAGTAATAATACCATTCTTCCAATGGTTAAATAAAAGAAAGTCTTGCAAGCTAATATCATGAATTGAGTATGACTAAAAGTTTTAATGAATAAATACCGAAGGTTACCCGGATCCGAGGTATAGCTAAATAGAATCAATTTTGATCCCAAAGGTTAAAGAAAGCATTCAAATAACTCTAATAATTTAATTAGTAATGTCATGGGATCTGTCAGTAAATGTTTTTAAATGTTAAATAAAGAGAAGTCTTCTTGTTACACACATATGAGGAGTGCTTAAATCAATTGTATACCTTGCCATTGTTTCCTTACACAGTTAGTAAGTAATTTGTTATATTAATTATTTGTGATACATTCTGTTACAACGTAGGCAGCTCATCTAATTAACGGAGTTTAATTACGATGGGTTCCCTGGATTTGTAACGCGGCGTACAGACGTTGCAAAATTGCGCCACTCTGCTAATTACTTAAAAGTTGTATAAGCATCGCGACGCAAACAAAATTGTGTCACTCTTTTTTAAAAAAAAAAAGGAAACAAAGGAAAGAGTTTTATTTGTGTATGGAGTGTCACAAACAAAATTGCGCCTCTATGCGTAGATAATTTGTATGATCAATAACTAAATATATAATATTGATCTATGCACTCAGAAAGTTACCTTAATAACTTTAATGTTCAAAACATATTTAATAGTTTATTAAGTTACGTAAATGATAGTATGTATAAGTGAAATATCGTTAGCGTCATACAATGCATATAGCGTTTGCATTCTATATGCCAGTAGGAACCTGCATTACTCTATATAATTACTTGCATACATGAATTGTGACCAAACATAACAATTGTGGTCAACCGAACAATCTGTAACAGGTTTGTTTACGACAATCCGTGACCTGTTGTTTCCTGAATCATTCTGCACAGTGTATGTCCAACAATATAGCTTACATACACTAGTATGTGTTATAAAAGAAAAATTAATTAAAAATAACTTCGTTAATAATAAAGTAATTAAGTAGAAGTTCGTGATTTAAAACTTGTGAACAAAATAATTAATTGATTTAATTGAGAAGAGTATATGAATGAACGGAGTCAAAGTGTTGTCGAGCGTAATAATAATAATAGATTTATTGAATAAGATTGTGCTCCCCTTCTCTTGTTTATACCGGTAGTTGTGTTACTCAGTCGCATTGTGTAGAGAACAATAAGAGTAAAACCCCCTTTTCTCACTGACACACGCTCAACCTTCCTTTGTTAACTAAATACAGAGGGTGACCTACATTCCAGAAAACAGCTGATCGGCTATTTAACTTGACAAACACGTGTGTGGAATTTCTGTCTCTCCCTTAGAATAGAAATGGTTCTTTTCTAATTTGTGTAAATTGATTACTTAAGAATTTATTATATATATATATGTAATATATGTGTAGTGTACTAGTATTAATTTTAAGTACGTGCTAATGTGTTAGAACAAAATGGCCCAATTTAACCCGGATTTGTTATTAAAAGACGAGCTGTCTTACGAAGCCCTTTTGCGTGGACTACCCCATGCTAATGTAACAGTCGCGGAATTACGAAGGTCAATTCGCGAATGTGGATTTGATGCACCCGTGCAAATAAACTATCTAAGCCAACTCGATTATGAAAGCGAGAAAGAAATTTGTAATGCCAAGTATAGTGAACTATACTTATTGTCTCAAACACTCCAAGACGAGAAATCTCCGGCAATAATTTTGCGGACTACCCAGAGAATAGAGCATTTAACCAGGCGAATAAAAAATTTGTCGATCTGGCCGAATCTCACAGAAATACCCGGTGATGTACAAAAGCTAGCAGACGAAGCTCTACGCCGCTTACCTTCAATTATTAACGATTTAAGACGAAAATCCGACTCATTCAGGATGGACGAAATAGAGAAATCATTAATGAAATTACACATCTCCCCAGTACAATCCCCCACCACTGGTTTACCCCCGCCTAACACGGATCGGAACTCACCCATCGTATCGCAAGTGCAAGCGAACCCAGAACAAAATACTGATACAGATGTAAATGCCCCTCCTCCCGAGCATTTTCAGTTTCGTCCCGGAAATAATGAATTGACCAACACCTCCAATGAATCCAATCGCCCTCATCGAGGAATTACACCTATGAACTATAACGCGGATCTATACGGTAAAATGACTCATCCTGTGGAGAAGATTTTAACCGAAATCCCTTATACAGATGGCTTAAATGTTTCCAAATTACTAACATTTATTAGTTATCTTCTTCAGATAAAGGATCTACAGCAGCTGAATGACTGGCAAATTTTACAAGTTCTGTTACCAAAGTGTAAACCCCCGTTAAAAAATCGTGTGCTAGAAGCCCTAACCTCTACATTCCCAGTAGAAGAGCTACATAGCTCTATAATAAAATACTTTATTCCCACCGGCATCTATGAGAAAATAAAAAGGAAGACAGTACTCCGAGTACAAGGACATCAGGAGAGATTAGCTCACTACATCTCCGATATTAGGGAGTCCTCTCGACTATTACGTGTAAGCTGGAATGAAACACAACTGGTGGACACCATTTTAATAGGCATGTCACCTGAAGAAAGATCTCGACTATCATTGATGAATAGACCCAATACAATTGCTGATCTAGAACAGTGCAGTATCCATTCTTCAAATGTATGGTACTCAGATCAAAATAGAGAAGCAATGAAAACCTCTGGAACTAATAGACATCAATTGTGTGCACTACTGCCTGATGTAACACCCTCGTATGAAAGACAAGTTTCTAATAGACCTCACCATGTGCGCAAAGCTGGTAAGTTAAGTGTAAACCCCGATAAAGCGGAAACCAAGTACCCACCTCGCAGAAAACCCACCTGTTATAATTGTGGCAAATATGGACACATAAGAAGAGAGTTCAAAAGTAAGCCATTAGAACGGAATAACCCCAATTCAAAAAACATGTAAGGCAGGGAGACCCGAAAACCTGTCTTCCGCAGCTACTCGAAATTGGGTAAACTAAGAGAAACCAATAATAATAATGAATTATTCTGTAACCAAGTAAAAAAAAAAAAAAAAGGTGCGAAAGAAATCGACCCCTATGTGAGAGAATTTCATGAAAAGTGTAATGCGATTAATAAATGTAAATGGAAAAAAAATCTACTACCATTAATACGAGTCGACTTAGGCATTACATCCCCCATCGCCTTAATTGATTCGGGATCTAGTAGAACTTTAATCAGCCAAGAATTAGCGGACATGTTAGCTAAACATCATCTAGTAAAACGGAACCAACTAGTGAATATAAAGTGTGCTACCGCTGATAAACGTAAAATAAACATAAACCTGAGTATTACCGTTAAGGTTAAAATAAAAAAACCTAAGTTGGATGTTTACAATGTTAGTATGTAAAGAATTAGGACCTGATTTAATATTAGGTGCAGATTTTATTAGTAAGACAGGAATGATTATTGACATCTACGAGCAATTATTTTATTTCAGATTTGACCGTACAAGGAAACATAAATTTGATAGTAATGAAGATAAACGTTGTTCATCTACTGCACATGTAATGCACCAAGATTCAGATTTATCTCACCTAGAAAGAAGAGATAGAGTCAGAATACTAAAACTAATAAAAGAATTTTCCTCGGTTCTTACACCAAACTAGGACTTACGGACCTAATAGAGTATAAAATTAATCTGAGTGATCAGAAAGTAATACGACTACCCCCGTACAAGTTGTCGCCTCCCAAGATGGAAGTCATGCGAAACCACATCAACATGTTATTGGACCAAGGAGTCATAGAACCCTCTACGTCCCCATATTCTTCACCCTCCTTTTTAGTACCGAAAGGACCAGATAAACACCGACTAGTTGTAGACTACAGGCAATTAAATAAAAGAATAGAATTTGAATCAATCCCTCTTCCAGACATCCATAGTGTGTTTCATTATTTTACTAAAGCTATGGTCTTTACGGTAATGGATCTGAATCAAGCATTTCACCAAATACCTCTTTCAGAAGAATCAAAACGTCTAACAGCGTTTGCAGTTCCTTTTAACTTGTACCAATTTACTAGGGTACCCTTTGGAATATCTCAAGGAAGTTCCGTATGTAGTAGACTATTGGAAAAGATATTTCATGACATTAAATTTAAATATGTGAACCACTATTTGGACGACATCGTTATATACAGTGAATCAATGGAACAACATCTCAAACATTTGCGTGAAGTGTTATCTCGGTTACTAAGAGCAGGATTAACGGTGAACCCAAATAAGGTAAGTTTTGCCGTCCCTCAGTTTTCTTTCTTAGGACACATCGTGAAAGCGAATGGAAAGGTAAGCATTGACCCCAAACGTACCCGCGCTATTAGAGAATTTGCACCCCCACGAGATGCAAAAGGTATAGCCCGATTTTTAGGTATGGTGAATTATTTCCACAAATATATTCCCCATCTTGCCGAAATAGCAGCACCCCTAAACTCCTTACGAAAGAAGGGAACGAAGTTCGAATGGAGCTCAATACATCAAAACGCGTTTGAGCAACTTAAAGAAAGTATTATATCTCCCCCAGTTTTGCAACTAGCTGATTTCACAAAACCATTTGTCGTGCAAACCGACAGTTCCAGTGTAGCGTTAGGTGCAGTGATATACCAAGAGATAGATAACTGTAGACTACCAATTAGTTATGCATCACGAACACTGAGCGATCAAGAAAGAAAGTATTCCGCAAATGAATTGGAATGTTTAGCAATTGTTTTTGCATTCGAAAAGTTTAAGCCCTTCCTAGAACATAAAGAATTCCTTTTGGAAACCGACAATCAGGCGTTATCATGGTTATTGAATCATCCTAAACAATTAGGACGAATTGGCAGATGGATATTGAAATTAAACTGCTACAAATTCAGAGTGCAGCATATTAAACGTACTCAAAATGTAGTTGCCGATACCCTGTCCCGTATGTTCCAGTCACCCACTAAAACTTCCGAAAACGTCGTGAAGCAGGAAATGGCAAGTGCTAACGCCGTAATTACTGAATTCCCCCTTGTCTTTACAAACATTGCCCTGTATCAACAACAAGACCCCTTACTGAAGCCTATTATAGAACAACTTACCCAAGGTATTAAATTCGAGAAGTACGTATTGAGTAAGAATGTACTGTGTCTCAAGATAAGAGACGGAAAGGAATTAAGAATAATAGCCCCGGATGTAATTAAGCCCATGCTGATGGAATACTTCCATTCATCTACCATAGGAGCCCATATGGGAGTAAATAAGACGATACATCGTATTCGAAAGGAATATCATTGGAACAATATGAACTGCGAAATAGCTACCTTCGTAAAGAAATGTTCATTATGCGCCCTTAGTAAACCAGCCAGAAATACTCAAGTAAGCCAGTTGATATCAGAAATCCCAAAGACTCCTTTTTTGAAACTTTATCTAGATTTCTCAGGTCCGTATCCACGATTCAAATCAGGAAATACCATGTTACTGATATGTGTAGATTCGTTCACCAAATTTGTTTGGATGTATCCCATGCGACGAGCATTAGCATCGACAACTGTTAAAATACTACAGGAAAGACTATTTAAAGACTACGGTACTCCAGTACGTATAGTATCTGACAACGGTCCGCAGTTTAAAGCAAAAGAATTTAAGAATATGTGTTTCAAGTTAGGGATAGACCATATAACCACTACAGAGTATCGACCGCAAGGCAATATTGCTGAAAGGTATCTACGAAACCTCAAATCTGCGCTAATCGCCTATCATGCGAACGATCACACGTCGTGGGACCAAAATCTATCCTGGATTCAATACGCTTTTAATTCAGCTTACCATGAAGGTCACAAGTCTACCCCATTCGAGTTACTATACAAGTATCGACCAAACCACCCTTTGTCCACAAGATGGAATATACACGATCTGCTGCCTCCGCAAATAACGGATAAGCAGATAAAGCGAATATGGAACAAAGCCCGCTCTAACTTAAGAGCAAGCTTGGAAAAATCCAGAAGATACCACGAGAAAGGTAATCATAGCAACTCAGTCAGGTACCAAGTAGGTGACTTAGTAATGTACAAGACTCACCCCATTAGTAGTGCGATTGATAAGACCACCTCTAAACTATCATTCCGATGGTGTGGCCCTTACCAAATCCAAAAGTACCTAACTCCAGTTACAGTAGCCCTGTGCGAACCTGCAACTCAGAAATATGTGCGGAGAACGCATATTTCGCAACTAAAGTTGTATAAGAAGAAGTGACGGTATAGTATAACCCAAAAAGGAAAAGGGAATACTAGGCAGTAAAGAAAATTATATTTCTGAATCCACGTGGAAAAATGTAAAACGTAGAGTTTGGAAACGAGGCCTGATCAACCTGAGTTCCAGTTCTGCGAAGCATGCATTAATGAATAATCATTAACTAGATGGGTACTAACACTCATTAACTACATGAGTTATATAGGACTCACAGAAGACAAGTTAGAATTCTAAATAGTAAAGATTTAGAAAGTTACTCTACAGAAGAGAGAGTAAAACAAACAAAAACCCGGTAGTAAATTTAAGTGATAGAGATAAGAAAGAGTTTTGTGTTTTAATTGTGTAAATATTAAGTGTAAATAGTATGTAAAAAAAAAAAAAGGGTAGTTAATAAGAATATAAAGTATACTGTGTAGTAACTATAGGAAATAACTATGTGGACAACGTTGTAAAGTGTCCAACAACTATGTGAAAGAAATTACACACACTAACCCCATTCATACTCCCAGTCCCCAATTGTGAGTTAGACTCAAAAAAAAAAAACTTAACCGTAGCGTGCAAATTAAGCGGTGGAGTATGTGACGATTTAAATTGTACCAATAATCAAAATAATAAAAAATTTTAAAAATTAAGGTTGCGAGCTATTAAGCCATTTAAATCTCACTGTATTAATATAAAAAAACCTGTATGTACTCAGTATGAGAGGAAGCAGTAATTAGTTAGTAAGAAGATACTCTAATAAAAAGATAAATTGTAAAGAGTTATTAATATCGTATTTAACCCTTTGCTTGTGATCAAGCACTGACCTGTTGATTCCAGACTCGACATGTTTTCCGAGTCTTGTGTAAGTTAGAATAAGATAAAAAACCTAATGTTAATAATTAAAAATCTGAAGACACAGATAGTCGCTAAAACAACTAATTTAAATTATGTATATTTGTTTAGGGATAGTTTGTATAAATAAAAATGTTAACATAAAGAGAGACAGGGACTATATTCTCGCGCAGTAATTGCCCCTCTACCATTTTGTCCAGTACCAGGCGAAGGGAGCAGAATTTCGCTCTCTCGCAATGGTGACTTCATACAGTACGGACGTAAGAGTTATGCTCTTACACTATGTTACCGATATTTTCGTTTACCTTAATGTGGTATACAAGAAATAGCTGCTTAAAGCATATGTATGTGTTAACTAGTATAGTTATGTAAAAAACAAGAGATTTAAAGTGTAACTCGAAACGTAAAAAAAGGTGTAACACAAGATGACTTCGAACTTCAAGAACTAACAACACTTCCAACATCATACCTGGAAATGTGAACTATCAGAAGCCACAAGCTCTAGTACACACGACAGAACATGCAGATCAGGACATCCGAGAATCTACAAGTACCATCGTAGAAGGTTCAACCTGCGGACTTTGGAGCCCTTTACTGACGAAGACCAGACCGAGATGACGGCGTCTCTATTCCGATTTCCCAAGACGGACACCCCAGGACGAGTTTTCTGCATACCAATTAAAAGGTGACTCGATAGCCTGTCTATCGAGGCTTACTAATATTTGTTACACAACACACCTTGAAAGAGACTTTTCAGAAACAATTAACTTTGTAAAGATTAATAAATTAAATGTAAGAATTTCATGTAACTATTCAAACTTCATACGTTGTAACAGCTTATATGCTAATGTATAGTAATATAATTCAAGTAATAATACCATTCTTCCAATGGTTAAATAAAAGAAAGTCTTGCAAGCTAATATCATGAATTGAGTATGACTAAAAGTTTTAATGAATAAATACCGAAGGTTACCCGGATCCGAGGTATAGCTAAATAGAATCAATTTTGATCCCAAAGGTTAAAGAAAGCATTCAAATAACTCTAATAATTTAATTAGTAATGTCATGGGATCTGTCAGTAAATGTTTTTAAATGTTAAATAAAGAGAAGTCTTCTTGTTACACACATATGAGGAGTGCTTAAATCAATTGTATACCTTGCCATTGTTTCCTTACACAGTTAGTAAGTAATTTGTTATGTTAATTATTTGTGATACATTCTGTTACAACGTAGGCAGCTCATCTAATTAACGGAGTTTAATTACGATGGGTTCCCTGGATTTGTAACGCGGCGTACAGACGTTACAATAGTTGCAACTAGTTAATAGAGTATTGATCATGTAAATAAAAAATCAAAATGTCAGTAATTCGTTAAGAAAAATAATCGAGATGCGAAGTAGGAGTTTTGTCACAATTTTAATAACAAAGTAAACCAAAAAAAAAATGTAATGCTAAACAAATAAAATAACATTTTATTTGTGTTCGCAAAATATGTATTTGTTATTGTATTACCTGTTGTTTTTCTCTGCCTAAGTACATCAGACGACACCCTGGCAATTCGCGAAGAAGGTAAGCGATACCAGTTTAAGTTTTTTCATTTTAAAAAAACAAGCAAAATTTCAGTTGCCGCTTTTAATAGGCACAGATTTTTAGATGGTTACTATTTATTTTAAACTCGTACTGTTTTAGTTGGCGCCCGTAAACAGCGACGTTGTGAATTAAAAAATTAAAATAAATTAATTTACAACCTGATCGAAATGGCAGAGAAAAGCGAGAGTGCAAATTTATGTGAAGATATTGTGGAGGGGTCAATTTTAAATGTTACGCAAGACGATTTAATATCGACAAATATTAACGAGAGTGTAGACAATACAACAGACGAATTAACGAATGAGACGGTAGATGCTAAGAGTAGCAGAATAGACAATGTAGACGTACTTAGTCAATTAGCATTATTTATGGAAATGATGAGTAGTAAATTCGATCGACAAAATGAGAAATTTGACCGACAAAACACGAATTTGAATGAGTTTAGAACGGAAGTAAATGATAAACTTGACAAACAAGATGAGAAAATGAAAACAGAAAATAATCATTTAAAATCTGAAATCAAATCAGAAATAAATACTATAAATATTAAACTTGCTGATTTAAATAACGAGTTCATGAATGTGAGGAGCGAATTGAGAGCGAGTGAAATAAATATGAATAGCCGCTTGGAAAGTATGAATGAGGTTATTGTTGGAGTGAAAGATGAGCTGACTAGTGATATAAATAAGATACAAACAGAAATGAAAAACGAGATAAAAATAATTAACGAAAAACAAAAAGAGAAAATGTTAGAGACAAATAAAAAATTTGACACATTGACAAGTAAAATTAATGATAAAATTATAAAGCAAAATGACAAAATTGACAGTAATGTTCAATGTATAATTAATGAGTGTGAACAAATCAAACGAGCAAGTGAAATACAAGAAAATATAAATGATGAATTCAGAAGTAACTTTGAGCAGATTGATGTAATTAAAACTGATGTAACTAGTTTGAAAAGTAAACACACAGAACACGAAAAAGAAATAACTAAAGTCAGAGAAGATTTAAGTGTAGCAATTAACCAAAAATTTACTAGTGTGAGTGAGAGAGTGAACATGGAAGTAGAGTTAAGCTATTTTAGTAATGAAAGTAGGGGAGTGAACCACATACAATTTTTGAACTCTATAAAAAGTTTTAATAAATATAACCAAGAAAGTTGGGAGATTAAATTAGTAAGAATTTTAAAGTACTTTAAAGGGGATGCTAAAATATGGGCGGATGCTCATAACGATAACTGGGTAGATTTTAATGAGTTTGAGCAAACATTTAGAAATAAGTACTGGTCAGAAGAGAAACAAGAGGGGTTACGCAGTACCATAATGGGGTGGGGCAATTTTAATATTAAGCACATGAGTATTATGTCGTATGTAACGAGACTATATAGTCACGTTAAATATTTAGAACCACCAATGCCTCTTTCATCTTTTATAAGATACATTAGTAAACATTTACCTAAGGACATACGGTCCACAATCAGAACCCGGGAGTTTGCTAATATCGCAGAGTTAGAAAAAATACTAGAAGCATACCAGAGTATGAAAGAGGAAGAAGACAATAAATACCAGTTTAGGATTAATGAATCGAATCAAATAAATACTGAAATAAGACAACCAGACCATTTTATTAGTAATGTGAGTAGATCAGGGGAGGGGGCGTGGTTGTGTCCAAACCCTAGTTGTGGAGCTAGTAATTATAATGGGTCGCGGAATCAATGTTACTGGTGTCAGGGTCCGAGGAGTAGTGCCCAAGGGAGAGTGGAGAATTATAATAGGGGTTGCGATCAATTTAGAGGGAATCATAGAGGGAGAGGTTTTACCAGTAATCGGGGAGTGTCAGGAAATTTTAATCATAGAGGAAGAGGGGGATATGTTAGCAACCCAAATGAAACTCGGGGCGTGGGAGCACCAGCTCATAATCAAACCAGTAGGGGGGTTTACAGTGAACCACCACCTCCAATACCGTTAAACTAATCAGGGCGGTTGAAAAAGAAAGCCCCCAGCCGTCTAGTAATCACCTAACAATAGGGTCACTAATTACCAATATACATAATGATCTATCCGACGAAGAAGCAGGAGAGAGTAGTAATGCTTTTGGGATGGCAGAATTTGAAGCCGAAGTGTTTGATTCTAAATACATTTTTCTAGTAGATTCAGGGAGTGAACTGACCGCTATAGACGATAGAATGTTTGAAAAAATAAAAAATCAGACTACAGAGACAATTCCACAATTACCAGTACTGGGAATTAGTGTTATAGGAGTAACGGGTGTTCGCAGTAAAAAAGTAACTAAACAAATAATGCTACAATTAAAAGTAAATGAGAACACAATAAATGTACCTTTCTTAGTTATCCCAGGATTAAATATGGGAGCTATAATAGGTAATGATTTCTTGAATAATTTCAAAGTAGAGTTAAACTATTACACACAGACTATGAAATTAAATGATAATAATAATATAATTGAAATACCATTCATACAAAAGAAAGTTGTAGGAATGAAAGCTTTAAGAATAATTAGTAAGGGAATGTTAATTTCTGACAATGATATAAACGAGTGTAGGCTTTTAATGATAAATTATTGTAACCTAAGAGTAAATAGAAATGAATTACTTGAAAATGAAAATAGTTGGGAGGAGAAAATGAATAAAATCTTATATCAAGATGGGGAATTTAGCTATCAAGACAGGGAGAAAATAGTATTAATAATAAACAAAAATAAATCAGTTTTTTCAGACGAACCCGGTTTAGTAAAGAATTTTAAGGGTAAATTAGTCGTTAAAGACAAAACACCCTTTGCACCTAAAACCTATCCGGTACCATACTCCAAGAGGGGTTTAGTACAGGAGGAAATAAATAAAATGTTGAGGGAAGGTATAATAGAAAAATCTACCTCACCATATTCCAACCCTTTAGTAGTGGTGACAAAGAAAGATTTATCGATAAGATTATGTTTAGACGCTAGACAAGTAAACAGAATAATTTTTCCAGACAGAGAATCACCGGAACCAGTAAGCGAAATTCTGCAACGTTTTAGTGGGACCAAATACATCACCACTTTAGACTTGACTGCAGGTTACTGGCAGGTAGAGCTGGAAGAGGAGTCTTGACAGTATGTGGCATTTCTATACAATGGTAGGAATTACCAATTTCGAAGACTACCTTTTGGACTCAACGTAAGTGTTTCAATTTTTATCAAATGCCTGGATTATGTGCTAGGGAGAGAGATTTTAGAATTCACAACCGTTTATGTAGACGATATAGTAATTACGTCACCAGACATTGATACACACTGTGAAAGGTTAGATAGGGTATTAAGTAGACTGCATGAATATGGCATAACAGTTAAATTTAAGAAGTCAGAATTTTTGAAAGAACAAGTTAATTTTTTAGGACATATAATTTCAGCAAGGGGTATCAGTACAGACCCTAAAAAAGTAGAAATAATACAAAATTTTCCGATACCAAAAAATGTTAAACAGTTGCAAAGTTTCTTAGGCTTGTGCAATTATTATAGGCAATTTGTAGACAAATATTCATAATTAACAGTACAATTGGGACATTTATTAAATAAAGACAATCAATGGCAGTGGAATTTAAAAGAGCAAAATATATTCGAGCTGATAAAAAATAAATTTTTAAACACAGTCATATTAGCCCATCCTAATTTTTCAGAACAATTTTATATACACACAGACGCGTCAGACATTGCATTGGGAGTAGAGTTGTTTCAGTTAGATGGGAGTGGTAACCACAGAGTAGTAGCTTTTGCAAGTAGATCTCTATTAACTAGTGAAAAGAACTATACTACGACAGAGAAGGAGGCGTTATCAATAGTTTTCGCCTGTAGAAAATTCACAACGTACTTATTAGGAAATAAGGTAATCATAAGATCCGACCATCAAGCTTTAACGTTTTTAAAAAACTGTAAATTAACACATGGTAGGTTAGTGCGGTGGATGCTAATATTACAAGAATATGACTTAACAATTGAGTATTGTAAGGGTAAAGAAAATATAGTAGCTGATGTCCTATCCAGAACAGATTTTGATAATAATACCAAAGTAGACGTAGCAAATACATATAAAATATTTATAGTAAAAGAAGTGGGGGAAGTAGATATGAAAAAATTAATAAGTAACTTAGCAGCAGAACAAGAGAGAGACACCGAACTTAATAAAATAATATAAGCTTTGAGTCAAATACCCAACGTACCTCATAAGTGGGAGAAACATTTTAGTTTGTTTAATAAACACTTATTTCATCGGGCAAATGAACAGGGAGATGATTGGAAGGTGTGCATCCCTAAAGTTATAATACCTGAAGTAGTGAGAGATTGCCATCTAAGGTATGGTCATATAGGCCCCAAGAAATGTAGTGACATATTAAAAGAGTCATGTAAATTTAATAATATGGAAAGAACGCTGCGTAAAATATTACAAACGTGTGAAATTTGTCAGACAGCTAAAGTAAACAATCGTAAACAGGAGGGTTTAATGCAGCATGTAATGCCAGACAGTCCTTTAGCATTAGTTGCCATTGATTTATATGGCCCCTTACCCAAAGGTCGTGGCGGGGTAAATTATTTATTTGTTGTGTTAGATGTTTTTACCAAATTTGTAAAATTGTACCCGATTAAAAAGGCAACCTCATCAGTATTGGCTAGGAAGATAGTAAATGAATACCTTGTTGAAGTAGGTAAGCCTAAAATAGTATTATCAGATCATGGTTCACAGTTCACCAGCAACACCTGGCGGGAAACTTTAGGTTGGGAAAATATTTTAATTAAACATACATCAGTGTATCATCCACAGTCAAATCCAAGTGAACGTGTTATGCGGGAGTTAGGGAGGATGTTTAGGACCTTTTGCCATAAAAAACATTCTTTGTGGGCTACTTTTGTGTGCAAGATAGAGGGGTATATTAACAATAGTTTACATGAATCCACTAGTTACAGCCCATGTGAGTTAATGTTTCAGAGAAGGCCGTCACGCATATTAGAAGAGCTAGTAAAATTTCCAACCCGGACAGAAATACCACATGATAGGAAATTGGTAATCGCTAGGGAGCGCCTGCTAAGTAAGGCCGAACAGCGGAAACGGAGACATGACCGGAATTTAACACCCATACAATACGAGGTAGGACAACTAGTATTAATAAAAAATCACGATCAATCATCAGCGTTGGACAAAGAAATTAAAAAATTCTTCCTGTTGTATGACGGTCCATATGAGGTTAGCCAAGTGAAAATGGAGAATGCTTATGTTTTAGTAGATTTGCAAACTCGAGAAATAAAAGGAACTTATAATGTGACCCAATTAAAAAAGTATTACCTAGCTGAGTGATGATAGATATTTTTGTGATTATTAAAATTTTCATACACAAACAAACATCTTTATATTTTATTATGATAATATTTTATTATTATTTATACACATATTATGGTATTTTAAAAGCAGGAGGGATCCTCCCACATTTTCGGGCGGTCACGACCTCACCAGTCCTGATCGTGGTTTTCGGCACTTGGAGGCGGACCATGGTTGACGGAACTTCCTTCGGGCGGTGAAACGACGATGGTCCGGCTCCACAAAATTGGTTGAGAATAGAAATTTAATCTTACTGTTGAACGGGGAGGGGGACCCCTAAGGTATGTGTTATACGATATTTTTTTTACACTTTAGGCGTACCTTACCACATACCAACATTGCCTAGGCGTGTAAATAAATAATTTTAGTGAGGCAGTGTGTTCAAACAAAATTTACTCTTACGTAATAAAATCTATTATGCAATAATAAAATGTAACCAGGTCACGAGTAAATAGAATTTGAAAATGAAATTAAAAGTGTAAGTTATGTAATTTTGGTAAATCTAAAAAGTGAATGGTTTATTTTCATGTAATAACAACATCGTTAAGTGTAAATAGATTAATTTAAGTGACTAAGTAAATATTTTTTTGTACTTATTATTTTATGTTAATGAAGGTCAAGGTAGGGAAAGTTAAGAAAGAAATGTATGGGGTTAAAAAACCACCAAGACTAGAAATGTCATGTAATGTAAATTGTTAATTTTAATTTTACAAAATATATTTTACTTGTGATTCCCCAACTTTTCGGGCGGTTACGGCCTCACCGAACCCTGACCGTGGAATTGGTTTAGCTTTAACAGCTATGGTTGGGGCTCATTGCGTCACGTTCTGCCTTAACTGGCCATAGCTGTTATCGTTGTAAAGGTGAATTTTGAAATTGACAGGGGGGTAATTTAGGGGAATCACCAAACTATGGAACAGCGGCTGCCACTCTGTCCACGTGGGGACAGCATAGCCAGGTGGTAGACCCGTCTTGAGGGCTTTTCAATATGTAACAAGGATATGTCGATATCCACAATCTTTAAAATGTCAAGCCGAAGCAAAGACACGGATATGTCCAATTCCTCCAACTATGCAGTCTTTGTGAAAGCGAATGGGCGCTACAGTCCAACACAAATTACAATAGTGTGTGTGGGTGGGAGGTTGCTCCGGCGAGCAACGTGCTTAAATTTTGTAAATTAAAAATGCTAAATCAATTTTGCTCTAATAAAAATGCTTGTATTACGCTTTGATAAATAGGGGTTCATACATTCAGTATAATGTGTTCATTCTATATTTTATAAATGTATTATTTTATTGTGTTAGAGGTAAGAATTGATAACAAATATGTGTTTTATATAATTGGTGTAATTTTGAAATGAGTAAAATAAAGTAAATGACTAGACCGACCGGCAGGCGGTTTGCATAGTACCAGAGTCAGAAAAAGGGGAAACGATGATGGTAGATGTAAGGATTGCTAAAAATATGTATTTCATAGAATGTGTATAATTTTGAAATGTATTTTCACTTTGCGAGGAATGTCAGCTGATCAGTAGTAAAATGTCACTGTTAAATTGTTTATTGATGTTCAAGGTAATTAATGTTAAATATAATGCTTTAATGTGGTAAAGATGCTATTTCAAATGAGGAGAAAAGTAATTTAATGTAGTAAGATTTTAAATGAATTGTCAGAGATAATAAAAGCTAGCTTGTGGGTGATTAATATTTTGTGGGACATATAGATCAGTCCAAGATAAAGTTAAAGTTAAAATAGTAGTAGAGAGAATAATATTGTCTTGTGACAGAATGACAGTAATGACAGAATGAGAATAGTAAAGAAAAGAGATTTATAATAGAATATAAAATTTTGATTGAAACCAGTGACAAATTTTGATAGAGCTTGAAAATAATGTAAAGCTATAAAGTGTTTATTTGAATAATTTAAATATCAATTTGATTGTTATTTATAATAATATTTTGTTATTTTGAATGTTTTATTTTATTGTGTTTTGTGTTGAAAGACAGAATTTTAAAGGTGTTTAATGTATTTTCAGGTGTAACTTGTACATAACGTATGTAGGTCAAGGTTCTTGACTTGACCCAGTTTTGATCAGCTGATAGGTGAGGTCATATACTAGGGACATTTAGCGAGGAAATAAAGCCAATTTTGCTGTTAATTGATTTGAACAAATTTTAAATAATTTCAATATGGCAAAAAATATTTTAATAAACTTAAATTTTTTTGAATTTAAAATTTTTGAAAAAAAAATTTTAATTTTTTGATTTCCCGCCTGCCATCTAATTGATGTTTGTAAACCTTGATTATTTTATGGTTTGTGTACTAATCGTGTTTATTTTATTGAATTGTATTGTTAGAATAGAGGTGTAATCACATGTTAGGTTAAGGATGTGCTTATTTTAAGAGATGTTTAAAAGGATGTGCTTATTTTAAGAGATGTTTAATTTGTTCATTTTCTAATAACAAAAAACTAGTGAAGAGAATTATTCAGTATAGATGCAAAATTTGTGTTTTGATTTTCAAGGAAAACAGCTAATGAATTCTAACTTCAATAAATTTTCAAAGAATATTTTGATCTTACAGTATGTAGTATAAGTGTGTACGCGCCCAGTATTTGCCAAAGGCGACCCAGTTTGCATATAAGGGGAACATATCGGTTGAGGATCTGGCGTGATCTAAGCCAGGGAGTTAAAATTTTTGGGGTAGCATGATAGAAGGTGAGGTGCGCTGTGGTGCGTATCTGTTTGATTTTTCGGTGTTGGGATCTCTTACAGAGAAGTCCAGTGATCTCGTTCAGATGCGTCCATAGTCGCCGAGCCAGGGGGGTCATTTACCCATGAGGTGTAAGAACAAAGGGGGGTTGTTGGCACCAGTTCCTCACCGATCCTCTTAGGGGTTTTAGCAATGAGATTTCTTCTGTCTCGACAGAAGACCTCTCATGGGGGGGGTACTGTAACGGGCCAAAATTGCGGGATTTTATTTTATTAAATTTTGGGGGGCTTTATTAAAATATTTGTAAATTTATTTCCCTTTGTGACAAACCACGTGCTGAAAGAACGGTGTTGTAACGAAGCAGTAGTACGTGACCATAGTTGTGCAATCGGTATAGAGGAATTTACTCAGCCTTCATTTCCAAGAACCTTGCGAGTGTGTGACAGCGTGCCCATATGCATCACACAACCAGGCGCGCGGACCCACGCGGTAGGGAACCGCAAAGATGGCCAAGTGAATAATTTCTGTTCGCCTCCTTTACTAAGGTGACGGATATAAAATTCAAGGTCCGCCCATATCGTGACGTCAGCCAGTGCCTAGCAAATATCCTAATACGAAGAATGCACCATCAACTGCATGTGTTGAATGGAAATGACCAGCGACGAACAACTAGAAGGCATTGGTTTCCACAACCAAAGACGCACTCAAGTTAGCGGCGCTTGCTACGCCGTTCTGCCCAGTTCATCTCACCTACAGACCGCATGTGGTCAGTTTAAAGTCCACTGAAAGTTTTTTTAAGAGGTCGGCCGACCTAGCCGGTAAAAACCCGGAACATTATTCAAAAGTGAACTAACTAAATCAGAATGAAGTGAGTGCGTCGAAAGAAAATACGGTAAATGATGAACGCATGACTGTCGGACATTCAAACGAGGACTTGGTGCGGGCCACGCGATGAGGTCGGAGGAGACGCCGTTGCGCAAGTAAAAGTAGTCATATCAAAATTTTAATGATGCCATAAAACTGATCAAATAAATTTGGGGTTTTGTAAAATTGGTATGTGAGTTGTGTGTGGGCATTGCTGGGCCGTCTTAATAGTTTCATTAAGTTATAGTTGCAACTAGTTAATAGAGTATTGATCATGTAAATAAAAAATCAAAATGTCAGTAATTCGTTAAGAAAAATAATCGAGATGCGAAGTAGGAGTTTTGTCACAATTTTAATAACAAAGTAAACCAAAAAAAAAAATGTCATGCTAAACAAATAAAATAACATTTTATTTGTGTTCGCAAAATATGTATTTGTTATTGTATTACCTGTTGTTTTTCTCTGCCTAAGTACATCAGACGACACCCTGGCAATTCGCGAAGAAGGTAAGTGATACCAGTTTAAGTTTTTTCATTTTAAAAAAACAAGCAAAATTTCAGTTGCCGCTTTTAATAGGCACAGATTTTTAGGTGGTTACTATTTATTTTAAACTCGTACTGTTTTAAAATTCTCTTTTCTCACTTAATTATGTTCATTCCCTACCTATCTCTCACTTCTGGGCTTTTTATTACTTTATTCACAATTGTTAGTTATACTGTTAACAAGTTTCATATCATTATAGAGTTATTCACAACATTTAATCTCTATTTCATTGGTTAGTGTACTTTAGTGGTTATTATTTTATTTTATTTTAATAATTATCATTTACATTTATTTGATTCTTTTTCATTATCATTTGAGTTTACTATTTCTCATTTCCTTTTCTATATCATTTGTTTGTGTCTTATTATATCTTATCATTTTATTTCACTTTATTTGTTGTTTGTTTCCTTTTCATTTACCTTCTCGTTTGATTTCATTTTATTTCATTTGATTTCATTTTATTGAGTCAATCACTTGGGTTGGGTCATAGTCATTTGTCTCGTCATAGTCATTTTATTTTCATTAGTTATACGTTTAATATAGTTGATTCATAGTTTTTTCCCTGGTATTGGGGTGGCTTTTTTGTGTTGTAACAATATTAACATGTAGTAACTGTTCAGCAAAATTTCTTAATACATTTTCAAATTATGGGTTGAAGGGATAGAACCACTTTATCAAAAATATTGTTACGACATCACAGAACAATCTACGTGATTATCGAATGTTCCAGAGTAGAGGAATCTAGTTGAATGTTGTGACGTACGTAATTCTCAGCGCATTTGCTAGGCTGTGCCAGAATTCACACGGCCGCACACACTGTGTCAAGGCCGCAATTAATTAATGCGTAGTTGTGGAATGTTCTGGTCATTGAACGGGGTATAAATACTAGGAGGCAGCGGCCTTAGTTTCAGTTTATTGTCAGGCGATTACAAATGATTACTGTGTGCGTTCAAGTGGTTATTAGTGAAGTGTTGTGTTTTATAATCGGGCAGTATAATTGTAATACAATTGTGTTTTATATTAGTTGACATTTTATTGCGTGTGCACAATTTTTATTTGATTTGTTGTAATAGACTGTGTTGTTAATTAACAACTGTTTAACTGTGAAAATTAAAGGTGTGATTAGTGACTTAATTGGTGTCTTGTATTTCGTTTTCCACTGTGCCTATGACAATCAAGTAGACCATCATAACAGTGGTGTCAGAAGTGGGATAGAACCATTAACAGTGGAAACAGTGGACACTTTGTACAAAACGAGTGTAGTTCGTAATTAATCGGTAAACAATGGATGCCAGTCAAATAATATAAAATTTCAGACGCTGCTGTTGCACACAGAGGAACGACACTGACAGAAGCCGGAAGAAGCAGAAAGAAAACAGGATGAGAAACACAGGCAGGAGGTGGAAGAAGCAGAGAAATGACACGATAAAAAACGCAGGCAGGAAAGAGAAGAGGCTGAGGAACATCAGAAAGCACTAATGATAAAGACAGAAAAAGACATAGAAAATAAGTCAGTAGAGAAAGTCACTTTGTCTCCAATAGGGACAGTTCATGTCAAAGCTCCAACCTTTGACGGAAGTACAGTAGTCACTGGGCAACGTACCTGCGCCAATTTGAAGCTGCTGCATGCGCAAATAATTGGACAGAGAAAGACAAGGCAGTCTCACTCTGCTTGCATTAAAAGGACCCGTGGCAGAACTACTACAGAAAGTCCCACCTGACAGCCAGAACATCTATGCCAAGTTGATAAAAGCTCTAGAATTATGGTATGGTGATAAACATTTGCGAGATGTGTACTGCACCCAGTTGAGAGCAAGGCAACAGCATGCCGGGGAGAGCCTTCAAGAGTCTGAAGCAAGTATATCGACAAACTAAATAGACTGGCCTATCCTGAAGCACCAGAAGATTTTCGAACAAGTTTTGCGATGCAGACATTTGCTGCCGGTGTCTGAGATAACGAACTGCAGCAAGTGTTACGAATGGCAAGACACCAGAACAGTGCAGATGCCCTGGTACATGTTTGCAATTTGAGGCCGCCAAATCAGCGTCTGGTTGGACAAGTCACAAACTGCCCGCTAAAAGATCACGACGGCACAGACAATGAGGAAGAAGAACAAGAAACAGAGACTCGATGGTCGGCGCCACAGAATAAAATAAGAAAGGATGGAAGACCGAAGTGTTATAGATGTGGGAAACCTGGACATCTACAACGAGATTGTCGGATTAGAATTCAGCAGCAGGGAAACGAGCAGTAGTTGGTACAACGGGGCGGGTGCTGACTAACTGGAGAAACGAAGCCCCTAGACAATACGCAATTTCTACACTACAGAAAATTAGCAGGAGCTTGGTGGTTACCGGATTCGATCAAGAAAGGCCAACCTCAATTACAGTTGACACAGGCGCAACAGTTTCTATTGTGTGGCCCGACGTGGTGAAAGATCTCAAGCCAATCTGGTGCTCTTGCAGCTTGCAAACAGCTACTGGACGGCCTGTAAAAGTGTATGGAAAAGTGGAGATACACCTACGCCTCGGTCAACTTGAGTTTAATCATCAAGTACTTGTTGCAGACATTGTGGATGAAGCAATTCTTGGTGCGGACGTTCTGAACACATACAAATTAATAGTCGACTTCAAAAACAATGTATTGAGGATCGGAGGACAAAAGGTAATGCTCTCCACAATGATTACATCAGAAAAATCGATGGACGTTATAGATCAAGTGGCCGTAACTGTTCCGCCAAACTCCGAAAAGATCATCATGCTTAGAACCGAGGTAGATACTAGGGGCAACCAGTGCACTATATTTGAAACCCAGGTAGTCAGCACACTGGGCATACTAATTGCCAGAAGTTTAGTAAAACCTGACGAAACCGGAAATGTATCTATTAGAGTGGCGAATATTTTAGATCAAGCTGTCACTTTACAAAGCAATACGCTCCTAGGCAAATTGACTCCTGTGGCCTGGGTAGCTGGAATGATGCAACGAAGATCCAGTTCTTCAGATACTTTCAAGTTACCAGAGGAACTGCAGGAATTATTGAACAGATCTTCTAACGACCTCTCAAGTGGTGAGGTAAAAGAACTCACACAATTTTTACATGAATTCAAAGATTCTTTTGCAGTTCGGGGTCAGTCATTAGGAAGAACCTCTCTGGAACAACATCGCATCAATACTGGGGACACAACACCAATACGCCAACCTCCTCGAAGACCTCCATTATCTAGGCAAGAGGAAATGTCTCGGTTGGTACAGAACATGTTGACAGAGGGAGTAATCGAGCCTTCGTCAAGTGCTTGGTCTTCTCCGGTAGTGCTGGTAGCGAAGAAGGATGGTGGATTGCGTTTCTGCGTAGACTACAGGAGGTTGAATGACGTCACAAAAAAAGACTGCTATCCATTACCTCGCGTTGATGATACACTCAACACGCTGTCTGGAGCACAGTGGTTTTCCACATTACATTAGACCTGAAGAGTGGATATTGGCAAGTGGGTCTTCATCAAGAAGACAAGGAAAAGACCGCTTTCTCGACCCCAAGTGGCTTATTCCAATTTAATGTCCTGCCATTTGGACTATGTAATGCACCGGCAACATTTGAAACATTGATGGACCTGAAATTATTGAATTATGAATTATGATGTTACATATGAATATTTTAAGAATGTTATAATGTCAAGGAGTGGATTAGAAGTTTTTAATGAAATTTTTAAATTATATTAAATTTATATTGGGATTAAAGAATTGGCCAAAAAACAAAACAAAAAAAAAAAAAAAAAAAAAAAAATATTGGAAAGATTGGAAATACTGTAATAAAGATTGTTATTGCCGTTTAACAACCGAGTTTTAATTGCAAGTCCAGTCTCACTGGACCCAGCGCATTTTTTTTGCTTCTCTAGGCCTTCCGCCTAGTTTTAATTAACTAGTGGCCCCTCTTTCAAAACAAAACAAACAAAAAAATTGGTTTTTTTATGAAGCATAAAAAATAATAAGAGGGGTTACAAATGGTAGCAGAGCGCGGTTGATTCTAGGGTCGAACCCTTGGGACCTTGGGTGTGACGGGGCTTGCAAACTCGGAAATAGTTTGAAAAACTTCAAAACTTTTGGAAATGAATACAGAGGTAGATGCAATGGCAGGTTTAGCATTTTATGTGTATATGTGTTGTCAATGAATAATTGTTATTTGATTTGGAATTGTAAACCTGATGCCGCCACGTGGCATGCGTTTTAGTGGGTTTTTTTTGTGGTTGAGACTGGACCTTACCGGAGATCACGGGGGAATAGGTTGCCTTATAAATAGTTATGGAAGTAATAGCGCGTGGGGTTAGCAGGATGCGTTATGGCCCGACCGGAAGTCGGTACCGTCATTGACCAGATTTAGTCTCTGAAGTTTATAATAAATGTCTTTGTTGAAATGTTATATGTTGTGGTAGGTGTTCGGTGGTGTGGATTGTAGTTCTATGTTCGTGTTTGATGTTGTTTCTCCTCTTGAGTGTGGTGGCTGATGGAGAGTTGGTTCTGGAGTGGATCAGGTTTTCGCAGCGCTAGGGAACCCGGAGGTCGCTCAAAGGAAGAGTCAGTACCTGAGTTTTTTCTGTTTTTGTGACTATGTTTTGTAAGTTAGGTTTGTGTTAGGTGTTTCGTGGGGATTTATGTTTGGTTGTTGTGTGTTGTGAATTGTGCAATTCTGGCGGCGGTATGCTACCAGAGATTGCCCCACCCCATTTCAGGGGTTCTCCAGAAACTTTCGGTGTTGGATGGAGTAGATGAGGACAGGTTGTTGGTCTTCTTGGACCTGGTCCTGCAGTTGGCAGATTTCCCGGGGGTGTCCGATGGGGAGGTCTTATCCCTTATATACCCGTATTGCCGGGGTTCATTGGCAGGGTTGGTCACCAACGCTCTGCGTCGGGGCGGCAGTGTCGACGCTTTCCATGGGGAAGTGTTTGACTTCTTCATACCCCATCGACGACGTGCCCAGCTTAAGTTTGATTTATTCTATCGCCTACAGGCCAACGGAGAGGCATTGCGGGACTTCGTGCACGATATACGGAAAGCTGCCCGGGTATTAAGGTTGGGGTTGCCTGAGACGGAAGTTATACAAGCAATTCTGGAAGGACTGAATCCCCAAGAGAGATCTCATTTGATATTCGCAGACCGTCCCGTTGTTTTGCGGATCTGGACCGGTTGTGTGTGGTTTCTAGTACTGTTCAGGCGGGGGACGAGTCCCGGGGAAGAGCTGCTAAAGATGTCCAATGCTCCAGTGGTTTATTAGGAAAAGCTAAAGAAGACAAACATGGCGGTTGGAGGAGAACACAAGAAACAGTAAGAAAAACTGAGTATTCCGGTAGTAATGGAGGCTACAAGGGGGTGGTGAGTGGAAAGACGGTAACAACAGCTACAGCACAGAAAACAAAGAAGTATGAAATTAGCAGGGGAAGAAGAAGTTATATCAGGGGACAAACATCGGCAAGTAGGGATCCTGTAGGAAGTCTTTATTCCTATTTGGAAAGAAAAGAAACTTTAAAGGTTCCAGAGGAAGTACCAGTGCCTAATAGAGTTGTGGATGAAGAAGGTGAAGAGAAAGAAGAAAAGCGGAATAACTTCTGTGGATCGATACAAGAGGACAAGAACACGTCTGTTAATACGGAATTACAGGACTCAGAGAGGACGTCATGGTTGAATCCAGATGCCGTGGAATTTGTTCCGGTATCTCCATCTCGGTTCATGAGGGATGCAGATCCTGTAACATCATCATCGCCTACGCCGGGATATGAGAAGTCACTTGATGGTGTAGCTTTACCATCGCCAGTAGAAATTAATTTAGTCATTGCACATGAACCTGGACAGCTGGATTCCAGGGTCGAAAATGTTGAGGACGTTGTAGTTGCTGAGAGTGGTGAAGGAGTGGAATCGAAGGAAGAGGCAGAAGAGCGGTCTACAGATGCTGCACAGGGAAGTATAGTTGAAGGTGTTAGGGAGACTGAAGAGTCGGAGTTTGCGGATGGACACGGGGATGTCCAGGCTGCAAAAGTTTCTGAGGTTGCGGGTGGACAAGGGGATGTCCATGCCGCAAGTGTGGTTGAAGGAGATGAGGTAGAAGTTGAGGAGAAATTTGGTGGCAGCGTTGTATAGTGTGCGAGTGAGAATGATGTAGCGTGTGAAGATGTGCAGACGCCTTCTGTAAGTAGTGTTGAAGATTCCGAAGAACGGCAAGAAGTTTCATGCAGACCAGGGGAGCAACTAGAGGAGGATGAAGATGTGCAGTGTTCGAATGGTGGTAGTGGACGTGATGGCGATGACGTTGATGATGAACGTGTTGGTGAAAATGAGATTGGAGAAAAGGTTAGTGAAGAAGTTGGTGAAGGAGTCGGTGACAAGGGCGATGAAGAAATTGGTGAGGAGCTGGGTGAAGATGCTGTTGAAGATGGATCAGACGAGCAACTGGAAGGTGGTGAGGAGGTGCAGGGTCATGAGGTTGATTTGGATTATGGGGATGAAAAAGGGGAAATGGCAGAAGCAGAGGAGTTAGATGATGAGGATAATCCAAAGCGGAGTGAAAGTAGCGATGTAAGTTGCCTTGATTCTGATTCAGAAGAAACAAATCAGTACAGCTCAACACGAGATAATTTCTCAGAGAGTGGTGTCCGAAAGAAACGAGTACCTACAGTCCGTCACAGAAAGGTGAGAAGAAGCGGTTAATGGGTAGCGAGTAGATGTTCCCCACAGTCCCAGCGGTGTTCATCTACTTCAGGGTTGCGCCCCTGCCCACGCGAGCCTTGGTTTTCTCCAGTCATTCTCCTTTTCGGAGGGAACCATGTCCTTACCCTTAGTCCTCGCTCTTGACCTTCAATGATCCTTGCCCTGTTTCATCTTCCCGATTTTCCTACCCCTCCCGTTAAAAAAAAAAAAAAATTGATAAGGAGTTAGAGACTTGCCGGAAGTGCACTTGGAGATTGTCAGTTTCCCCTGTTCTGAAAAGTTAGATGGAGTGATAGTGTGCTGTTGTTGGTTGTTAATAGTTGTTGATTTCGTTGTTGATCATTGTAGGGTCGGTCCATGACGCATTCCCCGGTTGCTTTCCCTGGTGTTCTGTTTGTTGAGAGTTGTGTATCGACGTCGGTGGTGAAGTAACCCCCCCCTGCTAGTTACGCTGTATTTGAAAAGGTAAGAGTAGGGATGGATGTTCGCGTGCCCTTGATGTGGTCTTCTCTGTCGGGCTCTGCGGGGCCGTCCGCCCTAGTGTAGGGATGTGGGCCAGCCATATGGCAAGGATGGAGATACCTTGTGTTGGTGCATGTGGCTGTTCGGTCCAAGAGGTGGACGAGAGGTAGTACGGTCACTCACATGCCAAAGTGGGTGATACCTTGTTGGGTCTTCGGACGGGTACGTGAGTGGGACCGCAAGAAGTAGGTGATGGTCACCGCAGAGGGTGACGTGTTGGGGCGGTCCCGTGCGGTCGACATGGCGGAGAGGGTCGCATGGGGATGGCCGCAGCCTTCTGAGCCTCTGCCCTCCCGGGAGCCATGCATGGGGGGATACCGATAGCAACTCGAGTTTATAGACTATAAGGGGGTACACTCTAGGGTACCCCTGAGTTCTAGTTGGGCAACCATGTTGCCCTTTTGGAGTGGGGGTGTGCCATGTTTGCGCGAGAACCCGGCTCCGTTAATTAAATAAAAAAAATTACGAATGGCTTAAGCACTGATTTCGCTAATTATTAGAGTGACGATATATATTAATGTTGGTCATACCTTCGCTAAGCTGATCCGCGCGCACTCAGGGGTCAGCGCGGAGTAATGTTTTTTCGGTCGCTGCTCAAACCAGTTGATTGCCAGTGCTTGACGGCGACTGTTCTTGTTCCTCCCGGCTGCCTTGAGATTTTGGATCTGTGTAAATTGTCTATCACTATGCATAGATAATCGCTACGCGACTCTCTGGTAAGTGTGTTTAATGTATTTTACTTATTTTATGATAAAAAGATTTGTATTTAACTTAAAATTAACGCCGATGCAAGTAGATATATGCGTGAAGTTACCACATGTTAGGCACAGGTTAATTACTGAGTGTGCACGTCTCTGAATGTTAACACTGGCTGAGATACAGTATTTTATATTTCTATATGTATGTCTATTATTCTAATTATATCAAATGGGGCGTAAGAAAACTATTTTGTAATATTTGTTGAAACGAATGTGCTTTACGAACCTCATGGTGAAATTGCAGTACAATGGCTAATTAGTTGACGAACAGTTTGGGGAATAACTATTTATTTAATACTAATATTCCAGTCAGAAGGTAGTTTTTCATGTATTAAGCTCTTGGGAAGATGTCATGGTTGTTCAAAGTATACTTATATTTCAAAATTTTTTAAAACGGAGCATGTTGTGGTATGTGAGTTATGCTGGAGTAAAAGGGGTATTGTGAATTATTGAACACTTGAGTAATTACCCATATATATAAATGTCCAGGGTTCCTGATTAAGACGACGACCTGATTCGCTCCAGGAGGTGGCTGAACAACTGCTACCCATGCCGTTAATCTAGCAACTTTCCATTTTGGCTGCCGGGAGGGAGAGATGGACAACACACCACTGATAAACTTTATCAGTTTCTAATTTACGAATGCTTATGCCCCCAGAATGAGTGTAAACCCAGACGGGGTCATGCGTCAGCCGATTTTGAGGTTCTTTTTTTCTTTTACTGTAAAAGTGTGCGGAACTGAAGGTTACTGATTCATATAGTGTTAATTATTCATGCATGGGTGCTGGGGTATTTTGTTGGGGGATTTTCTTGATTATATATATAGATCTATATGGGTTTTGTTTTTTAAAATAATTTAAAGGTTTGGGGGTGCTTTAACCTGTGGTCGTCACCTGTTGGTGCCTTCATCCACAGGTCTCTAACATGTTAAATTTTGTTGGATCTGGTTCAGGCACATGGCCGTGCCTGAGGTCAACCCAATTCTTTATGAACGCCTCAAATATGTTTTATTATGTTTTACATTATAAAATTTTTATTAAAATTTTTATTATACATTTTATAAAATTTATGTTAGCTGTTTAATAATTCTGTAATAAGTAAATTTTCATCATTTTTTTTACTGCCATAGCCAGTGCATTAATTGTTGAGTTTTGTTAATATGAGCACACTACCGGTTCTCACTTCTTCAATTATAAATGTAAAGTTGTAAAATCAGTATCAGTTCTATGTTATTTTCTGGTGGGTACGTCCCACTAGGTTTTTTTTGCAAAAAAATTTTTTTTTTGTAAGAGCATAAAAGAAGCTGAGAAATATCCATGTTATAAGACCGTGCAGTCATGTTGACCTTGCGATGCCACCTTACTATTTGGGGGAACAAAACCTAAATTTTTTGTATGCTTGTAACTTAAGAGTTGTTCGGGCTGTATTGCCAAATTGACTTCGGCCATTTCTCATACTTGGAATTATTTCATTTGTTGTAACTCAGTTATACTCTGACGAGTTAATGAATTTGTTTTCTTAAATGAAAAGTTTTTAAGGCTTGTTGGGCACTTTATCCGATTACGGTAGTTTGGGATGGGGGTCTTGGTGACAGATACTGGGGTTTTCCACACTCTCCTGAGGCATGGTGAAAATATATATATAGGCTGTCGGCCAGGTGAACATGTGTGTGTGGTATATATATACATATATATATATATATATATATATATATATATATATATTGTAACCGTACGTACAAATAAATAGATAAGAGGTTCGTTTAAAAACCTCAACGCTCTTCAACTTTTCGCTCCACTGTGGGTAGTGTCAATTGGTAACTAGCCGATGTTTGACTCTGTTAAGCCCTACTGTTGCGAGTGCCAATTTGTAACCAGACCTGTATACTGTAGTTACAAATAAAAATAAAGAAAGAAAAAATTTTATTTAAAAACAAATTTCTAAAAAAAAATTTTATGTTTGTTTATAGTGTATATAATTTGTAATTAATTCTGTTTACTGTTTTTTAAACAAATTTCTAAAATTCTGAAAAGTAATCTTGTTTAATTAGCACTTCTGGAAGATATTAACAAAATCTGGAGTTAAACAGATTAACTCCTGTCAGCAATCGATTAACGACCTTCCGTGTTGCTCCAGTATATAACCTTTTGTTAATATTTTCTTCTTTCAGGAAGTTTTGTTGCTTAATTAAAACCTTAAATTATCATGTGAAATAATTTATTAAACCATACAATTGAAAGGAATTGATTTATTAACAATTTTAAATAATAGTCGATATTAAATCGATTTCGAGCAATGTTCGACTCCATCTCAAGGATAATCGATATATTAATACACGTTAAGAAATTCATATAATAATTGTAAAAAGGTTCTTGGAGCGATTAATTAATAATAGTCAGAGAAGGGCAGGACGAGAAAGTATAACATTTACAATAAATTATTTTAAATAATTATTATCTAACAAATGTGAATAATCTTTATAAAATGTTTAATATATTTGAGTATCAGACCAGGTGTAGACTACGAAGTCAGTCGATGTTGGTGGCACTGCTTGCATTTCCATGATGGCCGCTCCCAAAAATGAATAGGTTAACTGCAATATTCTTAGCAAGAAAATCTCACAACAAAATCAACTTTATAATTGTTTTAAAGATCCCCGAACTTGTGTAAACTGTCTAGGATGTTGTTTGGGGTAGTCTGGATGAGTGTTCAGTGTCCACTGGTGTTAATTAGTTTATATTAGATGTGTTCACTTATATATGTTCGTTACGTAAAAATGGTTATTCTGTTGTAGCTTGAATTATTACTAATATGTAGTTTAATGTTTTAATGCACTGGTATTATGTAGTGTGGTGTTCGTTTTCACTGTTGTCGTTGAAGTTTTTATATGTTTTAACTGGAAAAGTGTTTATTTACATAACTCTCGTTGCTCATCGAATTTTTCTCTGTAAGGTTAGCACTTCATTATACGGTTTTAAGGAACGCAATTTCACATAAACTGTTCAGTTTGAGCGTTAACAAAGAACTAACTAACTTCCTCCACTTTAGTAAAAGTCTTGCCAAGTTAATATTGGAAAAGTATTGTTAAAATAATTGTTACTTCCCATATACATGATTACAAATTACATTATATATGGAATAATTTTAGTTTATTATTCGCTTTCATGAATTATTAACCATATAATTGGTTTATTTATCTCATTCTATTTAATTTGATGTGACTTAGTCCATATTTGTTGAGATTTTTTGTTAAAATTACCAAATTTCTTTCTTTTTGGAAATCTAGGCCCAAAAACTTGGTTTCCGCCTTCCTATACTTTTACTGCCATTTTAAGTGTTATTAATACCATTATAATAAATTTCAAATGGTCACAAATCCCTTCCTTTCCTTAATTACATATAAATTGAACATTTGAACTGGTTTTTAGTGATAATTTCTGAATTTAACAGTCCTCTTTAAAAATAGTTAATTTATACATTTCACAAATTTTCAATAATTTAAGGTATTTTTCTATATTACCCTTTTAAATCATAGGTTCATTTACAGTAGTTGTTAATTGACCTACCTTACCTAAATCTTGCCAGTTTACATGATTCATAGGTGAATTAACTGGTTTATATTGAGTTTCTGTGAATTCATTATTTGGCCTAGAGTTTAGTATTTTACATGTATGGTTTTTCAAATAAATTTACTTCTACTCCTCCTCTGACTCTTAATAGTTATCATAACATAAAATAAAATTGTTTACAAACTTATTGAAATGTGTAGCATCTAATTCATGCTACTGTTATATAAAAATAATAATTAACATCACTCAGCATTCTGTAAAGTTGGACATGTTTGCTGAAATTGTAGTTAACATACATTTAACTCATTTTGTTAATTAATACAGCATACATACTGAAACATTTTAATTGGTATGTATGCTGTTATTTAACTAATATAACTTATTCTAAACATATAAATCTTATTGTATAAGAACTCTTTCAAAAATATGGAGTTCATGGCTTTGAACAATATTAGCCATTTAAACATTTTAATCCTATTAACACTTAAACTATTATCAGTCCTTTCTGTTTTTATTACTATTATTTAACATCCCCTTATATTGTAAACATTTCCACCCATACTTTAGTTATTGTCATTCCTACAAATGTCTTGTTATAACAAAGTGATCAAAAATAATAAAATATTGGAAATACCTTCCATTTTAGTATTTCATGATTTGCCAATTATCAAATATAAAAGTTGCTTTATAGCATATAGTTTAAGTTATAGTAATGCTACAACTTCAAGTTTATTATATTTCAAAAACACTTACACTAATACACTTTCACTGGTGGTTCTGACATATTGAGTCTTATTATCTCAGACCAGACCTTTAGTCATCATGGACTGTTAAGATTTGTTTATTTTTTTTATCACACAATAACTTTAGTTGTTGCACCTCTTATCATACTATACAACACTTTTGTTTATTAATAATTACAATTTTATAGGGTTTCGGGATGTTATACTTTCTTTAATTGTATCTATGGGTTTGGGGTTTATGGTAGTTAATAATAGGTTTTATAATGGTTCTTCCATCCTATTTCTTCCTTTCTTCTCTTCTCCCTTCTTGTGTTTCCTCTTGGGTAAACCAAGGTACTCTGTGTTATCTCGACTGATGGTTGTTTCGGAGTATCTTCTTTAATTTTTTATACTGACTTTACTCTTCTTTCTTGGTTTCAGGGTATTGTTTATTTCCTGACAATAAACCTTATTCTTCTTTCTTCTTGTGGCGGGTATTTTGTTCATCACCACTCCTAATCTGATTCTTTCTTCTTGATTTTGGGGTATCTATTTTATTTACTGCTCCTAACCTCCTGGGTAAATTCCTGATTTTATAATATGAGTTAATCCTTAATTATTTCTTTGACTTTTAATAGTGGTATTTTTTATAATTTAATGATTGTTTTTCTTTTATTGTGGTTTTTTCCTTTGAAGTAATTGAATTTCATTCGATATTCTTTTAGTATATGTAATGTAATTATTTTTTATTATCTTAAATGAATTAATTAGTGGTGGAATATCTGTCATGCTACAGAATGCCCTTCTCCAGAAGTGATTTTTTCAGACTATACTTGCTTTGTCTGAAACAACTGCTTATGACAATTATTATAGTTTTTTATTATTCTTGACTTCCTTCCAATTCTAAAAATTTTCTTATTTATATTTGAGCTTATATCTTTCTCATTCTCACTTGATCTTCCTTGATAGTAATAGTCATCTGAGTTTCATATTTATTATTTTATTTTCATATTTCTTCTTAGTATTTTCTCCTTGGGATATTTCCTCCCTATCGTTCCCTACTTTGTGAGCTGGTTCAGTTCAGAGAGGCACAGTACGCTACTTCCTCTGCTGTCCAATACTTCACACCTATTTGAGTACAGAGGCAAATCATCTCTGCTCAAAAAACATATTAATACTGCTGGAATTATCTACAGACAGATTAAAAAAAATTATATCAGAATAGTACACTTTTGTTACTATTTAAAAAAAAATATATCTTTGGATACTTTACTTATTACTTATTATATTGCTCAGAGATTTTAATATTCCTATCTCAGTTGTTCTTCTGACTCTTTAACTTGATGGTTAATTCATTTGATATCATGGTAGGAAGCTCTTCTATTAGTACATTTTTCAATTTTTCTTATCATATAAAGTTCTTGGTTATTAATGCTTTATTCCTTTCTGGTTTTTTATTACATATGCATTGGTTTATAGTAGCATATATTTTATGACATTTTTGGTTTGTTACTCTGTTTTTATTAGTTTCACTTGTTCTATGTTCTAGAACTTTCTTATAACTGTCGTTATTACAATTGACATTTAATTCATAATCATTTCAATATTAATTTGTTTAATTACATCATATCTTGGATTTTATTCTCAAATTACTCCTCTCTTGGTTATTATTCTTTCGAATGAATGTTTTAATTAGTTTGATAATGAGGTTATCATTTCTCCTCATACCACTTCAAAGTTTTATTATTTTATATTTCCACATAAGTTTCTGTATTTTATCATATTTAATTAATCAAATCGTATCACTGATTTTTATTTCCTTTTGTAGCATTTTGTTGAAGGTTTTTTACACTTTATATTAATATTAGACACTATCATACTTCTTCAGAATTACTTGGTTTAATTCTAAATTCTGTTTCTTTTATTTATCTCATTATGATTTTCTTTAAATATGGTAAATATATTGTATTATTACCACAAATATGGTATGTGTTCTCTTCTTTTTATTTCACCATAGTTTTTTCTAATAATTAGTTTGTAAGTTTTTCTTACATTGTTTTGAATTTTTATGATTTTTCAAAATTCTTCTTATATTATTGCCAAAATGTTTCCTTCAAATAATTGGTTAGTAAGGTGTACTTACATTATTTTTAAATTTTGATGAATCTAAATTCTTTTTATTCTCTTGCCAAATAGTTTTTCTCAAATCTTTGGTATGTAAGGTGGGCTTACATTATTTTTAAATTTTGATGTATCTAGTTTCTTGTTATATTCTTGCCAAAAGGTTTCTTTCAAATACTTGGTTAGTAAGGTGATCTTACTTTATTTTTAAATTTTGTCGGATCTAAATTCTTTTTATTCTCTTTCCAATAATAGTGGTATTTTTTTATTAAGTCCTATTTGTAATCAACACAAATAGTCGTCCAATTTGGAATTCGGCTGTATCGTGGTACTGAGGCCCACACGTCTACCACCAGACTACGTTCTTCCCCACTCTCTCTGTATTCTCTCCAACTCAGTCGTACTTATAATGGATACGTTGGAACCAGTATCGATCATCAAATTAGCGGGGATTCCTTCTACCTCCGCATTTACATGTAAAATTTCATTATTATTGTTATTGGTGGGATTATTGTCGTCCTCTTCCAATAACTCATTTCGGATGTTCTTGAGGTAGTTACACCCTATTATCGTGATACGATTTTTATTATATATTTTATTCAACTCACTATTATAATACCCAGTGTTTAGGAGCAGTAACGGGTTCTGGCGATTTATTACTGCCTTCGCCCGTTTAAAGGCTCGACATCATTGTTCCGTTGTGTTGTATTTGTGGAAGCATCATTTGGGATGCTTAGAGTGGGCCCCTGCCACTCGGTTCTGTGATCTTCCGGTTGTTCGTTGTTGGTCATCTGTTCAGTATCGTCCAAACTGGTACTCCGTCTCGCCGGATAGTACCTTGGTTGGTCTCGTTCTCGGCTCCTCCGCCTATCTTCATACTCATGGTAGCTGTTTCTTCTATGGTTGTAGTACCTTCGTTGGCGACCATCTTCTGCTCGTATGAAGTTCACACGTGGTCGGGAAAACCTATTATTATTGGTGTTACCATTAGGTGGACCACCACGATTGTTATTGTTATGGTAACGCTCGTTACCATAATTGGGGCTTCTCTGACTATTAGGGTTTGGAGGGTATTGATTTCGGTTACCCTGATAACCATTATTGGGCCGATTCGGGTTCATATGATTAGGAACCGTATTATTATTATTATTATTATTATTATTAATATTCGTGTGGTTAAAGTTGTTGTTCTGTGGGTATGCCTGGCCTCCCTGGTATCCCGTGTTGGTGTTGGTCGTACCCAGGTTGTTGTTTGGATACGTCCTAGGTTCGGGCCGATCGTTTCTTCTCCGGCTTTGTCGGTAGTACTCCTCGTTCTCGTAATTTTCGAGGAGTTCGGTCATTGCCTGAATTGTTTTAATTTGGCTGCCTCTCCTCGCTCAAATTACTTCCTTGTCATAATGGTATGATAGTTTATTGATCAGGCATTCCTCAGGTATGGCCGGTTCTAAATGTTTGGCCATACATACCTTGCTGAGGAAATATGCCGTCATGGAACTACCGACTTGCTGTTTGTAATGGCCGTGGCATATGTTGTCCCGTATTAAGTTTTGTGTCGTTTCCGACCAATACTCAGCCTTGAAGAGGCTTTTAAATTGTTGGTAGCTCTCGATGTCGCTTCGGTTGGCCATCCACCAATGGTCGTTCACCTCCCAAAAAGACTCGTCTAGGATTTCCCGGTTCTGGACCCATCGGTTTCCTCGATGCTTGTCCAGGTATTCTTCTATGCGGGCCAAGAACTCCATTGGCTTTCGCTTATATTGCCTAAAGTCTAGCCATTCACGATTTTCTGACATGGGGAAATTATTGTAGCCAGTTGGTCGGTTTCTTATTATTTCTATTTCCTCCTGACTCTGTCGCACTTGTCCCGTGATGTTAGTCATAGCGGCTTCCATGCCGTCGCATCTTTCGGTGACATGTGTTCGCACTTTATTTATTTCTTCCTGGGCAAAATTTTTGTTTCCTCCAGTTTAGTTTTCTGTTGTTCCTTGACAATTGTAATTTATTTATTTATTGCTTCCCTGACTTCCAGTACTTCACTTTCCGTCTGACGACATCTTTCGTCCACTTCCCTGATCTGCTGGTTTACCACAACTACTTCCTGTTCCAACTTTTTGACGATGGATTTCTTAGTGTCTGTTATCTTTTTATTCAACTCTTCCTTCGCTAACTCGATCCTCTCATCTAACTTGTTCATGTTCTCTTGGTTGACTTCCCTTAGTTCTTCTCTCAGCAGTTGGTTATCCTCTCTCAATTCTTCCAACCTTTCCCCCATCTTTTCTTCCAAATTCTTGTTATTTTCCCTTAATTCTTCTTTTAATTGTTGGTTGTCACTTTCTATTTTCTTACTGGTTTCTTCCATCTTCTCTTCCAAGTTCTTATTATTTTCTTCCATTTTCTTTTCCATTTTCCTACTGGTTTCCTCAATCCTTTTGTTGGTATTTTCAATTTTACGGCCCAATTCCTCCTTTGTGGATCGGTTGTCTTCCTTCAAATCTTCTTTAGTAGAATCCATTTTCTTATTCAAATCTTGACTCAACTTCTTATTATTTTCTTCAATGTCCTTACTCAACTTCTTACTGGTTGATATATTTTCTTCCTGTGTGGAATCCATTTTCTTATTCATGTCTTCTCTCATTTGCATGAACATTTCCATTAATTTGTCCATTTTACTTTCTTCGGTGGTCTTAGACCTTTCTATTTCCTTGTCTTGGATGTGGACGTCCCCTGTTTGAGTGGGTATTTCGGGTTGTTCCTCTGGTGGTGCAAGTTGTTTATGTTCCACCGGGGGTAGTAACACTTCCAGATCATCCACGGGTGTTGCCTCCTTATCCCCCATGTCAACTTCCCTTTCGGTCTCTGCCGCCCTCTTCTTCGAAGTAGCTCGTCTTTGCATTTTTCCTTCTTTTTCTATTAAATAACCGCTGCCAGGCTTAAATTATTAAGCCCTATAGTTGGACGCCAATTTGTAACCGTACGTACAAATAAATAGATAAGAGGTTCGTTTAAAAACCTCAACGCTCTTCAACTTTTCGCTCCGCTGTGGGTAGTGTCAATTGGTAACTAGCCGATGTTTGACTCTGTTAAGCCCCACTGTTGCCAATTTGTAACCAGACCTGTATACTGTAGTTACAAATAAAAATAAAGAAAAAAAATTTTATTAAAAAAAAAATTTTCTAAAAAAAATTTTATGTTTGTTTATAGTGTATATAATTTTTAATTAATTCTGTTTACTGTTTTTTAAACAAATTTCTAAAATTCTGAAAAGTAATCTTGTTTAATTAGCACTTCTGGAAGATATTAACAAAATCTGGAGTTAAACAGATTAACTCCTGTCAGCAATCGATTAACGACCTTCCGTGTTGCTCCAGTATATAACCTTTTGTTAATATTTTCTTCTTTCAGGAAGTCTTGTTGCTTAATTAAAACCTTAAATTATCATGTGAAATAATTTATTAAACCATACAATTGAAAGGAATTGATTTATTAACAATTTTAAATAATAGTCGATATTAAATCGATTTCGAGCAATGTTCGACTCCATCTCAAGGATAATCGATATATTAATACAGGTTAAGAAATTCATATAATAATTGTAAAAAGGTTCTTGGAGCGATTAATTAATAATAGTCAGAGAAGGGCAGGACGAGAAAGTATAACATTTACAATAAATTATTTTAAATAATTATTATCTAACAAATGTGAATAATCTTTATAAAATGTTTAATATATTTGAGTATCAGACCAGGTGTAGACTACGAAGTCAGTCGATGTTGGTGGCACTGCTTGCATTTCCATGATGGCCGCTCCCAAAAATGAATAGGTTAACTGCAATATCCTTAGCGAGAAAATCTCACAACAAAATCAACTTTATAATTGTTTTAAAGATCCCCGAACTTGTGTAAACTGTCTAGGATGTTGTTTGGGGTAGTCTGGATGAGTGTTCAGTGTCCACTGGTGTTAATTAGTTTATATTAGATGTGTTCACTTATATATGTTCGTTACGTAAAAATGGTTATTCTGTTGTAGCTTGAATTATTACTAATATGTAGTTTAATGTTTTAATGCACTGGTATTATGTAGTGTGGTGTTCGTTTTCACTGTTGTCGTTGAAGTTTTTATATGTTTTAACTGGAAAAGTGTTTATTTACATAACTCTCGTTGCTCATCGAATTTTTCTCTGTAAGGTTAGCACTTCATTATACGGTTTTAAGGAACGCAATTTCACATAAACTGTTCAGTTTGAGCGTTAACAAAGAACTAACTAACTTCCTCCACTTTAGTAAAAATCTTGCCAAGTTAATATTGGAAAAGTATTGTTAAAATAATTGTTACTTCCCATATACATGATTACAAATTACATTATATATGGAATAATTTTAGTTTATTATTCGCTTTCATGAATTATTAACCATATAATTGGTTTATTTATCTCATTCTATTTAATTTGATATGACTTAGTCCATATTTGTTGAGATTTTTTGTTAAAATTACCAAATTTCTTTCTTTTTGGAAATCTAGGCCCAAAAACTTGGTTTCCGCCTTCCTATACTTTTACTGCCATTTTAAGTGTTATTAATACCATTATAATAAATTTCAAATGGTCACAAATCCCTTCCTTTCCTTAATTACATATAAATTGAACATTTGAACTGGTTTTTAGTGATAATTTCTGAATTTAACAGTCCTCTTTAAAAATTTATACATTTCACAAATTTTCAATAATTTAAGGTATTTTTCTATATTACCCTTTTAAATCATAGGTTCATTTACAGTAGTTGTTAATTGACCTACCCTACCTAAATCTTGCCAGTTTACATGATTCATAGGTGAATTAACTGGTTTATATTGAGTTTCTGTGAATTCATTATTTGGCCTAGAGTTTAGTATTTTACATGTATGGTTTTTCAAATAAATTTACTTCTACTCCTCCTCTGACTCTTAATAGTTATCATAACATAAAATAAAATTGTTTACAAACTTATTGAAATGTGTAGCATCTAATTCATGCTACTGTTATATAAAAATAATAATTAACATCACTCAGCATTCTGTAAAGTTGGACATGTTTGCTGAAATTGTAGTTAACATACATTTAACTCATTTTGTTAATTAATACAGCATACATACTGAAACATTTTAATTGGTATGTATGCTGTTATTTAACTAATATAACTTATTCTAAACATATAAATCTTATTGTATAAGAACTCTTTCAAAAATATGGAGTTCATGGCTTTGAACAATATTAGCCATTTAAACATTTTAATCCTATTAACACTTAAACTATTATCAGTCCTTTCTGTTTTTATTACTATTATTTAACATCCCCTTATATTGTAAACATTTCCACCCATACTTTAGTTATTGTCATTCCTACAAATGTCTTGTTATAACAAAGTGATCAAAAATAATAAAATATTGGAAATACCTTCCATTTTAGTATTTCATGATTTGCCAATTATCAAATATAAAAGTTGCTTTATAGCATATAGTTTAAGTTATAGTAATGCTACAACTTCAAGTTTATTATATTTCAAAAACACTTACACTAATACACTTTCACTGGTGGTTCTGACATATTGAGTCTTATTATCTCAGACCAGACCTTTAGTCATCATGGACTGTTAAGATTTGTTTATTTTTTTTATCACACAATAACTTTAGTTGTTGCACCTCTTATCATACTATACAACACTTTTGTTTATTAATAATTACAATTTTATAGGGTTTCGGGATGTTATACTTTCTTTAATTGTATCTATGGGTTTGGGGTTTATGGTAGTTAATAATAGGTTTTATAATGGTTCTTCCATCCTATTTCTTCCTTTCTTCTCTTCTCCCTTCTTGTGTTTCCTCTTGGGTAAACCAAGGTACTCTGTGTTATCTCGACTGATGGTTGTTTCGGAGTATCTTCTTTAATTTTTTATACTGACTTTACTCTTCTTTCTTGGTTTCAGGGTATTGTTTATTTCCTGACAATAAACCTTATTCTTCTTTCTTCTTGTGGCGGGTATTTTGTTCATCACCACTCCTAATCTGATTCTTTCTTCTTGATTTTGGGGTATCTATTTTATTTACTGCTCCTAACCTCCTGGGTAAATTCCTGATTTTATAATATGAGTTAATCCTTAATTATTTCTTTGACTTTTAATAGTGGTATTTTTTATAATTTAATGATTGTTTTTCTTTTATTGTGGTTTTTTCCTTTGAAGTAATTGAATTTCATTCGATATTCTTTTAGTATATGTAATGTAATTATTTTTTATTATCTTAAATGAATTAATTAGTGGTGGAATATCTGTCATGCTACAGAATGCCCTTCTCCAGAAGTGATTTTTTCAGACTATACTTGCTTTGTCTGAAACAACTGCTTATGACAATTATTATAGTTTTTTATTATTCTTGACTTCCTTCCAATTCTAAAAATTTTCTTATTTATATTTGAGCTTATATCTTTCTCATTCTCACTTGATCTTCCTTGATAGTAATAGTCATCTGAGTTTCATATTTATTATTTTATTTTCATATTTCTTCTTAGTATTTTCTCCTTGGGATATTTCCTCCCTATCGTTCCCTACTTTGTGAGCTGGTTCAGTTCAGAGAGGCACAGTACGCTACTTCCTCTGCTGTCCAATACTTCACACCTATTTGAGTACAGAGGCAAATCATCTCTGCTCAAAAAACATATTAATACTGCTGGAATTATCTACAGACAGATTAAAAAAAATTATATCAGAATAGTACACTTTTGTTACTATTTAAAAAAAAATATATCTTTGGATACTTTACTTATTACTTATTATATTGCTCAGAGATTTTAATATTCCTATCTCAGTTGTTCTTCTGACTCTTTAACTTGATGGTTAATTCATTTGATATCATGGTAGGAAGCTCTTCTATTAGTACATTTTTCAATTTTTCTTATCATATAAAGTTCTTGGTTATTAATGCTTTATTCCTTTCTGGTTTTTTATTACATATGCATTGGTTTATAGTAGCATATATTTTATGACATTTTTGGTTTGTTACTCTGTTTTTATTAGTTTCACTTGTTCTATGTTCTAGAACTTTCTTATAACTGTCGTTATTACAATTGACATTTAATTCATAATCATTTCAATATTAATTTGTTTAATTACATCATATCTTGGATTTTATTCTCAAATTACTCCTCTCTTGGTTATTATTCTTTCGAATGAATGTTTTAATTAGTTTGATAATGAGGTTATCATTTCTCCTCATACCACTTCAAAGTTTTATTATTTTATATTTCCACATAAGTTTCTGTATTTTATCATATTTAATTAATCAAATCGTATCACTGATTTTTATTTCCTTTTGTAGCATTTTGTTGAAGGTTTTTTACACTTTATATTAATATTAGACACTATCATACTTCTTCAGAATTACTTGGTTTAATTCTAAATTCTGTTTCTTTTATTTATCTCATTATGATTTTCTTTAAATATGGTAAATATATTGTATTATTACCACAAATATGGTATGTGTTCTCTTCTTTTTATTTCACCATAGTTTTTTCTAATAATTAGTTTGTAAGTTTTTCTTACATTGTTTTGAATTTTTATGATTTTTCAAAATTCTTCTTATATTATTGCCAAAATGTTTCCTTCAAATAATTGGTTAGTAAGGTGTACTTACATTATTTTTAAATTTTGATGAATCTAAATTCTTTTTATTCTCTTGCCAAATAGTTTTTCTCAAATCTTTGGTATGTAAGGTGGGCTTACATTATTTTTAAATTTTGATGTATCTAGTTTCTTGTTATATTCTTGCCAAAAGGTTTCTTTCAAATACTTGGTTAGTAAGGTGATCTTACTTTATTTTTAAATTTTGTCGGATCTAAATTCTTTTTATTCTCTTTCCAATAATAGTGGTATTTTTTTATTAAGTCCTATTTGTAATCAACACAAATAGTCGTCCAATTTGGAATTCGGCTGTATCGTGGTACTGAGGCCCACACGTCTACCACCAGACTACGTTCTTCCCCACTCTCTCTGTATTCTCTCCAACTCAGTCGTACTTATAATGGATACGTTGGAACCAGTATCGATCATCAAATTAGCGGGGATTCCTTCTACCTCCGCATTTACATGTAAAATTTCATTATTATTGTTATTGGTGGGATTATTGTCGTCCTCTTCCAATAACTCATTTCGGATGTTCTTGAGGTAGTTACACCCTATTATCGTGATACGATTTTTATTATATATTTTATTCAACTCACTATTATAATACCCAGTGTTTAGGAGCAGTAACGGGTTCTGGCGATTTATTACTGCCTTCGCCCGTTTAAAGGCTCGACATCATTGTTCCGTTGTGTTGTATTTGTGGAAGCATCATTTGGGATGCTTAGAGTGGGCCCCTGCCACTCGGTTCTGTGATCTTCCGGTTGTTCGTTGTTGGTCATCTGTTCAGTATCGTCCAAACTGGTACTCCGTCTCGCCGGATAGTACCTTGGTTGGTCTCGTTCTCGGCTCCTCCGCCTATCTTCATACTCATGGTAGCTGTTTCTTCTATGGTTGTAGTACCTTCGTTGGCGACCATCTTCTGCTCGTATGAAGTTCACACGTGGTCGGGAAAACCTATTATTATTGGTGTTACCATTAGGTGGACCACCACGATTGTTATTGTTATGGTAACGCTCGTTACCATAATTGGGGCTTCTCTGACTATTAGGGTTTGGAGGGTATTGATTTCGGTTACCCTGATAACCATTATTGGGCCGATTCGGGTTCATATGATTAGGAACCGTATTATTATTATTATTATTATTATTAATATTCGTGTGGTTAAAGTTGTTGTTCTGTGGGTATGCCTGGCCTCCCTGGTATCCCGTGTTGGTGTTGGTCGTACCCAGGTTGTTGTTTGGATACGTCCTAGGTTCGGGCCGATCGTTTCTTCTCCGGCTTTGTCGGTAGTACTCCTCGTTCTCGTAATTTTCGAGGAGTTCGGTCATTGCCTGAATTGTTTTAATTTGGCTGCCTCTCCTCGCTCAAATTACTTCCTTGTCATAATGGTATGATAGTTTATTGATCAGGCATTCCTCAGGTATGGCCGGTTCTAAATGTTTGGCCATACATACCTTGCTGAGGAAATATGCCGTCATGGAACTACCGACTTGCTGTTTGTAATGGCCGTGGCATATGTTGTCCCGTATTAAGTTTTGTGTCGTTTCCGACCAATACTCAGCCTTGAAGAGGCTTTTAAATTGTTGGTAGCTCTCGATGTCGCTTCGGTTGGCCATCCACCAATGGTCGTTCACCTCCCAAAAAGACTCGTCTAGGATTTCCCGGTTCTGGACCCATCGGTTTCCTCGATGCTTGTCCAGGTATTCTTCTATGCGGGCCAAGAACTCCATTGGCTTTCGCTTATATTGCCTAAAGTCTAGCCATTCACGATTTTCTGACATGGGGAAATTATTGTAGCCAGTTGGTCGGTTTCTTATTATTTCTATTTCCTCCTGACTCTGTCGCACTTGTCCCGTGATGTTAGTCATAGCGGCTTCCATGCCGTCGCATCTTTCGGTGACATGTGTTCGCACTTTATTTATTTCTTCCTGGGCAAAATTTTTGTTTCCTCCAGTTTAGTTTTCTGTTGTTCCTTGACAATTGTAATTTATTTATTTATTGCTTCCCTGACTTCCAGTACTTCACTTTCCGTCTGACGACATCTTTCGTCCACTTCCCTGATCTGCTGGTTTACCACAACTACTTCCTGTTCCAACTTTTTGACGATGGATTTCTTAGTGTCTGTTATCTTTTTATTCAACTCTTCCTTCGCTAACTCGATCCTCTCATCTAACTTGTTCATGTTCTCTTGGTTGACTTCCCTTAGTTCTTCTCTCAGCAGTTGGTTATCCTCTCTCAATTCTTCCAACCTTTCCCCCATCTTTTCTTCCAAATTCTTGTTATTTTCCCTTAATTCTTCTTTTAATTGTTGGTTGTCACTTTCTATTTTCTTACTGGTTTCTTCCATCTTCTCTTCCAAGTTCTTATTATTTTCTTCCATTTTCTTTTCCATTTTCCTACTGGTTTCCTCAATCCTTTTGTTGGTATTTTCAATTTTACGGCCCAATTCCTCCTTTGTGGATCGGTTGTCTTCCTTCAAATCTTCTTTAGTAGAATCCATTTTCTTATTCAAATCTTGACTCAACTTCTTATTATTTTCTTCAATGTCCTTACTCAACTTCTTACTGGTTGATATATTTTCTTCCTGTGTGGAATCCATTTTCTTATTCATGTCTTCTCTCATTTGCATGAACATTTCCATTAATTTGTCCATTTTACTTTCTTCGGTGGTCTTAGACCTTTCTATTTCCTTGTCTTGGATGTGGACATCCCCTGTTTGAGTGGGTATTTCGGGTTGTTCCTCTGGTGGTGCAAGTTGTTTATGTTCCACCGGGGGTAGTAACACTTCCAGATCATCCACGGGTGTTGCCTCCTTATCCCCCATGTCAACTTCCCTTTCGGTCTCTGCCGCCCTCTTCTTCGAAGTAGCTCGTCTTTGCATTTTTCCTTCTTTTTCTATTAAATAACCGCTGCCAGGCTTAAATTATTAAGCCCTATAGTTGGACGCCAATTTGTAACCGTACGTACAAATAAATAGATAAGAGGTTCGTTTAAAAACCTCAACGCTCTTCAACTTTTCGCTCCGCTGTGGGTAGTGTCAATTGGTAACTAGCCGATGTTTGACTCTGTTAAGCCCCACTGTTGCCAATTTGTAACCAGACCTGTATACTGTAGTTACAAATAAAAATAAAGAAAAAAAATTTTATTAAAAAAAAATTTTCTAAAAAAAATTTTATGTTTGTTTATAGTGTATATAATTTTTAATTAATTCTGTTTACTGTTTTTTAAACAAATTTCTAAAATTCTGAAAAGTAATCTTGTTTAATTAGCACTTCTGGAAGATATTAACAAAATCTGGAGTTAAACAGATTAACTCCTGTCAGCAATCGATTAACGACCTTCCGTGTTGCTCCAGTATATAACCTTTTGTTAATATTTTCTTCTTTCAGGAAGTCTTGTTGCTTAATTAAAACCTTAAATTATCATGTGAAATAATTTATTAAACCATACAATTGAAAGGAATTGATTTATTAACAATTTTAAATAATAGTCGATATTAAATCGATTTCGAGCAATGTTCGACTCCATCTCAAGGATAATCGATATATTAATACAGGTTAAGAAATTCATATAATAATTGTAAAAAGGTTCTTGGAGCGATTAATTAATAATAGTCAGAGAAGGGCAGGACGAGAAAGTATAACATTTACAATAAATTATTTTAAATAATTATTATCTAACAAATGTGAATAATCTTTATAAAATGTTTAATATATTTGAGTATCAGACCAGGTGTAGACTACGAAGTCAGTCGATGTTGGTGGCACTGCTTGCATTTCCATGATGGCCGCTCCCAAAAATGAATAGGTTAACTGCAATATCCTTAGCGAGAAAATCTCACAACAAAATCAACTTTATAATTGTTTTAAAGATCCCCGAACTTGTGTAAACTGTCTAGGATGTTGTTTGGGGTAGTCTGGATGAGTGTTCAGTGTCCACTGGTGTTAATTAGTTTATATTAGATGTGTTCACTTATATATGTTCGTTACGTAAAAATGGTTATTCTGTTGTAGCTTGAATTATTACTAATATGTAGTTTAATGTTTTAATGCACTGGTATTATGTAGTGTGGTGTTCGTTTTCACTGTTGTCGTTGAAGTTTTTATATGTTTTAACTGGAAAAGTGTTTATTTACATAACTCTCGTTGCTCATCGAATTTTTCTCTGTAAGGTTAGCACTTCATTATACGGTTTTAAGGAACGCAATTTCACATAAACTGTTCAGTTTGAGCGTTAACAAAGAACTAACTAACTTCCTCCACTTTAGTAAAAATCTTGCCAAGTTAATATTGGAAAAGTATTGTTAAAATAATTGTTACTTCCCATATACATGATTACAAATTACATTATATATGGAATAATTTTAGTTTATTATTCGCTTTCATGAATTATTAACCATATAATTGGTTTATTTATCTCATTCTATTTAATTTGATATGACTTAGTCCATATTTGTTGAGATTTTTTGTTAAAATTACCAAATTTCTTTCTTTTTGGAAATCTAGGCCCAAAAACTTGGTTTCCGCCTTCCTATACTTTTACTGCCATTTTAAGTGTTATTAATACCATTATAATAAATTTCAAATGGTCACAAATCCCTTCCTTTCCTTAATTACATATAAATTGAACATTTGAACTGGTTTTTAGTGATAATTTCTGAATTTAACAGTCCTCTTTAAAAATAGTTAATTTATACATTTCACAAATTTTCAATAATTTAAGGTATTTTTCTATATTACCCTTTTAAATCATAGGTTCATTTACAGTAGTTGTTAATTGACCTACCCTACCTAAATCTTGCCAGTTTACATGATTCATAGGTGAATTAACTGGTTTATATTGAGTTTCTGTGAATTCATTATTTGGCCTAGAGTTTAGTATTTTACATGTATGGTTTTTCAAATAAATTTACTTCTACTCCTCCTCTGACTCTTAATAGTTATCATAACATAAAATAAAATTGTTTACAAACTTATTGAAATGTGTAGCATCTAATTCATGCTACTGTTATATAAAAATAATAATTAACATCACTCAGCATTCTGTAAAGTTGGACATGTTTGCTGAAATTGTAGTTAACATACATTTAACTCATTTTGTTAATTAATACAGCATACATACTGAAACATTTTAATTGGTATGTATGCTGTTATTTAACTAATATAACTTATTCTAAACATATAAATCTTATTGTATAAGAACTCTTTCAAAAATATGGAGTTCATGGCTTTGAACAATATTAGCCATTTAAACATTTTAATCCTATTAACACTTAAACTATTATCAGTCCTTTCTGTTTTTATTACTATTATTTAACATCCCCTTATATTGTAAACATTTCCACCCATACTTTAGTTATTGTCATTCCTACAAATGTCTTGTTATAACAAAGTGATCAAAAATAATAAAATATTGGAAATACCTTCCATTTTAGTATTTCATGATTTGCCAATTATCAAATATAAAAGTTGCTTTATAGCATATAGTTTAAGTTATAGTAATGCTACAACTTCAAGTTTATTATATTTCAAAAACACTTACACTAATACACTTTCACTGGTGGTTCTGACATATTGAGTCTTATTATCTCAGACCAGACCTTTAGTCATCATGGACTGTTAAGATTTGTTTATTTTTTTTATCACACAATAACTTTAGTTGTTGCACCTCTTATCATACTATACAACACTTTTGTTTATTAATAATTACAATTTTATAGGGTTTCGGGATGTTATACTTTCTTTAATTGTATCTATGGGTTTGGGGTTTATGGTAGTTAATAATAGGTTTTATAATGGTTCTTCCATCCTATTTCTTCCTTTCTTCTCTTCTCCCTTCTTGTGTTTCCTCTTGGGTAAACCAAGGTACTCTGTGTTATCTCGACTGATGGTTGTTTCGGAGTATCTTCTTTAATTTTTTATACTGACTTTACTCTTCTTTCTTGGTTTCAGGGTATTGTTTATTTCCTGACAATAAACCTTATTCTTCTTTCTTCTTGTGGCGGGTATTTTGTTCATCACCACTCCTAATCTGATTCTTTCTTCTTGATTTTGGGGTATCTATTTTATTTACTGCTCCTAACCTCCTGGGTAAATTCCTGATTTTATAATATGAGTTAATCCTTAATTATTTCTTTGACTTTTAATAGTGGTATTTTTTATAATTTAATGATTGTTTTTCTTTTATTGTGGTTTTTTTCCTTTGAAGTAATTGAATTTCATTCGATATTCTTTTAGTATATGTAATGTAATTATTTTTTATTATCTTAAATGAATTAATTAGTGGTGGAATATCTGTCATGCTACAGAATATATATATGTGTGTGTGTTCTATGTGTATTCATGTAAGTATATTGATTGATGTTGTATTTATGTGTATTTATGAGAAATTGTTGAATTATGAATTATGATGTTACATATGTATATTTTAAGAATATTATGATGTCAAGGAGTGGATTAGAAGTTTTTAATGGAATTTTTAAATTATATTAAATTTATATTGGGATTAAAGAATTGGCCAAAAAATAACATTTTTTAAATAAAAAATATTGGAAAGATTGGAAATGGAAATAAAGATTGTTATTGCCATTTAACAACAGAGTTTTAATTGCAAGTCCCGTCTCACTGGACCCAGCGCATTTTTTTTGCTTCTCTAGGCCTTCCGCCTAGTTTTAATTAACTAGTGGCCCCTCTTTCAAAAAAAAAAAAAAAAAATTGGTTTTTTTATGAAGCATAAAAAATAATAAGAGGGGTTACAATATGAGGCATAATATAAAATATAAAATAAAGGAATAAGTTACAAAAATTCCTACAAAGTAATATCACCTTAAATAATGTATAAATAACATGTAAAGAAAAAAGAAAAAAAAATATATAATGAATAAGTTACAAAAATTCCTATAAAGTAAGAACAACAAACTTACAAAAATTAGTCAGAATAATATTTAAAACAAAACAAAATAAACAAAAATACATTCAAGCAAGAACTGCTAAGACAAAGACCTAAAATTATAATGAATTCAGAGTATTCAAAGAAAAAAAAAACTGAACTGGTATAAGAAAAAATTAAATAAAATAAAAAAAACAAAATGTGTATAAAGCAAATATACAGCAAATGGCTAAAGCAAAATAATGGTAATCAACCAAGAAAAAGAAAAAAGATGTCCAAGATAATTAAAATGATCACAAGAAGAAAAGAAAAACAAACTAATGAAAAGTTAGAAATAATGAAATTAACAACTAAATAAATAAAAAACAATCAACTGTATGAGTAAATAACAATATATAGCAAAGGTACAGCGGAAGGAAGAATGAGTAAAAGGCTAAAATGATCGAAAAAACCACTAAGTGGACAATCCCAAAAAATATTAATGAAAGTCACAAGATGACAAAAAAGGTATTTAAGATTGACTGAGAATAGGTCCAGCAATCAAATTAACTGAGCAGAGATGATGTTCCTCTGGTCTCAGAAAAATGAGTAGTAATGGAAGAAACCAGCTACTAAAAGTTAGGGAAAAAATTATATAAAAGGGAGAACGCACTAATGGAAATAAATAAAAACAGATCTAAATAAAATGGAGTGAATCAAGTAAGAAGAGAAATAAGAAGGAAGAAATAAACAAGAAAGAAAAGGAAAAATTAATATATAACTGATAATTTCATAAAAAACTATGCTAGTGTTTTACCAAAATGATCAATTTTGAAGGAGAGGCATTATGTTACAACACAAATAAGCCACCCCAATACCAGGGATAAAAAAGATGAATCAACAATATAAAAAATAATTCATATAATAAAATGTTTAAAATAATGAAAATAAAATGACAATGACGCGACAAACGACGACATGACCTAACCCAAGTGATTGACCAAATAAAAAGAAACAAAAGGAGAAGGGAAAAATGAAACCAAACTAGAACGAAACCAATGAAGGAAGTAAATGACTCCATACAACCAAATGAAATAAAACCAAATGAGAACGGGAAAACTAAAATAAAATGAAACAAAATAAGATGAAAGTGAAGAAGAAGGAAAATGAACATGAAACAAACCAAGTATAAAGGAAATAAAGTGAAATCAAATGATAAAACACAAACAAATAATATAGAATAAAAAAAGGAGAAATGGTACACTCAAATGTAATATTGGAAACGAAACCAATAACTAACCAATGTATAAAATAATTATTATTATCGATTGAAGGATTAATGTAAATGATTTGATAAAACCCAATAAAGTAATGTGAAAAATAAAAGTACACTAACCCAAGAATTAGAGTTAGATGTGATAAAAAACTATAAAGACATAAACTTATTAATAGTATAAATAATATTTGTAATGAGAGAGATAGTGAGAATATAAAATCAACTAAGTGACGAAGAAAAAGTAATTATAGGGATTACCCACTAATAAACACTTAATATAAACATTTAAGGAGTGCAAAAGTGAAAGTGTAAAACCCCAAAATAATTAGAAACCATATTAATAGGAATAAACACTTAATAATCTATAATAAACTCTAAATGATTAATGGTGAACCATATTAATAATTAATAATGTTGTTAATGACAGTATTAGAAGTAAACAGATAATAACCTGTAATGAACACTGAAGATTGATGGTGACATTATTATTTAAAAATAATCGTATTGTTAATAAAATTAAGTTTAATTGTATACAATAGTATTTAAAAGGGAGAATCCCATGAAAGGTAAACAGTTGGTGTTACCATGGATAGAAGGTAAAGATTACTTAAGAAATAAGAAATTAAAAATGAAATCAATAAACACCCCAAGTTATAAGGGACAATCAATTAAGTAAGTTTAAAAGGTGTGATGATGTTTATCACCCAAAAAATAATAAGGAATGAAATGAATTGTAAACAAACATTACCTAATAACTGTTAAAAAATTTTTTAATTAAATTTATGAATAGGATATGGCTGAAGGAATTGTACAGACCATAGGCCTAGATGTTATGTTTTAATAGTAAGTAATAGCCATATTGTTAACAAGGGCAATATAGATAAATAAGAAGATGAATCAATACAGATATAATTACACTGGAAAATCAGTTAGGAAATAATTAACAAGCCATGATGTAGAAAATAATAGAAACATACAAATAGTATAAAAAACAGATCCAAAACACATCAACAAATAAACCAACCAATTATAATAACAAAACAAAAAACATTAAAGTAAAATGAGATATAATCTGTATAAAATAAGTAAATATAATCTATGGCTGCTTAGGCCTATGAAATGCCTAACTGTCAAAAACAAATAACTACAAATTGTATAAAATCAACAAGGAAATTAACAAATCCAAGGCGAACAATTAGCCAAGGATAATTTGTAAATCATATTAAAAGAAAAATGTTAGAATAAGAACTTAAATTAAAAGAGAAATGTAAGTAACAAATATTAACATTGTAACACCACAAAATGTTACATAACCTAGACACTCACCAGAAGGGTAAATAATTACACTGAAGTGATAAAAGTGAATCATTAATGTAGCAAAGAAGAGAAGGACCAGCAAAGAAGAAAGAAGAGGAAGGATCCCAAGAAGCAGTGATGAATACACTGCATGACACTACAACAAACACTATGACTGACTTTAACTAATGGACATGCAAAGTTCACAATAAGCTGTCAAACGAGCCAGTCCATGACATTAATGTAGAGTCATGTAAAAGTAAAACTAACTAAATAATGACTGAACTAATGTAATATCAATAACAGCATTTTGGCTGAAAGTAAAAGAACCATGACTAGAAGCCTATGAACCATGACTAGAACCATAACAAAGCCTATGACTAGAATAGCTATGGCCACGATGTATATTGAAACTAGCATTACCAGCCCAGATGTAATATTAGTGGGTAAAAATAGTTATAAAAGGAAATCTTATATGGATGAGTAACTTCCTTATTAGACAAGATGTAATTAGTAACCATTATAAAGGCATAAACATAGTACTAAGAATGTGTCTAGCCCATGCCTAGACAACTGTTTGTCAGTAAATTAATAGGGAAACAGGACTCCTAGTGAACATAAAATTTACTGAACGATCAATATAATTAAGCGAAATGTGAAATACCACCACTCAATTATTAAGGTATAACTTTAAATTGAGTAGGCCTGGAAAATGTATTTAGAGAATAAGGATTTTTTATAATAGTGTATTACCATAATTATGTTAAGAATTAATATTGTACAGTCATAAATAGCTCTTAATTATAATCATAGATGTATTAGTGTTCAAATAATGACGTTCTAAAGAAAACGCAGTGTAAATCACTAAATGTAAAAAGATAGGAAATGATCGCATTATGCATTGCTAGCAGACGACAGTGAGAAACCATGTTTCAAAACATTATTTATAAGCATTGTCAAAGAAAACGAGGTTAAAACCAGTGTTAAGCCACATCAAATTAAAGCCCAGAAACTAAACTTTAATTTGATGGTAATAACCTCGAGATTGGAATTATAATAAGTGCATAGTGCGGGTTAGCACCATTTGTTATTAAAATTAAGAAATTTTTCGAGTAATACCAATAACAACGAAAGCTGAGTACAACGTTCGCTCCGGTGGCCGTTAGAAAAAACGATACGTCATTGTAACGGTTATCAGAGCCAATCAAAAAAGAGTTTACTAAACGACTTTTCTCCCTAAGCGCGATGCAGCGAAGGGGTATATAACCAACAGCGCAGAGAAATTCGTTACAGATTTGTCACCTCACTCGAGCGATACAGTCGCCGCTCGACAGCGTAATACTTTTTTATGACTTAACATAGTATAACAACAGTAAATATTTAAAAAATTCTTCAAGACAGTTAACAGTACAGCGATTAACCACACGGAAAATGCTTCGACAGTAATAAGTGAATATTTTAATTAGTGCGTGTGTTCGGAACGAGCGAGAGTATTTTAATCAGTAATTTAAATAGCCCAGTTTTATTAAGAAGAGGGCAGATTCCTCGTTCCAAGTGCGTATAAAGTGTAATTAACCAGTGATCCTTATAATCCGATCACTGGAGTGTTTTTAAATTTTAATCTATACGATTAAAAGAAATAAGGTAACACAGTGATCATTTATATTGCTTATCTGTTTGCACTGATAATAATTTTCAACAACATTGTACTGACGCAAGGACAACAAAACTTTCAATAACATACACAGAATCAATTTATTTAGAGGATTAATTAATCCAACGTAAGATATTTCTGTTAGTATTAAGCATCATACTATTTGTTAGTATATAAGTAAGCGTAACGATCGCTAACCTTAAAAATAATTACGAGTTTTTAAAAAGAGGCCAAATTACGATTTATCATTATATTAACGTCTGTCAAGGCATTTGATAGTATTCTATTTGTATTTCAAAGAGCCTACCCATGAGGTAAATTATATATTAAAAGTCAAATTTGTTAATAGTTTTATTGTTCTAAACTGAGCTAGGCCGTATTGTAGACGGGCAACTTAACATCAAGTTTGTGTTAATGTTATTATTGTATTTTTATTTGTTGAATTGTTTTAAAGGGTAAAATAAACCCACGATTTTATTCAGTATAAACCTTGATTACATTTATTTCATATAGCTAATTAATACTCAACATTGAGTACAGTGAGATAACTCTGAGTAAAGACTTTACTATATTATATTTGAATTGTTGTAAATGCATCAAGCACTTAAACGAAGCATAAAGTGAATCTATACAATTCTAAAATTTATCAATTTGTTTTTTCATGGGAACTTTTCCTAAAGTAAACCCATGTGGCGCCCATATTGCACACAAGGAGTAGTATAACCTTGTTTATAAAGGAAGCTGGTCATAAGAGCATCTTGACAGTTTATTTTTGGGTAAGTGAACGTCAGAACTTCCAGTATCACTAACAGGTACGTGAAAGTGTTTTTTAATATAAATTATTTGTCCAGATGATACTTGATGGTACATACACAGACGACACTTAACCAAGAAGAGGAGTTCCACTGCAAATCGACGCTACGGTTACATTCATTCACCGACCAGGGATTAATATATTATCCACTATAATTATCACACTTTACCACATAAACAATATTTACCATTTATCACTAAAGAGAATTATTGCATATAAAGTAAAGAGAGTTCATATTAACGTTTTAAATTGTAACACGAATACCACTACAATCGATATTTAACTTTAAATTAAATTATATACATTTATTTAAAGAGGGGGATCTCGTTAACTTACAAATTGGCGACCAACAGAGTGCGGCTTTAAAAATATTAAACCAATAAATTTTTAATATAAAATTAGCCCGGCAAATACAATAGAACAATCATGCCTCACACACACAGACACGATACTAGATACAAGGCCAGCCAAGGAGAAGGTGCACAAGCGAATACCGAAATAAATATGGAGATGCAAGAGACGCAACCAACATCCGAAATGGAAGTCGCGACCAATAGAAATGTGGAAACCCAACCAGAGGGAACGCCTCCTGCAGAACCCGAGCAACCCAGACAACCTGAGAAGCCCACACAAACAGGGAATACAGACTTCCAGGAATGGACGAGGAAGGTAATGGAAGGTTTAAATAAAAAATTCGACGACAACAGCCAGAAAATGGAATCGATCCACAAGAAAATGGATGACAGTCAGAAAAATAATGAATTATTAAATAAAAAATTAGACAATAATAATAAAAATATCGAGTCATTGAAGGAAGATAATAAGAAATCCAGGGAAGAGAATCAGAAAAACATCGAGTTATTGAAGGAGGATTTAAATAAAAAATTTGATGACAACAGCCAGAAAATGGACGATATCAGCAAGAAGATGGAGGAAAATAACGAAAAAATAAACACAAAGATAGACATGGAAATAACAGTAGTCAGAAGAGAGATTGCAGAAGTACACGAAAGGTGTGAACAACACAGCCAAGATTTAAAACGTACGAGAGAAGAGGTTGATGGACGAATCGACAATATAGAAGAAATCAATGAAGCCCGAATCGAGTCGCTGAAGAAGATGAGCCAGGATGAGATCAAACGAGTGAGAACGGATGTGGGAGAAAGGTGTGAAGAAATAAGCGCATTAGTGGACACCATAAGGACCCTGACAGTTACTAACAAAGAAAAGACAGAAGAACTACGTCAACGGGAGATCCTACAGATGCGTGAAGAAATAGAAATCATTCGTAATCGACCAGCACAGGGTCACTACCTCCAACCAACGGATAACCATGATATAATAAATTTTAAAAATTTCAAGAAAAACCCTATCGAGTTTCTAGAACGAGTGGAGGAAAACCTGACCAGGATCCGGGAAAACAGATGGACAGTAATACAAAGTTTGATGGACGAATACTTTAAAGAAATCCACGACAATTGGTGGACTCCTACACGCCACGAGGTCCAGAGTTACGAGGAATTCAAAACATTATTCCGGACAAAATACTGGTCGGAGGCTACGCAGAACATAGTGTGGGACAATATCTGCCACGGCAAGTATGACGCCAGTAGAGGAACCACTCTAACTTCTTACTTCCTTGGTAAGGTATGTCTGGCGTGAAACCTTGAACCAAAAATACCTGAGAAGTGCCTGGTCACCAAACTCGCTTACCATTATGAGGAGGGAGTTGCCAGATCACATCAGTGGGGACTAGTTAAAACGATCCAAGCCATGGCAGCTCTACTTGAGGATAGCGAACACGAGGGCTACTATAGAAGGAGCCGCAAGAGGAATGAGAACTTCCATGACAGAAGCGGTAACACAAATAATAATAACACGAACTTCCGAAATTACCGAGGTAATTTTAATAATTATAATCAGAATAATGTAAACCAAAATAACGAGAATAATTATAGGCCAAATAACCAGAGTAATAATAATAATTCAGCTGGTAATTATAATAATAATAATACGAGACGGCCGCAGAATTATAACAACCATCCCAACCGACCCCAGAACCAAGGTGGAAACAACCAACCGCAACAATAGCATAGGGCCAACTATGTCCAAGCCAACTATGAACAGGGAAGGAGGCGGTACTATCCACGGCGCGGTAGTTTCAGCAGACACGAGGATGAGGGGTACCAGGACGGAGACACGAGGAATGCAAGGGGCGGACGATGGAGAAGCAGGAGTATCGAGGGCGACAGCCGCAACAATGATTATCGGCCACAAGTTCACTTCATGCCAAACCACGAACAGAATCACCATGGAGGACGGCCTGATATGGAAGAGAGGAACCCAGTAGACACACCAGACAGGCGCAATGAAGAGAGTGAACTCTCTTTAAACGCCTCGCGGCAGTGAGAAACCACATAGACCCCTCGCTGAACCATTCTATTGGGTGCAATTACGAAACGACTTCAAATAAAATAACAATATTAAGAAGTCACTATCTCAAAAATATTAGACAAGAACTGTTGGAAGAAGAAGAAATTGACCACCATCAGTGCAACAATGACATAGTGTACGTGACTGCCAAAATTAACGGAGTGGCCACCACATTGATGATCGACACGGGCGCGAATGTCTCGTTAATAGATAGTACGGAACTCAACTGTATCCAGGAAGAAGGCAGAGCAGTAATACCAACCCTACCGATTAATAATATCATATTAGTGGGAGCGACTGGGCGACAGAATAAAACCGTCAAGAAACAGGTCAGTCTTGAAGTGACCAGTCAGGGAGTCAAGATCCCAATGATATTCTTGGTAGCTACTGGATTACCATTTCGCAGTTTAATTGGCTGCGACATCTTGTGGAAATATTCAGCTATTATCGACCTGAATAGAGAAAAAATAACTCTAAGTACGCCAGATTTGGAATGGACGGCTGAGATTATTGGGAGTATGGAATCTCCTCAAGACCGAACCATTTTCCACATCAGAGAGGTAAGAAATCCTAGGTATCAAATGCCTATTAATGAAGTTGAGTATCCACCAACCAATGACAGTTGTGGGATGAAAAAATCCTAGAAATCCGACTATTCAAGTCAACCACAAGAGATCACTCACCAAGCCCAGACCAAATTGAAATGTTGGTTGGAATATATAACAGATACAGACATGTATTTTCAGACGTTCCTGGGAAAGTGAAAAACTATCAATGTGAGTTAAGATTTAAAGAACCCGTCAATTTTAATCGGAAGTCGTATCCAATTGCTTATTCTCTAAAGGAAGCAGTTAGGACGGAAATTAATCAATTATTGAAAGACGATATCATTGAGTGCAGTCAGTCACCTTATACTAGCCCTATAGTAGCGATAAAAAAGAAGAACGGGAAGGTGAGACTCTGCCTAGATGCTAGGGAGATTAATAAGAACTTAATCAATAACTGAACATCTCCTGGCGAAATAGAAGAAATTTTGAAGACGTTTCATGGCATACAATTTATTAGTTCATGGGACACTGTCTGCGGCTACTGGCAGGTGGAACTGCACCCCCACAGCCGGAAATATGTAGCCTTTATTTTCGAAGGGCGCAACTACCATTTCAAACGAATGCCCTTCGGATTAGTGAACTCTGTAGCAATATTTATTCAGTGTATGGACCAAGTATTGGGCCAAGAAGTGCTCCAGTTCACTACTGTTTATGTAGATGATCTACTCATAACATCTACAAACTGGGAAGAACATTGTCATAGGGTAGACCATGTGTTGAGAAAATTATCTGAAAACAACATCACGTTAAAACTCGAAAAATCACAACTCATAGCCAAAGAAGTACAATTTCTAGGCTTCCAATTGACAGAATTGGGAATAACACCATCTAAAGAAAAGATAGAATCTATACAAAAATTCCCCACCCCCAGAAATAAAAAACAATTACAGTCTTTTTTAGGCCTGTGCAATTATTATCGCAAATTCCAGAATAACTATTCGGAGTTGACTACCAAATTATCTCCACAGTTATCCTCTAAGGACAAATGGACATGGGAACCAATTCAAGATACAGTGTTCCAACAAATCAAAACCAAATTCCTAGAGACAGTGATGCTACATCACCCAGACTTCAATAAACCTTTTTATCTCAACTGTGATGCCAGTGACATCAGCTTAGGTTCTACACTATACCAAGAGGATGAAGATGGGAACCATCTGGTTATAAGCTTCGCCAGTAGAACACTAAACAAATGCGAACGGAATTACAACGTGACAGAAAAGGAGCTATTAAGTGTTGTATTTGCCTGCGGAAAATTCCGGACCTATATCTTAGGATATTCCATAACAGTACGGACGGACCACAAATCCATATCCTTCCTAAAAAACTGTAAACTAAGCCACGGTCGTTTAGCAAGATGGACCCTAGTCTTACAAGAATACAACATCAGTTGGGAATACGTTCCAGGAAAAAAGAATATAGCAGCAGACGTACTGTCATGTATCAATATAACCAACCAGACCTATGAAGGAGAGAAGGAGACAATTGCAAAGGTCTATCACATCCTTAAGAGTCGGTCAGACTTAGAAGAACTAGGTAAAGAAGTGGAGCAACACCAAAGGCAAGATGGCAAATTGATGCAAATTTATCAAAGATTAAATGCACAAGACAATAGAGTAATACCATACTATTGTATACATAACAATTTATTATTTATTAAGACCAAATACCACAACAATACCTGGAAATTGGTAATACCCAAAACATTAGAAAAAGATATCATAACGGACTATCATATTCATTATGGACACATGGGAGCAGTTAAAGTGGTAAGAGCACTGGAAGAGCACCTGTATATTAAGGACATCAACAGAAGAGTGCGTAATTATATCAAAAGTTGTCGCATATGTCAAATGGTGAAATGCACCAACGAAAGGAAGGACGGACTAATGATCCCCATAACTTCATCAAACAAGTTAGAGAAAGTTTTTGTAGACATCTGCGGTCCATTCCCTAGAAGTGGAGGTCGACAGCAATATAAATATCTTATAATAATTTTCGACCATTACACAAAATTCACAAAGTTGTATCCAATAAATCATGCCACTACAAGCAAGATACTTAACATAATTATACAAAGTTATATACCTGAAGTGGGGTGTCCGAAGACAATAATAACGGATCATGGTACCCAGTTCAAGGGCCGAAGATGGAGGGACACACTGCTGGAACATGGGGTGAAAACATATAAAACCTCAGTGTACCGTCCCAGCAGTAACCCGTCCGAAAGAGTGCTGAGGGAAGTTGGAAGAATTCTCAGAACCTATTGTTCCAACCAACAAAGGAAGTGGAGTGAGTATATCTCGGCAGCAGAAGACTTTATCAATCTAGCACACCACCAATCAATAGAAACCACACCTTATAATGCCATGTTTGAGAAACCTCCACCACGAGAAATTTGTGACATTATTCAGTTTCCTCAAAGCCAGGAATACCAATTTGACAGAATTCATTTCCATAACAAGATTATTGAGAAATTAGCACAAAGAAAAAGAAAGTGTCAACAACAGGTGCCAGCAAAAATCATACAGTACAATGTAGGTGATCAAGTACTACTAAAAAATAGAGAGTTACCCAGTACCATGGAGGGTATCACTAGGAAGCTGCTAGTACTGTATATAGGCCCTTATACAATAACGAAGAACAATCAGAGCAATACTTATGAAATTTCTGATCCAATAAGTAAGAAGGTCAAGGGTACATATAACCAAGCATCCTTGAAAATGTATTATGTATAAGGAGATTTATCATGAGATGTAGAATATCATAACGTGTACAAACTAAGATGTGTAATACTATAAACAGCAATCAAAAATGAATCCAGGAAAATGTAATTGACCCATAATGAGCCCAATAGAATGGTGAAGCACAAAAACCCCCGTATATATTGTAACAGTACATATGACACCACATCCACCGAAAGAGTACTGAAAATTAAGTTAAAGGCCACCACTAGTAAAAATACATTAAAAGGTCTAGAATACCACCATGCATACAAAAGAAGAAAGTACCATAAGTTTAAAGAAGTGAAGCATCATTGAAAGGAATTCACTAGTAAATGCAACAATAAAGAAGAAAAGAAGAATAAAGACGAGACGACTGACATACTATACCCAATAGATCAGTGAGAAGGACACAAGACAACAAAAGAGGAAAGAAAATCAGTGGGAAGAACACAAAACTTCAAGAAGGAAGAAAGAAGAATCAGGAAGAAGAATACAACAATGACAACTTCAAGAAAGAAGAAGGAAGAAACAAGGTGAAGAAGACAGGTGAAAACCACATCATGTATAAAAATGAACAACAGTAAGAAGAAGACCAGTGAAGAAAGAAGAAGGAAGATAACCAGACCAAACACAAGAACAAGGGAAGGAAATTGAAGTATAACAAACTAACATAAACCTTTGAAAGAATAATTGTATTAAGAAGAAGGAAGAAATGTTAATTAATTACATGATATAAATCCCTAAGCTGTATGGTAAAGTCAACACTGACCACAACTCATTTAAGGAATACATTCATTGTCTATGTGAAACACATTATTGTAAATAAGGACTAAATATTGTAAATAAAGAGTCACAAGCAAACTGAATGAGGACAAGATGAGTTTATGATAGCTAAATGATGTGTAGTTATTGAATAACCAGAGGAATAGGTACCAAAATAGTAAATGACCAATTGTACAGTGGGAATGATGTTCATACAAACCCACTAATTAACAACAAATAAGATAATACAGGAGTAAACTAAATGTGAACTATTAATAACCATTAACCAAGGTACAAACATGGAATGAAAGCCAGTCAAATAGACTAATATAGAAATACACAGCCATCAACAACACATTACTGGTCACTGAACCTATAACATAACCTAATCTGGGCATCCAGTTTCCAGTAAAACTTGATGAAAACTAAATCAAAACAACGTTAAACCAAAATGTAATGAGCTAGGAAGTAAATAGAGCATATAAGGAACGTTTTGTACACGATAGCTAATAGTATAACAGAATATAAAAGCTATATTTATGTAATACAAATATGACAAAATGCTTGTAATGGCAAAGAGACATTATGCAACCAAAATCATGTTATAAATACATTATACAAAGATAGTAACTCAACTAATGACCTGATGTCAGACAGAATACTGTTCATATGAGTAAATGCAACCAAAATAACCATCTAAATAGGCTATATAAATGTAATTACAACTAAACCATTGTGACAATTAGCTGCAAGTAAAATTTACAGCCACCAAACCTAGATAATAACAAAATCAAATGCAGAGTGAACTGCATCACAATAATGATAAGGTCATTGTGACTATTTCAATTATCAATTAGAAAATAATGCAAATGAAATGTGTAGAATACCAAGCATACAACCAGGTAACTCCATGTAGGCATGACACACCTAATTAATAAGTAATAATTAAGGCACTAAACCAATAATGTAGGGAAAAAGAACACTGCCAGTAGTGACTTAACCCATCGATAGTTAATTACACCATGTTAAAATTCAATTAAATACTCTTATTCCTAGGGAATAAGAAAAACAAAAATGTATGACAATAGGTTTAAGTTCGAATCTATGAAAACGGACATAAGTGTTAATATTAAGACATAGTTTTAAGTGAAAATTGTACAGTAGCTTAAGAACGAGATATTACCATAGAAAATAGAATAAAAACCATAAAATATTGATAATTAATGGCTTAATGGACACTAAGTATAAATGCTAAGCGCTAAGTCAACTAACCCTAATCAGAAATATATGATGAGGGGGTTCAAATTAATCGTCTTTGAAAAGCATGAACAATGAGAGTAAGCACAACATCATCAGTACAATTATAAGGAAGATATTGGACTTTTAAGAATAATTGTATTATGCTTTGCCCTTTCGCGTGGGTATGTGAACCAGGATTTCTTAATCTTGTTCCCAAAGACTGACGCTGATGAGAGCGTCTGTTTTGACGAAGTCTACCGTAAATAAACGAATTAAAATAAACTGACCAATCAGAGCTTATAAAAAATCCGAAATTCATCATTCCGACAGAGGAACCAGAGACAGTCTTTCAACAACAACGAAGCGAGCTGCATGCTCGTCGACGCTCCAGAAAAACGTGCTTTTGACAGCAACCAAGCGTCAACCACATTAACCTCAAACTGAGATATAGGTTACCTACATTGAAGAATCAGTGCAGTATATTTACAAGTGTACTTTATTCGGAGTTAATGCGCATAGGAGTGGGTGCAGTGTAGTGATAGAATTTAATTAATTAATTAATTAATTTTAATTAATTAAAAAGTGTTAATAATAATAAAAAAAAAGTGTAACCCTTCGAACGACAAGAGACGCAAGTATTCATACCCACAAATATAATGTTATGATTAGTTGATAAGAACGATAACTGAACGCTAAAAGCGATTAAGATTAACCTATAGAAACAATTAAATTCCCTATGCTTAACAGAAGGGATCTGATGAATACAAATGAACAATGTCGAAGTTGAATGATTTGAGTAACGACAATTTCAACTATTTGTATACTATAAATATTTAGAATAAGTAAAGACATTGTAATATCAATGAAGAGTGTATGTGCACTCATGCTATTAGCAGATAGGAGTATGAAATATTTTGTTACTAAATTTAATTAAGAGTTACGCCAGAGAGTGAGTTACCTTTACCTGAAATGGGAATATCCAATTTTACAGATGATCTTAGTACCTGACACTGGATTATCACAATTGCTATTAATTAATAATAAATATTTAACCACTTTTAACCAAACAAGGTTGCACTAACGATATTTAAAGCATATGCATAACCATGAACAGTAGTTCATATTTTATCTTTTTTAATTAATAATCAATGAATTCTTTTGTTATATGATTGTTCTAGCCGTAGCAATTATTTCAAATAAGTGTATTTTGCAGTCTAAAAGAACCTACTACTTTTATTATTATAATTATTAATAACATTTCAAGTCGAATAATACGACATAACCTATATGTTTGTCAACACACATTTTATAACTAACCAGAGGCAGTCATGCCAACTTGAGCTTATCATTTGTTTTAGAGTCCATGTTCACTTTTAAAATATTAATTGTTAACCAGAAGGAAGAGCAAAACGTATTATTGTATTGAATTTCACTGTGTTTCGAATTGAATAAATAACCATTATTATTTTTACCAGTGAAAGAGTTGACCTTTATTGTATCAGTAAATACAGCTTAGAGGAGAAGAACGAGGCGGTTGGTACCATACGTAGAATGCGAATCATTCAAATTGAGTGATTTCATGTTTTGTTTACAACCGCACAGACCTATATATTTATAATATTATAAAGCAATATTATACATGAGTTACTATGAATGTCATGTCTATGTATGTGTATGTTAGTATATAGGAAGAAAATTACTAATCTTCTCACAACCGCTGATCAACAAAGAGTCGACGGAACTTCAAGTGGAATAATCCGAACAGTGAATATAATACATAAAATTAAACCATTTAAACAGACAACTAATATGACGAAAAGAGAGTAAGTAACCGGCTTATTCAATCCTGGATTCAACAATAGGTTGAATTGAGGGGAATAAGTCACTAAACAGTTAAATAATAATAAAATCCGATGTTGAATAATAACAATTAGCCGAGTGCAAGACCCATTTTAAGTAAAAATAACCCTGAGACTACTACTTAATAATAAATATAAATAATTATAAACATAGACGGATTTTCGTCTTCTTACAATATACTAGTGAATGAACATATTATACTATAAGAGTGAACTAGTTTATCATGTTGAATATAACAAGAATGATTATCATATATTATATCTAGCAAAAATGTTTACCCAAATACTATGTTACTCTAATCCTTCACGATTAATTTCAATAAATGAAATTAAACGTTCAGAATAAGTGATAAACAGCTATCACTTGAAGGAGCAGAGGAGAAAAACAACAAAGCGTCGAATATTGAAAAGAGATGGATTATAACAAGGAATGAGAATGTTAATTAAATGATAAAGAAAAATGTTTATCATATTAAATAATAAAGGAAAATGTCTATTAGTATATACTAAGAATGTTTACCATATATGGTGTACAACCAAAATGTTTATCAAATAATACTACAATGTTACACTAATCCTTCACAATTAATTTCAATAAATGAAATTAAACGTCCAGAATAAGTGTTAAAAATCAAACACTTGAAGGAGCAGAGGAGAAAAACAACAAAGCGTCGAATATTGAAAAGAGATGGATTAAACAAGGAATGAGAATGTTAATTAAATGATAAAGAAAAATGTTTATCATATTATATATAGCAAAAATGTTTGTCATATGAATATTGTAAACCCCTGATAATCCAGGACGATAATGAACAAAGTGTTAAAAACCCAATGTATAAACAATGTTAAGAGTGAACTATGGTGAACTCAAGAAGAATTTAAAGACCAACTGCATAATTATATAGTGATAAATTTAAGTGTGTAATTTAAAAACATTGAAATAACCAAAACAACTTACAAGCTAGTATCGAAGAATAGCAACAAGGCTGATAAATAATATAGCCAATATGCCAAGTTATGAATAAAATAATGACCTGTGAAGAGAAGTATGTTAGATAAAATGATAAAGCATGAACAGTGATAACAATGAAACTTCTAATACCTTGAATGTTATATTGAATATGATGTCTTATTGAAAAAATAAATGATATGTTATATTTTATGTGTTGTGATAGTGCAACTGTTGTTACGTGCAACTTTTTATTGTCCCAGACAGAGATGAAGATTCCTCTGATTCTGAGGATGTGTAACTGAGGAACGGCGAGAATGGAAGCCAAATAGAGCCCCTCTGATTCCGAACCCATTACAAATGTTAGGGAATTAAATTGTAATATGTCTAGGATTATAAATCAAACACTGTGAGGTAAAAATGAAAGAACAAAAGAGTTTGTCACAAGAATCAAGATGTGTTTAATGTAAAGAAAAATGTATTATTGTAGAACAGGAAATTGTTAGTTTAAGAACTAAGACATGTTATAACTGAGTGACTAAGAATATAAGAAACTTGAAAAATACTAGTAAGCTAAAAATAATACTAGCCAAGAACTCAATCTAGTGCAACACACCAACGAACTATTGAACTTAATGCAGAAAGAAGCAGTAATAGTATGATAAAACAAATAAAGTGATAATTTCTTCAAAATATAAAACTTTTCTCAAATTATCAATTTTGAGAGGGGAGTACATGTAACACCACAAAATGTTACATAACCTAGACACTCACCAGAAGGGTAAATAATTACACTGAAGTGATAAAAGTGAATCATTTATAATGAATGTAGCAAAGAAGAGAAGGACCAGCAAAGAAGTAAGAAGAGGAAGGATCCCAAGAAGCAGTGATGAATACACTGCATGACACTACAACAAGCACTATGACTGACTTTAACTAATGGACATGCAAAGTTCACAATAAGCTGTCAAACGAGCCAGTCCATGACATTAATGTAGAGTCATGTAAAAGTAAAACTAACTAAATAATGACTGAACTAATGTAATATCAATAACAGCATTTTGGCTGAAAGTAAAAGAACCATGACCAATAAATAACAAAGCCTATGACTAGAATAGCTATGATCACGATGTATATTAAAACTAGGATTACAAGCCCAGATGTAATATTAGTGGGTAAAAATAGTTATAAAAGGAAATCTTATATGGATGAGTAACTTCCTTATTAGACAAGATGTAATTAGTAACCATTATAAAGGCATAAACATAGTACTAAGAATGTGTCTAGCCCATGCCTAGACAACTGTTTGTCAGTAAATTAATAGGGAAACAGGACTCCTAGTGAACATAAAATTTACTGAACGATCAATATAATTAAGTGAAATGTGAAATACCACCACTCAATTATTAAGGTATAACTTTAAATTGAGTAGGCCCGGAAAATGTATTTAGAGAATAAGGATTTTTTATAATAGTGTATTACCATAATTATGTTAAGAATTAATATTGTACAGTCATAAATAGCTCTTAATTATAATCATAGATGTATTAGTGTTCAAATAATGACGTTCTAAAGAAAACGCAGTGTAAATCACTAAATGTAAAAAGATAGGAAATGATCGCATTATGCATTGCTAGCAGACGACAGTGAGAAACCATGTTTCAAAACATTATTTATAAGCATTGTCAAAGAAAACGAGGTTAAAACCAGTGTTAAGCCACATCAAATTAAAGCCCAGAAACTAAACTTTAATTTGATGGTAATAACCTCGAGATTGGAATTATAATAAGTGCATAGTGCGGGTTAGCATCATTTGTTATTAAAATTAAGAAATTTTTCGAGTAATACCAATAACAACGAAAGCTGAGTACAACGTTCGCTCCGGTGGCTGTTAGAAAAAACGATACGTCATTGTAACGGTTATCAGAGCCAATCAAAAAAGAGTTTACTAAACGACTTTTCTCCCTAAGCGCGATGCAGCGAAGGGGTATATAACCAACAGCGCAGAGAAATTCGTTACAGATTTGTCACCTCACTCGAGCGATACAGTCGCCGCTCGACAGCGTAATACTTTTTTATGACTTAACATAGTATAACAACAGTAAATATTTAAAAAATTCTTCAAGACAGTTAACAGTACAGCGATTAACCACACGGAAAGTGCTTCGACAGTAATAAGTGAATATTTTAATTAGTGCGTGTGTTCGGAACGAGCGAGAGTATTTTAATCAGTAATTTAAATAGCCCAGTTTTATTAAGAAGAGGGCAGATTCCTCGTTCCAAGTGCGTATAAAGTGTAATTAACCAGTGATCCTTATAATCCGATCACTGGAGTGTTTTTAAATTTTAATCTATACGATTAAAAGAAATAAGGTAACACAGTGACCATTTATATTGCTTATCTGTTTGCACTGATAATAATTTTCAACAACATTGTACTGACGCAAGGACAACAAAACTTTCAATAACATACACAGAATCAATTTATTTAGAGGATTAATTAATCCAACGTAAGATATTTGTGTTAGTATTAAGCATCATAATATTTGTTAGTATATAAGTAAGCGTAACGATCGCTAACCTTAAAAATAATTACGAGTTTTTAAAAAGAGGCCAAATTACGATTTATCATTATATTAACGTCTGTCAAGGCATTTGATAGTATTCTATTTGTATTTCAAAGAGCCTACCCATGAGGTAAATTATATATTAAAAGTCAAATTTGTTAATAGTTTTATTGTTCTAAACTGAGCTAGGCCGTATTGTAGACGGGCAACTTAACATCAAGTTTGTGTTAACGTAATTATTGTATTTTTATTTGTTGAATTGTTTTAAAGGGTAAAATAAACCCACGATTTTATTCAGTATAAACCTTGATTACATTTATTTCATATAGCTAATTAATACTCAACATTGAGTACAGTGAGATAACTCTCAGTAAAGACTTTACCATATTATATTTGAATTGTTGTAAATGCATCAAGCACTTAAACGAAGCATAAAGTGAATCTATACAATTCTAAAATTTATCAATTTGTTTTTTCATGGGAACTTTTCCTAAAGTAAACCCATGTGGCGCCCATATTGCACACAAGGAGTAGTATAACCTTGTTTATAAAGGAAGCTGGTCATAAGAGCATCTTGACAGTTTATTTTTGGGTAAGTGAACGTCAGAACTTCCAGTATCACTAACAGGTACGTGAAAGTGTTTTTTAATATAAATTATTTGTCCAGACGATACTTGACGGTACGTACACAGACGACACTTAACCAAGAAGAGGAGTTCCACTGCAAGATCGACGCTACGGTTACATTCATTCACCGACCAGCGATTAATATATTATCCACTATAATTATCACACTTTACCACATAAACAATATTTACCATTTATCACTAAAGAGAATTATTGTATACAAAGTAAAGAGAGTTCATATTAACGTTTTAAATTGTAACACGAGTACCACTACAATCGATATTTAACTTTAAATTAAATTATATACATTTATTTAAAGAGGGGGATCTCGTTAACTTACAACATAATGGTACAAACATTAATATTTTATAGAACCCAACCTTATGGGATATCAAAATAATCTTTGAAAGGAAATACAAACAGTAGTGATAATATTTAATACATAGGAAGGAAGACAGAAGAATAAAAGCAATCAGAAGATATACAGTAATTTTGAATAATAATTCAAAATTGATAACAATGGTTATAAGTCATGATCAACCAATCAGAATTTATTCGTAACCATGACAACAGACCGTTGGTTACGAATTTTCCGTTATTTTTATAGTACTCGTAATGTGACGCTCTTCCAGAATAGACACCAAGTCGTGAACGACCAAAATTTTAATTTAAAAGGTCAAAAAAGTAAACAAAATTACCACAGATGAACAAGTAAGAAGCAGACGATGACTGAAAACGTTTAACTGATGTCGAGAACCAATTAAATAAAAAAGAAATGAATAAATTGCTACGATTAATTTGAAAAAGATGCCAGAAGCCCCAGACAATCGAAAATTGAATACGATTGCAGCCCAATTCCTTTTTACCTGAACAACTGAGTACATCCAGTCTACTGATGTGTTAAGTATCATTAAATTACCCAAATTTCAGAATTAAACTCACTTTAAATATTTCTCACAGTTATCTGAACTCTCACTATAAACTGAATATAATTTCTTTCAAAGATTAAGTAAAATAAACAAACACTGAAAATTTATTTACTAAGAAAATAACCTAGTGTTAGATTGCGAACTTTTGAAACACACTTTACTACACTGCAGGAACAAATTGTAGCTACACTTTATATTATTTAAGTACAAATAATGTAAGGTAGTGTACTTTTTATTGTAATCATTATTAATATTTTTCTTGTAATCACAAGGACCCAAGTTTTGAACGATAATAAATCTGAACAGACAAAACTGTCGCCATACTTTACTAATTCGCTCATTCAAAATCGACTTTCGCCGAACCCCTAGAGATATCAGACTCATATTAATTGTCGGTGCAAAATTGTTAATAACCAAGAATAATTTGATTGTCAAACAGAATAATTACCATTCAATAATTAAAGAAACTAGTACAGAGTGTAACCATTGTTTTTATTTCATAGGGAAGTGTGTTGTATAAATTGTGTATTGTACAGCAGAGACCAGCGAGAATGACGGCAAGCGCTCACACCGCCAAATCTGCGAACTACCTGCGTGATTAAGTAGGTCGAACGAAGGCGGGAACAAATCTGAATGCTCCAGGCCGTCATAACGAAAATCGCTAAACCATAATATTTATTAATTTTAATTGTTTTGAGTAAACAATCTGGCACCACCCGGGATTATTAAACCCCTATGAAACAACAGGTAAGGTTTCCACTCGCGTTGTACTGGTAATTCCAGAATCGCTACGGACATCGCTAGCGCAACACATAGAAGTAACGACACCAGTGTGAGGCGAACACACAATAAATACACTTTTTCAGAGACGTCTAAATCTTATCGTTACAGATTGGCTTCCATCGCGGGGCTTAAACAAGGCGGACGTCCCATATCTATCATTACAATATGGGTTAAAGTAATCCTTATGCTTCCACACTCACTTTCTTGATTACAACATAATAAATAGCAAGTAAAAAGTTATTTTCCTTTGGTTTTTATAGCTTTACTTTTAAATACCTAACCCCTCTGAAAATCTATAAAAACATAAATAACTCATTCCCCACTTAATATACTCCAACAAATGTATAACTTATTTTAAACACAAAAGATTTTATGAATGACAAGTCTTATCTGTTAATACCATTGCTTCAAGTTAATTAGGAATTTTCTGTTTTTAACAACTATGAAGGCTTAACTAACCTGATTAATTTAATTATACATATAAAACCTAATCTGTCATATGGACTTTTAAAACATATGTAATAAAACTAAAATTTAAAATATTCAACAACTGTTTTATAATTTATTTAGTTTTTACTAGTTCAACAAAACTTTAAATCATTTAATTATATTTTTTTTAATAATCAATACACTTTTTTACTTTTGGGTTTTTAAAGACGTTTTTTATTTGAGAACAAAGTGTACGTAACATTTTACTTGCAAGCTGTGAATTACTTTGACATTCTAGGTAATCTAGATGACTAACAATGTAAACAAGTGCCTGAAACGGTAGTGTTACCTTTGTACCTCTTCTCATACCACTTTTGACTCATTCTCATTATTACCATTATAAATAATTTTGTTAGTCTACAAAAAAATTTGTTAGCTGCACTGGTAACTACTGCCAATAATCTGCCTATAATTGAGTTGCCAATAATCAGGAGACTACTGTACTACACACAAACAATATAAAACACTTTCCACAGTTATAAAAAAATCATGACTCTACACTAATGAAGCCCACAAATATGGTTGAAATTCTAAACAGTACAAAAATTACCAGCAATCTGATCATGTCGTGTTACAATACTGTACTGTTGCTGCGAAGGTGAAGTAGCTGCTGGAATTGGTATCTGTCTGAACTGTTCTCGGTCTGGAGTAGATCTGTCTGGTTCACCTGATAACAACGTTGCCAACACATCTCGCTTCCCAAGTATCTGCACATAAATGAATATGACTCAAATCTGAGCAACACAGACAAAATGTGAAGACAATAAGGAAATTTGTTACAGACTTCCTCCGACTTCATTAACATAACAATATATGTACCAGTATTGTAACAGTACATTTTGTTATGGTTTTCGCGCATTATGAAATATCTTGGATTGCGTATGTGGGCTTGGCTGGGACAAGAGTTGTGCGTAATTATGTATGTGAGATCAACAAGTGTTACGACAGACGATACAAAGCAACGCTTGGCTATAACCGGATAAAACTGGTTTCTGTGCGTAGTATAGTAGTGAGACGCTTGTGAAATATGGAGTCAGTCACTCTCCTTGTAGCTATGGAAGAGTAGACATGTATATTATTTCAGTCCCCGTGGGCGACTAAAGACCGTCGTTGGCCGTGTGATGTGACCGCGCACTTAACCAAACGGTTTCGGCTGTGTGACAAGGAAAAAGGAGCCTCGGGAAACGCGCAATGTGAATGGGTAGTGAGGTGAGAAATGTTGTGGTCTTTAATAAGGGAAAAGCAGAGGACGGCAGCGGAAAATGATGAAATGAATACTTTGTAACTGTTTCAGAGAGTGTGTGAGAGAGGAGAGAGAGTGGAAAGGGGGGTAAGAGAGGAGAGAGAGAGAGAGAGAGAGAACGTAAAGGCACTGATTTGCAATGATAATTATTAACAAATAAGTTATGCATTTAAAGAATGTTAAAATAAGTGAGTACTTATATATTGTGTAATACGTACACCTTAAATGTGTAACGGTATTAACCTTCTTACCATTAAAATAAAATAATAATATAATAATAATACTAAAAGTCACTGCTGCCAGAATATTACTTACAGTCATAATCCCATTACTTACCCTTTAAACTGCCCAGGTCGCCAACATATTTTTTAGATGAATATGTACACTTAAACACTCTTGCCCTTATAAAAACTTTAATAATCCCACTATCTGACTTCCCCTTACTTCAGAAAATTCCCCAGAACGTTAGACGAGGTTTTCAGCACAGAATAGGAAATGGTAATTGCGTAATAACTTACTCTAACACACGTTTCTTTTTTTAAACAACTCTGATTTATTATATAATTGAATTTAACTTCTTTCTGTTATTTTTTCTTACTTTTACAAAATACTCTTAACCATTCTAAACATACAATTGTGGCGAAACCAGTACTTTTCACACAAATTTTCTCACACTCACACTCTCTTACTATTTATTTCTGATAATCCCCCATTTATTTACTGAGCTCATTAATCTAAATATTTTCTCTTCCCTTCAATCCAGGGAAATTATTTTTACTATTGTACCTGTATGTTTTATCCACAGAATGCCGACCTTACTCACGACTCACTTACACTTTTGCTGGCACTAACACTGTTCTAATCCTTCACGTTCATTTGATTGACATTGTTTTAACACCTCATTACCACTGCTTTACTACCTTTCTGTTAAAGTTGGGGTAGGCCGCGCGTACTCACACGCACCAGTCTCCCGACGTTTTTTTTACTGAGACGGTTACTCACTACCAACTGTACTGTTTAACTAGTGGTGACGAACTGCTCTCCAACTGATGATATTAGCTTGTGTCCAATACTCATTCTTTCTGTAATTCACAGAGAGACTGAGTTGCCAGTGGTTACATAATACGTCTAGCCGGGCAGGCTCCAGGCATAAACACAGACGTGTGTTGTAATAACATTGTATGTGTAGTTGGTTAACACGAGGTACCCCACAGGTCAACACGGACTGCTTTGAATTAAGTCTGATTTGAATTATTATTTTATAACACACAATTCTGTACCGTTACAAATGGGTGTAAGCATTAATCATTGTTTTCACAACCTCATATAAAATACTATGGGGTTTGTGAGCATCTCTGTCTTGTAATTAGGTTATACATGATGGTAATTTGTTACATGAAATAAACCTTAACATTTGCTGAGGAGACTGTGACGGTACAAAAAGGGGTGAAACCATTTTTGATAATTTTGATTGTGCAATAATCTGATTTATGTGAAACCAGAATAAAATTCGACTTTAGGAATCTGCATGGAAGTTGGAAACACATGTCTATGAATCAACAGCTATTTTTAACTGTACCACTGGATGAATCAGCCAAAGCGGAGTTCTATATAACCATATATGGGCACAGATTTTTAATTATTAACTGACATCACAAAACGTCATGGACCGATCCCTTGTTACAAAATGTTGGAATGCAGTCCAGGCGTCGCCAAACCTTAAAAATTTCTCAATGTGGAACATCCAGCAGAGGAAGGGGGTATCACGTGACCCACGAATATATTAGCTGCTCCGAGACCGACATCGTTCTGTTTCGAACAACTATTTAACCCGGCCGGGTGCGTTTCAACCAAAGTCCGCGGACAAAATCAATTTTGACTTTGAACCAGTAAAAAATGTAATTAAAACACAGTTCATGAAATATCTACAAATGTCGGCTACATAGAAAAAGTAAAGTAACAGTTTAACCCAGTTCCTGAAAAAAAAAAAAAACTTACAGGGGGAGAAAATTGGTGTATTAATAGCAAATGATTATTTTGATGGTGATCATAATAAGCACTTACCTGGTGATGAAACATTGCCAGTAACATTAGCAGTAGGTAATGATGACTTGATTACCTTTTTAAGTGTGACAAAAAATACTAAGGGTGAATTGACTATGAACAATGTAGACAGATTTTATGATGATATAATAATATGCAATAATCTTGTAGATTATTATTACGGTATAATGAATAAAACAAATTTACATGGGTACTATATTAACAGTAATAATATAATGGACTTAATTGAAAATGAATTGTACTCGAGTAAGATTAGACTAATTTTTGATGATGGAGGGTAGATATATAGTGAATGAACATTTAATTATTTTAGTTTATGGTGTAATTACTTAGCTAACTTATGTAATGAGGTGTGGTAAACAATAACATGATATGACAAAAATTGTATATAAATTTGTATTGGTGTTAAATGTATTTGTGTATTAGGTTATTTGTTGTTATCTGCATTGTATGTTATGTAATCAACAAGGTTAATAATTCTGATTGAGTGTTTTATGATAATGAGGAGTGACTGTCAAACTGTTAGGCTCTCACACACCATCTGTCAAGTGTGAGTAGTGACTCTGTCTGTTCGGTATCAATGTTTAATCTTCAGTGTTTCTGTTCTACATGAATCCATTAGTCATGTGATTTATCTCATGAAGGCTCTCAAATACGTTGGTAACATATCTAGTTTCCCTAACATAGAAAACACTATACAACTATTTATGTTTTTCATTCGACTTGTTTTTTGTTTTTTTAGCACACAAATTTCTAAAGTTGTTAACACCTGACATGATCCATGCAGTATCTTATGTTTGCCTACTCATACTCATACATATGTAGCAACATACAGATCATTTTTAACTTTCAAACCACATCAATAAATCGCCACTTATAACTGACTTCTAAGTGGCACCTGTCACCTACTTATAGCCTGCAGGATTCCAGACTAATGTTTCATAATACACGTCTTTAACAAGCATTCGAAAACTCTGGAGGATACTCGAGTGCGGCCTTGGCAGAAACACACACCTCCGCTGGCCAGGAAACATGTAGAACGACACTCTCCATTGTTCAAGAACATTCTGTTGTTGCAATATAAATACTTACAAAACATCCTGTCTTACAATTCAAATATATAGTAAATTCTACTTGTACTAGATACAAAGTTTCACCTCTATAAGCTAGTGTATTTATTACTAACCTCCCCGGCTACTCCAATAAAAATAAATTTATGATGAGAACATTTTGATGGTTTAGAACTTTTAAGATAATCACATAAATTCGTACAAGGCACTTCTTCAATATAAGTCATAATTCATGTATCATGGTGGAGTAGAAGGATGGGGCTGTGGTGACGCTTGTGTGCTATAGTGTAGTGGGGCTCACCCACTTAAAGCATGTTGTAGTGTCTTTTAGTTGTGCTACTGTCTTGTGCTGAATACATATAATTGTGCTGGTTTAAAAGGAATTTCATAGCAAATAATCCTGGCGGTTGTGAAGTTTGTGCTATGTATTGTTTATCAGCAACACTACTGCTGAAAAAATTTAAAAAGACAATTCTGTAAATTTATAGTCCTAGCAGTACGAGGCACAGTACTGCAAAGTTAGTTACTGATTGCATTTGTTTAAAGAACCAAACCAATGTTCATAATGAGAAGCACAGTAGCTGGCCAAGTATGGTGACAGATGAGAAAAAGTGAACAAAAAAGATTGTGAAAATCATTAATTCACAACTCCTGAGTTTTTTTTATTTTATTGCCTTAAGATGTATCCACACTTATTCATGAAACTAACTGAAAAGCTGGGCTACAAAAAATTGAGTGTTAGATAGGTGTCCAAAATGCTTACAGATGATCACACACAGGAACACTGCAAAAAAGGCTACACATTTTTGCAGGTTTTGAAAATGAAAAAAATGAATGAATTTAGTGACTGGAGATGAAACACTGATTTTCTACATAAATGCTGAACCAAAGAAAAAAACATGTTGCTGCACCACTTATTATCCCTGATAGCCCACAAGTTTAAATAAATATCTTCTGTAATAAAATAAAATTTATGGCTATGGTTTTCTGGAATGAACAAGGAATGCTTGATCACTTTGTTCTGATGGACACTGCAAAACCTTACAAGAATTGTCACATGACTCAGGAAAAAAAATGTGAAAAACTGACTGATGTGTTTTTGCATAACAAGTGACTTCACACGGCTGGATCAACTATTCACATTACTGAGAAATCTGAACAGAATGTTTTTCTGGCATCCACTCCAAACCTCAAGCCAATCTCAGTGACTACTGTCTGTTTGTACAGTTAAAGCAGTGGCTGCAATCTCAGCACTTTGAAAATAATTACAAAACTATGATGGAAGGGACAAATTGGCTGAAGTCATTGGTAGCACAAGCGGTGGATTGCGTGGAAGTCAATGTAAAAAAATAACACACATAACTAATATACTGTTTAGAACCAATTTTTCTTTTTATTTGTTTTATTTCATTGTTGACCAGACATTACTTTGTGTATGCACCTCATACAAAATCAAGTCTTTTCAACAAGCTGAAACTATTACATTTAAACACATACACACAAAACAACCACTCATAGATGGTTAGAGACTAACAAGTTCCGTGTTTCAATATGCACTTAAACATTCTCTTGAACTTCAAGATAAAAGTGCATATTACCTGTTTTAATTACAAGCTAATATTTTGTATTGTTACGGCAATGCACATATTACTGTTACAAATTCTCTTGAACAGTCTGTAGTGATACACGTGCTGATGGCCTTGACATAAACACCACACACTGGGCTAGTCAAGAGTTTTCAAGAGTGCTACATACTGTAATTGTTGTGATACTGCCCCCTCCTTAAGCCTGTTCGACCTGAACTGGCAAATCATCTCAGAAGTAATACTTGGCCAGGTGATCTAAGCAGTTGGTCTACTTACAAACAATAATTCTATGGCTCTTTGAATTCAGTCCAGGGTGATCAGAACATCAAGTTCCCAGCAATACAAATCTCCTGCTCAACCACTAGCTTTGCTGGAAACATGCCGGTTATGTCGTGTACTGATAACCTATTAACCATTAACTGGTCCAAGTCTGTTTAGTTCTCGTTAACAACCGCTTGCGTAATGTCATCTTCAGCAACTTCTCCTCTGGGCGCTTTGATTAACTCAGGAACAAGCAACAGCCTTTCCTCGACAACCATAGTAGGTTCTCCAATCACTTCCTTTGTCATTATACAAATTGGTACTTCCTCTGCTAGTTCTTCTTCCATTTCCTCATGCAATAGCAAAGGTTCCTCTTCTCCACACCTGTTGACTCTTTCTGCAGCAAATGTCACTTCCTTGATCAAATGGTTGGCGAACCCATCACTTTAGCCATGTAAACCTTTCTTCTCTTCGTCAACCCTCAGTAGATTCTCTCTTAAGTCCACAATGAATCCATAGGCATTCATAATGTCCATGCCAAGAATTACTTCACTGACAATGTCTGCAACGAGCATTTCATGGCTAAACTCAAGGAGACCCAGTCGTACATGTACGCCTACCTTTCTTAAAACTTTGATGGGGTTTCCAGTCACAGTTTGTATTGTACAAGAGCTAAATTGTGGTTAGCGGTGGCTGACTAGGAGCATACAATGGAAACTGTAGTGCCCATGTCAACTGTAAATGATGATGACACCTACAGCAAATCCATTAACAATAAAGATTCCACAGGTCTTAGGTAGTGTAGAAACTGTGTGCTGTTATGGAGCTTTATTTCTCCACCTGGCATCATCACACCTTTCTCTCATTATTTTATTCTCTCAACAGTCTGCCTGTAGATGACCACGGTTTTAACACTTTGTTCTTCTGTCTCTTTACCACCATTCAAATCGCTGTGGCGCTCTTGAAATGTTGAATTGTTTGTCCTGCAACATTGTTTTTCTGGTAACATTGTAATGTCAATGTGATACTGGGATCTTCTGACTACATTGTGATAACATAAACCCAGTAATGTAGCGGGATGCTGACCTAACAGCTTCAAACTCGAGGGCATGATCAAGATCTTCTGACCAATTTCAGTGTCTTGCCATTCATAACGATCACTGAAGTCGACAATCCCCAATGCCATCAATAAGTGTTTGCACAGCAACACTCATTTGGATACAATCCTCTAGAGCTTCAGGATAAGTCAGTCTAATTAATCTGTTGATGCTTGCTTCAAACTCTTGCAGACCCTGCCCGCAATGTTGTCGCATTGCTCTCACCTGAGTGCAGTACACATCTCCCAAATGTTTATCACCATACCGTAATTTTAAAGCTTTTATCAATTTGGCATAGATGTTCTGGCTATCAGGTGGCACTTTCTGTAGCAGCTCTGCAGCAGGTCCTATGAAAATGAGAACGAGTGAAACTGCCTTGTCTTTCTCCGTCCAATTATTTGTACAAGCAGCGGCTTCAAAATGTTGAAGATACGTCGTCCAATGAGTGCTTCCATCAAATGTTGGGGTTCTGACATGATCCGCCCCAACTACAGGCAAAGTGACCTTCTATGGTCTTATTTTCTGTCTTTACCATTGGTACAGTCTGTTCAGTAATTTGTTTTGAAACACATGGTTGTATTTTCATGAACTGCTTGATTCCACTTTTAATTTGTTCTCTTATGTTGTTACTAGACGAATAGAGATGTTCTTAGTTCAATTATATATCACACGTTGTTGACGTCACTCTATAACTAGAGGAGTATACGTGTTTGTTCAATTGTGTATGTTTAGAATTATTATTATTTATGATTTAATTATAATTTACGTTGTTTCAAAAAGGTTTAAAAGCTGAAAAATGTTTAAATTCTCCTTTCGAAGCACTGGTTAGTTTAGATGTTAATTACCACTCACTTACCGATGTCAATCTTCTAATGTAGATCTTCTCCTTCTGTAAGATTGAAAACAACACAACACAATTCATATAATATTTACCACTTGTTTGTATGTGGATATTATGTAAATAAAGTTGATCTGTATATAACACTGTTTTGAAATTATTCAAAATCTTGGCCGCTTACTTCCCTTACTGCCAATCTGTAAAATAAATGCTCTATTGTGTTGTTATTATTGTCTACCTTTAAATAATGGACTGACTCGATTATATATTAAATGGTAATTTATTAACAACAATTAAAGTTCATTTTAAAACCTTCACAAAAGTTTTATAAAACATTAAAAACAATTCAAAATCGTTACAGAGATTCTTAAAACTCAGGGCTGGTAACACTGATTTCTATGTTGTACTTCTCTAACCTGATTTGGTTAGGTTTCTTATTTATAATTAATAAAATCGTGAATTCTTTTAGTATACAAGATACTTACTATAAAAAAATGCTTAAATACAATAATGACGTATTATGGAGAGTGGTTACATAAATAGAACAAGGTTAATTATAATTGTAAACTACCGTACTAGACACGCTTGCATTTAAATTTGCAGGTTATGGTATAGCATGTGCAATACGATTATTTTTGTATATCGGAATAAAATTCCGTTAATGGTTATAAAAATTAAAATATAATGATTAATTTATAATTTCAGTGCAATTAAGAATAGTTAGGCTTTCTTGAATTGAAAGCATGGCACTGTATCACTTGTGTACCTTTCAACAACAGGTAAGTTAGAATGAAAATTTTTCTAAGTTGATTGATAAAAATATTTAAATTAAATTCATAAAATCTTATTGTTATACATAAAATTAGCTAATGACACATTTATTAATCATTAACTTTATTGACAGTTCTCAAATATTATTAATAATCGAATTGTCTTTCGTTATTGTTAAGTCAAAACAGCATCTATGTTCAAGTATATTTGTGTTAATCGAATAGTATTTTCCATTTTGTTTCTTCTTCAAATTAACAATATTTTATTAAAAAAAAATATTATTGAGAACTTTTATTCAATAATGCGTTAATTCATAATTAATAGTTAGGTTAGTCACGTATGAATGCATTTGACTAACGTAGTATCAACACAAAAATTATTATTTAATAATCGTTTAATATTCATTTAAATATTATTAATTCTATATACTCCCTTATTATCACTCTTCATTGCTGATATTATACACTAGCAATGGTATATTTCACTATGTCTCGTAGCACTGTTTACACTTCACACGTTTGGAGGTTATTATCACACATATGTTAGGTTAGTCATTTGTTTACTAATGGGGGAACACGCACATTTTGTAAAAATACTTAGAGTCGTTCTGTCGGCGTTGATGATCAGTTTGGTAGTGAAGCTACATTCAGCTTCTTCGGCTGGCGTCTGCTTGGAATCAGCGTCTCTTATTGGCTGAAAGTCGATTAATCTCGTACCCATATGCCACAAGAAATTAATAAATTTTATTTCTCAGCGTCAGTCTTTGAGATCGAGAGTATAAAAGTGACGCCATCAATTCTTTTGTAATTGATTGAATAATTATGATTTTCATAACTTTCTTAATGCACCTCCGATTTGAAAACTAATGGTATCATGTTATTTCGGCTACTTTGCTCTTTATTTTGAGTCCACACAAGCACTATTTCCGTTCATGATTAAACTATTTATACTTTCGTTGATGCACTTTTAGTGTTTCTTATTTAAACATAAGTTTTTTCACTTTTATAGTATCACATGATACATATCTCACTTACTAATTATGTTTCAAGTAATTTTTTCTTATCAATTATTTCTTAAATGCTAAATATTTACAAAATTCAATAATACACTTTCAGGCGAGTAGGCCTTAAATGTCCATGCATTATTTCTTATTCTTTACAATATATATTTCACTCTCGCACAATTCTATTGTGTTTGGTTTATACTTCAAATGATACTACACATTTGGTGCAGTTTTGTAATTACTAACATATCTTAATTTATTTACAATAAATGGTTTTACCACACCATGTCAGGTGTCATGTCATATTGACACTCTTATTTTACAAATAGTTTTGCATTATGGTCACCCATTAATTGGTATTTAGTATTTGTCTATATCTTATCTTGGGTATTTAGTATTCCCTGCTGTGCTAATTAATCACAATTTTCTGTTGGACTGTTACTTTCATCTAGTTTCATCTGACATGTACTATTGTTTTTCATTATTATTATATAAATTTATGCATTCACTGTTTGTTAAGTGTTCTCAAAGAGGTATTGAGTATCCTTGAAACTACTGTTATATTATTTTCCTCTTTCTGATTAGTTTTGATTGAGATTTTTATGTAATTCTGTCACTCACTCTGTGGTTTGGTATTTGGCTGTTATTTGTTTATAAAATTTAAAGTATATTGTTGTGTTCCTTAGTTCATATTGGGTCTATTCTGTTCATTATTTATTCTAGTTTGGTTGTTGCATCATGTAAATACTTTTATCAGTGTTTTTCTAATTGTTAATTATGATTCTTTGTTGCAAATTCTGCTCAGTTGAGGTTATGTGTATATCACTGTATGACAACAATGCCTATATGTGATAGTTTGGTTTCTTGTGTATTTTCTTACATATTTACCATGATTGGTATTACTATTATTTAGTACAATGGTTTTTTGTATTTCAATTCTATTACTGACTATTTGTTTACACAGTATTATCTAACTCTAATTGGTTATTGGCATATATTGTAACATAACCAGATGTTACATAACCTAAACATATACTATCAGGTTTAATAAATGCATAATGATAATATAAATAGATAAGGTAATGATAAGGATAACCAAGAAGAGAGGAATCATGGAAGAAGACAGAAACAGAAGTGCCACAAGAAACAGTAAACCCAAATACTGTTTGACACTACAACCAGACTATAACTGACACAAACTGATGGACAAATTTAAATTCACTTTAAGCTGTCAAGCGAGTCAGTGAATAATGTAAACAGAATATGATATGTTACTAAAAAATGATTAAATAAGAATCAGAATAATGTGAGATCAGAATCAGCATTTGGCTGATAATAAATCCACCATGACAAGTAATTATTAACGCCAAAAACTAAGATTAGCTATGGCCACAAAATGAAAATGAAGCTATATTTCAATCTCAAATATACTTATGACAAATAAACACGTTTGTAAGAGGGAATCTTATACCAATAAGCTACCTCAGCAAAATTACCGAATTGTGAACTAATAAAAGCTGTTAAGGCAGAATTCCAGTATAAACGGTATGCCTTAACAAGGCCTAGACCAAACAATCATCAATGAGATGGTTATTAGGAAGTAATATAAATGTAGATCACCTACACTTAACAATTGTTATGCTCAAACATAGCAATAAGCATTATTAAAATGATATAATTTATAATTCAATTGTTAGTTAGTAGAATAGAGCAAATTAATGTGAAACGAAATATCATAGTATGTAAGGACAGTTCATTACCATGTCTAAAGTTAAGGTTTATTCATAATGTACAGTAATTAAACATCAGTACAGAATTAATAGTGTTCTCACATAAACGTTTGAGTGATAAAACGCGATGTAGAACACAAACAATATTAGTCAAAGTGTATAATCGCCAATTTTGATAAACAGACGACAGTGCGAAATAGTGTACCTGAACATTGTTTATGTAGCAATGTCAGTAAAAGTGAAACTAACTCGGTATCAAACTATATCAAATTAAAGAGGACAAAATATTCTTTAATTTGATGGCGATACAGCCCCAATCGCAACTATATTAAGTGCGTGAAAGGCGTTAGCATCATTTACAAAATATGTTTAAGAAATTCAGTTATCAAAACTAATAACATCGACAACTGTCAATCATCTCAGCGTTTGGCGGTTGGGAAACCGTTTTTAACGGTTGAAAAGACAATACGTCACGTTCATCACACCTGTCTAAACCAATGACAAAATTTCTTAGTAATTAACAATATTGCCTAGAGCCGATCAAGGTATCGGGTATAAAAAGAGCTGGAACTGATTTTCAGCAGACACTTCTTAATCTCATTCGGCGTGAAACGTGCGCTGACCATCTCAACATTTTTAATTACTGATAGCGTCATTACCACAGTACATCAAAGGAAACAGTTTGACAACAACATACAACTACTTCAAGATATTCTACAAAGAACCATTGTGATTATGTGCAGTATTATTTCATTTTAGTGCGGGAAAAAATAATGAACAGCAGAAAGAATTAAATAGTATTATTTATGATCCTTTAAGTCAGAAGGGGATCGAAATTCTCTGTTCTTGTGCGTGTGTAGTGAATAACGATAATCATTATAATCCGATTATCGAGGTGTTAATTGAAATTTTAATCGAAAGATTAAAACACCAGGTAACAGTGTAAACATTTTTTCATTTTTACTACGAGCGCCATAACCTGTACGTTTTAATACACTGATCTGTACTGACGCAAAAACACTGAAACATTTTTTTATGTTACACCATGTCTAAATTTATTTAATGAATTTGTCAATATTAGTTAAGCTGAATGTTAGTTATAAGTGTTCTCAAAATATAACGTTGTAAATCATAAACCGAGCGTGACGAACGCATAACCTATGAAATAGGTTATTTTTATTTTTTATTTGTAATAGTAACATCAAAGACATTACTAGTCTATCTTATATCAGAAATTCATTAGCTATTGTGTAGGCATAAACTTTCTTTTTTGTGTCTCAAAGAACTTACACCCGAGATTTAAATAAGATTAATGTTTAAAGTAAAAAGAAATATCTGGACTTAACCGGATTTATCGCTTATGCTCTGAGCAAGCCTTATAGGGTTTGTAACAACTTATTTACAATTGTATATCATTGTATGTTTTTAATTATATTTGTTTGAATTCTTTATCAAGGGTATGAATAAAAACCCATTATTAACAGCATAACTCGACTTAATTTATTTCTAAAAAGTAACTAAATAAAATATTCAGAAAAAATTCAAAACAACCTTCAGTTGTGATTAAATATTTTGAATTGCATTGCCATAAAGGTAATAAACAATTATTTTAATTTTTTTTAAATCATTAATTAATTCTATTCATTGGTTTTCCATGGGATTTTCCCAAAATAAATCCGTGTGGCGCCCACTATTAAACAAGGCAACTTAACCTTGTAGCTAAAGTGAGTTGGTTTTTTGTAAACCGTTTTGACAGCTTATTGAACTTCTAGAAAACACGACCAGGTACGTGAAAGTATATTATATTTATTCTATTGTCCAGACATTACTAGACGTAACGTACTTAGACTATTATCAATCTGGAAGAGAAGTTTCACAGCTAGTATCAACAAGACGATCACCATCATCAAGCGACCAACTATTATAATATACTATTAAACTTAAGCAAAGCTAGTATTTAAATAATATTAACACAACTATTTTATTTGTTTTATCTAAGGGAATTCTTTTCAGACAATTATAATTCTACAATTGTAAACACACTTTGAGTAACCTCGAATGTTACATTTTAAATGGTTTTATCAAATTAGTATCTTTCAACTTTCAACAACAACACACTTAATCATTTCTTTTATTTTATTACAAATTGACGCCTCCGACGTGTGGCAGAATTACACCATACATTACACCACCCTTTTAAGTTCGTTACAAATTGGCGCACCAACTAGTGTGGCTTAAAAAATATTAAATAACAATATTTTTTATATTGATAAACAGCCCGGTAGACACAAAAGAATAAACATGCCACACACACATCAATATGATACGAGATATAAGGACAGTCGGGTAGGAGAAACACAACTAGATACAGAGACAGTTGAAACACAACCCACACACGAGATGGAAGTCATTACCATTAATAATATAGAAACTCGTACCGAAGAAACACCCCAGGTAGAACCGGAAGTAGAAGTGAGGGTCAACAACCAACCCAAGCAACCTGAGAGACCCGCGCCGTCAGGGGACATAAGCCTACAAGACATAATGAGGGCGATTGTGGAAAATAATAGAAACTTCGAATTAATGAAGGAAGATGGTAAGAAATCCCGGGCGGAGAATCAAAAGAATGTTGAGTTATTAAATAAAAATATAGAGTCAATGAAGGAAAATCAACGGGACTTGAATAAAAACGTGGAGTCTATTAGTAAAAATATGGAGTCACTGAAGGAAGACTTGAATAAAAAGATAGATAATACCCATAAATCCATGGACATGCTAAACAGTAAAATAGATGACAACAGTAGAGCCATCAGAGAAGAGTTGAACACCACATTAATTGAAATTAGCCGGAGGATGGAAGAAGGTAGTGAGAAGATTAACACCAGAATAGACGTAGAGATAGCGGTCGTGAGGGAAGAAATAATAGAAGTAAACAAAAGGTGCGAACAGCAAGACCAGGAGTTGAAGCGAACTAGGGAAGAGGTCGACGGGAGGATCGACACCATAGAGGAGGTGACTGAAGCCCGAATAGAATCCTTGAAAAGAATGAGTCAAGAGGAAATTAAGCGGGTGAGGACCGACGTAGGTGAGCGCTGTGAGGAGGTAAGTACATCAGTAGACGCGGTAAGAAATTTAACCATCGCTAATCGGGAAAGAATTGAGGAACTAAGACAACAAGAAATCGTGCAAATGCGGGAAGAAATTGAAGTCATTCGCAACCGTCCTATCCAAGGTCAGTATCTGCTACCAAATGACAACCGCGACGCGATTAATTTTAAAAACTATCGGAAAAACCCTATTGAATTCTTAGCACGCATTGAAGAAAACTTGGCATGAATCCGAGAGACCAGATGGAACAACATAAGAAGCTTGATAGATGAGTACTTCAAGGAAATATATGATAATTGGTGGACTGCAACGCGCCACGAAGTCAACAGTTACGAGGAATTCAAGACTCAATTCCGCGGAAATATTGGTCAGAGGCCACACAAAACATAGTACGCGATCACATATGCCACGGTAAATATGATGCGGGCAGAGGAGGAACAATGACCTCCTATTTCTTGGGTCAGGTGTGTCTAGCGCGCAATTTAGAAACAAAAATACCGGAAGAATGCCTCGTTACTAAACTGTCGTACCACTTTGAAGAGGGTGTCGCTAAGGCACGTCAGTGGGGGCAAATTAAAACTATACAAGCTATGTCCGCATTGCTCGAGGATCAGGAACATGAAGGGTATTACCGAAGGAGTCGTCGGAGGAATGACCATTTTAATGATAGGGGCGGTAACATAAACAATAGTAATAATAACAACTTCAGAAATTACAGGAGTAATTTTAATAATACTAACCATCCAAACCAAAATTATAACAACAATAATAATAATAACAATAACAGTAGGCCGAATAACCAAAGTAGTAACAATAATAATAACGGTAGCCAAAATAATAATAATAACAACCGGCGACCCAATTACAATAATAATACCAACCGACCACCAAACCAAGGCGGGAATAATCCACCACCACAATATCGCCGAGCTAATCATGTGCAAGCTAACTACGACCCCGGTAGAAGGCGGTACTACCAGCGACAAAACAGTTTCAGTGGAGAGAGAGGAAGTATAAGAGGAGGAAGATGGAGGAGTAACAGTGTTGAGGGCGACAGCCGCAACAGCGACTACCGGCCACAAGTGCACTTCGTTCCTGACCATGAACCAGACCATCATGGAGGACGTACGACAACGGACGATAGAAATCATGTAGATGCTCAAGACAGGCGCCAAGAGGAGAGCACCAGCTCTTTAAACTCCTCGCGGCAGTGAGAAATTATGACAACATAAACCCCTCGCTGAACCACTCTATTGGGTATGATTACAGCACAAGTCCAAACAAAATTACCATTTTATACAACCATTACCTGAAAAATATAAGACAGGAATTGTTAGAAGAGGAAGTGACTAATCACCATCAATGCACCCACGATATCGTGTACGTGATGGCTAAAATTAATGAAGTAACTGTCACCTTAATGATCGACACCGGAGCTAACGTTTCCCTAATGGATAGCACCGAGCTCAATCGTATTCAGGAGGAAGGCAGAGCTATCATACCAACTTTGCCTGTTACTAACATTATCCTGATAGGAGCTACGGGACGCCAAAATAAATCGGTGAAGAAGCAGGTTAGGTTAGAAGTAACGAGTCAAGGTAAGATACCGATGATATTTTTAATAGCAACAGGTTTGCCATTTCGTAGTTTAATCGGCTGCGACATTTTACGAAGGCACTCAGCCATAATTGATTTAAGTATAAATAAGTTAACGTTAAAAATGTCTGACACAGATTGGACTGCAGATATTGTTGGAAACAGGGAATTTCCCCCAGAGAGAACTGTATACCACATCCAAAGCACAACCAACCCTAGATACCAAACATCCAGGCATGAGCTGGAATACACTAACAATAACGATAATTTATGGGAAGAAAAGATTATAGAGAGATAAGACAGTTCCAGTCAACCAACAGAACACAATCACCAAGTCCAGGCCAACTTGAAAGATTAATAAACATATATGACCAATATAGACACGTATTTTCAGATCTCCCAGGAAAGGTTAAGAATTACCAATGTGTATTAAGTTTCAAAGAACCGGTTAACTTCAACCGCAAATCTTACCCCATCGCATACTCCCTTAAAGAGGCGGTTCGCTCTGAAATCAACCAACTGTTAAAGGACGGTATAATAGAACACAGCCAGTCCCCTCATACCAGCCCTATTGTAGCAATTAAAAAGAAAAATGGTAAGGCGAGGCTCTGTTTGGATGCGAGAGAAATAAACAAACATTTAGTTAATAACCGGACATCTCCGGGCGAAATCGAGGAGATTCTAAAAAGGTTCCATGGTGTACAATTCATAAGCTCATGGGATACGGTCTGCGAATATTGGCAAGTAGAGTTGCATCCCAACAGCCGAAAATATGTTGCTTTTATATTTGAGGGACGAAATTATCACTTTAAGAGGTTGCCCTTCGGGTTAATAAATTCAGTGGCAATATTCATACAATGCATGGACCAGGTGTTAGGACAGGAAGCACTTAAATTCACTACCATCTACGTGGACGACCTGTTAATAACGTCTACAAACTGGGAGGAACATTGTCAGAGGGTAGACCATGTACTAAACAAACTATCAGAAAACCATATTACCTTAAAGCTGGAAAAATCCCAACTTATTGCGAAGGAGGTGCAATTTTTAGGATTCCAACTAACCGAATTAGGAATAACGCCATCCACAGAAAAAATCGAAGCCATACAAAAGTTCCCCACTCCCAGGAATAAGAAACAATTACAATCATTTTTAGGGTTATGCAATTATTATCGAAAGTTTCAGAACAATTATTCGGAACTAACAACCAGATTGTCTCCGCAATTGTCCTCAAAGGATAAATGGACATGGGGTCCAGCACAGGAAAGTATATTTCAACAGATCAAAACCAAATTTTTAGAGACAGTAATATTACACCATCCAGACTTTGATAAACCTTTCTACTTGAATTGTGATGCCAGTGACATCAGTTTAGGCTCCACCCTATACCAGGAAGACGATGATGGAAACCATCTTGTAATAAGCTTCGCGAGCCGGACTTTGAATAAGTGTGAGAGAAATTATAATGTAACGGAAAAAGAACTCTTAAGCGTAGTTTTTGCATGTGGAAAATTCCGCACCTACATATTAGGATATTCTACTACTGTTAGGACAGATCACAAGTCTGTATCCTTTTTGAAGAACTGCAAATTGAGCCATGGCCGGTTAGCAAGATGGACATTGGTCCTACAAGAGTACAACATTAGTTGGGAGTACGTCCCTGGCAAGAAGAACATAGCCGCCGACGTGCTATCACGAGTAAACATTACCAATCAAACTTATGAAGGTGAAAAAGAAACACTAGCCAAAGTTTATAACATCTTGAAAAGCCATACAGAGTTAGAAGGCATTATCAAAGAGGTAGAGTTACACCAAAGACAAGACAATAAATTAACACGAATTTTCCAAAGATTGGATAATCAAGATGAAAAAATAACCCCTTATTACTGTGTAGTTAATAGTATTTTATTTATTAAAACTAAATGTCACTATAATGTTTGGAAATTGGTAATACCGAAAACAATAGAGAAGGACATAATCACTGATTACCATGTTCGTTATGGGCACATGGGTGCTATTAAGGTGATCAAGGCGTTGGAGGAACACATGTACATAAAGGACATAAACAGAAGGGTGAGGAGATATATTAGAACTTGCCAGATATGCCAGATGGTGAAATGCACAAATGAAAGAAAGGAGGGACAGATGATTCCCATAACATCTTCGGCGAAACTAGAGAAAGTTTTTGTAGACATCTGTGGTCCATTTCCCAGAAGTGGAGGTCGACAACAATACAAATATTTATTAATTATCTTCGACCATTATACTAAATATGTAAAACTATACCCAATGAATCGAGCAACCACCAACAAGATACTCAACCTAATAACACAAAATTACATACCTGAGGTAGGCTGCCTGAAAACCATAATCACGGACCATGGTACCCAATTCAAAGGACGGAGATGGAAGGACACACTACTGGAACATGGAATAAAAACGTATAAAACTGCAGTGTACCATCCCAGTAGCAATCCCTCAGAAAGAGTGTTAAGAGAGGTTGGACGGATTCTTAGAACTTATTGTTCAAATCAACAAAGACAATGGAGTGGGTATATCCCAGCTACGGAAGATTTTATCAATTTAGCGTACCACCAGTCAATTGACACCACCCCATACAATGCCATGTTCGAAAAGCCTCCACCCAGAGAGATCAGTGACATAATTAAGTTCCCTCAGAGTCCAGAGTATCAATTTAATAGGATCCAATACCACGACAAGATCATGGAAAAGTTGGAACAACGCGAAAGGAAGTATAAACAGCAAGCGCCAACCCGGATAATAAAGTATAAAATAGGAGATCAGGTATTACTGAGAAACAGGGAGCTGCCCAGCACCTTGGAGGGCATCACAAAGAAACTACTAGTACTATATATCGGCCCATATACTATCACAAAAGACCATGAAAACAATACCTATGAACTCACTGACATGATAAATAAAAGGGTCAAAGGAACCTACAACCAAACGTCATTGAAGAAGTACTATAATTAAAGAAATTGGTTAGGATAGGTAATTAAAGAGTACTGAACATATGCCAAATATCCCAAACATGTAATACTAGAAACTGATATGGGAAAGGACACCTGTGTAACGTAATTGTCCCCAATAATGAACCCAATAGAGTGGAAAAGCACAAAATAACACCATGTATGTAGACCATAAAAATGACTATTTTTAAGAGCAGATAAGTTATAGTGGTAGACGACATTTATCACCAGAATATTTAGAGTATAAAAGGAAAAAATATGTTTTAAAAATGATTACTATAAACAAACTCATTTAGTGATTAGAAGAATCATGTATTATGCCCAAATTGTTGAAGGTAACTAATTGTCTATAGCAAACCTATTTGCCCTATTGTGTTACAAAAATTGTGTAGGATTAAGATATAGGCCAAACTATTTGTTATTTGTTAAAAAGGAACCAGATCTATCACACTAAAGGATAGAAAAATAGGTATTGTAAACTAAATAATTTAATGAGAAAAAAGACATCTATTATATCATAGAGAGTCAAAAGTGGCATATAACAAAAATATACCTAGGACAATGACATAAAATCACTTTCATACTCCTATGTTAGATTAATTTAAAGAGGAGCTACTACTATTTTATAACTAAAATTACCATGCTATGTTTGAAGAAAAAAAAAAAAATAATAATAATAATAATAACCAAATGTTTACTAAATGAATAGTATAAGTAACCAAATGTTTAGTAATTATCAAATATTTGTATACTCCATAAAAGAGAATTATAATCATCCAGAATAAGTGAAAACCACCATCACTTGAAGGAGTAGAGAAGAAGAATAACAAAGAGTGTAATATGAAAGAAGGATATTATTATGGAAAGTAAAGAGAGAGAAAAAAATGTTTATTAAATGAACCATGTAACCCCAAGAATGTCTATAAATTTAGATATCAATATATTGTTATTATATTATCTCATTGTGTTGTAATTATCAAATATTGTATGTAGCAAAATATGTCAGAGAACATCTAACCAAGAACATTTTGTATATGAATATTGTAAAACCTGATAATTCAGGATAAGTATAAATTACTAACGAGAAAGAAAAACTTGTAAACTACTGTGAAAATAAAATATTGTAGACTCTATATGTGAAAAACAACCGCATAATTATGTAAGCATCAATGTAAGTGTGTAATTTTAAGAATACTCAAGTAAACTAAAACAATTGTCAACTAGTATAAAAAGTAACGATACGGCTAATAAAAAAGCATAGTCGAGAATGTCAAGTCTGAAAAGAAATAATTACCTGTGAAAAGAAAGTATGTTATAAAGTGTAAAAGAAGGAAATGTGATATAAATGAAAACCTCTGATACCTTGAATATTATATTAAAGATATTATATTATTGAAAATGAATGATATGTATTATATTTTATATGTTGTGATAGTGCAACTATTGCCAGGTGCAATGTTTATTTTTTTCTCAGACAGAGAAGAGTATGCCTCTGAATCTGAGTATGTGTATTGAGGAACGGCACAGAATGTAAGCCACAGTGAGCCACTCTGATTCCGAACCCACTACAAAAGTTAGGGAGTTATATTGTAATGTATCAAGGACTATTATGAAAAAAAATCTATGAGGTATAAAATGTAAGAACCATTGAAATAATCACGAAGGTAAAGATATGTAATAAGAAAGAAAAAATATAGATAAGACAGGAAATTGTTAATTTAAGAAATAAGACCTATTGTAATTAGATGACTTAAAATGTAAGCAACTTGAAAAGAATACTAGTAAACTAAGAATTATATCACTAGACAAGCAATCAAGCTAGTGTAACACACTAATAGTTTATTAAAGATCAATGTAAAGAGTACAAGAAAAAAAAAACAGTAGTAATATACTAAAAACTGACATGAAATGATAATTTTATCAAAAGATCAAATTTTTTCTCAAATTATCAATTTTGAGGGGGGAGTATATGTAACATAACCAGATGTTACATAACCTAAACATATACTATCAGGTTTAATAAATGCATAATGATAATATAAATAGATAAGGTAATGATAAGGATAACCAAGAAGAGAGGAATCATGGAAGAAGACAGAAACAGAAGTGCCACAAGAAACAGTAAACCCAAATACTGTTTGACACTACAACCAGACTATAACTGACACAAACTGATGGACAAATTTAAATTCACTTTAAGCTGTCAAGCGAGTCAGTGAATAATGTAAACAGAATATGATATGTTACTAAAAAATGATTAAATAAGAATCTGAATAATGTGAGATCAGAATCAGCATTTGGCTGATAATAAATCCACCATGACAAGTAATTATTAACGCCAAAAACTAAGATTAGCTATGGCCACAAAATGAAAATGAAGCTATATTTCAATCTCAAATATACTTATGACAAATAAACACGTTTGTAAGAGGGAATCTTATACCAATAAGCTACCTAAGCAAAATTACCGAATTGTGAACTAATAAAAGCTGTTAAGGCAGAATTCCAGTATAAACGGTATGCCTTAACAAGGCCTAGACCAAACAATCATCAATGAGATGGTTATTAGGAAATAATATAAATGTAGATCACCTACACTTAACAATTGTTATGCTCAAACATAGCAATAAGCATTATTAAAATGATATAATTTATAATTCAATTGTTAGTTAGTAGAATAGAGCAAATTAATGTGAAACGAAATATCATATTATGTAAGGACAGTTCATTACCATGTCTAAAGTTAAGGTTTATTCATAATGTACAGTAATTAAACATCAGTACAGAATTAATAGTGTTCTCACATAAACGTTTGAGTGATAAAACGCGATGTAGAACACAAACAATATTAGTCAAAGTGTATAATCGCCAATTTTGATAAACAGACGACAGTGCGAAATAGTGTACCTGAACATTGTTTATGTAGCAATGTCAGTAAAAGTGAAACTAACTCGGTATCAAACTATATCAAATTAAAGAGGACAAAATATTCTTTAATTTGATGGCGATACAGCCCCAATCGCAACTATATTAAGCGCGTGAAAGGCGTTAGCATCATTTACAAAATATGTTTAAGAAATTCAGTTATCAAAACTAATAACATCGACAACTGTCAATCATCTCAGCGTTTGGCGGTTGGGAAACCGTTTTTAACTGTTGAAAAGACAATACGTCACGTTCATCACACCTGTCTAAACCAATGACAAAATTTCTTAGTAATTAACAATATTGCCTAGAGCCGATCAAGGTATCGGGTATAAAAAGAGCTGGAACTGATTTTCAGCAGACACTTCTTAATCTCATTCGGCGTGAAACGTGCGCTGACCATCTCAACATTTTTAATTACTGATAGCGTCATTACCATAGTACATCAAAGGAAACAGTTTGACAACAACATACAACTACTTCAAGATATTCTACGAAGAACCATTGTGATTATGTGCAGTATTATTCCATTTTAGTGCGGGAAAAAATAATGAACAGCAGAAAGAATTAAATAGTATTATTTATGATCCTTTAAGTCAGAAGTGGATCGAAATTCTCTGTTCTTGTGCGTGTGTAGTGAATAACGATAATCATTATAATCCGATTATCGAGGTGTTAATTGAAATTTTAATCGAAAGATTAAAACACCAGGTAACAGTGTAAACATTTTTTCATTTTTACTACGAGCGCCATAACCTGTACGTTTTAATACACTGATCTGTACTGACGCAAAAACACTGAAACATTTTTTTATGTTACACCATGTCTAAATTTATTTAATGAATTTGTCAATATTAGTTAAGCTGAATGTTAGTTATAAGTGTTCTCAAAATATAACGTTGTAAATCATAAACCGAGCGTGACGAACGCATAACCTATGAAATAGGTTATTTTTATTTTTTATTTGTAATAGTAACATCAAAGACATTACTAGTCTATCTTATATCAGAAATTCATTAGCTATTGTGTAGGCATAAACTTTCTTTTTTGTGTCTCAAAGAACTTACACCCGAGATTTAAATAAGATTAATGTTTAAAGTAAAAAGAAATATCTGGACTTAACCGGATTTATCGCTTATGCTCTGAGCAAGCCTTATAGGGTTTGTAACAACTTATTTACAATTGTATATCATTGTATGTTTTTAATTATATTTGTTTGAATTCTCTATCAAGGGTATGAATAAAAACCCATTATTAACAGCATAACTCGACTTAATTTATTTCTAAAAAGTAACTAAATAAAATATTCAGAAAAAATTCAAAACAACCTTCAGTTGTGATTAAATATTTTGAATTGCATTGCCATAAAGGTAATAAACAATTATTTTAATTTTTTTTAAATCATTAATTAATTCTATTCATTGGTTTTCCATGGGATTTTCCCAAAATAAATCCGTGTGGCGCCCACTATTAAACAAGGCAACTTAACCTTGTAGCTAAAGTGAGTTGGTTTTTTGTAAACCGTTTTGACAGCTTATTGAACTTCTAGAAAACACGACCAGGTACATGAAAGTATATTATATTTATTCTATTGTCCAGACATTACTAGACGTAACGTACTTAGACTATTATCAACCTGGAAGAGAAGTTTCACAGCTAGTATCAACAAGACGATCACCATCATCAAGCGACCAACTATTATAATATACTATTAAACTTAAGCAAAGCTAGTATTTAAATAATATTAACACAACTATTTTATTTGTTTTATCTAAGGGAATTCTTTTCAGACAATTATAATTCTACAATTGTAAACACACTTTGAGTAGCCTCGAATGTTACATTTTAAATGGTTTTATCAAATTAGTATCTTTCAACTTTCAACAACAACGCACTTAATCATTTCTTTTATTTTATTACAAATTGACGCCTCCGACGTGTGGCAGAATTACACCATACATTACACCACCCTTTTAAGTTCGTTACAATATATTGGATGTTTACATTTGGTTTGGGTTGACTGTTTTTAATCTAATACATGTTTCTTATTTCTGATATTCTAACAATTACATTCTGTTGATTTTACTTTCCACTCTCCTGATATCTAAATGTATGTTTTGCAATGATTTTATATTTAGAGTCAGTCATGGTAGTTACAGGTAATCAGTTCCATTTACTTTCATATTTGAGCAATTATTTCTGAACTTAATTTCAGTTCACTTGTGGTCTTTATTATGTTTTACTATATTATACTTTTTACTCATAAATAATACACTTATTGTCTGTGTTGGTTTATTTGAGATTATTGTATAAAATTGTAATCACTTAATATTTTCACTTTCTGTAAATACTACACTATCATTGTTTGTGTTAGTTTATTTTAGCTCGTGGTATATTAGTATTAATTAATTCACTGTAAGTAGCACACTGTTATTGTCTGTGGTTGCTTATTGAATTATTATACTGTCAAGAGTCTTGCTTTTGGTCACTTGGAGTTTCCTCTCAGGTTCTTCCTGGTTGTGGTATTATTCCTCATTTATTTGGTACTCTTCACACTGGTAATATTTTCTTCTTACTTGTCGGATATTTTCCTTATTTATTATATATTTTCCCTCACTGATTGGATCTATTGGGTCCTGGTTGCTAACGCAGTTGCTTGGTTCACTTTTCCTTTTGTTATAATATTGATGATTTATTTAATTACAACTCCTTCCTTCTAGGGTGCTTAGTTTCTTTAACATTATTTATTCATGGATATACAGGTTTGACTTTGACATTTTAGTGTTGTCTTTCCTCTTGTTAGTGTGTTTGGCTATATTAGCTTAGATATGTTCATGGTAGATCTTCATTTGGGTATTTTTTATTATATTTATGTAACGGTATTTTTTGATGCGTTACAATGTTTACAATTGAGTCTTCTACTGCAGATATTTTAGTTGACATTGTTTGTTCTATATTTGAGACAGCTTTTCTACTGTAGACAATCTTGCCTCTTGGCTATTCAGATCACCGCGTAAGTCACCCAAGTCACCACGTAGAAGGCTCAACTCTGTGGCAGTATCCTCTTGCATCTCTTTTCGCTCCTGTATCAATGCTTTGATGTCACCTGTTTCACGGTTATGTTCCTCTGCTTCCTGCTTTTATTCTTCTTTTAGTAGTCCTTCAGATTCCAAAATTAGTAGTTTTGTTTTTCTTTTGTTTCCAGTATTAGTACTTCTGCCTCTTCCCTTTCCTAGCTGCGTCTCTCATCCTGTTGTTTTTCTGCTTCTTCCGCCACTTGCTGGTGTCTTTTCTCTGCTTCTTCTGCCTCCTGTCATCATCGTTCCTCTGTCTCTTCTGCTTCTTGTTGTCGTTCTGCTTTTTGTTGTTCCTGTGTTTGCCATAGCAGTGCTTGGAAAGCTTCCATCATCCAACTGGTATCCGTGTTTACAGATTAATTACAACATACACTACTCTTCTACAAAGCATCATCTGTTTACATTGTTAGAGGTACATCCACTTCTGACACTACCGTTATGACTCTCACGGATCATCACATAGTAGAATGGAAACAAAATATGTGCCTCAAAGAAGTCACTAATTACTAGCTTAAATTAGTCACAAATAACAATGTGAAATCAACAAGGTCCACAGGCAATATCAATTAAATTTGTCCACATGCAATAATAATCTCGACTATTAAGAGTTCCATACTAATTATAACACAGTAATTACTTTCCACAATCACTTGATCCGCACTCTACAATCTCGCCAGATGTAACTGACTAACTAAGCCAGCTACTGTTGCTTATACAGGTCCCGCAGATATTCCAGAATAATTTTCCATACCCCTAGCTGCGTGCCAGTATAATTTGCATAGTTACAAGTGCTCTTAAAGAGTCTGGAGTGCTAAATCAGTGGACGGCCTTAACACAGATGTCTCACACTACGCTAGTTGAGAAGTGCATAGAATGCCTCTCATGAGAACGTTATGTAATTGATGTGCCAGTGCTGTGACTGAATTCTTTTTTAAAAAGGGCCTACTGCTAATTCACAAAGAAATTATAAGAGGTGCTGCACCTTCAAAAACAATGGTTTGCAAGTGGGCTCTTGAGTTTAAATGTAGTTGTACGAGCACTGAAGATGATCCCCACAGTGGACACCCAAAAAGTTCAACAACTCCTGCTATCATTAAAAAATTCCAAACACAGTATTGGAAGACCAGCAATTAATAGCAGATAACAGTGATAAAATAACTTGCATCTCACACGAGTGTATCATATTTTAACTCAAAATTTTGTTTAAAAAACTTGTGCAAGATGGGCGTTGCATTTGGAGTTGTTCAAATATAACTTTTCGTCGTGTTAGTTTCGTTGGTAACTTCAAGATTAGATAACAGACAGATTATGTTTCAGACAACACAGATCACATTCTATTTTCAAGTAAATACCAGTTTTATGACTAATGTATTTTTGTAAAAACACATTGCCGTTAGCCATACCAAAACATCTCATGTCATTCCATGATCACAAAACACGAAAGCCAGTTCACAAACTTTTTTCAAATTCTCTCACTTTTCTAATTTTTTTCTGTAGTTAAATGTAAATGGCATAAATCATTGATAAATTAATTAAATATTACTCTCGTACAATACAGAATGTGTTTTGCTCAAAAATTTGAAAAGCTAAAAGTAATAAAAAAAGAATCAACTGACATCATAAACACATGGAGTACACAGACTAAGAACTCTAAAAAATCTACATTTTATAATGAACGTGATTATGTGGCAGTGAACACATGACGTACTGATCCAGAATGCATATTAGTACCAACCAGCTTCAGGTTTGTATGGACAGTCCTGTTAACTGCTAGAATGTACTTAAAAAACTTGTTCTACAGGGTATAAGCCTACACTAACATAATGAGATGAAAACCTTTAAATTATTTTAGTCACTTCTATCTGTTTGCTGTTATTTACAAAAGTTATATATAATTTATCTAACTCTTTCTAACTTTATTTAACCAAATATATTTAACAAACCAGATTCAGTCTCCACCGCTGACTTTAATATTTACGAGGGAAATTCAAAAAGTAAAGATACAAGGCTCCTACTGATCATAGGGAAATTTGATTTTCGAAGTTGGTAGCACTGGTGTGTGGGGGGGAGTGGAGAAGCAAGAAAGCATTTCCGTTCCTCAGTTTGATTGTTGTTGTTGTTGACTCAGCATCGTGTTAAAATGAACTCTGCATATCAAAATCCCGCCAGGTGCGAATTGCGCTCAGTGATATAATTTCTTTCCGCAGAAGGCAATAGAGCAGCTGAGATTCATCGTCGACTTGTTGCGGTTTATTGTGAAGGTGTTATGACAAGACAGAATGTAACGAAGTGGGTTCATGAGTTTAAAGAAGGAAGAATGGAAGTTTCTTGATGAGGAGAGGAGTGGGCACCCTTCTGCTGTCAGTGACGGAGTTTTCCAAAAAATCGAGGAGAACATTCATAACAATCGACATTTAACAATTGACAAGCTTCACGAATTGTGCCCTGAAAAATGCAGTGGTGACACACCCATCCACCATCAGCGAAAAAATTCAAAACTTCGCAATTGGCTCGAAAAATCATGGTGACAATTTTCTGGGACAGAAAGGGCCCGCTTCTCGTCGAATTTATGGAACGAGGTGCTACGATAAACACTGCCAGTTACTGTGAAACTCTAAAGAAACTTTGTTGTGCCTTACAAAACAAGCGGGGAGGAATGTTGACAAAAGGTGTGTTTTTTGCACGATAACGCCCGCCCCCATACAGCCTGAGCAACCCAGGAGTTACTGGATTCTTTTGGATGGGATGTTTTGCCCCACCCTCTGCATAGCCCTGATCTCGCACCCAGCGATTATCACCTCTTCACCAAGCTAAAGGATCACTTGAGTGGGACACATTTTTCTAATGATGACGAGGTGAAAGATGCTGTGAAAATTTGGTTGTGGAAGGTGGCGGGAGAGGTGTACAACACTGATATACAAAAACTCGTCCCAAGACTGCAAAAGTCTATCGATCTTGACAGCGATTATGTCGAAAAATAGTGTGATATATACCTTCATGTATATATACTTTGTTTTGAAATACATGCATTTTTGAATGTTTTGTGAGCCTTGTATCTTTACTTTTCGAACTTCCCTCGTATTTAGGGCTAGGGTACATATGTTTTGATGGAACACGCATTCAGCTCTGCACCTGTGCTTAGAGCAAAGTATTCGTAACTTAAGCAATCAATAAAAATGTAGAATACACCAAATCTTCCTGGTAAATATCGATCTAAATTATACCTCTAAAATAAAACATACTATAAAACAACCGTATTACCTGTCTGGTGGTATAGTCAAGCATCTGAATTCTGAACTTGTCAGTAACCTCACAGTTAGCTGGAATGACAGCATTATGACGTACAACAATATCTATACAACACTGTGACTTTAGAGAGCCTTCTGGGTCCACAACTGTATACTTTTTTGGTGCTGTGCTCAGTACTTGAACAAAATAATTTCATACAATTAGTTCTCAAAAAAAATACATAACAAATTACAAAATATAATTACATAATAAACATTTAATTAATGGACTGGGTTACTATAGACAAGAGTGCAAGGAAGAGATGACTGTGAGGTATGGTAGAGTAACTGAAGAAGGTGCATATAAGGAAGTGGAGAGAAATACACAATGATGGGAGACTCTTTCAGAGACCAAAGCTAGCTAACTATGGGTTGTAGTGCCTAAGTGTGACTGAGTTTATATAAAACCGGACTGTAAATGTTTTCTTTCATACATTGTTATCCATAAACATAATAATACATTATTACATTCTTATTTTTTAACTGTACTTTATTAACTATAAATAATTTGGGTTTGTCTATATTATTACCCGCAAACAAAATTATCAACTGAGTTGAAAAATGTAACTTTTATTTGAACCCACATTTGTTCAATTCATTGTAGTTCTCATATCATCCACTGTAAAACAGCATTAGACAGTGCTGACTACTAGCTCTGGATATAGTAAACTTTATGAATTCCTTGTAACTGTCTGCTGTTCTCACTGTGTAAAATGTGCGCTATGAGTTGGACTGTTTGTGATACACCAAACAGGTTTATTTAATTTGTAAAACTAATTTTAAAAAAATAAAATAAAAGACATTTCATGACCATTTTAGTGAATACTTTTTTTAAATACTTTTATTTAAATTTTAATGTTACTTTATAATTTTCTTGTATTGTTTGTACATATGTAAAACCTAATCTACAATATATCTGGATAGGACATACACATATTTTGATTACTTTGCTGTATTTAATTACAAACCCAAATTAAAATCTAATTATGCATGTCTCTTTAGACTGCAAAGACGTTGACTAAACAATATATGACTGACTTCTTTTTACATGTTTTTTAAAAATACTGTATAAGGGACATGGTCAAAACAATATCATACATTGATAGTTTTAATAAAAATAACTTTTATACCCATATATATATATATATACTCATAGAAACTTAAGAATATAGTCCATTATAAATTGTTTTAAATATTTTTATACCTTTAAATACGATTATTTTTAAAACTATTCAATATATATATTACCAAATTATTTATGGATGGAACAAACATTTGGATTGAATGACCATGAGTGAAAACAGAAACACTATAGAAATAAGGGGAATTGTTTTTGCATACACAAACAATTTTTTAGAGGGGAGTCTTTGGATCTGAATATAAAAGGCAATTTGGAAAACATAGACATCAAGCCCTACATTTGAAATTCTGTGTACAGTATAAGAGTGTGAAGAGCAACAAACTGACATAAAGGTATACAATAGGGGACCAAGACTGTAGGTCTGAGCAGCTATATACTGCAGATGCCCTGTGCACAAAGATGTGCTGGCACAGAGACTTAGAGATGTCAAAATCAAGTTCAACAATTTAAAAGTTGAGGTGCAGCATATGGGACTGTAAATAATGTCACCTCAACAAAGGATCTGAGAATCAACCACTGCAACTATAACAGACTAGCCCTGGCCGGCACAGATATTTAACAGGTCAAAGGGTTCCCCCTTTTGGCAGCGTAGTAGGCTGGATGGAGGAATAGTAGCACTGGATGTACAGAGCAGAATTAACAAAACGAAATGTGCCTTCATGCAGCTGTGTCCTGTTTGGTGATCAGCTAAACTCCCCTCCATCAAAAAAAAACTTGATCTATGGTTTCAATGGTTTATTGAAACCATAATATTTTATCGATGTGAGTCATAAAGAGTGACCAGCAACAATATTAGTAAGATCCAGAATTTTGTATATAAATGCTTGTACGCCACCAAGAGAATATCGTAGCCAAGAATCATATCCAATGAAGAACTATGGTCAATGACCAACCCAGTGTCCAACAGATAAAGGAAGAAATGGTGTTGGAACGATTACAATCTTACAAAAGGAAGCAGAAAAGATGAATACTAAAAGTAATATGGTGACACAGAGTGGAAAAGTAACTAGAGGCAGCAAACAGCGTACGACTTCAGGCCTAGATATACAGTAGTGTGCATGTTAATTGGAATAAATCATTTTTTCATTTTTTTCACAAAAATGTTTATTTTAGTTAGAGAAGTTGCATGAAACCAGTTGCAGAAACTCCTTTGGGCTATTGTGGTTTGGTACCTTGACTTGTAGAAAGTTGTTTGACCAGTTTTTGTTAAACTGGAATCGCTTCGTCTCAGTTTAGTGCTAGATTTTGTATGTGTTTGCGAGTCATTTAGTTACTGTTTGAGTTTATAAAAATGAATATTACTCCCAGAGAAAGGGCAAAGATTGTTGCTTTAAGTAAGCATACGTGTATGACTGTGAGAGACATTGCTGGAACAGTTGGTGTGGAAAAATCTAGTGTCTCAAGAATAATTAATAGATACCTTGATTTAGGAACACTTTCTCCAAAAATGGCAATTGTGGAAGAAAACGCAAAACAACTCCTAGAACTGATAAAATTCTACTTCGGAATAGTAAAATTCACCCTCAGAAGCAAGTCAAGACCTTCAAAGAGATTTACTGGCTACTGGTCTCACCACTGATTCTTCAACAGTATGGTGGAGGCTTACTGAAGCAGGGTGGAAGGCTATAAAACCAATTAAAAAACAATTATTGACACCTGCAATGAAGAAAAAATGTTTAGCTTAGGCCATAAAATGCAAATCTTGGAGTAGTGATGACTGGGAGAAGGTAATATTCAATGATAAAACACACTTTATAGTCCATGGTACAGAGCAGTAGTTGTCAGAAAAAGCACTGATGAACCAGTGAGAGCCAAACATCTTCAGCAGACCATTAAATTCCCTCCAAAAAAAGATATTTTGGGTTATTTCATGTCTAGTGGTCCTGGAAGCTTAGTACTAGTGGAAGGAATGATGAATCGTTTAAATATTCAGAAATTATAAAAAGAAAATTGTAAGTTTCATGCAAACGTTCGCTGACGGTCATGGGACTTTTCAACATGATCATGCTCCATTCCATAATTCAAAATTAATTAAAAATTTTATACAACAAAACACTGTAAATATTCTGGATTTTCTTGGAAATTCTCCAGATTTAAACACAACTGAAAACGTGTGGAGTTTAGTGAAGAGACCCCTTGGCAACATTGAACTGTTCAATAAACGTTTGGTTGATTGACATCAACCTATCTGGCAAAAACATTATAAAAGTGTGGTATTGCGATGAAGAGTAAAAAATATGTTGTAAGTTAGTGGAATCAATACCAAATCGAATAAAAGAGATTTTTAAAGCTAGAGAAGGACATAGTTCATACTAGTTTTCAGTTATTGAATGTGAGTAAAATTTCTTCAATAAAAAAGATTGTTTTAAAATATTTTACTGTTGTCCCAATTAATTTGCACACTACTGTACTATTACACCATTTACTATTTGGGTCCTATGCTCCATCTAGAAGTCAAGATATGGGTGTGGTTGAGGATGTGAAGGGAGGAAATTTTAAAACAAGAAAAATAAAAAGCTATCTGTATGGGCAAATTTGGGAACAAAGAGGTTTTGAGAACATTAAGTATCACCTGTGATCACAATATGAGAAGAAAGTTTAAATTCTTTATTACGTCTTAGTACTTAGTTACTCCACTGTCTTAATTCCTAATTAACCCTATTTACTCATTACTTCAGTCACACGCACTGTAACGATACAATTAAGCCAAATCTCGTACCAGTAATAAAAAAGATAATTCTTAATATAAAAGTTACTTCATATGAAATAAAATGTGTAAAAAATGATTAAAATGTAAATACTTTGACATGACGTACAACGATATTACCCAACCCAAGTGATTGAGCCAAAAAACATAAACATAAAGAAGGGAACCACGTAACATACTTATCAAAATGTAAATATTTTGACATGATTAAGCCGACAACCCAAACATACTTAAGAAAATGTGATTAACAAAACAATGATGGACACAGAACTAAAGGAGAACCAAACCAAGATGAAGAATGAAGATGAAGATTATTGAAGAAGAAGAAGAAGAGGAAGAATGAAGAGGAGACAGATAAAACCCAAGGGAAACTAACACACATATATAAAAGGGAGAGATTGTATGTTAAAGATAGAATACGGTCAATAAACCTTAAATAATTATATATTGATAAAACCAATGTTATTATTATCATTAATTTCACATATGTATCCAATTTTTAAGACAATACAATTGTAAAACAATGTAGTATCGGAAGGGTACACTAACCCTGTCAGAAAGGTTAGATTCAACCCAAAACTCAACTAGCCTAATATTGTTTATAGTAAAAATAATACTAAAACAAAAATAGTGAGAAATGGTAGGAGTAGGTATAGGGGTTACCCATTAAATAACACTAATTACAAAACAGTGAACCAAAGTGAAGTGTTTTAGTGAAGTGAATGCCCTAAATAAAAAATAGTGAAGGTGAATGTGAAACATTCAAGATAGAATGCTAAGGAAATAGACACTCTTGAAAACATTGATAAATTACCAATGATTGGAGTGGAACTATAATTAGTTGTATACCTAGATGTAATTAAAAATAGTATTTAAAATTAATATAAGGGAAGCATGTGACATATCAGGGAGAAAGCCCAGTACCATAACTTGTGTTAACATGGCATGATAGGATAGAAGTAAAATTTGTTATTAAAGATTAAAATTATAAAGAATACAACACCCCATGTTGAAAGGGGAATTAACCTTCATATTATTAGAGAAAGTGACAATGTTTATCAGCCTAGTTTATAAGACAAGAAAGAAATCAATGTTAATACTAAGAATAATTTATGACTTATAAAGAATAATTGATTCAATGTTAAGGAAGGAATATGACTGAAAGGGGACTTACAGTCCATAAACCTAACTATTATATTTTAAATGAAAAGCAATGAAAATGTATGTTGAATAATAATTAAAACACAAACAAATAAACGAAGCCCATCAGGCTGAATTCAGAATGTAATTTAAAAGGGAAATACACTAGAAAACAATCATGGCTGTTTGTAACTAGGAAAACAGTTAACTGCCAAGAACATTTCAAATGCAAATTGTATCAATTTAATAAAAAATCTTACTAATCTAAGAACAGTGAATGGACAATGATTGTATATCAGTTATTTCTACACAGAAATATTATTGTAATAATTTAATTCAAGAAAGATATGTTATTTTTTAAATGTCAACTAATTAGACTATAGTTAAAGTGTAACAAAATATGACCTTATGAGGTATCATTGTAAACTTTGAAAGGAAAGAAAAATAATAGTGATATCATTTATTATCCCAAAGGAATTATAAGGGAATAAAATCATTGGGAAAATACTTGATAAATTTGAATAAAAATTCAAATATCTCTAACAATGTAAGCAAAGAGTAATTAAACTAGCATCGAATTATTAGTTACTATGACAACGAGTCATTTGAGGCTTATTTTTCCGTTAAAAAAAAATTAGAGACGCTGAAGAAACGAAGCGTGGGTACGCCACGCAAGAAATTGGACAAACTAAAACTTTAATTTAAACAGTTACAACAAGTCGAATAGTGAACCAAAATGATCCAATGTGAAGAGACGTCGATCTGTACAGAATTAATGATGACCAGGAACGAAATTAAACAAACTAATTAAAGAAAAAACCCAGACCAGTTTGAAGAAGATGCTGGAAGCCTACAACCAGCCCAAATTCGAAAACTATACGCCTACCCATGATGACCCTTCAACGTGAGACGAACTGATAAGTACCGAATAATTTATTACTCCTAAAAAACCCCAAATCACTTAAACTATTTTCAAATGATAAAATTTCTCACTATTTAAAAAATAGTATTTTCTTTCAAAGGTAAAGGCATAATTTACTTACTTATATTAAAAAACATTTGTAAAGATAACCTTATTTGTGAACATAACTACTGTAACAGAAATACGACACTACAGAACAAATTGTACAAACACATTATAAATCCTAAGTACCTATAAGGTATAATAGTGTACTTTCTTTTCATGTAATCAACGTTTATGTCTATTTTCATGATCAAAAGAACCCCAGATTGTAAAAACATATTAATTTGTTAGAAGCAACTGAATGATAGCATTTTGAATCAATTTTGCCAACCTGAGGTGTTTTGTGTTTCAAGCTCTAAGCCGGAGCATAATATTATAAATTTGTTTATTATTCAATTGTCATGTTTATTAATAATTAAATGTGTATTAAAAAACGCAGTACAGAACAATACTATCTTGTTATTTCATAGGATTTTTGTTGTAAATATATGTGTGTTAGCGAAGTTTAAGTCATAGCCAACTAGCGCTTGTCACGAGTGGCCGAGTCGACAACCTGTGTAGCAGCGGGAATAATTCGAACGCCACAGCTGTCCATGCTAATACCACATATTACTTTAAAAACTAATGTTTTAATTGTTTTAACAAAACAATTTGGCGCCACCCGGGAATCGTAATCCCTATGAATTAACAGGTAGGTTGTACTGGTGACATTGACAACGCTACGGACTCCAGTAGTGACGTCGATTTATGTAACAACCAGTGTGAGGCAAACACACTACAATCACACTTACGCAAAATAAACAAGTGTGAGACATTTTAACAGGTACGACCTAGGGAAATTGTTACATATTGGCGACCAGCAACGTGTGGCTGGTAAGAATAACTAGCGGCGATCATGAATAGACACGGGGTGGTTACGAGACGCAAAGGGAAGGAAACACCAAACCAAGAAGGAAACCCAGAAGAAGTGGAGGAAGTCGAGGAAGTAGAAATGGAAGAAACGACTGGAGAATTGTCAGAAGAAAACTCACAGGAGGACCAAGTGGAAAATCCAAATCCACCTGAACCTGAACCTGAACCGGAAATAGAAGCAGAAGTCATGGTAAATAACCAACCAATCAAACCAACAGAAGAAACGAATTTAGATAGCATGATGAAATTCATGATGGAACAATTTGGACAAATGAACAGGAACCAGGAAGAAACAAGGGAAGCTTCAAAGAAATTGAATGAAAAATTAGAATCATTACAGGAAGAGAGAAGACAAGATAAGGAAGAGAGAAGACAAGATAAGGAAGATTTAAATAAAAAATTGGAATTATTACAACAAGGAATGAATAAAAAACTGGACCAAAACAGTGAAATATTGAAGAAGCAAATGGAAATGATACAGGGAAGTCAGGAGGCGTTGGAAAAGAAGAGTGAAGAACTGAAGAAACAGATCAAGAAGGATCTGGAGGTAGTGAACAAAAAGATGGAAAATAACCATGATATCCTCCAAAGGAAAATCGAGGAAGAAAGTAAGAAAACCAAGGAGGAATGGAAGCAACAACTAGTCGAATGTCGAGAAGAGATTAGACAAACGGTAACAGAGACCAACGAAACAGTAATACAAATCAGGGAAGAATTAAATAGTAAAATTAGTAACGTTGAAGAGGAAGGTAAATTGAGGGCGACGGAGTTCTACCAAGTCCTTACTGAAGGGTGCCAAAAGAATAAACAAGAAGTGGTCAAGGAACTGGAGGAGAGGCACCAAGAGCTACAACTGGATGTAAACAATCGGGTGGAAAAGGTGTATACCGTCATAGAAAAAATCGACGGACTGACCCGAGAAAACCGAGAAAAAATCCAGGGAATCAGCATGCGAGAGAAACAGATGCAGGAAGAATTAGATGCATTAAGAGAAAACCCATATAATCACACACAGTTCATAACTAGTGAGATCAGAGAAATGATTAATTTTCCTAGCTACAGGAGAAACCCGATAGAATTCCTCAAACGGGTAGAAGAGCTGATAGAGAAGAACCGAGAAACCAGATGGTCTAGTGTGAGGAGTATGATCGACGAGATATTTCGTGACACCCATGACAATTGGTGGACGGCCACAAGACCTGAGATAAATGATACTCAAGAGTTCAAGAAACAGTTCAGGGAGAAGTATTGGTCCGAATCAACACAGAATGTGGTCCGCAATGACATTAGTAACGGGAGGTACGAGACACAAGGAGGACACACGTTAACATCGTACTTTCTGGGAAAGGTATGTTTAGCCAGAAATTTGGAACCCAGAATACCGGAAGAGTCGTTGGTGATACAACTGGGTTACCATTACGAAGAGGCCATCCAAAAGGCCAGGCGACAAGGCCAAATTAAAACAATCCAAGGAATGGTTAGCTTACTGGAAGACCTGGAGAACAATAACCAGTATCGAAAAAACAGGGTCTCAAACCAAAGATACAATAAGTGGAATGAACACAATAATACACCTAATTTCCAGGGACCATACAATTATCCACAAGGCAATAATCGAAATAACTGGGGCCGGAATAATAATAATAATAATAATAATGCAGAACCAACATTTAATGGAAACGATCAGCATCGCCATCCAAATAACCAGCCTGGTAACCAAGGACAACAGAACAATCACCCAGGGAGTCCAAACTATAATAGAAGCAGCCCGAATAATAACAACCGACCAAGTGGGAATTATCGAGGAGGAGAACCTGAACAACATACCAACAGTCACCCCAATGACCACAATTACTACGGCAACCGGTATCATCCCAATTACCAGTACAACCGGGGACCCGGGGGCAATCCAAATAGGAATGACAATCGACGTCACGTAAATTTTATTAGTGGTAGAAGGCGGAATAACCACCGAAGATACAATTCAAATTGGCACCAAGAGCCATGGTACAATGCATCCAACGAGACTGACAACAGACCATCAGTGAACAGGAACAAGGAACCACTACAAAATGGAAATAACCAGCAAAATGCGCCGCACAATGAAGCGAACGACCAGCCAAGCAACCTGGCCGTCAGCCAGCAGCCACCTTTAAACTAAAAAGGTCAGTGATAAAGTATGAACGCCCTTCACATGACCAATCACTTGGGTTGATACGTCAAACAATGTCAGATAAACAAACCAAAGGAATCACGATAATTTACAACAATTATTTAAAAAATATTCCAGAAGAACTTCTCGAGGAAGAGGCCACTCAATTACCACAGAACAATAGTGAAATTGTTCATATAAAGGCAACAATAAACGGTACCATAACCAGTATCCTGGTAGACACGGGGTCTAATATCTCTCTCATTAACCAGCCTGAATTAGAAAGAATTCAAGCTCACTCTCGAACACCAACACCTACATTGCCAATAAATAATGTAGTCATCATTGGCGCAACGGGCAAACAGAACAAAACAGTGAAAAAGCAAGTGTCATTGGAACTAAATAATCTAGAATCCACCATCTCCATTGTATTTCTCGTGGCAAATGGGCTACCTTTCAATATGCTTATCGGATGTGATATACTAAGAAAGTATTCAGCGGTAATAAACCTGCAGAAGGGAGTAGTGTTATTAAATTCAGAACAAGGAACCTGGTCCGCGAACATTATCAATTGTGTACCAAGTCCAACTGCTTTAAGCCAAAACACAGAACTGAAAAGTTATTATTGCCAGAGGCATGAGCCAGATGTTACCATAGTAGAGGAGGAGGAGCGTAAGACCTTATGGAACCAGAAGTTGGAAGAGATTATCACCTTCCAAAGAGAGCGGCCTATGCAGGAGATTAGTAAACAACAATCCAAAAAATTAATCGCCATTTACAATGAATATCAGCATGTTTTTTCAAACATCCCCGGAAAGGTTAAGGGATATCAATGTAAAATTCAATTCCGAGAACCAGTGGACTTCCACCGGAAATCATATCCAATAGCACATTCTCTAAAAAACGAAGTTAGAATGGAAATAAATAGAATGATTGCCGAAGACATAATTGAATACAGTCATTCACAATATACCAGTCCCATAGTTGCCATACCCAAGAAAAATGGCAAGGTGCGAATCTGCCTCGACGCACGAGAAATAAATAAGATGATTATAAATGACAGAACCTCACCAGGAGAAATAGAAGAAATCCTGAAGAGATTCCACGGAATCAGATATATTAGCACTTGGGATACTGTATGTGGGTATTGGCAGGTAGAGCTGCTCCCACACAGTAGACAATACTTAGCATTCCTGTTCGACGGTAGAAACTACCAGTTCAAAAGGCTACCATTTGGACTAATAAATTCAGTAGCAGTGTTCGTGAAGTGCATGGACCAAGTGTTAAGTCAAGAGGCACTGGAATTTACTACAGTGTACGTTGACGACCTACTTATTACATCAGCAAACTGGGACGAACACTGTGAAAGAGTCAGACATGTGTTGGAAAAATTATCTAACAACAATATCACACTTAAGTTAGACAAATCAAAGTTCATTGCTAAAGAAGTAAAATTCTTAGGATTCAACCTAACTGAAGAGGGAATCTCTCCATCCCAAGAGAAGGTTGACGCCATACAAAATAATTTCCCATCACCAAGAAACAAAAAACAGTTGCAATCCTTCCTAGGGGTATGTAATTACTACAGGAAATTTCAGACCAACTACTCCCACCTAACAGCTAAATTTTCCAAGCAATTATCTTCAAAAGAAAAATGGACGTGGGGAGTGGAACAAGAAGAAGTGTTTAAATTAATCAAACAAAAATTTGTTGACACTGTTATTTTACACCACCCTAATTTTGCAAAACAGTTCTATCTAAACTGCGACGCTAGTGATGTAAGTCTAGGCGCAGAATTATACCAAGAAGACGAAGATGGCAATCACCTAGTCATTAGCTTCGCCAGCCGAATACTCAATAGCTGTGGGCCTAACTATAATGTTACAGAAAAGGAGTTGCTCAGCATAGTATTCGCGTGCGGCAAGTTTAGGACGTACATACTTGGATATAATATAACGGTCCGAAGCGATCATAAATCAATATCGTTTTTCCAAAACAATGTAAGTTGAATCATGGCCGACTTACTCGATGGATACTTGCCTTGCAAGAATACCACATTACATGGGAATATATTCCAGGACGAAAAAATATAGTGGCTGATGTTTTATCCAGAATAAGTGTGTCTATCAAGCACTTGAAGGAGTAGAGGTGCATAACAACAAAGAGTCGAAAAAGAGAAGGAAATAATAATGGAAAGAAAAGGAGAAGTCAACTTACCAAGAATATAAATAACAAGGTCCTGTGTATAGCAATATGAATAAACAATTATGTATATCATAATAAACCGTATATCATCACAAGAGACAATGGTAATAACACTTACCAAATCAGTAATATCAATACCAGGAAAATCAAGGGAGTTTACAATCAAACTTCAATAAAAAAGTTTTACGAGTAAGAATAAAACCATTGTGAAATGAAACATATTTCAAAATTCTAAAAGAGATTGTAAGAGCAGCTTACTCAAATATTTAGATGATGTATGCGGAACAATAAAAAGTTTTAATGAAAAAAAAAACAAAGGAAACAGTTACACAAATTCCTTTCAATTTAAATCAGTTTAAAATATAATAAAAAATTGAAATATGAAGTATGAAGTAAAAAGTGAGATAATCAGGAATAAGTTACACACATTCCTATGTAATAAAAATGTAAGAAGTACAAACTTACAATTATAATTAAAAACAAAAAATAGCTAAAAAGGAATACGCTACAAACATTCCTTTACGGTAAGACCATTAACTTACCAAAGAATTATCAAAAATGATGCTGAATACAGAGTAAAATAAACAAAAATAAAATCAAGTTCAAATTACTGAGATAAATACTTGAAATTATACTGAATCAAAAGTATTATCAGAAAAAATAAATAAAACTATACCTGGTACAAGGAGAGAGAGAGAAATTGTATATAAAACAAATATACAAATATGGCTAAAGCAGAATCCTGCTAAATGACTAAAAAAATGTCTAAAACAATTAAAATGATCACAACGAGCATTGAAAACAAAATAATGAAAAGTGAGATATGATGAAATTAACATATGAATAAAGATAAAATTTCTCAATATAGTATATGAGTAGATGATAGTGTATAATTAAGGTATAGCGGAAGGAAGAATGAGTAGTAATGATAAAGTGATCTAAAAACAAACCACAAGGTGGACAATCCCAATTATATTATTATATTATTATTATTATCAAGTCACAAGATGACAAAGATTTAAGATTGACTGTTGAAAAGTCCAGCCTAAAAACAAACCACAAGGTGGACAATCCCAATTATATTATTATATTATTATTATTATCAAGTCACAAGATGACAAAGATTTAAGATTGACTGTTGAAAAGTCCAGCAATCTATGTGAACTGAGTAGAGAAGATGTGCCTCTAGTCTCAGAAAATTGAGTAGTAATGGGAGAAACCAGCTACTATATAAAGTTAGGGAAATATGAGGGAATATGCACCAATGGAAATAAATAAAAACAGATCCAGATAAAATGGAGTGAATTAAGTAAGAAGAGAAATGGAGAATGGAGAAACAAACAAGGAAGAGAAGGAAAAAAGTTATCTATAACTGATAATTTCATAAAACACTATGCTAGTATTTTATTAAAATGATCAATTTTAGAGGAGAGGCATTATGTAACGATACAATTAAGCCAAATCTCGTACCAGTAATAAAAAAGATAATTCTTAATATAAAAGTTACTTCATATGAAATAAAATGTGTAAAAAATGATTAAAATGTAAATACTTTGACATGACGTACAACGATATTACCCAACCCAAGTGATTGAGCCAAAAAACATAAACATAAAGAAGGGAACCACGTAACATACTTATTAAAATGTAAATATTTTGACATGATTAAGCCGACAACCCAAACATACTTAAGAAAATGTGATTAACAAAACAATGATGGACACAGAACTAAAGGAGAACCAAACCAAGATGAAGAATGAAGATGAAGATTATTGAAGAAGAAGAAGAGGAAGAATGAAGAGGAGACAGATAAAACCCAAGGAAAACTAACACACATATATAAAAGGGAGAGATTGTATGTTAAAGATAGAATACGGTCAATAAACCTTAAATAATTATATATTGATAAAACCAATGTTATTATTATCATTAATTTAACATATGTATCCAATTTTTAAGACAATACAATTGTAAAACAATGTAGTATAGGAAGGGTACACTAACCCTGTCAGAAAGGTTAGATTCAACCCAAAACTCAACTAGCCTAATATTGTTTATAGTAAAAATAATACTAAAACAAAAATAGTGAGAAATGGTAGGAGTAGGTATAGGGGTTACCCATTAAATAACACTAATTACAAAACAGTGAACCAAAGTGAAGTGTTTTAGTGAAGTGAATGCCCTAAATAAAAAATAGTGAAGGTGAATGTGAAACATTCAAGATAGAATGCTAAGGAAATAGACACTCTTGAAAACATTGATAAATTACCAATGACTGGAGTGGAACTATAATTAGTTGTATACCTAGATGTAATTAAAAATAGTATTTAAAATTAATATAAGGGAAGCATGTGACATATCAGGGAGAAAGCCCAGTACCATAACTTGTGTTAACATGGCATGATAGGATAGAAGTAAAATTTGTTATTAAAGATTAAAATTATAAAGAATACAACACCCCATGTTGAAAGGGGAATTAACCTTCATATTATTAGAGAAAGTGACAATGCTTATCACCCTAGTTTATAAGACAAGAAAGAAATCAATGTTAATACTAAGAATAATTTATGACTTATAAAGAATAATTGATTCAATGTTAAGGAAGGAATATGACTGAAAGGGGACTTACAGTCCATAAACCTAACTATTATATTTTAAATGAAAAGCAATGAAAATGTATGTTGAATAATAATTAAAACACAAACAAATAAACGAAGCCCATCAGGCTGAATTCAGAATGTAATTTAAAAGGGAAATACACTAGAAAACAATCATGGCTGTTTGTAACTAGGAAAACAGTTAACTGCCAAGAACATTTCAAATGCAAATTGTATCAATTTAATAAAAAATCTTACTAATCTAAGAACAGTGAATGGACAATGATTGTATATCAGTTATTTCTACACAGAAATATTATTGTAATAATTTAATTCAAGAAAGATATGTTATTTTTTAAATGTCAACTAATTAGACTATAGTTAAAGTGTAACAAAATATGACCTTATGAGGTATCATTGTAAACTTTGAAAGGAAAGAAAAATAATAGTGATATCATTTATTATCCCAAAGGAATTATAAGGGAATAAAATCATTGGGAAAATACTTGATAAATTTGAATAAAAATTCAAATATCTCTAACAATGTAAGCAAAGAGTAATTAAACTAGCATCGAATTATTAGTTACTATGACAACGAGTCATTTGAGGCTTATTTTTCCGTTAAAAAAAAATTAGAGACGCTGAAGAAACGAAGCGTGGGTACGCCACGCAAGAAATTGGACAAACTAAAACTTTAATTTAAACAGTTACAACAAGTCGAATAGTGAACCAAAATGATCCAATGTGAAGAGACGTCGATCTGTACAGAATTAATGATGACCAGGAACGAAATTAAACAAACTAATTAAAGAAAAAACCCAGACCAGTTTGAAGAAGATGCTGGAAGCCTACAACCAGCCCAAATTCGAAAACTATACGCCTACCCATGATGACCCTTCAACGTGAGACGAACTGATAAGTACCGAATAATTTATTACTCCTAAAAAACCCCAAATCACTTAAACTATTTTCAAATGATAAAATTTCTCACTATTTAAAAAATAGTATTTTCTTTCAAAGGTAAAGGCATAATTTACTTACTTATATTAAAAAACATTTGTAAAGATAACCTTATTTGTGAACATAACTACTGTAACAGAAATACGACACTACAGAACAAATTGTACAAACACATTATAAATCCTAAGTACCTATAAGGTATAATAGTGTACTTTCTTTTCATGTAATCAACGTTTATGTCTATTTTCATGATCAAAAGAACCCCAGATTGTAAAAACATATTAATTTGTTAGAAGCAACTGAATGATAGCATTTTGAATCAATTTTGCCAACCTGAGGTGTTTTGTGTTTCAAGCTCTAAGCCGGAGCATAATATTATAAATTTGTTTATTATTCAATTGTCATGTTTATTAATAATTAAATGTGTATTAAAAAACGCAGTACAGAACAATACTATCTTGTTATTTCATAGGATTTTTGTTGTAAATATATGTGTGTTAGCGAAGTTTAAGTCATAGCCAACTAGCGCTTGTCACGAGTGGCCGAGTCGACAACCTGTGTAGCAGCGGGAATAATTCGAACGCCACAGCTGTCCATGCTAATACCACATATTACTTTAAAAACTAATGTTTTAATTGTTTTAACAAAACAATTTGGCGCCACCCGGGAATCGTAATCCCTATGAATTAACAGGTAGGTTGTACTGGTGACATTGACAACGCTACGGACTCCAGTAGTGACGTCGATTTATGTAACAACCAGTGTGAGGCAAACACACTACAATCACACTAATACGCAAAATAAACAAGTGTGAGACATTTTAACAGGTACGACCTAGGGAAATTGTTACATATTGGCGACCAGCAACGTGTGGCTGGTAAGAATAACTAGCGGCGATCATGAATAGACACGGGGTGGTTACGAGACGCAAAGGGAAGGAAACACCAAACCAAGAAGGAAACCCAGAAGAAGTGGAGGAAGTCGAGGAAGTAGAAATGGAAGAAACGACTGGAGAATTGTCAGAAGAAAACTCACAGGAGGACCAAGTGGAAAATCCAAATCCACCTGAACCTGAACCTGAACCGGAAATAGAAGCAGAAGTCATGGTAAATAACCAACCAATCAAACCAACAGAAGAAACGAATTTAGATAGCATGATGAAATTCATGATGGAACAATTTGGACAAATGAACAGGAACCAGGAAGAAACAAGGGAAGCTTCAAAGAAATTGAATGAAAAATTAGAATCATTACAGGAAGAGAGAAGACAAGATAAGGAAGAGAGAAGACAAGATAAGGAAGATTTAAATAAAAAATTGGAATTATTACAACAAGGAATGAATAAAAAACTGGACCAAAACAGTGAAATATTGAAGAAGCAAATGGAAATGATACAGGGAAGTCAGGAGGCGTTGGAAAAGAAGAGTGAAGAACTGAAGAAACAGATCAAGAAGGATCTGGAGGTAGTGAACAAAAAGATGGAAAATAACCATGATATCCTCCAAAGGAAAATCGAGGAAGAAAGTAAGAAAACCAAGGAGGAATGGAAGCAACAACTAGTCGAATGTCGAGAAGAGATTAGACAAACGGTAACAGAGACCAACGAAACAGTAATACAAATCAGGGAAGAATTAAATAGTAAAATTAGTAACGTTGAAGAGGAAGGTAAATTGAGGGCGACGGAGTTCTACCAAGTCCTTACTGAAGGGTGCCAAAAGAATAAACAAGAAGTGGTCAAGGAACTGGAGGAGAGGCACCAAGAGCTACAACTGGATGTAAACAATCGGGTGGAAAAGGTGTATACCGTCATAGAAAAAATCGACGGACTGACCCGAGAAAACCGAGAAAAAATCCAGGGAATCAGCATGCGAGAGAAACAGATGCAGGAAGAATTAGATGCATTAAGAGAAAAACCATATAATCACACACAGTTCATAACTAGTGAGAACAGAGAAATGATTAATTTTCGTAGCTACAGGAGAAACCCGATAGAATTCCTCAAACGGGTAGAAGAGCTGATAGAGAAGAACCGAGAAACCAGATGGTCTAGTGTGAGGAGTATGATCGACGAGATATTTCGTGACACCCATGACAATTGGTGGACGGCCACAAGACCTGAGATAAATGATACTCAAGAGTTCAAGAAACAGTTCAGGGAGAAGTATTGGTCCGAATCAACACAGAATGTGGTCCGCAATGACATTAGTAACGGGAGGTACGAGACACAAGGAGGACACACGTTAACATCGTACTTTCTGGGAAAGGTATGTTTAGCCAGAAATTTGGAACCCAGAATACCGGAAGAGTCGTTGGTGATACAACTGGGTTACCATTACGAAGAGGCCATCCAAAAGGCCAGGCGACAAGGCCAAATTAAAACAATCCAAGGAATGGTTAGCTTACTGGAAGACCTGGAGAACAATAACCAGTATCGAAAAAACAGGGTCTCAAACCAAAGATACAATAAGTGGAATGAACACAATAATACACCTAATTTCCAGGGACCATACAATTATCCACAAGGCAATAATCGAAATAACTGGGGCCGGAATAATAATAATAATAATAATAATGCAGAACCAACATTTAATGGAAACGATCAGCATCGCCATCCAAATAACCAGCCTGGTAACCAAGGACAACAGAACAATCACCCAGGGAGTCCAAACTATAATAGAAGCAGCCCGAATAATAACAACCGACCAAGTGGGAATTATCGAGGAGGAGAACCTGAACAACATACCAACAGTCACCCCAATGACCACAATTACTACGGCAACCGGTATCATCCCAATTACCAGTACAACCGGGGACCCGGGGGCAATCCAAATAGGAATGACAATCGACGTCACGTAAATTTTATTAGTGGTAGAAGGCGGAATAACCACCGAAGATACAATTCAAATTGGCACCAAGAGCCATGGTACAATGCATCCAACGAGACTGACAACAGACCATCAGTGAACAGGAACAAGGAACCACTACAAAATGGAAATAACCAGCAAAATGCGCCGCACAATGAAGCGAACGACCAGCCAAGCAACCTGGCCGTCAGCCAGCAGCCACCTTTAAACTAAAAAGGTCAGTGATAAAGTATGAACGCCCTTCACATGACCAATCACTTGGGTTGATACGTCAAACAATGTCAGATAAACAAACCAAAGGAATCACGATAATTTACAACAATTATTTAAAAAATATTCGAGAAGAACTTCTCGAGGAAGAGGCCACTCAATTACCACAGAACAATAGTGAAATTGTTCATATAAAGGCAACAATAAACGGTACCATAACCAGTATCCTGGTAGACACGGGGTCTAATATCTCTCTCATTAACCAGCCTGAATTAGAAAGAATTCAAGCTCACTCTCGAACACCAACACCTACATTGCCAATAAATAATGTAGTCATCATTGGCGCAACGGGCAAACAGAACAAAACAGTGAAAAAGCAAGTGTCATTGGAACTAAATAATCTAGAATCCACCATCTCCATTGTATTTCTCGTGGCAAATGGGCTACCTTTCAATATGCTTATCGGATGTGATATACTAAGAAAGTATTCAGCGGTAATAAACCTGCAGAAGGGAGTAGTGTTATTAAATTCAGAACAAGGAACCTGGTCCGCGAACATTATCAATTGTGTACCAAGTCCAACTGCTTTAAGCCAAAACACAGAACTGAAAAGTTATTATTGCCAGAGGCATGAGCCAGATGTTACCATAGTAGAGGAGGAGGAGCGTAAGACCTTATGGAACCAGAAGTTGGAAGAGATTATCACCTTCCAAAGAGAGCGGCCTATGCAGGAGATTAGTAAACAACAATCCAAAAAATTAATCGCCATTTACAATGAATATCAGCATGTTTTTTCAAACATCCCCGGAAAGGTTAAGGGATATCAATGTAAAATTCAATTCCGAGAACCAGTGGACTTCCACCGGAAATCATATCCAATAGCACATTCTCTAAAAAACGAAGTTAGAATGGAAATAAATAGAATGATTGCCGAAGACATAATTGAATACAGTCATTCACAATATACCAGTCCCATAGTTGCCATACCCAAGAAAAATGGCAAGGTGCGAATCTGCCTCGACGCACGAGAAATAAATAAGATGATTATAAATGACAGAACCTCACCAGGAGAAATAGAAGAAATCCTGAAGAGATTCCACGGAATCAGATATATTAGCACTTGGGATACTGTATGTGGGTATTGGCAGGTAGAGCTGCTCCCACACAGTAGACAATACTTAGCATTCCTGTTCGACGGTAGAAACTACCAGTTCAAAAGGCTACCATTTGGACTAATAAATTCAGTAGCAGTGTTCGTGAAGTGCATGGACCAAGTGTTAAGTCAAGAGGCACTGGAATTTACTACAGTGTACGTTGACGACCTACTTATTACATCAGCAAACTGGGACGAACACTGTGAAAGAGTCAGACATGTGTTGGAAAAATTATCTAACAACAATATCACACTTAAGTTAGACAAATCAAAGTTCATTGCTAAAGAAGTAAAATTCTTAGGATTCAACCTAACTGAAGAGGGAATCTCTCCATCCCAAGAGAAGGTTGACGCCATACAAAATTTCCCATCACCAAGAAACAAAAAACAGTTGCAATCCTTCCTAGGGGTATGTAATTACTACAGGAAATTTCAGACCAACTACTCCCACCTAACAGCTAAATTTTCCAAGCAATTATCTTCAAAAGAAAAATGGACGTGGGGAGTGGAACAAGAAGAAGTGTTTAAATTAATCAAACAAAAATTTGTTGACACTGTTATTTTACACCACCCTAATTTTGCAAAACAGTTCTATCTAAACTGCGACGCTAGTGATGTAAGTCTAGGCGCAGAATTATACCAAGAAGACGAAGATGGCAATCACCTAGTCATTAGCTTCGCCAGCCGAATACTCAATAGCTGTGGGCGTAACTATAATGTTACAGAAAAGGAGTTGCTCAGCATAGTATTCGCGTGCGGCAAGTTTAGGACGTACATACTTGGATATAATATAACGGTCCGAAGCGATCATAAATCAATATCGTTTTTCCAAAACAATGTAAGTTGAATCATGGCCGACTTACTCGATGGATACTTGCCTTGCAAGAATACCACATTACATGGGAATATATTCCAGGACGAAAAAATATAGTGGCTGATGTTTTATCCAGAATAAGTGTGTCTATCAAGCACTTGAAGGAGTAGAGGTGCATAACAACAAAGAGTCGAAAAAGAGAAGGAAATAATAATGGAAAGAAAAGGAGAAGTCAACTTACCAAGAATATAAATAACAAGGTCCTGTGTATAGCAATATGAATAAACAATTATGTATATCATAATAAACCGTATATCATCACAAGAGACAATGGTAATAACACTTACCAAATCAGTAATATCAATACCAGGAAAATCAAGGGAGTTTACAATCAAACTTCAATAAAAAAGTTTTACGAGTAAGAATAAAACCATTGTGAAATGAAACATATTTCAAAATTCTAAAAGAGATTGTAAGAGCAGCTTACTCAAATATTTAGATGATGTATGCGGAACAATAAAAAGTTTTAATGAAAAAAAAACAAAGGAAACAGTTACACAAATTCCTTTCAATTTAAATCAGTTTAAAATATAATAAAAAATTGAAATATGAAGTATGAAGTAAAAAGTGAGATAATCAGGAATAAGTTACACACATTCCTATGTAATAAAAATGTAAGAAGTACAAACTTACAATTATAATTAAAAACAAAAAATAGCTAAAAAGGAATACGCTACAAACATTCCTTTACGGTAAGACCATTAACTTACCAAAGAATTATCAAAAATGATGCTGAATACAGAGTAAAATAAACAAAAATAAAATCAAGTTCAAATTACTGAGATAAATACTTGAAATTATACTGAATCAAAAGTATTATCAGAAAAAATAAATAAAACTATACCTGGTACAAGGAGAGAGAGAGAAATTGTATATAAAACAAATATACAAATATGGCTAAAGCAGAATCCTGCTAAATGACTAAAAAAATGTCTAAAACAATTAAAATGATCACAACGAGCATTGAAAACAAAATAATGAAAAGTGAGATATGATGAAATTAACATATGAATAAAGATAAAATTTCTCAATATAGTATATGAGTAGATGATAGTGTATAATTAAGGTATAGCGGAAGGAAGAATGAGTAGTAATGATAAAGTGATCTAAAAACAAACCACAAGGTGGACAATCCCAATTATATTATTATATTATTATTATTATCAAGTCACAAGATGACAAAGATTTAAGATTGACTGTTGAAAAGTCCAGCAATCTATGTGAACTGAGTAGAGAAGATGTGCCTCTAGTCTCAGAAAATTGAGTAGTAATGGGAGAAACCAGCTACTATATAAAGTTAGGGAAATATGAGGGAATATGCACCAATGGAAATAAATAAAAACAGATCCAGATAAAATGGAGTGAATTAAGTAAGAAGAGAAATGGAGAATGGAGAAACAAACAAGGAAGAGAAGGAAAAAAGTTATCTATAACTGATAATTTCATAAAACACTATGCTAGTATTTTATTAAAATGATCAATTTTAGAGGAGAGGCATTATGTAACGATACAATTAAGCCAAATCTCGTACCAGTAATAAAAAAGATAATTCTTAATATAAAAGTTACTTCATATGAAATAAAATGTGTAAAAAATGATTAAAATGTAAATACTTTGACATGACGTACAACGATATTACCCAACCCAAGTGATTGAGCCAAAAAACATAAACATAAAGAAGGGAACCACGTAACATACTTATTAAAATGTAAATATTTTGACATGATTAAGCCGACAACCCAAACATACTTAAGAAAATGTGATTAACAAAACAATGATGGACACAGAACTAAAGGAGAACCAAACCAAGATGAAGAATGAAGATGAAGATTATTGAAGAAGAAGAAGAGGAAGAATGAAGAGGATACAGATAAAACCCAAGGAAAACTAACACACATATATAAAAGGGAGAGATTGTATGTTAAAGATAGAATACGGTCAATAAACCTTAAATAATTATATATTGATAAAACCAATGTTATTATTATCATTAATTTAACATATGTATCCAATTTTTAAGACAATACAATTGTAAAACAATGTAGTATAGGAAGGGTACACTAACCCTGTCAGAAAGGTTAGATTCAACCCAAAACTCAACTAGCCTAATATTGTTTATAGTAAAAATAATACTAAAACAAAAATAGTGAGAAATGGTAGGAGTAGGTATAGGGGTTACCCATTAAATAACACTAATTACAAAACAGTGAACCAAAGTGAAGTGTTTTAGTGAAGTGAATGCCCTAAATAAAAAATAGTGAAGGTGAATGTGAAACATTCAAGATAGAATGCTAAGGAAATAGACACTCTTGAAAACATTGATAAATTACCAATGACTGGAGTGGAACTATAATTAGTTGTATACCTAGATGTAATTAAAAATAGTATTTAAAATTAATATAAGGGAAGCATGTGACATATCAGGGAGAAAGCCCAGTACCATAACTTGTGTTAACATGGCATGATAGGATAGAAGTAAAATTTGTTATTAAAGATTAAAATTATAAAGAATACAACACCCCATGTTGAAAGGGGAATTAACCTTCATATTATTAGAGAAAGTGACAATGCTTATCACCCTAGTTTATAAGACAAGAAAGAAATCAATGTTAATACTAAGAATAATTTATGACTTATAAAGAATAATTGATTCAATGTTAAGGAAGGAATATGACTGAAAGGGGACTTACAGTCCATAAACCTAACTATTATATTTTAAATGAAAAGCAATGAAAATGTATGTTGAATAATAATTAAAACACAAACAAATAAACGAAGCCCATCAGGCTGAATTCAGAATGTAATTTAAAAGGGAAATACACTAGAAAACAATCATGGCTGTTTGTAACTAGGAAAACAGTTAACTGCCAAGAACATTTCAAATGCAAATTGTATCAATTTAATAAAAAATCTTACTAATCTAAGAACAGTGAATGGACAATGATTGTATATCAGTTATTTCTACACAGAAATATTATTGTAATAATTTAATTCAAGAAAGATATGTTATTTTTTAAATGTCAACTAATTAGACTATAGTTAAAGTGTAACAAAATATGACCTTATGAGGTATCATTGTAAACTTTGAAAGGAAAGAAAAATAATAGTGATATCATTTATTATCCCAAAGGAATTATAAGGGAATAAAATCATTGGGAAAATACTTGATAAATTTGAATAAAAATTCAAATATCTCTAACAATGTAAGCAAAGAGTAATTAAACTAGCATCGAATTATTAGTTACTATGACAACGAGTCATTTGAGGCTTATTTTTCCGTTAAAAAAAAATTAGAGACGCTGAAGAAACGAAGCGTGGGTACGCCACGCAAGAAATTGGACAAACTAAAACTTTAATTTAAACAGTTACAACAAGTCGAATAGTGAACCAAAATGATCCAATGTGAAGAGACGTCGATCTGTACAGAATTAATGATGACCAGGAACGAAATTAAACAAACTAATTAAAGAAAAAACCCAGACCAGTTTGAAGAAGATGCTGGAAGCCTACAACCAGCCCAAATTCGAAAACTATAGGCCTACCCATGATGACCCTTCAACGTGAGACGAACTGATAAGTACCGAATAATTTATTACTCCTAAAAAACCCCAAATCACTTAAACTATTTTCAAATGATAAAATTTCTCACTATTTAAAAAATAGTATTTTCTTTCAAAGGTAAAGGCATAATTTACTTACTTATATTAAAAAACATTTGTAAAGATAACCTTATTTGTGAACATAACTACTGTAACAGAAATACGACACTACAGAACAAATTGTACAAACACATTATAAATCCTAAGTACCTATAAGGTATAATAGTGTACTTTCTTTTCATGTAATCAACGTTTATGTCTATTTTCATGATCAAAAGAACCCCAGATTGTAAAAACATATTAATTTGTTAGAAGCAACTGAATGATAGCGTTTTGAATCAATTTTGCCAACCTGAGGTGTTTTGTGTTTCAAGCTCTAAGCCGGAGCATAATATTATAAATTTGTTTATTATTCAATTGTCATGTTTATTAATAATTAAATGTGTATTAAAAAACGCAGTACAGAACAATACTATCTTGTTATTTCATAGGATTTTTGTTGTAAATATATGTGTGTTAGCGAAGTTTAAGTCATAGCCAACTAGCGCTTGTCACGAGTGGCCGAGTCGACAACCTGTGTAGCAGCGGGAATAATTCGAACGCCACAGCTGTCCATGCTAATACCACATATTACTTTAAAAACTAATGTTTTAATTGTTTTAACAAAACAATTTGGCGCCACCCGGGAATCGTAATCCCTATGAATTAACAGGTAGGTTGTACTGGTGACATTGACAACGCTACGGACTCCAGTAGTGACGTCGATTTATGTAACAACCAGTGTGAGGCAAACACACTACAATCACACTAATACGCAAAATAAACAAGTGTGAGACATTTTAACAGGTACGACCTAGGGAAATTGTTACATATTGGCGACCAGCAACGTGTGGCTGGTAAGAATAACTAGCGGCGATCATGAATAGACACGGGGTGGTTACGAGACGCAAAGGGAAGGAAACACCAAACCAAGAAGGAAACCCAGAAGAAGTGGAGGAAGTCGAGGAAGTAGAAATGGAAGAAACGACTGGAGAATTGTCAGAAGAAAACTCACAGGAGGACCAAGTGGAAAATCCAAATCCACCTGAACCTGAACCTGAACCGGAAATAGAAGCAGAAGTCATGGTAAATAACCAACCAATCAAACCAACAGAAGAAACGAATTTAGATAGCATGATGAAATTCATGATGGAACAATTTGGACAAATGAACAGGAACCAGGAAGAAACAAGGGAAGCTTCAAAGAAATTGAATGAAAAATTAGAATCATTACAGGAAGAGAGAAGACAAGATAAGGAAGAGAGAAGACAAGATAAGGAAGATTTAAATAAAAAATTGGAATTATTACAACAAGGAATGAATAAAAAACTGGACCAAAACAGTGAAATATTGAAGAAGCAAATGGAAATGATACAGGGAAGTCAGGAGGCGTTGGAAAAGAAGAGTGAAGAACTGAAGAAACAGATCAAGAAGGATCTGGAGGTAGTGAACAAAAAGATGGAAAATAACCATGATATCCTCCAAAGGAAAATCGAGGAAGAAAGTAAGAAAACCAAGGAGGAATGGAAGCAACAACTAGTCGAATGTCGAGAAGAGATTAGACAAACGGTAACAGAGACCAACGAAACAGTAATACAAATCAGGGAAGAATTAAATAGTAAAATTAGTAACGTTGAAGAGGAAGGTAAATTGAGGGCGACGGAGTTCTACCAAGTCCTTACTGAAGGGTGCCAAAAGAATAAACAAGAAGTGGTCAAGGAACTGGAGGAGAGGCACCAAGAGCTACAACTGGATGTAAACAATCGGGTGGAAAAGGTGTATACCGTCATAGAAAAAATCGACGGACTGACCCGAGAAAACCGAGAAAAAATCCAGGGAATCAGCATGCGAGAGAAACAGATGCAGGAAGAATTAGATGCATTAAGAGAAAAACCATATAATCACACACAGTTCATAACTAGTGAGAACAGAGAAATGATTAATTTTCGTAGCTACAGGAGAAACCCGATAGAATTCCTCAAACGGGTAGAAGAGCTGATAGAGAAGAACCGAGAAACCAGATGGTCTAGTGTGAGGAGTATGATCGACGAGATATTTCGTGACACCCATGACAATTGGTGGACGGCCACAAGACCTGAGATAAATGATACTCAAGAGTTCAAGAAACAGTTCAGGGAGAAGTATTGGTCCGAATCAACACAGAATGTGGTCCGCAATGACATTAGTAACGGGAGGTACGAGACACAAGGAGGACACACGTTAACATCGTACTTTCTGGGAAAGGTATGTTTAGCCAGAAATTTGGAACCCAGAATACCGGAAGAGTCGTTGGTGATACAACTGGGTTACCATTACGAAGAGGCCATCCAAAAGGCCAGGCGACAAGGCCAAATTAAAACAATCCAAGGAATGGTTAGCTTACTGGAAGACCTGGAGAACAATAACCAGTATCGAAAAAACAGGGTCTCAAACCAAAGATACAATAAGTGGAATGAACACAATAATACACCTAATTTCCAGGGACCATACAATTATCCACAAGGCAATAATCGAAATAACTGGGGCCGGAATAATAATAATAATAATAATAATGCAGAACCAACATTTAATGGAAACGATCAGCATCGCCATCCAAATAACCAGCCTGGTAACCAAGGACAACAGAACAATCACCCAGGGAGTCCAAACTATAATAGAAGCAGCCCGAATAATAACAACCGACCAAGTGGGAATTATCGAGGAGGAGAACCTGAACAACATACCAACAGTCACCCCAATGACCACAATTACTACGGCAACCGGTATCATCCCAATTACCAGTACAACCGGGGACCCGGGGGCAATCCAAATAGGAATGACAATCGACGTCACGTAAATTTTATTAGTGGTAGAAGGCGGAATAACCACCGAAGATACAATTCAAATTGGCACCAAGAGCCATGGTACAATGCATCCAACGAGACTGACAACAGACCATCAGTGAACAGGAACAAGGAACCACTACAAAATGGAAATAACCAGCAAAATGCGCCGCACAATGAAGCGAACGACCAGCCAAGCAACCTGGCCGTCAGCCAGCAGCCACCTTTAAACTAAAAAGGTCAGTGATAAAGTATGAACGCCCTTCACATGACCAATCACTTGGGTTGATACGTCAAACAATGTCAGATAAACAAACCAAAGGAATCACGATAATTTACAACAATTATTTAAAAAATATTCGAGAAGAACTTCTCGAGGAAGAGGCCACTCAATTACCACAGAACAATAGTGAAATTGTTCATATAAAGGCAACAATAAACGGTACCATAACCAGTATCCTGGTAGACACGGGGTCTAATATCTCTCTCATTAACCAGCCTGAATTAGAAAGAATTCAAGCTCACTCTCGAACACCAACACCTACATTGCCAATAAATAATGTAGTCATCATTGGCGCAACGGGCAAACAGAACAAAACAGTGAAAAAGCAAGTGTCATTGGAACTAAATAATCTAGAATCCACCATCTCCATTGTATTTCTCGTGGCAAATGGGCTACCTTTCAATATGCTTATCGGATGTGATATACTAAGAAAGTATTCAGCGGTAATAAACCTGCAGAAGGGAGTAGTGTTATTAAATTCAGAACAAGGAACCTGGTCCGCGAACATTATCAATTGTGTACCAAGTCCAACTGCTTTAAGCCAAAACACAGAACTGAAAAGTTATTATTGCCAGAGGCATGAGCCAGATGTTACCATAGTAGAGGAGGAGGAGCGTAAGACCTTATGGAACCAGAAGTTGGAAGAGATTATCACCTTCCAAAGAGAGCGGCCTATGCAGGAGATTAGTAAACAACAATCCAAAAAATTAATCGCCATTTACAATGAATATCAGCATGTTTTTTCAAACATCCCCGGAAAGGTTAAGGGATATCAATGTAAAATTCAATTCCGAGAACCAGTGGACTTCCACCGGAAATCATATCCAATAGCACATTCTCTAAAAAACGAAGTTAGAATGGAAATAAATAGAATGATTGCCGAAGACATAATTGAATACAGTCATTCACAATATACCAGTCCCATAGTTGCCATACCCAAGAAAAATGGCAAGGTGCGAATCTGCCTCGACGCACGAGAAATAAATAAGATGATTATAAATGACAGAACCTCACCAGGAGAAATAGAAGAAATCCTGAAGAGATTCCACGGAATCAGATATATTAGCACTTGGGATACTGTATGTGGGTATTGGCAGGTAGAGCTGCTCCCACACAGTAGACAATACTTAGCATTCCTGTTCGACGGTAGAAACTACCAGTTCAAAAGGCTACCATTTGGACTAATAAATTCAGTAGCAGTGTTCGTGAAGTGCATGGACCAAGTGTTAAGTCAAGAGGCACTGGAATTTACTACAGTGTACGTTGACGACCTACTTATTACATCAGCAAACTGGGACGAACACTGTGAAAGAGTCAGACATGTGTTGGAAAAATTATCTAACAACAATATCACACTTAAGTTAGACAAATCAAAGTTCATTGCTAAAGAAGTAAAATTCTTAGGATTCAACCTAACTGAAGAGGGAATCTCTCCATCCCAAGAGAAGGTTGACGCCATACAAAATTTCCCATCACCAAGAAACAAAAAACAGTTGCAATCCTTCCTAGGGGTATGTAATTACTACAGGAAATTTCAGACCAACTACTCCCACCTAACAGCTAAATTTTCCAAGCAATTATCTTCAAAAGAAAAATGGACGTGGGGAGTGGAACAAGAAGAAGTGTTTAAATTAATCAAACAAAAATTTGTTGACACTGTTATTTTACACCACCCTAATTTTGCAAAACAGTTCTATCTAAACTGCGACGCTAGTGATGTAAGTCTAGGCGCAGAATTATACCAAGAAGACGAAGATGGCAATCACCTAGTCATTAGCTTCGCCAGCCGAATACTCAATAGCTGTGGGCGTAACTATAATGTTACAGAAAAGGAGTTGCTCAGCATAGTATTCGCGTGCGGCAAGTTTAGGACGTACATACTTGGATATAATATAACGGTCCGAAGCGATCATAAATCAATATCGTTTTTCCAAAACAATGTAAGTTGAATCATGGCCGACTTACTCGATGGATACTTGCCTTGCAAGAATACCACATTACATGGGAATATATTCCAGGACGAAAAAATATAGTGGCTGATGTTTTATCCAGAATAAGTGTGTCTATCAAGCACTTGAAGGAGTAGAGGTGCATAACAACAAAGAGTCGAAAAAGAGAAGGAAATAATAATGGAAAGAAAAGGAGAAGTCAACTTACCAAGAATATAAATAACAAGGTCCTGTGTATAGCAATATGAATAAACAATTATGTATATCATAATAAACCGTATATCATCACAAGAGACAATGGTAATAACACTTACCAAATCAGTAATATCAATACCAGGAAAATCAAGGGAGTTTACAATCAAACTTCAATAAAAAAGTTTTACGAGTAAGAATAAAACCATTGTGAAATGAAACATATTTCAAAATTCTAAAAGAGATTGTAAGAGCAGCTTACTCAAATATTTAGATGATGTATGCGGAACAATAAAAAGTTTTAATGAAAAAAAAAAACAAAGGAAACAGTTACACAAATTCCTTTCAATTTAAATCAGTTTAAAATATAATAAAAAATTGAAATATGAAGTATGAAGTAAAAAGTGAGATAATCAGGAATAAGTTACACACATTCCTATGTAATAAAAATGTAAGAAGTACAAACTTACAATTATAATTAAAAACAAAAAATAGCTAAAAAGGAATACGCTACAAACATTCCTTTACGGTAAGACCATTAACTTACCAAAGAATTATCAAAAATGATGCTGAATACAGAGTAAAATAAACAAAAATAAAATCAAGTTCAAATTACTGAGATAAATACTTGAAATTATACTGAATCAAAAGTATTATCAGAAAAAATAAATAAAACTATACCTGGTACAAGGAGAGAGAGAGAAATTGTATATAAAACAAATATACAAATATGGCTAAAGCAGAATCCTGCTAAATGACTAAAAAAATGTCTAAAACAATTAAAATGATCACAACGAGCATTGAAAACAAAATAATGAAAAGTGAGATATGATGAAATTAACATATGAATAAAGATAAAATTTCTCAATATAGTATATGAGTAGATGATAGTGTATAATTAAGGTATAGCGGAAGGAAGAATGAGTAGTAATGATAAAGTGATCTAAAAACAAACCACAAGGTGGACAATCCCAATTATATTATTATATTATTATTATTATCAAGTCACAAGATGACAAAGATTTAAGATTGACTGTTGAAAAGTCCAGCAATCTATGTGAACTGAGTAGAGAAGATGTGCCTCTAGTCTCAGAAAATTGAGTAGTAATGGGAGAAACCAGCTACTATATAAAGTTAGGGAAATATGAGGGAATATGCACCAATGGAAATAAATAAAAACAGATCCAGATAAAATGGAGTGAATTAAGTAAGAAGAGAAATGGAGAATGGAGAAACAAACAAGGAAGAGAAGGAAAAAAGTTATCTATAACTGATAATTTCATAAAACACTATGCTAGTATTTTATTAAAATGATCAATTTTAGAGGAGAGGCATTATGTAACGATACAATTAAGCCAAATCTCGTACCAGTAATAAAAAAGATAATTCTTAATATAAAAGTTACTTCATATGAAATAAAATGTGTAAAAAATGATTAAAATGTAAATACTTTGACATGACGTACAACGATATTACCCAACCCAAGTGATTGAGCCAAAAAACATAAACATAAAGAAGGGAACCACGTAACATACTTATTAAAATGTAAATATTTTGACATGATTAAGCCGACAACCCAAACATACTTAAGAAAATGTGATTAACAAAACAATGATGGACACAGAACTAAAGGAGAACCAAACCAAGATGAAGAATGAAGATGAAGATTATTGAAGAAGAAGAAGAGGAAGAATGAAGAGGAGACAGATAAAACCCAAGGAAAACTAACACACATATATAAAAGGGAGAGATTGTATGTTAAAGATAGAATACGGTCAATAAACCTTAAATAATTATATATTGATAAAACCAATGTTATTATTATCATTAATTTAACATATGTATCCAATTTTTAAGACAATACAATTGTAAAACAATGTAGTATAGGAAGGGTACACTAACCCTGTCAGAAAGGTTAGATTCAACCCAAAACTCAACTAGCCTAATATTGTTTATAGTAAAAATAATACTAAAACAAAAATAGTGAGAAATGGTAGGAGTAGGTATAGGGGTTACCCATTAAATAACACTAATTACAAAACAGTGAACCAAAGTGAAGTGTTTTAGTGAAGTGAATGCCCTAAATAAAAAATAGTGAAGGTGAATGTGAAACATTCAAGATAGAATGCTAAGGAAATAGACACTCTTGAAAACATTGATAAATTACCAATGACTGGAGTGGAACTATAATTAGTTGTATACCTAGATGTAATTAAAAATAGTATTTAAAATTAATATAAGGGAAGCATGTGACATATCAGGGAGAAAGCCCAGTACCATAACTTGTGTTAACATGGCATGATAGGATAGAAGTAAAATTTGTTATTAAAGATTAAAATTATAAAGAATACAACACCCCATGTTGAAAGGGGAATTAACCTTCATATTATTAGAGAAAGTGACAATGCTTATCACCCTAGTTTATAAGACAAGAAAGAAATCAATGTTAATACTAAGAATAATTTATGACTTATAAAGAATAATTGATTCAATGTTAAGGAAGGAATATGACTGAAAGGGGACTTACAGTCCATAAACCTAACTATTATATTTTAAATGAAAAGCAATGAAAATGTATGTTGAATAATAATTAAAACACAAACAAATAAACGAAGCCCATCAGGCTGAATTCAGAATGTAATTTAAAAGGGAAATACACTAGAAAACAATCATGGCTGTTTGTAACTAGGAAAACAGTTAACTGCCAAGAACATTTCAAATGCAAATTGTATCAATTTAATAAAAAATCTTACTAATCTAAGAACAGTGAATGGACAATGATTGTATATCAGTTATTTCTACACAGAAATATTATTGTAATAATTTAATTCAAGAAAGATATGTTATTTTTTAAATGTCAACTAATTAGACTATAGTTAAAGTGTAACAAAATATGACCTTATGAGGTATCATTGTAAACTTTGAAAGGAAAGAAAAATAATAGTGATATCATTTATTATCCCAAAGGAATTATAAGGGAATAAAATCATTGGGAAAATACTTGATAAATTTGAATAAAAATTCAAATATCTCTAACAATGTAAGCAAAGAGTAATTAAACTAGCATCGAATTATTAGTTACTATGACAACGAGTCATTTGAGGCTTATTTTTCCGTTAAAAAAAAATTAGAGACGCTGAAGAAACGAAGCGTGGGTACGCCACGCAAGAAATTGGACAAACTAAAACTTTAATTTAAACAGTTACAACAAGTCGAATAGTGAACCAAAATGATCCAATGTGAAGAGACGTCGATCTGTACAGAATTAATGATGACCAGGAACGAAATTAAACAAACTAATTAAAGAAAAAACCCAGACCAGTTTGAAGAAGATGCTGGAAGCCTACAACCAGCCCAAATTCGAAAACTATAGGCCTACCCATGATGACCCTTCAACGTGAGACGAACTGATAAGTACCGAATAATTTATTACTCCTAAAAAACCCCAAATCACTTAAACTATTTTCAAATGATAAAATTTCTCACTATTTAAAAAATAGTATTTTCTTTCAAAGGTAAAGGCATAATTTACTTACTTATATTAAAAAACATTTGTAAAGATAACCTTATTTGTGAACATAACTACTGTAACAGAAATACGACACTACAGAACAAATTGTACAAACACATTATAAATCCTAAGTACCTATAAGGTATAATAGTGTACTTTCTTTTCATGTAATCAACGTTTATGTCTATTTTCATGATCAAAAGAACCCCAGATTGTAAAAACATATTAATTTGTTAGAAGCAACTGAATGATAGCGTTTTGAATCAATTTTGCCAACCTGAGGTGTTTTGTGTTTCAAGCTCTAAGCCGGAGCATAATATTATAAATTTGTTTATTATTCAATTGTCATGTTTATTAATAATTAAATGTGTATTAAAAAACGCAGTACAGAACAATACTATCTTGTTATTTCATAGGATTTTTGTTGTAAATATATGTGTGTTAGCGAAGTTTAAGTCATAGCCAACTAGCGCTTGTCACGAGTGGCCGAGTCGACAACCTGTGTAGCAGCGGGAATAATTCGAACGCCACAGCTGTCCATGCTAATACCACATATTACTTTAAAAACTAATGTTTTAATTGTTTTAACAAAACAATTTGGCGCCACCCGGGAATCGTAATCCCTATGAATTAACAGGTAGGTTGTACTGGTGACATTGACAACGCTACGGACTCCAGTAGTGACGTCGATTTATGTAACAACCAGTGTGAGGCAAACACACTACAATCACACTAATACGCAAAATAAACAAGTGTGAGACATTTTAACAGGTACGACCTAGGGAAATTGTTACATATTGGCGACCAGCAACGTGTGGCTGGTAAGAATAACTAGCGGCGACCATGAATAGACACGGGGTGGTTACGAGACGCAAAGGGAAGGAAACACCAAACCAAGAAGGAAACCCAGAAGAAGTGGAGGAAGTCGAGGAAGTAGAAATGGAAGAAACGACTGGAGAATTGTCAGAAGAAAACTCACAGGAGGACCAAGTGGAAAATCCAAATCCACCTGAACCTGAACCTGAACCGGAAATAGAAGCAGAAGTCATGGTAAATAACCAACCAATCAAACCAACAGAAGAAACGAATTTAGATAGCATGATGAAATTCATGATGGAACAATTTGGACAAATGAACAGGAACCAGGAAGAAACAAGGGAAGCTTCAAAGAAATTGAATGAAAAATTAGAATCATTACAGGAAGAGAGAAGACAAGATAAGGAAGAGAGAAGACAAGATAAGGAAGATTTAAATAAAAAATTGGAATTATTACAACAAGGAATGAATAAAAAACTGGACCAAAACAGTGAAATATTGAAGAAGCAAATGGAAATGATACAGGGAAGTCAGGAGGCGTTGGAAAAGAAGAGTGAAGAACTGAAGAAACAGATCAAGAAGGATCTGGAGGTAGTGAACAAAAAGATGGAAAATAACCATGATATCCTCCAAAGGAAAATCGAGGAAGAAAGTAAGAAAACCAAGGAGGAATGGAAGCAACAACTAGTCGAATGTCGAGAAGAGATTAGACAAACGGTAACAGAGACCAACGAAACAGTAATACAAATCAGGGAAGAATTAAATAGTAAAATTAGTAACGTTGAAGAGGAAGGTAAATTGAGGGCGACGGAGTTCTACCAAGTCCTTACTGAAGGGTGCCAAAAGAATAAACAAGAAGTGGTCAAGGAACTGGAGGAGAGGCACCAAGAGCTACAACTGGATGTAAACAATCGGGTGGAAAAGGTGTATACCGTCATAGAAAAAATCGACGGACTGACCCGAGAAAACCGAGAAAAAATCCAGGGAATCAGCATGCGAGAGAAACAGATGCAGGAAGAATTAGATGCATTAAGAGAAAAACCATATAATCACACACAGTTCATAACTAGTGAGAACAGAGAAATGATTAATTTTCGTAGCTACAGGAGAAACCCGATAGAATTCCTCAAACGGGTAGAAGAGCTGATAGAGAAGAACCGAGAAACCAGATGGTCTAGTGTGAGGAGTATGATCGACGAGATATTTCGTGACACCCATGACAATTGGTGGACGGCCACAAGACCTGAGATAAATGATACTCAAGAGTTCAAGAAACAGTTCAGGGAGAAGTATTGGTCCGAATCAACACAGAATGTGGTCCGCAATGACATTAGTAACGGGAGGTACGAGACACAAGGAGGACACACGTTAACATCGTACTTTCTGGGAAAGGTATGTTTAGCCAGAAATTTGGAACCCAGAATACCGGAAGAGTCGTTGGTGATACAACTGGGTTACCATTACGAAGAGGCCATCCAAAAGGCCAGGCGACAAGGCCAAATTAAAACAATCCAAGGAATGGTTAGCTTACTGGAAGACCTGGAGAACAATAACCAGTATCGAAAAAACAGGGTCTCAAACCAAAGATACAATAAGTGGAATGAACACAATAATACACCTAATTTCCAGGGACCATACAATTATCCACAAGGCAATAATCGAAATAACTGGGGCCGGAATAATAATAATAATAATAATAATGCAGAACCAACATTTAATGGAAACGATCAGCATCGCCATCCAAATAACCAGCCTGGTAACCAAGGACAACAGAACAATCACCCAGGGAGTCCAAACTATAATAGAAGCAGCCCGAATAATAACAACCGACCAAGTGGGAATTATCGAGGAGGAGAACCTGAACAACATACCAACAGTCACCCCAATGACCACAATTACTACGGCAACCGGTATCATCCCAATTACCAGTACAACCGGGGACCCGGGGGCAATCCAAATAGGAATGACAATCGACGTCACGTAAATTTTATTAGTGGTAGAAGGCGGAATAACCACCGAAGATACAATTCAAATTGGCACCAAGAGCCATGGTACAATGCATCCAACGAGACTGACAACAGACCATCAGTGAACAGGAACAAGGAACCACTACAAAATGGAAATAACCAGCAAAATGCGCCGCACAATGAAGCGAACGACCAGCCAAGCAACCTGGCCGTCAGCCAGCAGCCACCTTTAAACTAAAAAGGTCAGTGATAAAGTATGAACGCCCTTCACATGACCAATCACTTGGGTTGATACGTCAAACAATGTCAGATAAACAAACCAAAGGAATCACGATAATTTACAACAATTATTTAAAAAATATTCGAGAAGAACTTCTCGAGGAAGAGGCCACTCAATTACCACAGAACAATAGTGAAATTGTTCATATAAAGGCAACAATAAACGGTACCATAACCAGTATCCTGGTAGACACGGGGTCTAATATCTCTCTCATTAACCAGCCTGAATTAGAAAGAATTCAAGCTCACTCTCGAACACCAACACCTACATTGCCAATAAATAATGTAGTCATCATTGGCGCAACGGGCAAACAGAACAAAACAGTGAAAAAGCAAGTGTCATTGGAACTAAATAATCTAGAATCCACCATCTCCATTGTATTTCTCGTGGCAAATGGGCTACCTTTCAATATGCTTATCGGATGTGATATACTAAGAAAGTATTCAGCGGTAATAAACCTGCAGAAGGGAGTAGTGTTATTAAATTCAGAACAAGGAACCTGGTCCGCGAACATTATCAATTGTGTACCAAGTCCAACTGCTTTAAGCCAAAACACAGAACTGAAAAGTTATTATTGCCAGAGGCATGAGCCAGATGTTACCATAGTAGAGGAGGAGGAGCGTAAGACCTTATGGAACCAGAAGTTGGAAGAGATTATCACCTTCCAAAGAGAGCGGCCTATGCAGGAGATTAGTAAACAACAATCCAAAAAATTAATCGCCATTTACAATGAATATCAGCATGTTTTTTCAAACATCCCCGGAAAGGTTAAGGGATATCAATGTAAAATTCAATTCCGAGAACCAGTGGACTTCCACCGGAAATCATATCCAATAGCACATTCTCTAAAAAACGAAGTTAGAATGGAAATAAATAGAATGATTGCCGAAGACATAATTGAATACAGTCATTCACAATATACCAGTCCCATAGTTGCCATACCCAAGAAAAATGGCAAGGTGCGAATCTGCCTCGACGCACGAGAAATAAATAAGATGATTATAAATGACAGAACCTCACCAGGAGAAATAGAAGAAATCCTGAAGAGATTCCACGGAATCAGATATATTAGCACTTGGGATACTGTATGTGGGTATTGGCAGGTAGAGCTGCTCCCACACAGTAGACAATACTTAGCATTCCTGTTCGACGGTAGAAACTACCAGTTCAAAAGGCTACCATTTGGACTAATAAATTCAGTAGCAGTGTTCGTGAAGTGCATGGACCAAGTGTTAAGTCAAGAGGCACTGGAATTTACTACAGTGTACGTTGACGACCTACTTATTACATCAGCAAACTGGGACGAACACTGTGAAAGAGTCAGACATGTGTTGGAAAAATTATCTAACAACAATATCACACTTAAGTTAGACAAATCAAAGTTCATTGCTAAAGAAGTAAAATTCTTAGGATTCAACCTAACTGAAGAGGGAATCTCTCCATCCCAAGAGAAGGTTGACGCCATACAAAATTTCCCATCACCAAGAAACAAAAAACAGTTGCAATCCTTCCTAGGGGTATGTAATTACTACAGGAAATTTCAGACCAACTACTCCCACCTAACAGCTAAATTTTCCAAGCAATTATCTTCAAAAGAAAAATGGACGTGGGGAGTGGAACAAGAAGAAGTGTTTAAATTAATCAAACAAAAATTTGTTGACACTGTTATTTTACACCACCCTAATTTTGCAAAACAGTTCTATCTAAACTGCGACGCTAGTGATGTAAGTCTAGGCGCAGAATTATACCAAGAAGACGAAGATGGCAATCACCTAGTCATTAGCTTCGCCAGCCGAATACTCAATAGCTGTGGGCGTAACTATAATGTTACAGAAAAGGAGTTGCTCAGCATAGTATTCGCGTGCGGCAAGTTTAGGACGTACATACTTGGATATAATATAACGGTCCGAAGCGATCATAAATCAATATCGTTTTTCCAAAACAATGTAAGTTGAATCATGGCCGACTTACTCGATGGATACTTGCCTTGCAAGAATACCACATTACATGGGAATATATTCCAGGACGAAAAAATATAGTGGCTGATGTTTTATCCAGAATAAGTGTGTCTATCAAGCACTTGAAGGAGTAGAGGTGCATAACAACAAAGAGTCGAAAAAGAGAAGGAAATAATAATGGAAAGAAAAGGAGAAGTCAACTTACCAAGAATATAAATAACAAGGTCCTGTGTATAGCAATATGAATAAACAATTATGTATATCATAATAAACCGTATATCATCACAAGAGACAATGGTAATAACACTTACCAAATCAGTAATATCAATACCAGGAAAATCAAGGGAGTTTACAATCAAACTTCAATAAAAAAGTTTTACGAGTAAGAATAAAACCATTGTGAAATGAAACATATTTCAAAATTCTAAAAGAGATTGTAAGAGCAGCTTACTCAAATATTTAGATGATGTATGCGGAACAATAAAAAGTTTTAATGAAAAAAAAACAAAGGAAACAGTTACACAAATTCCTTTCAATTTAAATCAGTTTAAAATATAATAAAAAATTGAAATATGAAGTATGAAGTAAAAAGTGAGATAATCAGGAATAAGTTACACACATTCCTATGTAATAAAAATGTAAGAAGTACAAACTTACAATTATAATTAAAAACAAAAAATAGCTAAAAAGGAATACGCTACAAACATTCCTTTACGGTAAGACCATTAACTTACCAAAGAATTATCAAAAATGATGCTGAATACAGAGTAAAATAAACAAAAATAAAATCAAGTTCAAATTACTGAGATAAATACTTGAAATTATACTGAATCAAAAGTATTATCAGAAAAAATAAATAAAACTATACCTGGTACAAGGAGAGAGAGAGAAATTGTATATAAAACAAATATACAAATATGGCTAAAGCAGAATCCTGCTAAATGACTAAAAAAATGTCTAAAACAATTAAAATGATCACAACGAGCATTGAAAACAAAATAATGAAAAGTGAGATATGATGAAATTAACATATGAATAAAGATAAAATTTCTCAATATAGTATATGAGTAGATGATAGTGTATAATTAAGGTATAGCGGAAGGAAGAATGAGTAGTAATGATAAAGTGATCTAAAAACAAACCACAAGGTGGACAATCCCAATTATATTATTATATTATTATTATTATCAAGTCACAAGATGACAAAGATTTAAGATTGACTGTTGAAAAGTCCAGCAATCTATGTGAACTGAGTAGAGAAGATGTGCCTCTAGTCTCAGAAAATTGAGTAGTAATGGGAGAAACCAGCTACTATATAAAGTTAGGGAAATATGAGGGAATATGCACCAATGGAAATAAATAAAAACAGATCCAGATAAAATGGAGTGAATTAAGTAAGAAGAGAAATGGAGAATGGAGAAACAAACAAGGAAGAGAAGGAAAAAAGTTATCTATAACTGATAATTTCATAAAACACTATGCTAGTATTTTATTAAAATGATCAATTTTAGAGGAGAGGCATTATGTAACGATACAATTAAGCCAAATCTCGTACCAGTAATAAAAAAGATAATTCTTAATATAAAAGTTACTTCATATGAAATAAAATGTGTAAAAAATGATTAAAATGTAAATACTTTGACATGACGTACAACGATATTACCCAACCCAAGTGATTGAGCCAAAAAACATAAACATAAAGAAGGGAACCACGTAACATACTTATTAAAATGTAAATATTTTGACATGATTAAGCCGACAACCCAAACATACTTAAGAAAATGTGATTAACAAAACAATGATGGACACAGAACTAAAGGAGAACCAAACCAAGATGAAGAATGAAGATGAAGATTATTGAAGAAGAAGAAGAGGAAGAATGAAGAGGAGACAGATAAAACCCAAGGAAAACTAACACACATATATAAAAGGGAGAGATTGTATGTTAAAGATAGAATACGGTCAATAAACCTTAAATAATTATATATTGATAAAACCAATGTTATTATTATCATTAATTTAACATATGTATCCAATTTTTAAGACAATACAATTGTAAAACAATGTAGTATAGGAAGGGTACACTAACCCTGTCAGAAAGGTTAGATTCAACCCAAAACTCAACTAGCCTAATATTGTTTATAGTAAAAATAATACTAAAACAAAAATAGTGAGAAATGGTAGGAGTAGGTATAGGGGTTACCCATTAAATAACACTAATTACAAAACAGTGAACCAAAGTGAAGTGTTTTAGTGAAGTGAATGCCCTAAATAAAAAATAGTGAAGGTGAATGTGAAACATTCAAGATAGAATGCTAAGGAAATAGACACTCTTGAAAACATTGATAAATTACCAATGACTGGAGTGGAACTATAATTAGTTGTATACCTAGATGTAATTAAAAATAGTATTTAAAATTAATATAAGGGAAGCATGTGACATATCAGGGAGAAAGCCCAGTACCATAACTTGTGTTAACATGGCATGATAGGATAGAAGTAAAATTTGTTATTAAAGATTAAAATTATAAAGAATACAACACCCCATGTTGAAAGGGGAATTAACCTTCATATTATTAGAGAAAGTGACAATGCTTATCACCCTAGTTTATAAGACAAGAAAGAAATCAATGTTAATACTAAGAATAATTTATGACTTATAAAGAATAATTGATTCAATGTTAAGGAAGGAATATGACTGAAAGGGGACTTACAGTCCATAAACCTAACTATTATATTTTAAATGAAAAGCAATGAAAATGTATGTTGAATAATAATTAAAACACAAACAAATAAACGAAGCCCATCAGGCTGAATTCAGAATGTAATTTAAAAGGGAAATACACTAGAAAACAATCATGGCTGTTTGTAACTAGGAAAACAGTTAACTGCCAAGAACATTTCAAATGCAAATTGTATCAATTTAATAAAAAATCTTACTAATCTAAGAACAGTGAATGGACAATGATTGTATATCAGTTATTTCTACACAGAAATATTATTGTAATAATTTAATTCAAGAAAGATATGTTATTTTTTAAATGTCAACTAATTAGACTATAGTTAAAGTGTAACAAAATATGACCTTATGAGGTATCATTGTAAACTTTGAAAGGAAAGAAAAATAATAGTGATATCATTTATTATCCCAAAGGAATTATAAGGGAATAAAATCATTGGGAAAATACTTGATAAATTTGAATAAAAATTCAAATATCTCTAACAATGTAAGCAAAGAGTAATTAAACTAGCATCGAATTATTAGTTACTATGACAACGAGTCATTTGAGGCTTATTTTTCCGTTAAAAAAAAATTAGAGACGCTGAAGAAACGAAGCGTGGGTACGCCACGCAAGAAATTGGACAAACTAAAACTTTAATTTAAACAGTTACAACAAGTCGAATAGTGAACCAAAATGATCCAATGTGAAGAGACGTCGATCTGTACAGAATTAATGATGACCAGGAACGAAATTAAACAAACTAATTAAAGAAAAAACCCAGACCAGTTTGAAGAAGATGCTGGAAGCCTACAACCAGCCCAAATTCGAAAACTATAGGCCTACCCATGATGACCCTTCAACGTGAGACGAACTGATAAGTACCGAATAATTTATTACTCCTAAAAAACCCCAAATCACTTAAACTATTTTCAAATGATAAAATTTCTCACTATTTAAAAAATAGTATTTTCTTTCAAAGGTAAAGGCATAATTTACTTACTTATATTAAAAAACATTTGTAAAGATAACCTTATTTGTGAACATAACTACTGTAACAGAAATACGACACTACAGAACAAATTGTACAAACACATTATAAATCCTAAGTACCTATAAGGTATAATAGTGTACTTTCTTTTCATGTAATCAACGTTTATGTCTATTTTCATGATCAAAAGAACCCCAGATTGTAAAAACATATTAATTTGTTAGAAGCAACTGAATGATAGCGTTTTGAATCAATTTTGCCAACCTGAGGTGTTTTGTGTTTCAAGCTCTAAGCCGGAGCATAATATTATAAATTTGTTTATTATTCAATTGTCATGTTTATTAATAATTAAATGTGTATTAAAAAACGCAGTACAGAACAATACTATCTTGTTATTTCATAGGATTTTTGTTGTAAATATATGTGTGTTAGCGAAGTTTAAGTCATAGCCAACTAGCGCTTGTCACGAGTGGCCGAGTCGACAACCTGTGTAGCAGCGGGAATAATTCGAACGCCACAGCTGTCCATGCTAATACCACATATTACTTTAAAAACTAATGTTTTAATTGTTTTAACAAAACAATTTGGCGCCACCCGGGAATCGTAATCCCTATGAATTAACAGGTAGGTTGTACTGGTGACATTGACAACGCTACGGACTCCAGTAGTGACGTCGATTTATGTAACAACCAGTGTGAGGCAAACACACTACAATCACACTAATACGCAAAATAAACAAGTGTGAGACATTTTAACAGGTACGACCTAGGGAAATTGTTACATATTGGCGACCAGCAACGTGTGGCTGGTAAGAATAACTAGCGGCGATCATGAATAGACACGGGGTGGTTACGAGACGCAAAGGGAAGGAAACACCAAACCAAGAAGGAAACCCAGAAGAAGTGGAGGAAGTCGAGGAAGTAGAAATGGAAGAAACGACTGGAGAATTGTCAGAAGAAAACTCACAGGAGGACCAAGTGGAAAATCCAAATCCACCTGAACCTGAACCTGAACCGGAAATAGAAGCAGAAGTCATGGTAAATAACCAACCAATCAAACCAACAGAAGAAACGAATTTAGATAGCATGATGAAATTCATGATGGAACAATTTGGACAAATGAACAGGAACCAGGAAGAAACAAGGGAAGCTTCAAAGAAATTGAATGAAAAATTAGAATCATTACAGGAAGAGAGAAGACAAGATAAGGAAGAGAGAAGACAAGATAAGGAAGATTTAAATAAAAAATTGGAATTATTACAACAAGGAATGAATAAAAAACTGGACCAAAACAGTGAAATATTGAAGAAGCAAATGGAAATGATACAGGGAAGTCAGGAGGCGTTGGAAAAGAAGAGTGAAGAACTGAAGAAACAGATCAAGAAGGATCTGGAGGTAGTGAACAAAAAGATGGAAAATAACCATGATATCCTCCAAAGGAAAATCGAGGAAGAAAGTAAGAAAACCAAGGAGGAATGGAAGCAACAACTAGTCGAATGTCGAGAAGAGATTAGACAAACGGTAACAGAGACCAACGAAACAGTAATACAAATCAGGGAAGAATTAAATAGTAAAATTAGTAACGTTGAAGAGGAAGGTAAATTGAGGGCGACGGAGTTCTACCAAGTCCTTACTGAAGGGTGCCAAAAGAATAAACAAGAAGTGGTCAAGGAACTGGAGGAGAGGCACCAAGAGCTACAACTGGATGTAAACAATCGGGTGGAAAAGGTGTATACCGTCATAGAAAAAATCGACGGACTGACCCGAGAAAACCGAGAAAAAATCCAGGGAATCAGCATGCGAGAGAAACAGATGCAGGAAGAATTAGATGCATTAAGAGAAAAACCATATAATCACACACAGTTCATAACTAGTGAGAACAGAGAAATGATTAATTTTCGTAGCTACAGGAGAAACCCGATAGAATTCCTCAAACGGGTAGAAGAGCTGATAGAGAAGAACCGAGAAACCAGATGGTCTAGTGTGAGGAGTATGATCGACGAGATATTTCGTGACACCCATGACAATTGGTGGACGGCCACAAGACCTGAGATAAATGATACTCAAGAGTTCAAGAAACAGTTCAGGGAGAAGTATTGGTCCGAATCAACACAGAATGTGGTCCGCAATGACATTAGTAACGGGAGGTACGAGACACAAGGAGGACACACGTTAACATCGTACTTTCTGGGAAAGGTATGTTTAGCCAGAAATTTGGAACCCAGAATACCGGAAGAGTCGTTGGTGATACAACTGGGTTACCATTACGAAGAGGCCATCCAAAAGGCCAGGCGACAAGGCCAAATTAAAACAATCCAAGGAATGGTTAGCTTACTGGAAGACCTGGAGAACAATAACCAGTATCGAAAAAACAGGGTCTCAAACCAAAGATACAATAAGTGGAATGAACACAATAATACACCTAATTTCCAGGGACCATACAATTATCCACAAGGCAATAATCGAAATAACTGGGGCCGGAATAATAATAATAATAATAATAATGCAGAACCAACATTTAATGGAAACGATCAGCATCGCCATCCAAATAACCAGCCTGGTAACCAAGGACAACAGAACAATCACCCAGGGAGTCCAAACTATAATAGAAGCAGCCCGAATAATAACAACCGACCAAGTGGGAATTATCGAGGAGGAGAACCTGAACAACATACCAACAGTCACCCCAATGACCACAATTACTACGGCAACCGGTATCATCCCAATTACCAGTACAACCGGGGACCCGGGGGCAATCCAAATAGGAATGACAATCGACGTCACGTAAATTTTATTAGTGGTAGAAGGCGGAATAACCACCGAAGATACAATTCAAATTGGCACCAAGAGCCATGGTACAATGCATCCAACGAGACTGACAACAGACCATCAGTGAACAGGAACAAGGAACCACTACAAAATGGAAATAACCAGCAAAATGCGCCGCACAATGAAGCGAACGACCAGCCAAGCAACCTGGCCGTCAGCCAGCAGCCACCTTTAAACTAAAAAGGTCAGTGATAAAGTATGAACGCCCTTCACATGACCAATCACTTGGGTTGATACGTCAAACAATGTCAGATAAACAAACCAAAGGAATCACGATAATTTACAACAATTATTTAAAAAATATTCGAGAAGAACTTCTCGAGGAAGAGGCCACTCAATTACCACAGAACAATAGTGAAATTGTTCATATAAAGGCAACAATAAACGGTACCATAACCAGTATCCTGGTAGACACGGGGTCTAATATCTCTCTCATTAACCAGCCTGAATTAGAAAGAATTCAAGCTCACTCTCGAACACCAACACCTACATTGCCAATAAATAATGTAGTCATCATTGGCGCAACGGGCAAACAGAACAAAACAGTGAAAAAGCAAGTGTCATTGGAACTAAATAATCTAGAATCCACCATCTCCATTGTATTTCTCGTGGCAAATGGGCTACCTTTCAATATGCTTATCGGATGTGATATACTAAGAAAGTATTCAGCGGTAATAAACCTGCAGAAGGGAGTAGTGTTATTAAATTCAGAACAAGGAACCTGGTCCGCGAACATTATCAATTGTGTACCAAGTCCAACTGCTTTAAGCCAAAACACAGAACTGAAAAGTTATTATTGCCAGAGGCATGAGCCAGATGTTACCATAGTAGAGGAGGAGGAGCGTAAGACCTTATGGAACCAGAAGTTGGAAGAGATTATCACCTTCCAAAGAGAGCGGCCTATGCAGGAGATTAGTAAACAACAATCCAAAAAATTAATCGCCATTTACAATGAATATCAGCATGTTTTTTCAAACATCCCCGGAAAGGTTAAGGGATATCAATGTAAAATTCAATTCCGAGAACCAGTGGACTTCCACCGGAAATCATATCCAATAGCACATTCTCTAAAAAACGAAGTTAGAATGGAAATAAATAGAATGATTGCCGAAGACATAATTGAATACAGTCATTCACAATATACCAGTCCCATAGTTGCCATACCCAAGAAAAATGGCAAGGTGCGAATCTGCCTCGACGCACGAGAAATAAATAAGATGATTATAAATGACAGAACCTCACCAGGAGAAATAGAAGAAATCCTGAAGAGATTCCACGGAATCAGATATATTAGCACTTGGGATACTGTATGTGGGTATTGGCAGGTAGAGCTGCTCCCACACAGTAGACAATACTTAGCATTCCTGTTCGACGGTAGAAACTACCAGTTCAAAAGGCTACCATTTGGACTAATAAATTCAGTAGCAGTGTTCGTGAAGTGCATGGACCAAGTGTTAAGTCAAGAGGCACTGGAATTTACTACAGTGTACGTTGACGACCTACTTATTACATCAGCAAACTGGGACGAACACTGTGAAAGAGTCAGACATGTGTTGGAAAAATTATCTAACAACAATATCACACTTAAGTTAGACAAATCAAAGTTCATTGCTAAAGAAGTAAAATTCTTAGGATTCAACCTAACTGAAGAGGGAATCTCTCCATCCCAAGAGAAGGTTGACGCCATACAAAATTTCCCATCACCAAGAAACAAAAAACAGTTGCAATCCTTCCTAGGGGTATGTAATTACTACAGGAAATTTCAGACCAACTACTCCCACCTAACAGCTAAATTTTCCAAGCAATTATCTTCAAAAGAAAAATGGACGTGGGGAGTGGAACAAGAAGAAGTGTTTAAATTAATCAAACAAAAATTTGTTGACACTGTTATTTTACACCACCCTAATTTTGCAAAACAGTTCTATCTAAACTGCGACGCTAGTGATGTAAGTCTAGGCGCAGAATTATACCAAGAAGACGAAGATGGCAATCACCTAGTCATTAGCTTCGCCAGCCGAATACTCAATAGCTGTGGGCGTAACTATAATGTTACAGAAAAGGAGTTGCTCAGCATAGTATTCGCGTGCGGCAAGTTTAGGACGTACATACTTGGATATAATATAACGGTCCGAAGCGATCATAAATCAATATCGTTTTTCCAAAACAATGTAAGTTGAATCATGGCCGACTTACTCGATGGATACTTGCCTTGCAAGAATACCACATTACATGGGAATATATTCCAGGACGAAAAAATATAGTGGCTGATGTTTTATCCAGAATAAGTGTGTCTATCAAGCACTTGAAGGAGTAGAGGTGCATAACAACAAAGAGTCGAAAAAGAGAAGGAAATAATAATGGAAAGAAAAGGAGAAGTCAACTTACCAAGAATATAAATAACAAGGTCCTGTGTATAGCAATATGAATAAACAATTATGTATATCATAATAAACCGTATATCATCACAAGAGACAATGGTAATAACACTTACCAAATCAGTAATATCAATACCAGGAAAATCAAGGGAGTTTACAATCAAACTTCAATAAAAAAGTTTTACGAGTAAGAATAAAACCATTGTGAAATGAAACATATTTCAAAATTCTAAAAGAGATTGTAAGAGCAGCTTACTCAAATATTTAGATGATGTATGCGGAACAATAAAAAGTTTTAATGAAAAAAAAAAACAAAGGAAACAGTTACACAAATTCCTTTCAATTTAAATCAGTTTAAAATATAATAAAAAATTGAAATATGAAGTATGAAGTAAAAAGTGAGATAATCAGGAATAAGTTACACACATTCCTATGTAATAAAAATGTAAGAAGTACAAACTTACAATTATAATTAAAAACAAAAAATAGCTAAAAAGGAATACGCTACAAACATTCCTTTACGGTAAGACCATTAACTTACCAAAGAATTATCAAAAATGATGCTGAATACAGAGTAAAATAAACAAAAATAAAATCAAGTTCAAATTACTGAGATAAATACTTGAAATTATACTGAATCAAAAGTATTATCAGAAAAAATAAATAAAACTATACCTGGTACAAGGAGAGAGAGAGAAATTGTATATAAAACAAATATACAAATATGGCTAAAGCAGAATCCTGCTAAATGACTAAAAAAATGTCTAAAACAATTAAAATGATCACAACGAGCATTGAAAACAAAATAATGAAAAGTGAGATATGATGAAATTAACATATGAATAAAGATAAAATTTCTCAATATAGTATATGAGTAGATGATAGTGTATAATTAAGGTATAGCGGAAGGAAGAATGAGTAGTAATGATAAAGTGATCTAAAAACAAACCACAAGGTGGACAATCCCAATTATATTATTATATTATTATTATTATCAAGTCACAAGATGACAAAGATTTAAGATTGACTGTTGAAAAGTCCAGCAATCTATGTGAACTGAGTAGAGAAGATGTGCCTCTAGTCTCAGAAAATTGAGTAGTAATGGGAGAAACCAGCTACTATATAAAGTTAGGGAAATATGAGGGAATATGCACCAATGGAAATAAATAAAAACAGATCCAGATAAAATGGAGTGAATTAAGTAAGAAGAGAAATGGAGAATGGAGAAACAAACAAGGAAGAGAAGGAAAAAAGTTATCTATAACTGATAATTTCATAAAACACTATGCTAGTATTTTATTAAAATGATCAATTTTAGAGGAGAGGCATTATGTAACGATACAATTAAGCCAAATCTCGTACCAGTAATAAAAAAGATAATTCTTAATATAAAAGTTACTTCATATGAAATAAAATGTGTAAAAAATGATTAAAATGTAAATACTTTGACATGACGTACAACGATATTACCCAACCCAAGTGATTGAGCCAAAAAACATAAACATAAAGAAGGGAACCACGTAACATACTTATTAAAATGTAAATATTTTGACATGATTAAGCCGACAACCCAAACATACTTAAGAAAATGTGATTAACAAAACAATGATGGACACAGAACTAAAGGAGAACCAAACCAAGATGAAGAATGAAGATGAAGATTATTGAAGAAGAAGAAGAGGAAGAATGAAGAGGAGACAGATAAAACCCAAGGAAAACTAACACACATATATAAAAGGGAGAGATTGTATGTTAAAGATAGAATACGGTCAATAAACCTTAAATAATTATATATTGATAAAACCAATGTTATTATTATCATTAATTTAACATATGTATCCAATTTTTAAGACAATACAATTGTAAAACAATGTAGTATAGGAAGGGTACACTAACCCTGTCAGAAAGGTTAGATTCAACCCAAAACTCAACTAGCCTAATATTGTTTATAGTAAAAATAATACTAAAACAAAAATAGTGAGAAATGGTAGGAGTAGGTATAGGGGTTACCCATTAAATAACACTAATTACAAAACAGTGAACCAAAGTGAAGTGTTTTAGTGAAGTGAATGCCCTAAATAAAAAATAGTGAAGGTGAATGTGAAACATTCAAGATAGAATGCTAAGGAAATAGACACTCTTGAAAACATTGATAAATTACCAATGACTGGAGTGGAACTATAATTAGTTGTATACCTAGATGTAATTAAAAATAGTATTTAAAATTAATATAAGGGAAGCATGTGACATATCAGGGAGAAAGCCCAGTACCATAACTTGTGTTAACATGGCATGATAGGATAGAAGTAAAATTTGTTATTAAAGATTAAAATTATAAAGAATACAACACCCCATGTTGAAAGGGGAATTAACCTTCATATTATTAGAGAAAGTGACAATGCTTATCACCCTAGTTTATAAGACAAGAAAGAAATCAATGTTAATACTAAGAATAATTTATGACTTATAAAGAATAATTGATTCAATGTTAAGGAAGGAATATGACTGAAAGGGGACTTACAGTCCATAAACCTAACTATTATATTTTAAATGAAAAGCAATGAAAATGTATGTTGAATAATAATTAAAACACAAACAAATAAACGAAGCCCATCAGGCTGAATTCAGAATGTAATTTAAAAGGGAAATACACTAGAAAACAATCATGGCTGTTTGTAACTAGGAAAACAGTTAACTGCCAAGAACATTTCAAATGCAAATTGTATCAATTTAATAAAAAATCTTACTAATCTAAGAACAGTGAATGGACAATGATTGTATATCAGTTATTTCTACACAGAAATATTATTGTAATAATTTAATTCAAGAAAGATATGTTATTTTTTAAATGTCAACTAATTAGACTATAGTTAAAGTGTAACAAAATATGACCTTATGAGGTATCATTGTAAACTTTGAAAGGAAAGAAAAATAATAGTGATATCATTTATTATCCCAAAGGAATTATAAGGGAATAAAATCATTGGGAAAATACTTGATAAATTTGAATAAAAATTCAAATATCTCTAACAATGTAAGCAAAGAGTAATTAAACTAGCATCGAATTATTAGTTACTATGACAACGAGTCATTTGAGGCTTATTTTTCCGTTAAAAAAAAATTAGAGACGCTGAAGAAACGAAGCGTGGGTACGCCACGCAAGAAATTGGACAAACTAAAACTTTAATTTAAACAGTTACAACAAGTCGAATAGTGAACCAAAATGATCCAATGTGAAGAGACGTCGATCTGTACAGAATTAATGATGACCAGGAACGAAATTAAACAAACTAATTAAAGAAAAAACCCAGACCAGTTTGAAGAAGATGCTGGAAGCCTACAACCAGCCCAAATTCGAAAACTATAGGCCTACCCATGATGACCCTTCAACGTGAGACGAACTGATAAGTACCGAATAATTTATTACTCCTAAAAAACCCCAAATCACTTAAACTATTTTCAAATGATAAAATTTCTCACTATTTAAAAAATAGTATTTTCTTTCAAAGGTAAAGGCATAATTTACTTACTTATATTAAAAAACATTTGTAAAGATAACCTTATTTGTGAACATAACTACTGTAACAGAAATACGACACTACAGAACAAATTGTACAAACACATTATAAATCCTAAGTACCTATAAGGTATAATAGTGTACTTTCTTTTCATGTAATCAACGTTTATGTCTATTTTCATGATCAAAAGAACCCCAGATTGTAAAAACATATTAATTTGTTAGAAGCAACTGAATGATAGCGTTTTGAATCAATTTTGCCAACCTGAGGTGTTTTGTGTTTCAAGCTCTAAGCCGGAGCATAATATTATAAATTTGTTTATTATTCAATTGTCATGTTTATTAATAATTAAATGTGTATTAAAAAACGCAGTACAGAACAATACTATCTTGTTATTTCATAGGATTTTTGTTGTAAATATATGTGTGTTAGCGAAGTTTAAGTCATAGCCAACTAGCGCTTGTCACGAGTGGCCGAGTCGACAACCTGTGTAGCAGCGGGAATAATTCGAACGCCACAGCTGTCCATGCTAATACCACATATTACTTTAAAAACTAATGTTTTAATTGTTTTAACAAAACAATTTGGCGCCACCCGGGAATCGTAATCCCTATGAATTAACAGGTAGGTTGTACTGGTGACATTGACAACGCTACGGACTCCAGTAGTGACGTCGATTTATGTAACAACCAGTGTGAGGCAAACACACTACAATCACACTAATACGCAAAATAAACAAGTGTGAGACATTTTAACAGGTACGACCTAGGGAAATTGTTACATATTGGCGACCAGCAACGTGTGGCTGGTAAGAATAACTAGCGGCGACCATGAATAGACACGGGGTGGTTACGAGACGCAAAGGGAAGGAAACACCAAACCAAGAAGGAAACCCAGAAGAAGTGGAGGAAGTCGAGGAAGTAGAAATGGAAGAAACGACTGGAGAATTGTCAGAAGAAAACTCACAGGAGGACCAAGTGGAAAATCCAAATCCACCTGAACCTGAACCTGAACCGGAAATAGAAGCAGAAGTCATGGTAAATAACCAACCAATCAAACCAACAGAAGAAACGAATTTAGATAGCATGATGAAATTCATGATGGAACAATTTGGACAAATGAACAGGAACCAGGAAGAAACAAGGGAAGCTTCAAAGAAATTGAATGAAAAATTAGAATCATTACAGGAAGAGAGAAGACAAGATAAGGAAGAGAGAAGACAAGATAAGGAAGATTTAAATAAAAAATTGGAATTATTACAACAAGGAATGAATAAAAAACTGGACCAAAACAGTGAAATATTGAAGAAGCAAATGGAAATGATACAGGGAAGTCAGGAGGCGTTGGAAAAGAAGAGTGAAGAACTGAAGAAACAGATCAAGAAGGATCTGGAGGTAGTGAACAAAAAGATGGAAAATAACCATGATATCCTCCAAAGGAAAATCGAGGAAGAAAGTAAGAAAACCAAGGAGGAATGGAAGCAACAACTAGTCGAATGTCGAGAAGAGATTAGACAAACGGTAACAGAGACCAACGAAACAGTAATACAAATCAGGGAAGAATTAAATAGTAAAATTAGTAACGTTGAAGAGGAAGGTAAATTGAGGGCGACGGAGTTCTACCAAGTCCTTACTGAAGGGTGCCAAAAGAATAAACAAGAAGTGGTCAAGGAACTGGAGGAGAGGCACCAAGAGCTACAACTGGATGTAAACAATCGGGTGGAAAAGGTGTATACCGTCATAGAAAAAATCGACGGACTGACCCGAGAAAACCGAGAAAAAATCCAGGGAATCAGCATGCGAGAGAAACAGATGCAGGAAGAATTAGATGCATTAAGAGAAAAACCATATAATCACACACAGTTCATAACTAGTGAGAACAGAGAAATGATTAATTTTCGTAGCTACAGGAGAAACCCGATAGAATTCCTCAAACGGGTAGAAGAGCTGATAGAGAAGAACCGAGAAACCAGATGGTCTAGTGTGAGGAGTATGATCGACGAGATATTTCGTGACACCCATGACAATTGGTGGACGGCCACAAGACCTGAGATAAATGATACTCAAGAGTTCAAGAAACAGTTCAGGGAGAAGTATTGGTCCGAATCAACACAGAATGTGGTCCGCAATGACATTAGTAACGGGAGGTACGAGACACAAGGAGGACACACGTTAACATCGTACTTTCTGGGAAAGGTATGTTTAGCCAGAAATTTGGAACCCAGAATACCGGAAGAGTCGTTGGTGATACAACTGGGTTACCATTACGAAGAGGCCATCCAAAAGGCCAGGCGACAAGGCCAAATTAAAACAATCCAAGGAATGGTTAGCTTACTGGAAGACCTGGAGAACAATAACCAGTATCGAAAAAACAGGGTCTCAAACCAAAGATACAATAAGTGGAATGAACACAATAATACACCTAATTTCCAGGGACCATACAATTATCCACAAGGCAATAATCGAAATAACTGGGGCCGGAATAATAATAATAATAATAATAATGCAGAACCAACATTTAATGGAAACGATCAGCATCGCCATCCAAATAACCAGCCTGGTAACCAAGGACAACAGAACAATCACCCAGGGAGTCCAAACTATAATAGAAGCAGCCCGAATAATAACAACCGACCAAGTGGGAATTATCGAGGAGGAGAACCTGAACAACATACCAACAGTCACCCCAATGACCACAATTACTACGGCAACCGGTATCATCCCAATTACCAGTACAACCGGGGACCCGGGGGCAATCCAAATAGGAATGACAATCGACGTCACGTAAATTTTATTAGTGGTAGAAGGCGGAATAACCACCGAAGATACAATTCAAATTGGCACCAAGAGCCATGGTACAATGCATCCAACGAGACTGACAACAGACCATCAGTGAACAGGAACAAGGAACCACTACAAAATGGAAATAACCAGCAAAATGCGCCGCACAATGAAGCGAACGACCAGCCAAGCAACCTGGCCGTCAGCCAGCAGCCACCTTTAAACTAAAAAGGTCAGTGATAAAGTATGAACGCCCTTCACATGACCAATCACTTGGGTTGATACGTCAAACAATGTCAGATAAACAAACCAAAGGAATCACGATAATTTACAACAATTATTTAAAAAATATTCGAGAAGAACTTCTCGAGGAAGAGGCCACTCAATTACCACAGAACAATAGTGAAATTGTTCATATAAAGGCAACAATAAACGGTACCATAACCAGTATCCTGGTAGACACGGGGTCTAATATCTCTCTCATTAACCAGCCTGAATTAGAAAGAATTCAAGCTCACTCTCGAACACCAACACCTACATTGCCAATAAATAATGTAGTCATCATTGGCGCAACGGGCAAACAGAACAAAACAGTGAAAAAGCAAGTGTCATTGGAACTAAATAATCTAGAATCCACCATCTCCATTGTATTTCTCGTGGCAAATGGGCTACCTTTCAATATGCTTATCGGATGTGATATACTAAGAAAGTATTCAGCGGTAATAAACCTGCAGAAGGGAGTAGTGTTATTAAATTCAGAACAAGGAACCTGGTCCGCGAACATTATCAATTGTGTACCAAGTCCAACTGCTTTAAGCCAAAACACAGAACTGAAAAGTTATTATTGCCAGAGGCATGAGCCAGATGTTACCATAGTAGAGGAGGAGGAGCGTAAGACCTTATGGAACCAGAAGTTGGAAGAGATTATCACCTTCCAAAGAGAGCGGCCTATGCAGGAGATTAGTAAACAACAATCCAAAAAATTAATCGCCATTTACAATGAATATCAGCATGTTTTTTCAAACATCCCCGGAAAGGTTAAGGGATATCAATGTAAAATTCAATTCCGAGAACCAGTGGACTTCCACCGGAAATCATATCCAATAGCACATTCTCTAAAAAACGAAGTTAGAATGGAAATAAATAGAATGATTGCCGAAGACATAATTGAATACAGTCATTCACAATATACCAGTCCCATAGTTGCCATACCCAAGAAAAATGGCAAGGTGCGAATCTGCCTCGACGCACGAGAAATAAATAAGATGATTATAAATGACAGAACCTCACCAGGAGAAATAGAAGAAATCCTGAAGAGATTCCACGGAATCAGATATATTAGCACTTGGGATACTGTATGTGGGTATTGGCAGGTAGAGCTGCTCCCACACAGTAGACAATACTTAGCATTCCTGTTCGACGGTAGAAACTACCAGTTCAAAAGGCTACCATTTGGACTAATAAATTCAGTAGCAGTGTTCGTGAAGTGCATGGACCAAGTGTTAAGTCAAGAGGCACTGGAATTTACTACAGTGTACGTTGACGACCTACTTATTACATCAGCAAACTGGGACGAACACTGTGAAAGAGTCAGACATGTGTTGGAAAAATTATCTAACAACAATATCACACTTAAGTTAGACAAATCAAAGTTCATTGCTAAAGAAGTAAAATTCTTAGGATTCAACCTAACTGAAGAGGGAATCTCTCCATCCCAAGAGAAGGTTGACGCCATACAAAATTTCCCATCACCAAGAAACAAAAAACAGTTGCAATCCTTCCTAGGGGTATGTAATTACTACAGGAAATTTCAGACCAACTACTACCACCTAACAGCTAAATTTTCCAAGCAATTATCTTCAAAAGAAAAATGGACGTGGGGAGTGGAACAAGAAGAAGTGTTTAAATTAATCAAACAAAAATTTGTTGACACTGTTATTTTACACCACCCTAATTTTGCAAAACAGTTCTATCTAAACTGCGACGCTAGTGATGTAAGTCTAGGCGCAGAATTATACCAAGAAGACGAAGATGGCAATCACCTAGTCATTAGCTTCGCCAGCCGAATACTCAATAGCTGTGGGCGTAACTATAATGTTACAGAAAAGGAGTTGCTCAGCATAGTATTCGCGTGCGGCAAGTTTAGGACGTACATACTTGGATATAATATAACGGTCCGAAGCGATCATAAATCAATATCGTTTTTCCAAAACAATGTAAGTTGAATCATGGCCGACTTACTCGATGGATACTTGCCTTGCAAGAATACCACATTACATGGGAATATATTCCAGGACGAAAAAATATAGTGGCTGATGTTTTATCCAGAATAAGTGTGTCTATCAAGCACTTGAAGGAGTAGAGGTGCATAACAACAAAGAGTCGAAAAAGAGAAGGAAATAATAATGGAAAGAAAAGGAGAAGTCAACTTACCAAGAATATAAATAACAAGGTCCTGTGTATAGCAATATGAATAAACAATTATGTATATCATAATAAACCGTATATCATCACAAGAGACAATGGTAATAACACTTACCAAATCAGTAATATCAATACCAGGAAAATCAAGGGAGTTTACAATCAAACTTCAATAAAAAAGTTTTACGAGTAAGAATAAAACCATTGTGAAATGAAACATATTTCAAAATTCTAAAAGAGATTGTAAGAGCAGCTTACTCAAATATTTAGATGATGTATGCGGAACAATAAAAAGTTTTAATGAAAAAAAAAAACAAAGGAAACAGTTACACAAATTCCTTTCAATTTAAATCAGTTTAAAATATAATAAAAAATTGAAATATGAAGTATGAAGTAAAAAGTGAGATAATCAGGAATAAGTTACACACATTCCTATGTAATAAAAATGTAAGAAGTACAAACTTACAATTATAATTAAAAACAAAAAATAGCTAAAAAGGAATACGCTACAAACATTCCTTTACGGTAAGACCATTAACTTACCAAAGAATTATCAAAAATGATGCTGAATACAGAGTAAAATAAACAAAAATAAAATCAAGTTCAAATTACTGAGATAAATACTTGAAATTATACTGAATCAAAAGTATTATCAGAAAAAATAAATAAAACTATACCTGGTACAAGGAGAGAGAGAGAAATTGTATATAAAACAAATATACAAATATGGCTAAAGCAGAATCCTGCTAAATGACTAAAAAAATGTCTAAAACAATTAAAATGATCACAACGAGCATTGAAAACAAAATAATGAAAAGTGAGATATGATGAAATTAACATATGAATAAAGATAAAATTTCTCAATATAGTATATGAGTAGATGATAGTGTATAATTAAGGTATAGCGGAAGGAAGAATGAGTAGTAATGATAAAGTGATCTAAAAACAAACCACAAGGTGGACAATCCCAATTATATTATTATATTATTATTATTATCAAGTCACAAGATGACAAAGATTTAAGATTGACTGTTGAAAAGTCCAGCAATCTATGTGAACTGAGTAGAGAAGATGTGCCTCTAGTCTCAGAAAATTGAGTAGTAATGGGAGAAACCAGCTACTATATAAAGTTAGGGAAATATGAGGGAATATGCACCAATGGAAATAAATAAAAACAGATCCAGATAAAATGGAGTGAATTAAGTAAGAAGAGAAATGGAGAATGGAGAAACAAACAAGGAAGAGAAGGAAAAAAGTTATCTATAACTGATAATTTCATAAAACACTATGCTAGTATTTTATTAAAATGATCAATTTTAGAGGAGAGGCATTATGTAACGATACAATTAAGCCAAATCTCGTACCAGTAATAAAAAAGATAATTCTTAATATAAAAGTTACTTCATATGAAATAAAATGTGTAAAAAATGATTAAAATGTAAATACTTTGACATGACGTACAACGATATTACCCAACCCAAGTGATTGAGCCAAAAAACATAAACATAAAGAAGGGAACCACGTAACATACTTATTAAAATGTAAATATTTTGACATGATTAAGCCGACAACCCAAACATACTTAAGAAAATGTGATTAACAAAACAATGATGGACACAGAACTAAAGGAGAACCAAACCAAGATGAAGAATGAAGATGAAGATTATTGAAGAAGAAGAAGAGGAAGAATGAAGAGAATACAGATAAAACCCAAGGAAAACTAACACACATATATAAAAGGGAGAGATTGTATGTTAAAGATAGAATACGGTCAATAAACCTTAAATAATTATATATTGATAAAACCAATGTTATTATTATCATTAATTTAACATATGTATCCAATTTTTAAGACAATACAATTGTAAAACAATGTAGTATAGGAAGGGTACACTAACCCTGTCAGAAAGGTTAGATTCAACCCAAAACTCAACTAGCCTAATATTGTTTATAGTAAAAATAATACTAAAACAAAAATAGTGAGAAATGGTAGGAGTAGGTATAGGGGTTACCCATTAAATAACACTAATTACAAAACAGTGAACCAAAGTGAAGTGTTTTAGTGAAGTGAATGCCCTAAATAAAAAATAGTGAAGGTGAATGTGAAACATTCAAGATAGAATGCTAAGGAAATAGACACTCTTGAAAACATTGATAAATTACCAATGACTGGAGTGGAACTATAATTAGTTGTATACCTAGATGTAATTAAAAATAGTATTTAAAATTAATATAAGGGAAGCATGTGACATATCAGGGAGAAAGCCCAGTACCATAACTTGTGTTAACATGGCATGATAGGATAGAAGTAAAATTTGTTATTAAAGATTAAAATTATAAAGAATACAACACCCCATGTTGAAAGGGGAATTAACCTTCATATTATTAGAGAAAGTGACAATGCTTATCACCCTAGTTTATAAGACAAGAAAGAAATCAATGTTAATACTAAGAATAATTTATGACTTATAAAGAATAATTGATTCAATGTTAAGGAAGGAATATGACTGAAAGGGGACTTACAGTCCATAAACCTAACTATTATATTTTAAATGAAAAGCAATGAAAATGTATGTTGAATAATAATTAAAACACAAACAAATAAACGAAGCCCATCAGGCTGAATTCAGAATGTAATTTAAAAGGGAAATACACTAGAAAACAATCATGGCTGTTTGTAACTAGGAAAACAGTTAACTGCCAAGAACATTTCAAATGCAAATTGTATCAATTTAATAAAAAATCTTACTAATCTAAGAACAGTGAATGGACAATGATTGTATATCAGTTATTTCTACACAGAAATATTATTGTAATAATTTAATTCAAGAAAGATATGTTATTTTTTAAATGTCAACTAATTAGACTATAGTTAAAGTGTAACAAAATATGACCTTATGAGGTATCATTGTAAACTTTGAAAGGAAAGAAAAATAATAGTGATATCATTTATTATCCCAAAGGAATTATAAGGGAATAAAATCATTGGGAAAATACTTGATAAATTTGAATAAAAATTCAAATATCTCTAACAATGTAAGCAAAGAGTAATTAAACTAGCATCGAATTATTAGTTACTATGACAACGAGTCATTTGAGGCTTATTTTTCCGTTAAAAAAAAATTAGAGACGCTGAAGAAACGAAGCGTGGGTACGCCACGCAAGAAATTGGACAAACTAAAACTTTAATTTAAACAGTTACAACAAGTCGAATAGTGAACCAAAATGATCCAATGTGAAGAGACGTCGATCTGTACAGAATTAATGATGACCAGGAACGAAATTAAACAAACTAATTAAAGAAAAAACCCAGACCAGTTTGAAGAAGATGCTGGAAGCCTACAACCAGCCCAAATTCGAAAACTATATGCCTACCCATGATGACCCTTCAACGTGAGACGAACTGATAAGTACTGAATAATTTATTACTCCTAAAAAACCCCAAATCACTTAAACTATTTTCAAATGATAAAATTTCTCACTATTTAAAAAATAGTATTTTCTTTCAAAGGTAAAGGCATAATTTACTTACTTATATTAAAAAACATTTGTAAAGATAACCTTATTTGTGAACATAACTACTGTAACAGAAATACGACACTACAGAACAAATTGTACAAACACATTATAAATCCTAAGTACCTATAAGGTATAATAGTGTACTTTCTTTTCATGTAATCAACGTTTATGTCTATTTTCATGATCAAAAGAACCCCAGATTGTAAAAACATATTAATTTGTTAGAAGCAACTGAATGATAGCGTTTTGAATCAATTTTGCCAACCTGAGGTGTTTTGTGTTTCAAGCTCTAAGCCGGAGCATAATATTATAAATTTGTTTATTATTCAATTGTCATGTTTATTAATAATTAAATGTGTATTAAAAAACGCAGTACAGAACAATACTATCTTGTTATTTCATAGGATTTTTGTTGTAAATATATGTGTGTTAGCGAAGTTTAAGTCATAGCCAACTAGCGCTTGTCACGAGTGGCCGAGTCGGCAACCTGTGTAGCAGCGGGAATAATTCGAACGCCACAGCTGTCCATGCTAATACCACATATTACTTTAAAAACTAATGTTTTAATTGTTTTAACAAAACAATTTGGCGCCACCCGGGAATCGTAATCCCTATGAATTAACAGGTAGGTTGTACTGGTGACATTGACAACGCTACGGACTCCAGTAGTGACGTCGATTTATGTAACAACCAGTGTGAGGCAAACACACTACAATCACACTAATACGCAAAATAAACAAGTGTGAGACATTTTAACAGGTACGACCTAGGGAAATTGTTACATATTGGCGACCAGCAACGTGTGGCTGGTAAGAATAACTAGCGGCGATCATGAATAGACATGGGGTGGTTACGAGACGCAAAGGGAAGGAAACACCAAACCAAGAAGGAAACCCAGAAGAAGTGGAGGAAGTCGAGGAAGTAGAAATGGAAGAAACGACTGGAGAATTGTCAGAAGAAAACTCACAGGAGGACCAAGTGGAAAATCCAAATCCACCTGAACCTGAACCTGAACCGGAAATAGAAGCAGAAGTCATGGTAAATAACCAACCAATCAAACCAACAGAAGAAACGAATTTAGATAGCATGATGAAATTCATGATGGAACAATTTGGACAAATGAACAGGAACCAGGAAGAAACAAGGGAAGCTTCAAAGAAATTGAATGAAAAATTAGAATCATTACAGGAAGAGAGAAGACAAGATAAGGAAGAGAGAAGACAAGATAAGGAAGATTTAAATAAAAAATTGGAATTATTACAACAAGGAATGAATAAAAAACTGGACCAAAACAGTGAAATATTGAAGAAGCAAATGGAAATGATACAGGGAAGTCAGGAGGCGTTGGAAAAGAAGAGTGAAGAACTGAAGAAACAGATCAAGAAGGATCTGGAGGTAGTGAACAAAAAGATGGAAAATAACCATGATATCCTCCAAAGGAAAATCGAGGAAGAAAGTAAGAAAACCAAGGAGGAATGGAAGCAACAACTAGTCGAATGTCGAGAAGAGATTAGACAAACGGTAACAGAGACCAACGAAACAGTAATACAAATCAGGGAAGAATTAAATAGTAAAATTAGTAACGTTGAAGAGGAAGGTAAATTGAGGGCGACGGAGTTCTACCAAGTCCTTACTGAAGGGTGCCAAAAGAATAAACAAGAAGTGGTCAAGGAACTGGAGGAGAGGCACCAAGAGCTATAACTGGATGTAAACAATCGGGTGGAAAAGGTGTATACCGTCATAGAAAAAATCGACGGACTGACCCGAGAAAACCGAGAAAAAATCCAGGGAATCAGCATGCGAGAGAAACAGATGCAGGAAGAATTAGATGCATTAAGAGAAAAACCATATAATCACACACAGTTCATAACTAGTGAGAACAGAGAAATTATTAATTTTCGTAGCTACAGGAGAAACCCGATAGAATTCCTCAAACGGGTAGAAGAGCTGATAGAGAAGAACCGAGAAACCAGATGGTCTAGTGTGAGGAGTATGATCGACGAGATATTTCGTGACACCCATGACAATTGGTGGACGGCCACAAGACCTGAGATAAATGATACTCAAGAGTTCAAGAAACAGTTCAGGGAGAAGTATTGGTCCGAATCAACACAGAATGTGGTCCGCAATGACATTAGTAACGGGAGGTACGAGACACAAGGAGGACACACGTTAACATCGTACTTTCTGGGAAAGGTATGTTTAGCCAGAAATTTGGAACCCAGAATACCGGAAGAGTCGTTGGTGATACAACTGGGTTACCATTACGAAGAGGCCATCCAAAAGGCCAGGCGACAAGGCCAAATTAAAACAATCCAAGGAATGGTTAGCTTACTGGAAGACCTGGAGAACAATAACCAGTATCGAAAAAACAGGGTCTCAAACCAAAGATACAATAAGTGGAATGAACACAATAATACACCTAATTTCCAGGGACCATACAATTATCCACAAGGCAATAATCGAAATAACTGGGGCCGGAATAATAATAATAATAATAATAATGCAGAACCAACATTTAATGGAAACGATCAGCATCGCCATCCAAATAACCAGCCTGGTAACCAAGGACAACAGAACAATCACCCAGGGAGTCCAAACTATAATAGAAGCAGCCCGAATAATAACAACCGACCAAGTGGGAATTATCGAGGAGGAGAACCTGAACAACATACCAACAGTCACCCCAATGACCACAATTACTACGGCAACCGGTATCATCCCAATTACCAGTACAACCGGGGACCCGGGGGCAATCCAAATAGGAATGACAATCGACGTCACGTAAATTTTATTAGTGGTAGAAGGCGGAATAACCACCGAAGATACAATTCAAATTGGCACCAAGAGCCATGGTACAATGCATCCAACGAGACTGACAACAGACCATCAGTGAACAGGAACAAGGAACCACTACAAAATGGAAATAACCAGCAAAATGCGCCGCACAATGAAGCGAACGACCAGCCAAGCAACCTGGCCGTCAGCCAGCAGCCACCTTTAAACTAAAAAGGTCAGTGATAAAGTATGAACGCCCTTCACATGACCAATCACTTGGGTTGATACGTCAAACAATGTCAGATAAACAAACCAAAGGAATCACGATAATTTACAACAATTATTTAAAAAATATTCCAGAAGAACTTCTCGAGGAAGAGGCCACTCAATTACCACAGAACAATAGTGAAATTGTTCATATAAAGGCAACAATAAACGGTACCATAACCAGTATCCTGGTAGACACGGGGTCTAATATCTCTCTCATTAACCAGCCTGAATTAGAAAGAATTCAAGCTCACTCTCGAACACCAACACCTACATTGCCAATAAATAATGTAGTCATCATTGGCGCAACGGGCAAACAGAACAAAACAGTGAAAAAGCAAGTGTCATTGGAACTAAATAATCTAGAATCCACCATCTCCATTGTATTTCTCGTGGCAAATGGGCTACCTTTCAATATGCTTATCGGATGTGATATACTAAGAAAGTATTCAGCGGTAATAAACCTGCAGAAGGGAGTAGTGTTATTAAATTCAGAACAAGGAACCTGGTCCGCGAACATTATCAATTGTGTACCAAGTCCAACTGCTTTAAGCCAAAACACAGAACTGAAAAGTTATTATTGCCAGAGGCATGAGCCAGATGTTACCATAGTAGAGGAGGAGGAGCGTAAGACCTTATGGAACCAGAAGTTGGAAGAGATTATCACCTTCCAAAGAGAGCGGCCTATGCAGGAGATTAGTAAACAACAATCCAAAAAATTAATCGCCATTTACAATGAATATCAGCATGTTTTTTCAAACATCCCCGGAAAGGTTAAGGGATATCAATGTAAAATTCAATTCCGAGAACCAGTGGACTTCCACCGGAAATCATATCCAATAGCACATTCTCTAAAAAACGAAGTTAGAATGGAAATAAATAGAATGATTGCCGAAGACATAATTGAATACAGTCATTCACAATATACCAGTCCCATAGTTGCCATACCCAAGAAAAATGGCAAGGTGCGAATCTGCCTCGACGCACGAGAAATAAATAAGATGATTATAAATGACAGAACCTCACCAGGAGAAATAGAAGAAATCCTGAAGAGATTCCACGGAATCAGATATATTAGCACTTGGGATACTGTATGTGGGTATTGGCAGGTAGAGCTGCTCCCACACAGTAGACAATACTTAGCATTCCTGTTCGACGGTAGAAACTACCAGTTCAAAAGGCTACCATTTGGACTAATAAATTCAGTAGCAGTGTTCGTGAAGTGCATGGACCAAGTGTTAAGTCAAGAGGCACTGGAATTTACTACAGTGTACGTTGACGACCTACTTATTACATCAGCAAACTGGGACGAACACTGTGAAAGAGTCAGACATGTGTTGGAAAAATTATCTAACAACAATATCACACTTAAGTTAGACAAATCAAAGTTCATTGCTAAAGAAGTAAAATTCTTAGGATTCAACCTAACTGAAGAGGGAATCTCTCCATCCCAAGAGAAGGTTGACGCCATACAAAATTTCCCATCACCAAGAAACAAAAAACAGTTGCAATCCTTCCTAGGGGTATGTAATTACTACAGGAAATTTCAGACCAACTACTACCACCTAACAGCTAAATTTTCCAAGCAATTATCTTCAAAAGAAAAATGGACGTGGGGAGTGGAACAAGAAGAAGTGTTTAAATTAATCAAACAAAAATTTGTTGACACTGTTATTTTACACCACCCTAATTTTGCAAAACAGTTCTATCTAAACTGCGACGCTAGTGATGTAAGTCTAGGCGCAGAATTATACCAAGAAGACGAAGATGGCAATCACCTAGTCATTAGCTTCGCCAGCCGAATACTCAATAGCTGTGGGCGTAACTATAATGTTACAGAAAAGGAGTTGCTCAGCATAGTATTCGCGTGCGGCAAGTTTAGGACGTACATACTTGGATATAATATAACGGTCCGAAGCGATCATAAATCAATATCGTTTTTCCAAAACAATGTAAGTTGAATCATGGCCGACTTACTCGATGGATACTTGCCTTGCAAGAATACCACATTACATGGGAATATATTCCAGGACGAAAAAATATAGTGGCTGATGTTTTATCCAGAATAAGTGTGTCTATCAAGCACTTGAAGGAGTAGAGGTGCATAACAACAAAGAGTCGAAAAAGAGAAGGAAATAATAATGGAAAGAAAAGGAGAAGTCAACTTACCAAGAATATAAATAACAAGGTCCTGTGTATAGCAATATGAATAAACAATTATGTATATCATAATAAACCGTATATCATCACAAGAGACAATGGTAATAACACTTACCAAATCAGTAATATCAATACCAGGAAAATCAAGGGAGTTTACAATCAAACTTCAATAAAAAAGTTTTACGAGTAAGAATAAAACCATTGTGAAATGAAACATATTTCAAAATTCTAAAAGAGATTGTAAGAGCAGCTTACTCAAATATTTAGATGATGTATGCGGAACAATAAAAAGTTTTAATGAAAAAAAAAACAAAGGAAACAGTTACACAAATTCCTTTCAATTTAAATCAGTTTAAAATATAATAAAAAATTGAAATATGAAGTATGAAGTAAAAAGTGAGATAATCAGGAATAAGTTACACACATTCCTATGTAATAAAAATGTAAGCAGTACAAACTTACAATTATAATTAAAAACAAAAAATAGCTAAAAAGGAATACGCTACAAACATTCCTTTACGGTAAGACCATTAACTTACCAAAGAATTATCAAAAATGATGCTGAATACAGAGTAAAATAAACAAAAATAAAATCAAGTTCAAATTACTGAGATAAATACTTGAAATTATACTGAATCAAAAGTATTATCAGAAAAAATAAATAAAACTATACCTGGTACAAGGAGAGAGAGAGAAATTGTATATAAAACAAATATACAAATATGGCTAAAGCAGAATCCTGCTAAATGTCTAAAAAAATGTCTAAAACAATTAAAATGATCACAACGAGCATTGAAAACAAAATAATGAAAAGTGAGATATGATGAAATTAACATATGAATAAAGATAAAATTTCTCAATATAGTATATGAGTAGATGATAGTGTATAATTAAGGTATAGCGGAAGGAAGAATGAGTAGTAATGATAAAGTGATCTAAAAACAAACCACAAGGTGGACAATCCCAATTATATTATTATATTATTATTATTATCAAGTCACAAGATGACAAAGATTTAAGATTGACTGTTGAAAAGTCCAGCAATCTATGTGAACTGAGTAGAGAAGATGTGCCTCTAGTCTCAGAAAATTGAGTAGTAATGGGAGAAACCAGCTACTATATAAAGTTAGGGAAATATGAGGGAATATGCACCAATGGAAATAAATAAAAACAGATCCAGATAAAATGGAGTGAATTAAGTAAGAAGAGAAATGGAGAATGGAGAAACAAACAAGGAAGAGAAGGAAAAAAGTTATCTATAACTGATAATTTCATAAAACACTATGCTAGTATTTTATTAAAATGATCAATTTTAGAGGAGAGGCATTATGTAACGATACAATTAAGCCAAATCTCGTACCAGTAATAAAAAAGATAATTCTTAATATAAAAGTTACTTCATATGAAATAAAATGTGTAAAAAATGATTAAAATGTAAATACTTTGACATGACGTACAACGATATTACCCAACCCAAGTGATTGAGCCAAAAAACATAAACATAAAGAAGGGAACCACGTAACATACTTATTAAAATGTAAATATTTTGACATGATTAAGCCGACAACCCAAACATACTTAAGAAAATGTGATTAACAAAACAATGATGGACACAGAACTAAAGGAGAACCAAACCAAGATGAAGAATGAAGATGAAGATTATTGAAGAAGAAGAAGAGGAAGAATGAAGAGGAGACAGATAAAACCCAAGGAAAACTAACACACATATATAAAAGGGAGAGATTGTATGTTAAAGATAGAATACGGTCAATAAACCTTAAATAATTATATATTGATAAAACCAATGTTATTATTATCATTAATTTAACATATGTATCCAATTTTTAAGACAATACAATTGTAAAACAATGTAGTATAGGAAGGGTACACTAACCCTGTCAGAAAGGTTAGATTCAACCCAAAACTCAACTAGCCTAATATTGTTTATAGTAAAAATAATACTAAAACAAAAATAGTGAGAAATGGTAGGAGTAGGTATAGGGGTTACCCATTAAATAACACTAATTACAAAACAGTGAACCAAAGTGAAGTGTTTTAGTGAAGTGAATGCCCTAAATAAAAAATAGTGAAGGTGAATGTGAAACATTCAAGATAGAATGCTAAGGAAATAGACACTCTTGAAAACATTGATAAATTACCAATGACTGGAGTGGAACTATAATTAGTTGTATACCTAGATGTAATTAAAAATAGTATTTAAAATTAATATAAGGGAAGCATGTGACATATCAGGGAGAAAGCCCAGTACCATAACTTGTGTTAACATGGCATGATAGGATAGAAGTAAAATTTGTTATTAAAGATTAAAATTATAAAGAATACAACACCCCATGTTGAAAGGGGAATTAACCTTCATATTATTAGAGAAAGTGACAATGCTTATCACCCTAGTTTATAAGACAAGAAAGAAATCAATGTTAATACTAAGAATAATTTATGACTTATAAAGAATAATTGATTCAATGTTAAGGAAGGAATATGACTGAAAGGGGACTTACAGTCCATAAACCTAACTATTATATTTTAAATGAAAAGCAATGAAAATGTATGTTGAATAATAATTAAAACACAAACAAATAAACGAAGCCCATCAGGCTGAATTCAGAATGTAATTTAAAAGGGAAATACACTAGAAAACAATCATGGCTGTTTGTAACTAGGAAAACAGTTAACTGCCAAGAACATTTCAAATGCAAATTGTATCAATTTAATAAAAAATCTTACTAATCTAAGAACAGTGAATGGACAATGATTGTATATCAGTTATTTCTACACAGAAATATTATTGTAATAATTTAATTCAAGAAAGATATGTTATTTTTTAAATGTCAACTAATTAGACTATAGTTAAAGTGTAACAAAATATGACCTTATGAGGTATCATTGTAAACTTTGAAAGGAAAGAAAAATAATAGTGATATCATTTATTATCCCAAAGGAATTATAAGGGAATAAAATCATTGGGAAAATACTTGATAAATTTGAATAAAAATTCAAATATCTCTAACAATGTAAGCAAAGAGTAATTAAACTAGCATCGAATTATTAGTTACTATGACAACGAGTCATTTGAGGCTTATTTTTCCGTTAAAAAAAAATTAGAGACGCTGAAGAAACGAAGCGTGGGTACGCCACGCAAGAAATTGGACAAACTAAAACTTTAATTTAAACAGTTACAACAAGTCGAATAGTGAACCAAAATGATCCAATGTGAAGAGACGTCGATCTGTACAGAATTAATGATGACCAGGAACGAAATTAAACAAACTAATTAAAGAAAAAACCCAGACCAGTTTGAAGAAGATGCTGGAAGCCTACAACCAGCCCAAATTCGAAAACTATAGGCCTACCCATGATGACCCTTCAACGTGAGACGAACTGATAAGTACCGAATAATTTATTACTCCTAAAAAACCCCAAATCACTTAAACTATTTTCAAATGATAAAATTTCTCACTATTTAAAAAATAGTATTTTCTTTCAAAGGTAAAGGCATAATTTACTTACTTATATTAAAAAACATTTGTAAAGATAACCTTATTTGTGAACATAACTACTGTAACAGAAATACGACACTACAGAACAAATTGTACAAACACATTATAAATCCTAAGTACCTATAAGGTATAATAGTGTACTTTCTTTTCATGTAATCAACGTTTATGTCTATTTTCATGATCAAAAGAACCCCAGATTGTAAAAACATATTAATTTGTTAGAAGCAACTGAATGATAGCGTTTTGAATCAATTTTGCCAACCTGAGGTGTTTTGTGTTTCAAGCTCTAAGCCGGAGCATAATATTATAAATTTGTTTATTATTCAATTGTCATGTTTATTAATAATTAAATGTGTATTAAAAAACGCAGTACAGAACAATACTATCTTGTTATTTCATAGGATTTTTGTTGTAAATATATGTGTGTTAGCGAAGTTTAAGTCATAGCCAACTAGCGCTTGTCACGAGTGGCCGAGTCGACAACCTGTGTAGCAGCGGGAATAATTCGAACGCCACAGCTGTCCATGCTAATACCACATATTACTTTAAAAACTAATGTTTTAATTGTTTTAACAAAACAATTTGGCGCCACCCGGGAATCGTAATCCCTATGAATTAACAGGTAGGTTGTACTGGTGACATTGACAACGCTACGGACTCCAGTAGTGACGTCGATTTATGTAACAACCAGTGTGAGGCAAACACACTACAATCACACTAATACGCAAAATAAACAAGTGTGAGACATTTTAACAGGTACGACCTAGGGAAATTGTTACATATTGGCGACCAGCAACGTGTGGCTGGTAAGAATAACTAGCGGCGATCATGAATAGACACGGGGTGGTTACGAGACGCAAAGGGAAGGAAACACCAAACCAAGAAGGAAACCCAGAAGAAGTGGAGGAAGTCGAGGAAGTAGAAATGGAAGAAACGACTGGAGAATTGTCAGAAGAAAACTCACAGGAGGACCAAGTGGAAAATCCAAATCCACCTGAACCTGAACCTGAACCGGAAATAGAAGCAGAAGTCATGGTAAATAACCAACCAATCAAACCAACAGAAGAAACGAATTTAGATAGCATGATGAAATTCATGATGGAACAATTTGGACAAATGAACAGGAACCAGGAAGAAACAAGGGAAGCTTCAAAGAAATTGAATGAAAAATTAGAATCATTACAGGAAGAGAGAAGACAAGATAAGGAAGAGAGAAGACAAGATAAGGAAGATTTAAATAAAAAATTGGAATTATTACAACAAGGAATGAATAAAAAACTGGACCAAAACAGTGAAATATTGAAGAAGCAAATGGAAATGATACAGGGAAGTCAGGAGGCGTTGGAAAAGAAGAGTGAAGAACTGAAGAAACAGATCAAGAAGGATCTGGAGGTAGTGAACAAAAAGATGGAAAATAACCATGATATCCTCCAAAGGAAAATCGAGGAAGAAAGTAAAAAAACCAAGGAGGAATGGAAGCAACAACTAGTCGAATGTCGAGAAGAGATTAGACAAACGGTAACAGAGACCAACGAAACAGTAATACAAATCAGGGAAGAATTAAATAGTAAAATTAGTAACGTTGAAGAGGAAGGTAAATTGAGGGCGATGGAGTTCTACCAAGTCCTTACTGAAGGGTGCCAAAAGAATAAACAAGAAGTGGTCAAGGAACTGGAGGAGAGGCACCAAGAGCTACAACTGGATGTAAACAATCGGGTGGAAAAGGTGTATACCATCATAGAAAAAATCGACGGACTGACCCGAGAAAACCGAGAAAAAATCCAGGGAATCAGCATGCGAGAGAAACAGATGCAGGAAGAATTAGATGCATTAAGAGAAAAACCATATAATCACACACAGTTCATAACTAGTGAGAACAGAGAAATTATTAATTTTCGTAGCTACAGGAGAAACCCGATAGAATTCCTCAAACGGGTAGAAGAGCTGATAGAGAAGAACCGAGAAACCAGATGGTCTAGTGTGAGGAGTATGATCGACGAGATATTTCGTGACACCCATGACAATTGGTGGACGGCCACAAGACCTGAGATAAATGATACTCAAGAGTTCAAGAAACAGTTCAGGGAGAAGTATTGGTCCGAATCAACACAGAATGTGGTCCGCAATGACATTAGTAACGGGAGGTACGAGACACAAGGAGGACACACGTTAACATCGTACTTTCTGGGAAAGGTATGTTTAGCCAGAAATTTGGAACCCAGAATACCGGAAGAGTCGTTGGTGATACAACTGGGTTACCATTACGAAGAGGCCATCCAAAAGGCCAGGCGACAAGGCCAAATTAAAACAATCCAAGGAATGGTTAGCTTACTGGAAGACCTGGAGAACAATAACCAGTATCGAAAAAACAGTGTCTCAAACCAAAGATACAATAAGTGGAATGAACACAATAATACACCTAATTTCCAGGGACCATACAATTATCCACAAGGCAATAATCGAAATAACTGGGGCCGGAATAATAATAATAATAATGCAGAACCAACATTTAATGGAAACGATCAGCATCGCCATCCAAATAACCAGCCTGGTAACCAAGGACAACAGAACAATCACCCAGGGAGTCCAAACTATAATAGAAGCAGCCCGAATAATAACAACCGACCAAGTGGGAATTATCGAGGAGGAGAACCTGAACAACATACCAACAGTCACCCCAATGACCACAATTACTACGGCAACCGGTATCATCCCAATTACCAGTACAACCGGGGACCCGGGGGCAATCCAAATAGGAATGACAATCGACGTCACGTAAATTTTATTAGTGGTAGAAGGCGGAATAACCACCGAAGATACAATTCAAATTGGCACCAAGAGCCATGGTACAATGCATCCAACGAGACTGACAACAGACCATCAGTGAACAGGAACAAGGAACCACTACAAAATGGAAATAACCAGCAAAATGCGCCGCACAATGAAGCGAACAACCAGCCAAGCAACCTGGCCGTCAGCCAGCAGCCACCTTTAAACTAAAAAGGTCAGTGATAAAGTATGAACGCCCTTCACATGACCAATCACTTGGGTTGATACGTCAAACAATGTCAGATAAACAAACCAAAGGAATCACGATAATTTACAACAATTATTTAAAAAATATTCAAGAAGAACTTCTCGAGGAAGAGGCCACTCAATTACCACAGAACAATAGTGAAATTGTTCATATAAAGGCAACAATAAACGGTACCATAACCAGTATCCTGGTAGACACGGGGTCTAATATCTCTCTCATTAACCAGCCTGAATTAGAAAGAATTCAAGCTCACTCTCGAGCACCAACACCTACATTGCCAATAAATAATGTAGTCATCATTGGCGCAACGGGCAAACAGAACAAAACAGTGAAAAAGCAAGTGTCATTGGAACTAAATAATCTAGAATCCACCATCTCCATTGTATTTCTCGTGGCAAATGGGCTACCTTTCAATATGCTTATCGGATGTGATATACTAAGAAAGTATTCAGCGGTAATAAACCTGCAGAAGGGAGTAGTGTTATTAAATTCAGAACAAGGAACCTGGTCCGCGAACATTATCAATTGTGTACCAAGTCCAACTGCTTTAAGCCAAAACACAGAACTGAAAAGTTATTATTGCCAGAGGCATGAGCCAGATGTTACCATAGTAGAGGAGGAGGAGCGTAAGACCTTATGGAACCAGAAGTTGGAAGAGATTATCACCTTCCAAAGAGAGCGGCCTATGCAGGAGATTAGTAAACAACAATCCAAAAAATTAATCGCCATTTACAATGAATATCAGCATGTTTTTTCAAACATCCCCGGAAAGGTTAAGGGATATCAATGTAAAATTCAATTCCGAGAACCAGTGGACTTCCACCGGAAATCATATCCAATAGCACATTCTCTAAAAAACGAAGTTAGAATGGAAATAAATAGAATGATTGCCGAAGACATAATTGAATACAGTCATTCACAATATACCAGTCCCATAGTTGCCATACCCAAGAAAAATGGCAAGGTGCGAATCTGCCTCGACGCACGAGAAATAAATAAGATGATTATAAATGACAGAACCTCACCAGGAGAAATAGAAGAAATCCTGAAGAGATTCCACGGAATCAGATATATTAGCACTTGGGATACTGTATGTGGGTATTGGCAGGTAGAGCTGCTCCCACACAGTAGACAATACTTAGCATTCCTGTTCGACGGTAGAAACTACCAGTTCAAAAGGCTACCATTTGGACTAATAAATTCAGTAGCAGTGTTCGTGAAGTGCATGGACCAAGTGTTAAGTCAAGAGGCACTGGAATTTACTACAGTGTACGTTGACGACCTACTTATTACATCAGCAAACTGGGACGAACACTGTGAAAGAGTCAGACATGTGTTGGAAAAATTATCTAACAACAATATCACACTTAAGTTAGACAAATCAAAGTTCATTGCTAAAGAAGTAAAATTCTTAGGATTCAACCTAACTGAAGAGGGAATCTCTCCATCCCAAGAGAAGGTTGACGCCATACAAAATTTCCCATCACCAAGAAACAAAAAACAGTTGCAATCCTTCCTAGGGGTATGTAATTACTACAGGAAATTTCAGACCAACTACTCCCACCTAACAGCTAAATTTTCCAAGCAATTATCTTCAAAAGAAAAATGGACGTGGGGAGTGGAACAAGAAGAAGTGTTTAAATTAATCAAACAAAAATTTGTTGACACTGTTATTTTACACCACCCTAATTTTGCAAAACAGTTCTATCTAAACTGCGACGCTAGTGATGTAAGTCTAGGCACAGAATTATACCAAGAAGACGAAGATGGCAATCACCTAGTCATTAGCTTCGCCAGCCGAATACTCAATAGCTGTGGGCGTAACTATAATGTTACAGAAAAGGAGTTGCTCAGCATAGTATTCGCGTGCGGCAAGTTTAGGACGTACATACTTGGATATAATATAACGGTCCGAAGCGATCATAAATCAATATCGTTTTTCCAAAACAATGTAATTTGAATCATGGCCAACTTACTCGATGGATACTTGCCTTGCAAGAATACCACATTACATGGGAATATATTCCAGGACGAAAAAATATAGTGGCTGATGTTTTATCCAGAATAAGTGTGTCTATCAAGCACTTGAAGGAGTAGAGGTGCATAACAACAAAGAGTCGAAAAAGAGAAGGAAATAATAATGGAAAGAAAAGGAGAAGTCAACTTACCAAGAATATAAATAACAAGGTCCTGTGTATAGCAATATGAATAAACAATTATGTATATCATAATAAACCGTATATCATCACAAGAGACAATGGTAATAACACTTACCAAATCAGTAATATCAATACCAGGAAAATCAAGGGAGTTTACAATCAAACTTCAATAAAAAAGTTTTACGAGTAAGAATAAAACCATTGTGAAATGAAACATATTTCAAAATTCTAAAAGAGATTGTAAGAGCAGCTTACTCAAATATTTAGATGATGTATGCGGAACAATAAAAAGTTTTAATGAAAAAAGAAAACAAAGGAAACAGTTACACAAATTCCTTTCAATTTAAATCAGTTTAAAATATAATAAAAAATTGAAATATGAAGTATGAAGTAAAAAGTGAGATAATCAGGAATAAGTTACACACATTCCTATGTAATAAAAATGTAAGAAGTACAAACTTACAATTATAATTAAAAACAAAAAATAGCTAAAAAGGAATACGCTACAAACATTCCTTTACGGTAAGACCATTAACTTACCAAAGAATTATCAAAAATGATGCTGAATACAGAGTAAAATAAACAAAAATAAAATCAAGTTCAAATTACTGAGATAAATACTTGAAATTATACTGAATCAAAAGTATTATCAGAAAAAATAAATAAAACTATACCTGGTACAAGGAGAGAGAGAGAAATTGTATATAAAACAAATATACAAATATGGCTAAAGCAGAATCCTGCTAAATGACTAAAAAAATGTCTAAAACAATTAAAATGATCACAACGAGCATTGAAAACAAAATAATGAAAAGTGAGATATGATGAAATTAACATATGAATAAAGATAAAATTTCTCAATATAGTATATGAGTAGATGATAGTGTATAATTAAGGTATAGCGGAAGGAAGAATGAGTAGTAATGATAAAGTGATCTAAAAACAAACCACAAGGTGGACAATCCCAATTATATTATTATATTATTATTATTATCAAGTCACAAGATGACAAAGATTTAAGATTGACTGTTGAAAAGTCCAGCAATCTATGTGAACTGAGTAGAGAAGATGTGCCTCTAGTCTCAGAAAATTGAGTAGTAATGGGAGAAACCAGCTACTATATAAAGTTAGGGAAATATGAGGGAATATGCACCAATGGAAATAAATAAAAACAGATCCAGATAAAATGGAGTGAATTAAGTAAGAAGAGAAATGGAGAATGGAGAAACAAACAAGGAAGAGAAGGAAAAAAGTTATCTATAACTGATAATTTCATAAAACACTATGCTAGTATTTTATTAAAATGATCAATTTTAGAGGAGAGGCATTATGTAACGATACAATTAAGCCAAATCTCGTACCAGTAATAAAAAAGATAATTCTTAATATAAAAGTTACTTCATATGAAATAAAATGTGTAAAAAATGATTAAAATGTAAATACTTTGACATGACGTACAACGATATTACCCAACCCAAGTGATTGAGCCAAAAAACATAAACATAAAGAAGGGAACCACGTAACATACTTATTAAAATGTAAATATTTTGACATGATTAAGCCGACAACCCAAACATACTTAAGAAAATGTGATTAACAAAACAATGATGGACACAGAACTAAAGGAGAACCAAACCAAGATGAAGAATGAAGATGAAGATTATTGAAGAAGAAGAGGAAGAATGAAGAGGAGACAGATAAAACCCAAGGAAAACTAACACACATATATAAAAGGGAGAGATTGTATGTTAAAGATAGAATACGGTCAATAAACCTTAAATAATTATATATTGATAAAACCAATGTTATTATTATCATTAATTTAACATATGTATCCAATTTTTAAGACAATACAATTGTAAAACAATGTAGTATAGGAAGGGTACACTAACCCTGTCAGAAAGGTTAGATTCAACCCAAAACTCAACTAGCCTCATATTGTTTATAGTAAAAATAATACTAAAACAAAAATAGTGAGAAATGGTAGGAGTAGGTATAGGGGTTACCCATTAAATAACACTAATTACAAAACAGTGAACCAAAGTGAAGTGTTTTAGTGAAGTGAATGCCCTAAATAAAAAATAGTGAAGGTGAATGTGAAACATTCAAGTTAGAATGCTAAGGAAATAGACACTCTTGAAAACATTGATAAATTACCAATGATTGGAGTGGAACTATAATTAGTTGTATACCTAGATGTAATTAAAAATAGTATTTAAAATTAATATAAGGGAAGCATGTGACATATCAGGGAGAAAGCCCAGTACCATAACTTGTGTTAACATGGCATGATAGGATAGAAGTAAAATTTGTTATTAAAGATTAAAATTATAAAGAATACAACACCCCATGTTGAAAGGGGAATTAACCTTCATATTATTAGAGAAAGTGACAATGCTTATCACCCTAGTTTATAAGACAAGAAAGAAATCAATGTTAATACTAAGAATAATTTATGACTTATAAAGAATAATTGATTCAATGTTAAGGAAGGAATATGACTGAAAGGGGACTTACAGTCCATAAACCTAACTATTATATTTTAAATGAAAAGCAATGAAAATGTATGTTGAATAATAATTAAAACACAAACAAATAAACGAAGCCCATCAGGCTGAATTCAGAATGTAATTTAAAAGGGAAATACACTAGAAAACAATCATGGCTGTTTGTAACTAGGAAAACAGTTAACTGCCAAGAACATTTCAAATGCAAATTGTATCAATTTAATAAAAAATCTTACTAATCTAAGAACAGTGAATGGACAATGATTGTATATCAGTTATTTCTACACAGAAATATTATTGTAACAATTTAATTCAAGAAAGATATGTTATTTTTTAAATGTCAACTAATTAGACTATAGTTAAAGTGTAACAAAATATGACCTTATGAGGTATCATTGTAAACTTTGAAAGGAAAGAAAAATAATAGTGATATCATTTATTATCCCAAAGGAATTATAAGGGAATAAAATCATTGGGAAAATACTTGATAAATTTGAATAAAAATTCAAATATCTCTAACAATGTAAGCAAAGAGTAATTAAACTAGCATCGAATTATTAGTTACTATGACAACGAGTCATTTGAGGCTTATTTTTCCGTTAAAAAAAAATTAGAGACGCTGAAGAAACGAAGCGTGGGTACGCCACGCAAGAAATTGGACAAACTAAAACTTTAATTTAAACAGTTACAACAAGTCGAATAGTGAACCAAAATGATCCAATGTGAAGAGACGTCGATCTGTACAGAATTAATGATGACCAGGAACGAAATTAAACAAACTAATTAAAGAAAAAACCCAGACCAGTTTGAAGAAGATGCTGGAAGCCTACAACCAGCCCAAATTCGAAAACTATACGCCTACCCATGATGACCCTTCAACGTGAGACGAACTGATAAGTACCGAATAATTTATTACTCCTAAAAAACCCCAAATCACTTAACTATTTTCAAATGATAAAATTTCTCACTATTTAAAAAATAGTATTTTCTTTCAAAGGTAAAGGCATAATTTACTTACTTATATTAAAAAACATTTGTAAAGACAACCTTATTTGTGAACATAACTACTGTAACAGAAATACGACACTACAGAACAAATTGTACAAACACATTATAAATCCTAAGTACCTATAAGGTATAATAGTGTACTTTCTTTTCATGTAATCAACGTTTATGTCTATTTTCATGATCAAAAGAACCCCAGATTGTAAAAACATATTAATTTGTTAGAAGCAACTGAATGATAGCGTTTTGAATCAATTTTGCCAACCTGAGGTGTTTTGTGTTTCAAGCTCTAAGCCGGAGCATAATATTATAAATTTGTTTATTATTCAATTGTCATGTTTATTAATAATTAAATGTGTATTAAAAAACGCAGTACAGAACAATACTATCTTGTTATTTCATAGGATTTTTGTTGTAAATATATGTGTGTTAGCGAAGTTTAAGTCATAGCCAACTAGCGCTTGTCACGAGTGGCCGAGTCGACAACCTGTGTAGCAGCGGGAATAATTCGAACGCCACAGCTGTCCATGCTAATACCACATATTACTTTAAAAACTAATGTTTTAATTGTTTTAACAAAACAATTTGGCGCCACCCGGGAATCGTAATCCCTATGAATTAACAGGTAGATTGTACTGGTGACATTGACAACGCTACGGACTCCAGTAGTGACGTCGATCAGTGGCGTATGCTGAGTTCGAGACCTGGGCTAGCTCACCTTAGAATTGAAGAAAATGCACTGGAGGGGGTCCCCCTCGTTCATATTTCAAGCTTTTTGAAGTGATGTGTTGTTGTGACACCATGCCAATGCATTCTAACTTATATAATAATGACTGATACTTCAACAATAATTATGAAATGGCATCATTAGAAAGACAAAAGCAAGCAAAGAACTTCAATACTTCATTTATTTATTTATTTATAGCATACATTTGTTCCACCGAAGCCACTAGGGCCGGACGGCGGTAGTGAAACAAATAAAAGATTACAAAAGATTACAGAAAGCAAGAACTATATCATTACATCATGAGGAAATAATATATAATTATACTGAAGAAAGTTTGACTTACTTCGACGACGGCTCTGTGTAGACTTATTTGAACAAGAACTCCATTCTTCTCTCCTTTTGTTTGAATTTCAGGATTAATTTTAATAAAATGTTTCTTCTGATCACTTTTTCATATTAAGAAGAATGTTTTTCTCAATAGATATAACAGCCAAGTTGCTTAACCGGACTTGTCCTTGTGTGGCTCTGAGGTAAGTCTTAATCCTCTTTAGAGCGGAGAAACTTCTTTCAACAGTTGCAGTTGTAGATGGAAATGTCAATGTTAATTCTGCTAGTTTGTACACTTCACTGAACACTATGTCCAAATTATTGAGTTTCATATAAATAGTAATCTCATTCACTGATTTTTTCTTATACTCATCTAGAGTATAAAGCACATTTAGTTCATTTTTGAGGTGAACAATATCAAAGTATGAACTATATGGTTCTTTAAGTTCTGTCATCAGATTTTGTGGGAAACTTTTACAAAATGTATCAAAATTGTTTGAATCCAATAAAGACACGAATTTAAGATCCTTTTGGGACTCAAACCTGAATTTTATCTAGGACATCACTGTGTCCAGAATTTCGTTAAAAATACGCTGCCATTTGGAACGGTCATCATTTCTCTGTCTTTTGTGTCTTGGTTCATATTCTTTATCTTCATTATCTTCATATTCAGAATTACTTGTAGCTTCTGTCCATACAAGATCAAAATCCTCATCTCTAATTTTCTGCAGAGTATCATAGAATTCATTGACTTTGTTCATGCAGTAAGAAATGTTCAAACATTTTTTTGCATTATGTCAAAAAGAATATCAGAAATTGCAAATATTTTGCTGAAACTAAGAAGAAGAAATCTAGTGTCGAATTTATGTAAAAAACAAACAAAGCCTGAAGCAGTATTCACTTCTTCACCTGTCCAGTCACCGGGTTCATCTTCTATTGATGAAAAGAACATGATAAGAGGCCTTCTATATTCTTTGACAGTATTTACAAGCCTTGATGAGAAATTCCACCTTGTTGGTGCCACTCTCGGTAGTTTCTTCTCAATAAAGTTTTTTAGAGCAGTTGTGCGGACTGTAGAATGTGAAAAAATCTAGGTATTCCTGATAAAGTGATGAAAAACCGTTTACATTCTGCTACAAAATTTGTAGACTTTGACAAAACCAAATTCAGCCTGTGACTACAGCAATGAATAAAAGTTGCTGATGGGTACTTATTTTTCACCAAGGTTTGAAGTCCAGACACATGGCCGGCCTTAACAGCTGCTCCATCGAAAGTTTGGGCTATAAGTTTTTTTGAACATTCTAAATCATCCACAACCTTGGTGACATGTTGGAACAATCCTTGTGCAGTTCTGTCTAAACTGACATCAGTGAAGTGCAAAAATCGTTCGTGACTTTTATTGACTTGTCAGGATCAATTGACCTTTTGACTAAATAATGAATTGACTTTTATTGGTTACGTCAGTTGTCTCGTCAAGTAATATTGCAACGAATGTTGCATTAGATATTTCCGATTTGATTTTGTCTGTAATTACGCTACCTACTGCGTCAATTAAATCATTTTGTATTACCGGTGACGTTCCTCTAAAAATTGTTGCGGTTTTTAAATGGTTTGCTATTGTTTGCTCATACGTTGATAAAAATTCCAAAAGTTCTATGTACATGCCTTTATTTGTTGAATCGCTAGACTCATTGTGGCCCCTAAATGGACATTCTTGCTTCCCTAGGAATGTTACTGCGTCAATCAGTCTTCTTAAAATAATTCTATTTTCCTTTACTTTTTCATTATGTAGAATGTCGGCAATCTTTTTCTGTAAATTAAGGGAATGATCGATTCTTTGAAAACCGAATGTCTGTAACGTATTAAATGCTCGTATATGACTAAGTGATTTTTGATGTTTATCACAAGCCGTTAGCAAATAATTTAAATTATTAAATCCTGTCTTATTCCAAGGACTTGTATCGGTGCAAAAAAGCAAACACGCCCAGCAGTACAATTTATTAGTTGTACTCGATCCAGTTAACCAAGGGTATTTTTTGTAGTTGGTCTCACTAAAACTTTTAGTATACACTCTGTTCTTTTCTTTATGTTCACTTTTAAGTTCTAGAAGGGATGGCTGAGGCCTACCTATCTTTACAATTTGAAGCTTATCCTCATACGGAAGCTGAGCAAATTTTGTCCTTGTCAATAGTTTATTAACTATATCACTCATCATAATTTATTATTCAAACCGCACAGCACAAAATATCATTCACAAAATTATAACTAATTTTAAAATGAACCACTGCTTTGCGTGCCACACGGCCTACTGTCTCACACTGTTGGCTAGCTCTCCAAGGAGCGAAGCCTAGCCTACGATAAACATCATTGCCCCCACCAAGTCCCTCAGCGTTGTCATAGCAACGCCATTGAATCGTGACGAGGAAAGGCTTCGCAAGTTACTTGCGAAGCCTGAGTAAAGCAAGTTGCAGCGATTCAGGCGCCGTTATATGCGAAGTTGTATTGTCTGTAATTAGTAATTACGCTACTACGAAACAGAAGTAAACACGTGAGGGAAACACGTCTGACTTCGATAAAATGAACAATTTTATGGAAATTCCTAATAGATTTTTTTGTGCTTTAATCTTTGGGCTTCGCAGCTAGCCTAGCTAGCCTAGAATATACGCCCCTGACGTCGATTTATGTAACAACCAGTGTGAAGCAAACACACTACAATCACACTAATACGCAAAATAAACAAGTGTGAGACATTTTAACAGGTACGACCTAGTAAAATTGTTACAGCAGACACATATGTATAACATCAAGCAGCTTAAATATACTCTACTTTATTCTTGACATTGATCTGTAAAGACTTCAACATCTGCTGTTTTTAAATATAAATTAGTTATGATAGTTCTCCCTTTCCCAACAATCAATTACTATTTTCATTGCTTCTACTGCGATTGGTCACATAAAATTATATTTTCTTAGTTTATTAACAAAAATAAGATCGTTCATTAACTCTATTCCTAGTTTTCAAATAATTATTACTAATGATGTGACCAAACAGAACTAACTTCACACAATCTGTTTAGTTAGTTTAAAATTTTCATTGTATATATATTAAATTTTGATATTCAAATAAGCACAGTTAATTCCACTGTGATCTATAAGATTTAAGTAGTATCAAATAACCAACTAGTCAATTACAGTATACTGATATTGTGATTTTACTTGTACAATTGATTAAACTTAAAGGCAAAAATTGTATTTAAAATATTTAATTACCACTGAAACGCACAGTGAAATCATAAGGGTTGTAGAGGGTCAGAACCTGTTTATGTGTTGACTGATCTTCCAGATAAAATGTGATGTTGTTTGGAAAGACAAACACAGGAACCTTGCCATCAATACCGGACTGCATTCCATATGCTTTACAATATTCTGTGAAACATAAGACAGTAAACAAAAATTGAAGTGGATATTATACACACACACACACACACACACACACACACACACACACACACACCAGATGACTGAATTTTTTAACATTTTAAAATTGCTTAAGGTCTACACATCAAGTAAAACTACCGTGTGAAAACTGGTTGTGTCAAGTTTATAATATTATTATTTAGCCAGTCATTTTACTCCCCATGTCAAGAAATAATCTCCTTACAGAGTATTATAAAATTATTGTAATTTGCCATACCTGTGTTCTTTTCTATTTACTATCTACTCACAGTAATCACATACAATGTCAAATAATTATGAAATCCATAAATTTACATTCAAATTAAACTACAAATTTCATTTACATGATACAGAAAATGACACTCACACACAACACATAATACACCAACTTTACTATAGTGAAAAAAAAACAATCAAAGACCTTGAACGAACTGAAATTCATAATTTAAGATAATTAATGTTTTAGGCTCAAAAGTCGTTTGAAGTAACGACATCACAGTTTGCTGAGCCCTTTGTTTTCATTACACAGAACAAAGGTAAAACAGCCTTGAACATGTATATATTTTTTATTAATGGTATCTTACACGAACACAAGACTTACAATTTACATGAAATGAAGTTTAAAACTGAACACGGATCTGTGAATAATTAATACAATTCAATTTTATTTAAGTAACGACTCTTCTAATTTCAAGACATCTTTTGTAACACTGCTATCATTGCTATCACTTTCAACAACTGTCTACTAACTAATAACACTGAATGTTTGTTGTATCAGCTGTTTTGAGCATCAGCTGTTGTGAAACCAGTAGTTCCTGTATAACTTGTGTAGAGGCGATCTTGGTTAATTACGTCTTTATGTATGGATGTATTATAGCTTACGATGGTACGGCAAAGTCAAACTTTCGTCTCCTCGTTTGTACGTAATTTTCGTGTCCAGATTTCTACTGGATGTGTATTATTCACAAGTAACTAATGGCAGATTATGGAGGTTATGTACGACAATGTAACTTAATTAAAATTTACTTTGTTAGTGTACATTAAAAAGGTGTATTTATTGGGGAAGTACAGAAATTAGTTTCCATTTACCGCACATAATTACGGTACAGAGACATTTTTTGGAGGTTGTGTCTACGTTTAACAATGTAACTTAACCTTTTAGATTTTTAAAATTAATTAGACTTAACAAACATTTCCTTAGTTAGTGTACATTAAAAGGCTGTATTTATTGTGTGGATAAAAGGCTGTATTTATTCGAAGTACCGGAATTAAAACGTATTTCCAATTTAGAACGTATAACCTAGTACGTTATTGGTACATATTTTATTGGGGTTTATTGATACATATTTTATTAAAAGGCTGTATTTACTGGAAGTACAGAAATTAGTTTACATTTATCGCACATAATTACGGTACAGAGACGATTTTTGGAGGTTGTGTCTATGTTTAACAATCTAACTTAACCTTTTAGATTTTTAAAATTAATTAGACTTAAAAACATTTTCCTTAGTTAGTGTACATTCAAAGGCTGTAGTTATTGTATGGATAAAAGGCTGTATTCATTCGAAGTACCGGAATTAAAACCTACTTCCAATTTAGAACCTATAGCCAAGTACAATCAAACGTATAACCAAACAAGTATATTCAAATCCTTTTTTCAGCATAATGCAATAAAAAGCAGTGTGCAGTTTCTGTTAACACGCAAATGATTAAGTATTAATAATGGGTTACAGTGGAATCTAATGTTACTACGGTCTGAATTAATGCAAATAAAATTGGAGAATCTCTTAAACATATTAAAGAATGCTTGTATATTACACACAAAATTATTACAGTACGGACCTTTGTTAATGAATAAACACAAATAGGACTCAATACTTTAGTATGTACCAATAAAATTCAACTTTTTTCAAACACAGTACCTATTGTATTTTCATACTCTTAAAAAATGGCCATTAACAACATTTTAGTTACTTCTGAAGAAAACAGATATAACACTAACATACATCAACAAACAAACAGAAAAAATTGCCCACAAATTCAAAAAAGCAGGATACAGAATCGCTTACAAAACTACTAACAAAACAGAACACACACTATCAAAACGCATGCCCAAAGCACAAAACAAATTCGATCTACCCGGTGTATATAAACTAAATTGTTCAAATTGCAATAAATTCTACATAGGCCAGACAGGACGTAGCTTCAAACAGAGATACATTGAACACACAAAAGCACTCCACACCACTACAGAATCTACCTTCGCAAACCACACATATAAAAACATCGACAATAACATGAACATACTACACGTACACACAAAAGGCCGAAAACTAGACACTCTAGAACAATTAGAAATATACAAACACACAAAAACAAATAAAAACGACATCCTAAACGAACAGACACAATTCAAATCGCACGCATTATTCGAACACATCTCACCACACACACACAGCTTCGATCTTTCGAAACACTATCTCGTCGCCAACAACAAGACGAACAGCGCTACTTACGACAGCCTCTGATGAAGCCTTCTATAGGTGAAAGCCGGTTTAGGCTGTAAGGTAAAACTTTACGTTTTTACTTATAAAAAACTTAGTGTTCCGAGTCGTCAATATTATAGTGATATTTAGATATAACATTTCCAAACAAGAAATCTTCAATTTTCTCCCTATTTGTTTTATAAAAACTGGAGTTTCTACTGCAGGTTTTTAAGTCCACTAACTACTTAATTTAATATACATAATTGTTCCTGATCTTGTTGGGTAACATTATTAATACATCTACTCCCTACTCATATCTCATATGTACAAACAATGTTTTTAATGGTCGGTCCTAAACATCTTTAAAATTTAGACAAAGTCTAACGAGCAATTAGATCTAACCTGATTCAGTCATTTAGCTTTATTTATACATTTAATGCATCTTAATTAGCACATTAACAGCACTGCTGTGTCTTACAGTAACACAATACGTTACACTAACTGTAAAGAATTTCTTGTTTTCAGTTTTAAAAAGTTGAAATTGTGTATTCTTTTCTTTTCCATTCACTTTTTGTGAAACAACCTACATTAATATGTGTACACTTACTATATTGAAATCCAGTGTTCACTATCCAATAGTTAAAAATTTTGTGGAATTGTGAAATTAGTGACACTATGTACTAATGTGTAATTATCAGTTGAATTTCTGAATTCCTTTGATTCATTAATAGATTTTACTAATTTGTTTCTTTATGTCTGTTGAATGATTTCTTATTAGTTTTTAATCTTTGCGTTTTCATTATTCATTTGTAAATTCTTGGATTTTGTTGTCCATGACATGTCCATTGGTTAACTAATTATCATTAAAACACACAGAGGACTGATCCTCTTTTGCAAGATCACAAGTATGTTTCAAGACCATTGGCAGGTCAGGTATTGTTCTGTCTGTTCACTTTCTGAAAGGGGTTGAGGAGCAAGGGGGAAGATGTCTCCATTAAAACACACACACACTAGCACGCACACAATTCCTTTTTTTCTTTATTTAATTTGAATTCTGTATTAGAACAAAGGTTTTCAGAGTTTACAAGTTTTTTTTTTAATTTCTTGGATTAATTTTTTTTAATTTTATGCAATGTGGACACATACAGAGGAGTGTCAGTTTTTTATGTTTTTTCAATAAATAAAAATGAGAGGGGGGAGAGAGAGACCAAAAATGACACGTACAGAAATTTCATCAGAACTTTTCCTGATATTAAAAAAATAACTAAATAATGAATGGCAAAGAACATTAACAAAATTAATGGAAATTATAGTTATAATTTCTTGTCTAATGAGCAGGTACTAGTAATGGCTTCATATACTTCACATCTTAAATTATAAACCTATTACAAAGATATTTGGTATACTCAGCTTGAAACAAACGTTCAGACCAACAAAAATGGTTTAAATGTTGCCATGCTGCATTATTAGTAGGTACGGTACTGTTGAAACAGCAGGTTGATTATAATTGTTTTTAGAACAGACTTCTGGAATGTTGTGTGCAAGTGTATTGTGTTTAAGTAGCAAGTTTCCACTACTTTATAAAACATATCCTAGAAGCAAACTTTGACATCCAGTTGCTGTTGCTGAGAAACCTTACTAAGGGACTTATAAAAAAAAGAAAAACGACAATTACACGCTTGCTGTTTTGAACATCTGATGAAAAGGTTTTGTAAAGTGTACCTAACCTAAAAATGTACAATGCTTGACTTGTCTTTGTATTCCATACTTCTAGCAGTTTTACATGATATATTGCTAACACGAATAAGAAAAGTTTAAATCTGCTGAACGTCTAAACAAGTGATAGTTATTTGCAGACTGACAGGGCCATAAAATAATTCTGACAGAATTGTTGTTTTTACAACACTATCCTTTATCAAGTGACTACTCAAATCTGCCAGTTTTTTACAGCAAACTGAAGTTTGATGATTTGATCCATCATGACCTAGTGATGGTCCAAACATTTCAAGGATTTTCCAAGCCTTAAAAAACTGGACTGGCATCATTGAGTGACATGACTAATGTTAAATTTACTTTGTGATACTTCCAAATATAATACAGTTTACAATAAACAAACAAAACTTTATGCCTGTCTAATTTTTCCAGAACTCCATACACATAATTTGATCTGAATAGAACATTTATTAAACAATAATACTATTCGATGCAAATAAATAAAATATCGGTATGGAGAACCATACATGACTTCCATGTTTTAAGATTTATATGTAAAATCATTTTAGAAATGAAATATTTCCACAGAAACTACTTCTATTTCAACCTCAATCATAGAATTTTGGTCACTAACATATACCACCTCACGTTAGCGCACTCGATTTTCACTGATGATGGCAGTCGATGGCACTTCCGAAACGTCTGGTTTTGCAGAAAACATTGGACCACGGCCAAACAGCCCGTGAAGGAATTTTATCAACAAACTACTTCTTTGTTGCCGATAATGTAGTACACATATAAATAATTATCCCCTCCCCTTCACTTATCATTTTCATTTATAGAAAATAATCCCCTCCCCCTTCAACTTCCCCCTACCCCTTTTTATTTATAGATATTTCATCTACCTTTCTACGGTGCTATAATTATGACCTTCTTTTCAGGATACTTTATTTATCAAAATTAAGTACTTTACTCTTGTTAAAACATAAAACGTTGCAGGTAACTACCCCTTCTCCTTAACCGATCTTCACCAAAATCAACAGACCTTGAGTCCTCTACAATATGCAAAAAATTATTTGAATTTGCGGCAGTTATCGTTCGCCATAGACAAAATTCTACACACAGACATCTTTCAAAAAGTGACTTTTCTTCATGTTTTGAGGGTAGTACAATCAGAATCAGCCCTTATCTCGAACGCGATTTTTTTTCATCCATTTCTTATGGAACATGGAAGTAAAAACAATATCCTTCTTTTTATAATATGTATTGCACTTGTTTTCTACCATATGACACTAATTATTAGATAAAATGGTTACCTTCATTTAAGCCAGCTTCCACTCACTGTGTACTTTCTCAGAGGCAATAACATGTTCTTTTTAACGTTGCCGAACATAAACTGATGTTAAATTAAAAATAAAGTAAAGGCTTAGCACCTGAAGTTTGAACGTCCAAGTTGAAGAATCTATTTAATTATTGCACTTAACTTGATATAAGTACTGATTACATTTAAGGATTATTATTTTCAGAAATAATGTATGTAACCAGTTTTCCCCCATATGAAGTTAGTTAAAATTCTTTAATGCATAGCATTCCAGGCCTTTTTGGTAGTAGAATTGTATTATTAAATTTGAATTTACACAAATAATTCTCTTTGATTAACCAGAGTTACACACACAAACTAAATGTTGAGTGTCCTCCTAGTGTATAAATTCAGCTAAAACACTATTCCAAAAACTTACCTTGTTACTAGAATATGTGACATGATGAACTTTTCATGTTAAATAGTTTAAATACTTTGTATTGAGAGTTAAGCATTTTAATAATTTCTATTTATGCAGGCGTATAGCAAAATCTGATCATCATGAAAAAGGAATAAGGCATTTTGTAATAGCAATTAACTTATTAGTTCCTTCTGTACTACCAACTCATATTACAAGACCAATTTTTGTTTAATTGAAAAGATATATTTTTATTGTTTCTTTTGGTGCAATCTGTAAATTACATGACACACATCCATAAAGGTTTGAAAATATGCTTATTGCAGTTTGATAGGAATAAATTCTCAAAAAACTAATACAAATCTGTTATGTATGATCACACCAGCTATCCTTTCTATTTGAAATGAGCCTTTTATCCAAATTTATTACATAGTATTGTGCCAAGATATATCACTACATTTGTATACTATAATACAGTAGTGGTAGAATATTATGGTTCCACTAATATTACCCTAACATAATAAATGAAAATACATTACCTTTTGACATAATCATCCTTTCACTTATCACTTTTTGCCTATTAATTTATTTGATGAATATATATTTAACGATTTATGTAAAATACAACATGTGTTTAACGGACATGTACTATGAGTAGACCTCTTATTTCCCTCCTCGGCAGGTCGAAGCTCAATTGGCACTAGAGTTGGGTATGAAATTATGCTATGCTCATAGTCTGTCTGTTAGCAGCTAGTGGCATCTATTGACATTCACTCATGTCAAATTACAGAGTCGGTAAAGATGTTCGAAATTTAAATGTAAACAAATTAATAGTTAAATAATTAATATAATGGAAGTATCACATATATAATGTATCTGAATGTAATTGTGAAAAAGCGATGTAGGGCCTACTTCATATACAGATCAGAAGTAAATAATGAACTATTCTCTTTATGTAATAAGCCTAGTTACTAAACAATATATATTTTTAAAAGCTTCTTATCATATTGAGACGAAATGGAGTGGCATTTGAAACATCTATTAGGTATAAAAACAACATAACGACCTTTACAAAATTTGCCGCCCGTAGGCAGTTGCCTACTTTGCCTATGCATAAATCTGCCTCTGGTGTACATGTTAAATGCACCTGAACAGTAGTAAGAATGACTTAGTATCCTGTTGAGTTATTCACTGTTCTGACGGATGATATGCAAATACTGGAAGGTAGGATGTGAGAGCCAGCAATAACCTTAAATAAAACTCTCATATATTTCAGTTATTACACAGTGTTCTGTTCATTACAGACAAGTGCTTGGTTTGATCTTTTTTTTTTTAATTAAATTTTATATTTTACTGTAGCTTTACAGTAGCTTGACAGAAAGTGTAAAAATCTAAAATACAAACGGCAGGACAAGTGTAAATAAAAAGTGAACACTTTACAGTAGCACAAAAAATGACAAAAATTGAGACAATGAAATGCTACAGTTCAGTTAAAAATATTGCAATCTCCCTCGCACAAAATTTTAAAGAATAAAAACATTATCAACACCACAATAAAATATTTTTTTTGGAGCAGAAGGAAACACAATGGAAAGGCATCTCAGGTAGTATCGCTTTGAAATTATGGTTTCAAAATGTTTAGGGAAAAGAATTAAAAAATGCTAGCATTAACAATCCAACAGTGAGTCGAAAAGATCAGGATCTTGCAGGGAAAATTATAGGGAAAATTGGTTTTGTAGCTACTGGTGGATGTTTGTTTCTATAATAATAATTGCAGTATCTAATAAATTATGGTACATATTTAATTTATTGAATAATTTGTGATTTATATAATTTTGTTTATTTTTTAATTTCTATTGATACTTTTGGTGTGTTTGTAGTAATTTTGTGTTTTACATTATCTTTTGTGATTATATTATTTGGTATAAAATATTCCAGATTATAAAATACACCTCACAGTTTTAACATACAATATATATAGTGTAACGCGTAGTTTCTGAAGCGTCTCTGTAAAATGTAAACCAGTTTTGGTATGTGTATAATGTGTTAGTGCGTTCATCTCGCACTGGGGTCGTTACATCAATTTTGCGCTAACGATGTCCGTAGCATTGCGGTGATTACCAGTATAACACGGCAGTAACCTTACCTGTTTATAGCTATAGGGGTGTGTTAATCCCGGGTGGCGCCAAATTGTTTATTAAAACAATTAAAATTACTTGATACAGTGTTTTCAAGTGTGACGGTCGGGGCGTTCAAATAATTCCCGCTCGTGCTGCCTTCTGTATCGTGTATACAGCTGTGTGAATGACAACTCGATCGCAGCTCACCAAACCTAGTCTTCGTAAATAAACACAAGTAATATAATGCACTCCCTATGAAATAATAACAACGGTTACTCCCTGTAATAGTTATTTTTAATGGGTGATAATTAAAATGTTCAATTTGACAATTAGATTATAATAAATTTGCACCGACTTTTTACATGAAACACTTCCTCTCAAGGCTGACGAATCGATTAAGGAACTAGGTATTTATTCCAGCATGGCGGCTGAGGTGTTTAGCTATTATAATAATTTTTGTTCCAAAATCATTGGATTCTTTTGATTATGAGATAAAGAATTCCTATGATTACAATAAAAATATTTTACCTTACTCTAAGTGTACATAAATAATAAGGTGTGTGTTTACAATCTGTTCTGTAGTGTCGTTAAATGTGTTTTGAAAGTTCGTGTTTAAACATTAGGTTAGATTTTATGTTAACCAATTTTCAGTGTATTTATATTTCTTAAATAATCTTTGAAAGAGAAATATTCGGTTTATAGTGAGATTAATTTACCTTTAGTAAAATTTAGAGTGATTAGGTTTTTGGAAATTAGGTAATTCAATTGTACTTAACACATGGTGTTTTCATTCATTGGTTCGGAAGAAAATTGGGCTGCAATACGTTCTATTTTCATTAATTTTTGGACTTCATTTGGTCTGGCGTCCTTTTCATAGAGGATGTGGTCATAATTTTCTGTTAATTCTCAGATTTTTGGTCCTGGATCTTGAATGGACTGCTCTAATAGGTCGTCTGCTTCTTATACAGTCATGGTTATGAACTTCGATTACTGTTTTACATTATTTTATTAAAAAATTGGTCTTCCAAATTTTGACTTCTGTACTGCGTGACTGATGCTTTTCGAGTAACGGTATTCAACGGTAATTTCGTCTTCAACCGTCGTCTCTATGGTAACTGAATAATTCTGATTGGCTGAGATTGATATAAATCCATTGTTATCAAAATTTGAATTCTTTTCAATATCCTTGTATATCTTCTGACTGCTGTTATTCCTCTATCTTCCTTCCTGATTATTAAATATTGTCACTATAGTATTTATTTCCTTTCATAGATTATTTTGATACCCCACAAGTTTGGGTTATTTCATATTTTATGTTTTTACAATTATGTTAATACTTGTTAATTACATTTCTTTTTGTATACAAATGCTTATTATAATATTTTGTTTCATAAATGATTTACAATTTATTCTGGATGAGTCCTTCACCTCGGATTTGCTAATTTCTTTCTTAATTTGTATTTGTTTGTTTCTGACAGTTAGACATTTTCATAGGCCTAAGTAGCCATTATGGTATTTGACTTATTTCATTTGAATTACATTTCATTTCAGCCTAATGGGCTTTATTTTGTTATTATAATTGGTTGTGTCATGTTTTGGGTATGTTTGTGTGTTATTATCTCGTCACTATTATTTTACACATAATTGTTTACTATTTGGTTTCCACGTTTTCTAGTCATACATTTCTTAACTTTTTACTGATTTACTTTGCCAATAATAACAATGTGGCTATTATTTACTATTTTTTGATCTTATTAAATATAACATGTAGGCCTATGGTCTGTATAATTCTTACAGCCATATCCAATTCATAACTAATTATTTAACTATTATTTGCTAATCTTTGTTTACAATTTATCTTATTTTATTTTATTTTTTAGTGTTATAAACAACATCACTTTTTATGAACTCATAACGATCCCTTATAACATGGGTGTTTTTTGATTTGTTGTAATTACTTAATTTTTAAACAATCTTTGCTCTCCCTCCATGTTAACACTATCTGGTTTTTCCCTTCAAGGCATTCTGCCTTTTAATCATAATGGTATTTACTTAAATTAAATAATATCCTTTCTTAAACTAGTTACTGTCTTATCAGTTTATACTGCTATTCTTAATTACTACTATTTTTCACCTTTAATTATTTAGTGTTTCATTAGGATTTATTAATTGTTAATGATTTTATCATTCACTATTTTTCACTATATTACCATTCTTTATTATATACTATTTTCATTCAATCATCACCTTCACTTTTAAATTATTTATAGTTTATTATAATTTTATTAGCGTACTTTCTTTGTCACTTCACTACACTTTGGGGTTTTTACACTTTCACTTTGCACTTCACAAATGTTTTTGTTTTTTAAGTGTTTCTGAATGGGTAATCCCTCTAATTACTATCTCACTACCGTACTATCTCTTTCATTACAATATTTCACTAATAATATTAACAATTTTATGTCCTTAAATTTCTATCACTACATCTAACTCTAAATAGTGGGTTAGTTTGCTTTTTTTTCTATTTATCTTTAATATTGTTTAATTGGGTTTCTTCTATAGATTATTATTGTCCATTAATGGATAACAATATTTACTTTTGTTTTCTCTTTTTCATAGGTTAATTATTGGTCTTGTTTCCAATATTACTGTTGAGTGCATTATCACTCCTAACGGTGTATAAAAAGTTATCCCTTTCAACGTTCCATTGGATTCCCAATGTACGCACGTTTTGACCTTTGCTGAAGTCACGGGTTACTTGGGCGCGAAGGGTCATAATCTTATGGTGGTTAGAGAACCACTTATGCAACGTAAAACCATACCTACTCAACAACTTCACGATCTCGCATTTCATTTCAGCTAAGCCGTTCGGATCATCCGAACCCGTTATGAGATCGTCTACGTAAAAGTCATTTGCTATGGCCTTAGCAGTTGTAGGGTAGTCGGGTTCATTTTCGTAGGCTATCTGAGCCAGACAACGTGTAGCAAGGAAGGAGGCACTAGCAGTGCCGTATGTAACCGTCCTTAACGCGTAATGTCGCAATTCCTTGTGCGGCGCATCACGCCAAACGATGCGTTGCAGGTTTGAATCCTTGGGATTAACAATGATCTGGCGATACATCTTTTCTATGTCCGCAATAAGTACGTATCGGTGGGTACGGAACCGAACCATTATCGAAAACAGATCCTGCTGGATCGTAGGACCGACCATTAAAGTATCGTTAAGGGACAAATTATTTGTGGTTTTAGCGGAGGCGTCAAATACCACGCGCAATTTAGTGGTTAAGCTAGAGTCCTTGAAGACTGCGTGATGGGGCAGATAAAAGATCTCTGACCTGTCAAGCGACAGATCGTATTCATTAAGCGGCGACATGTGGCCAAGTTTCAGATAGTCACTCATGAACTCGCTATAATCCTTATAAAGGATAGGGTTCTGCTTGAACTTGAACTCTAACGATTGGAATCTGCGGATGGCTCCGCGGAGAGAATCTCCCAAATGAAATTTATCAGATCTGCGGGGCAGGGATACCACGAATCTCCCATCGCGGTTACGGCTAGTGGTTTCCACGAAATGTTTTTCACACGGCGAGTCCTCAGATCGGGCTTCGCGACTAGAGATCTCCTCCAACTTCCAAAATTCTTTTAGTTGCGAGGAAATCTGATTATCATCCTTACAGACCATAAAGGAAGAAACTGTTTTAGTTATATCAACGTTGAAGGGTAAGTCACCGGCCAAAATAAATCCTAATTTGGTTTCCTGAATTATAGGAAAGTGTGGTCCACGCGTAAATTTCATAGGTTCAATTAGTTGGAGAAAATATTGAGCGCCGATTAATATATCGACTTGCGCCGAGCAATGTAGGTGAGGATCCGCCAAGAATATGCGCTTGGGTAAATTCAAAGAGGCAAGATTGAACGACTCCGCCGGTAAATTATTAGTTATACTGGGTAATACGGCACAATGTACGTTTAACGTGAAGGGTTTATAGCGTGAATGTAGCCTTACATTAGTACTGAAGTCAGCCTGGGAAAGCGAGTTGTTTATACCCGTGATGGGCAGTTGCGATTTAACCAATTGGAGGCCCATTCTGCGGGCGAAATCCATTGTGCAAAAGTTCGCTTGAGAACCGGAATCCAGTAATATCCTAACGGGAAATTTTTTGCCGACCTTATTGGAGGTCATACAGACGGCGGTAGATAACAATACCGATTTATTGGTCCCTGATTTCAGTGAACATTGGTTGTTAACAGAAGTTGCGTCCCTGTTGGGGACATGACTCGTGGTGTGGTGACGCCTAGAACATTTTTTGCATGAGAATTTTGAGGGACATTTTGAGCTTTCGTGTCCCGAACGGATGCAGTTTAGGCAAAGTTTGTTTTTTATTAACACGTCTTTTCTGTCAGGGATAGACAGCGATGTAAATTCTTGTCGCTAAGTCTATGTCCACCGTTACACAGCCTGCATAAATTGTTTCTAATATGTGAGTGGAATGCGCCCTTTGGAGTGCTTATCTGTTTAACTGCCTTGCGATAAGGAGACTTATCGCTTTTGTTCAACCTGCTCGTTGGGGTAGTCGCGTTATCGAGATTTTGCAGTAATTTTCTTCGTGAATTTAGAAAATTTATAAAATTATTAAAATCAGGGAACTTATGCTCCGACAAACTCTCTTCCCACAAACGTAAAGTGTAATTATCAAGTTTTTTGGCTAAATAATTTACGACAATAATTTCGAACGTGTTGACTGGTAGTTTGAGATTATTTAAAGCGTTTATATTGGCAGAGATTTGATCAATAAATTGCGATATGCTAACTTGGGATTCTAGTTGAACTAATGGTACGTCCAGGACATTCCATACGTGATGGGCGGAAACAATTAGCTTACTGTCATATCTATTCCTCAACAGATCGATAGCCACCGCGTAATTCTCATGAGTGATTGGCAACGATTTTATTACATTAAGCGCCTCGCCATGTAATGACGAGTGCAAATAGTGAAGTTTCTGTATATCCGTTAGATCTGTTCTGACGTGAATTAATTCAAGAAAAATATGGTAATAATGTTGCCACTCAACAATACTACCCGCAAACCGTGGTAATTTTATTGGTTCCAATTGAATGGGGGGTATTTTAGACTGTTTACTTTCAGCATTAATTACTGGTTTTTGGTTCATATGCTCAGCTTGCTCCAGCAGGTGTTGCAATTTACATTCTATATTACAGAGATCGTCCTCCGTTTGTACTCTATCACTCGTTAAAGCAACGTCCGCTTCCTCAGCTTCGATTTGAGACTGAATCTCATCATATTTGGTGGATAATTCCATCAAATGACGCAGTTTTATTTTCAGCGCATGAGGATCGCTGGTTAACAAATCGAAGTTATCCGCGAAAGTATTTACTCGGGATATTGAGGCTTTAATTTTGCCTCGTTTTTTTATTAGAGCCCTTACATCGGCCATTATTACAATTTAAGAGAAAAAAGGAAAAATATTTAGAAAGAAATTGAGCATAGAGCATGTGAACCACAAACTTAATTTTGAATGAATTTGAATACGTTTCGGTAGCTAGCGATCGTTGTTTAGAACATAAACTTACTCTCTCTAACTAATCAAGCTTTGTTGGCAATTAAATTATTAAAATTATAAATCTAAATGGTAACAAAGTATATCTTTATCTTTAAAGTTTTAACTGACAATGAGCTGCCAACCATTTATTAATTTGTATTGTGTAATGACGGTGTTTGTTTATACAAATGTGTTAAGAAATAACCACTAAAGTGAAATATTATTAAACATCAAATATAAGTAAAAGTTTATAGTCACGTGGCCGTCGATCCATTCGTGATGAAGCTGGCTTCGATCCCGTTTGGAGCTGTTACACCTCCTGTCTCTGCTGGTCAGATGACGCCTCATGTTGTACCCTCCATGAATTAAAGCTGTGGAATCTTTTTTGATGACCTCGCAAATGCTGTCCTGCTTTGTCCCGTCGTCTCTGGTCTACTGCTTGGCCGAATCTTGTCGAGATGACTGCGACGTGATTCACAACAATGGTGTCGCTCAGGACGAGAATGTGCCCGTAGGGCGTGATTAAATTCAGATCGGTTGGTCCAGAAATGATGCGTATAAAGAAATGCTGTCGCTTGTGGACCCAAACATGAGCAATCCGTCCCGTGGTGACCAAAAACGTTTTCGTTTTTGGGCCCAAAAATATGAAATCCTGCCCGTGAGGACCAAAAATGTTGCGGTTTGGAAGCTCTTGAATAATCGCGAGTTATTCCAAAGACGCTAAGCAGGAAAGGCTGGATTGCATTAGAAAGAAGTGGACTGTATTGCGAATATTGAACATGCGTTTATTGACAATTTTAATTATTAGTTATGATCGGCACGTGCGGATGCATTTGGGGCAATAACGCCCGAAAATTAATTTTGAATGAAATCGTGGTCCATTGTAGATGGACGCAGGTAAATTGAATTAAATGGAATCTTATGAATGCATATTAAAAAATGTCCAGAAGCCGCGGCTGGAAGAGAAGTGTTTTACGAGAGATGCGCTCGGAGCCTTGTTAGAAACTAAACTAAACTTGCCTGTAGCCGGCGGTGAGGACCGGCTGCAGCGTTTGATAAGCGCGTGACGTCATCCGCGCGTGCCGCATTGCGGCGGTACACCGCGTACAGCTGATAAACAAGTATAAAGTTTAAACAACTTTAATAATAATATTTTAATATGAGAGCTCCTCGATCCACTCTCAGCGTTGGTCAATAATACATTACTGAAAATCTAACGGTTTTTTGGCAATAAAATTCTTGTTGCTATGGTTACCTAATAAATTATGCTAATTGTCATTGGTTATTAACTTAAGTCATTGTTATGATTTAACGTCTTTTTTAGTCTAATTTTACCAAAATATCTTCAACTGAAGATTTCTATCTTATATTCATAGCTAGAGTTATTACATGAGTACCATTCTTCCTAATTTTTCATGATGATCATTTTGATATCCCTCATGCCCACTTTTGAATAGCTAATTACATTTTTACTATTTTCCATATTTATATTTTACATATATTTTATTCAAAATTAGTTGTTATCCATATATTTTGGTACTAGGAATACTCACTTAAACGGTTTAACCATTTGGCACATTCTGCCTTAACTTTGGATTATTATTTGTTCTCAAAATTACTAAATTTATATTCAACAGTTTGGCCTAGAGCCTAGATTTTATTCTACTCCCACCTAACATTTCTTAATAACATATCTGGTAATTCTAATACAATTTTATAAACGAAACAAACAATAAACATCAGTATTCCTAACTCTAATTCTTATTATGAAAGATTCCTTGTCAGGTTCTAGCCTGAAATAACTTTTAACTACCTTTTCTTTTCTCTACTCTTATCTTGCTTATCCTATAATTTACTACATTCTATGGTTTTTGAACAATAATAAAACTCTTACAATACTACTGATAAACTGTTCCTACATGATATGTCTTATCTACTAATCCCTTCACTTAAATACAGTGTCTGTCCTTCTTAATTTACTACTCATTCTAATAACTTAATTCTTACCTTATTATATAATTCTGACATCCTATTACCTAAATTTATAATGTCACAATCAGTTTAATCTTACTTACTAATGTACAGTTTATCAAAAATTGTTTATCTGTTTATTATAGTTTGCTTATATAATATTTTATTCTACACCCCCACTGCACTTTTCCTTTCATTAGAAGGTTTCTTTAATTATTATCATTCTCACTTTGTTCCATTATATGCTATACCTAGCACTTCACCACTTATTTAATTTTACACACATTTTTAACTTACTCACTTGTTTATTCACACGATTTGTCTGATTATTTTATATCACTGTGTGATTATGGTCATGAATAACTAATTTACTTCCAAATCACTCTGATCACTTTTAGTTATTACTTAAATATTGCTTTTGTTTGGCTCAAAGCATTGTTTATTGTCTTTGGCTATTATCATTACTATTAGTTTGGGGTATGGTTAGTTTCTAACTCCCTACCTTATATTATATAAGTACATTCTTTTATCAACAAGATATATGTGATATTATTACCTTCCATTAATCTTATTATCCTAGTTACATCTCATATACTACAAATATCAGTTCATTATTTAATTTACAATATACTGGTCATTATTTGGGATTATTTGATTGCACTTAGGTCTCGGCTGCTTCTTCATTGTCTCTTGGTTCCTTTGGTTTTTATCCGATCTACTGTGTCAGGTCATTGTCAGTTTAATAGTCATTTGTCATTTACTGGGTTACTGGGTTATTGATCTTTAAGTTTATAAGTTTTTGCCTCTTATTCTTATCTTCAGCTTTTTATTTTATAATTAAATACAATTGAATCTTCACTACCTTATGTCATGTTACATAATGCATCGCCACCAAAATTGATTATTTCGAAACAAAGATTATTAGATTTTTTCTGAAATCATCAATATAGTTTATTTTATCAAGTTGTTATGATTCAGGAATTCGTCAATCGCTACTTCTTCTGTATTCATTCTTTATTAAGTCATGGTTCATAATATGATAATTGGTATTATTTTCTTTCTTTATTATTCCCTTTTATGTTCTATTTCCCTAAAATTTTTCTTCTCTCTCCTTCATATAAATTGGTACTAGTCAGAGGGCACGTGTGGCTCTATTACTCTGCTATCCATTTATACACATTTTGAGTTCAGAGGCCTTGCCTATCTGCTCAATAACATAAAAAATTGTTGGACGTATCTCAACATAAAATCATCATATAATAATATTCATAATAATTGTAATAGTAGTCGTTCATTTCCGACTCACATAATATTAATACAATAAAACACTTTTGGGATTAATTATTCTCTCTTTTATACATTTCATGACTTTTTCATTTCAATAACTTATTTGGATTCCTTTGGTTTAGCTTATGGCGATATTTAATAGGCATTTTGCATTGTCTTACTAGCTTATTTTATATGTTAGTGATTCTATTTGTCATCACTTTAATGCTCATTGACATTTAAAATTAACATTGTAGCTGGCTTCTGGCTCACTTATATTTTTTCATTGATTGTTCAGTTAATCTGCCAGTGTTATTTTTTATTTGATTGTTTTGTCTCTTCTTTTGTGAAACATTAATTTTTATTTATCCCCTTTTATGATAGGGTTGGTTAATGATGTTATGTAGCGTCATCATTATTTGTGTAACATTTAATTATTTTATAACTCAATTTTTATGATATTTCATTATACATATTTTCAAATTTACATGTGTTTACACATTTTGTTTCACACTTGGTCGTAAGTTTAGCCTTACTTTGTTTTGAATTTAGCTTATCTTTCTTCTAAATTCCCTTTCATTTATAATAATAATAGTTCCAATCAAATACTTATTGTAAGTTGTGCTTACAATTATTTTTGAATTTTGATAATTTTTACCTTCAAAATTCTCTTTAATTTTCTGACACTGGTTCATAATACTTTTTTAAAGAAGACTGGTTATAAGTCCCTTTTATCTTTTTAGTTGTGATCTCACTTATGACATAGGTATTGTTTTTGTTATCTTTCAATATGAGATAGGGTATTTATTTTACTATACAATGTACCCTGTTATATACACTCCTTTTTTCTTATAAGTTAATTTTCTCACTTATATACATTAATTGGTTTGCCTGTCGTTTTACCTAAAATCAGTCCCATTTCTCAGTGTTCTTCCACACTTAGTTTAACCATGGTCCATGATTATATGAGTTGCTCCTGTTCGGATTGCTGTCATTTTCAGGATGACTTCTGTTCTTGTCCACTCTCTTGCTATTATTCTGTATTTAAATGGTACTGTCATAGAATTCTCACTGGTTTCCATTGCTATCGCAATCATTTCATTGTCTTGTTTACACAACGAATATGTCAATGCTATTTCCTTTGTAGATGCTATCGTTGACATTGGATTATGCATGTCTATTAAGCGTCTTCTCCTGCTTATTTTGTTACACACTATTTTGTCGTGATTCTTTTCTAAAGGTTCTAGTAAGTTCCTTCTGTTATTTTTAAAATTCATCATTTCATTCTGGTCGTTAATTAGTACATTCCACATCTCAAGTAGTCCATTCTTCATCATCTCCAATTCTTCTCTGGTATTTATTATTTTCTTTCTATATATTTTCCTTATTTCCTTGGTCTTCATTTCCAAGTATTCACTCTTCTTAGTCGTCACCTCCATGATTTGGATATTCTCCTTGTGGCTGTTATTTTTATTTGTAGATAACAGTATGCTTTTGTCTTCTTTTAATTCTGTTTCCTTCTTACTACCTTCTGTTTTCGTATCTACCGGTTCCTTGTTCTCATTCACTGTTTCTTTAATATCTTCAGAAACTCTGTCCAGTGTTTCACTCCTTTTCTTGAAACTCCTATCCATTGTTTCATTTATCCTTTCGAAACCCTTATCCATAGTTTCCTTCATTTCTTCTCGATGTTTGTCCAATTTTTCATTCTGTTTCTTGAACTGTTCCATCATTATCCTGAACATCTCCTGTGTGCTCAGGTCTTCCTTCTGGGTGGGTTTATCTATTTCCACGGGAGCTAGTAATTCTTCCACATCTTCCACTGATGTTATTTCCTTTTCTTCCATTCTGCCACCTTTCTCGATCTCCTTTTCTAATCTCCTTGCTTCCTCTTCCGCCTCCTTTTCGCGTAGCTTGGCCCGTCTTGTGCCGATTGTTTCCCGTTCCATTTCCGTAGTCGCCGCTAGAATCTGTAAAGTTTAAAGGTATGTTTCCTTAACTATTCTAGCCCCACGTTGGGCGCCACTTTATAACTAAACGTTTGTGGGGTTTGTAATAATTAAAGTTTTAATGTTAATGTTATTTGGTGTTAATTGTGTCAAAATGTAACTTCTCTTACATTTACGGGTAAACCGTATTTCGCTCTGCTGCATTCAAATGTTGCTGCCTCGCCACCTGATTGGCGCACTGCTTTCTGCAGTGTTGACTCGGCTAGCGTTTTGCTTTAACGCTTTCACTTCAATAATTCTTAGTTGTTATTATAAATTAATTGAATCAAACATACAGAATTGCAGATTGAGAACATTTATTAACCTTTTAGAATATTTCAATTACTTTATAGTACATCAAATTCGTTTTCTGCACCGGCTATTACACTTGTTCGGTTGGTACTTGCTCAGTTTGTGTACACAGCATCTTTAATGTTAGTTTATAGTTATGTATGGTTATTCTCAGGGGTGTTAAATTCCTTTCGGCTACAGAAATATATACTTACGGCTAACACACACAAAGTTATAACAATTCTTAATCCTAGTTACATAAACAAATTAATATCTCGTTATATTCAATTAAGTAATTACCAATGAAAACTTGTAAAGAAATTTTGGGTTAGTTTTCGTTTGTCAAATTTATTTATCAAAAGGTTCGTCAATTATTTATTATATTTTACTTTTAATAATTGCTAATCGATTAAAGTTTAAATAGTGAATTTAACAAAGCATTTATTTCTGACTCGGAATAGTGATCAGTGAAGTGAAATAGTTATTTATTAATTCAGACCAAAAAATTGTGAATTCGATTATGGGATAATGTTTATACTCATCGGTTTTCCTGCTGAAGATCCTGAGGTCGTCTTCTTCTTCCGGATTACTCCTGGGCTGTCGTCTTCTTATACTCTCCAGAAGTTTATTTCCCTCGTCTCGATGTTTCTCCTCGCTGACTCAGGCCTGGTATTCCTTCGGTTGTCGTCCGTCTTCTTCTATTAAGATGTTCCAATGATCCTCATTTGGTGTCCGTTGTCGTCTCTCTTCTTCACTGCATCGTTCCGTCTTCTTCAGATAATTATGGTTTGTTAATTAGTTTTTTATTAAACGAAATTTTGTTCAGGATTCCCTGGACTATTGTTGTTATCTCCATCTGGTTTAAATTAGGTTCAAATTTACTTTAATAATAATATTTTAATATGAGAGCTCCTCGATCCACTCTCAGCGTTGGTCAATAATACATTACTGAAAATCTAACGGTTTTTTGGCAATAAAATTCTTGTTGCTATGGTTACCTAATAAATTATGCTAATTGTCATTGGTTATTAACTTAAGTCATTGTTATGATTTAACGTCTTTTTTAGTCTAATTTTACCAAAATATCTTCAACTGAAGATTTCTATCTTATATTCATAGCTAGAGTTATTACATGAGTACCATTCTTCCTAATTTTTCATGATGATCATTTTGATATCCCTCATGCCCACTTTTGAATAGCTAATTACATTTTTACTATTTTCCATATTTATATTTTACATATATTTTATTCAAAATTAGTTGTTATCCATATATTTTGGTACTAGGAATACTCACTTAAACGGTTTAACCATTTGGCACATTCTGCCTTAACTTTGGATTATTATTTGTTCTCAAAATTACTAAATTTATATTCAACAGTTTGGCCTAGAGCCTAGATTTTATTCTACTCCCACCTAACATTTCTTAATAACATATCTGGTAATTCTAATACAATTTTATAAACGAAACAAACAATAAACATCAGTATTCCTAACTCTAATTCTTATTATGAAAGATTCCTTGTCAGGTTCTAGCCTGAAATAACTTTTAACTACCTTTTCTTTTCTCTACTCTTATCTTGCTTATCCTATAATTTACTACATTCTATGGTTTTTGAACAATAATAAAACTCTTACAATACTACTGATAAACTGTTCCTACATGATATGTCTTATCTACTAATCCCTTCACTTAAATACAGTGTCTGTCCTTCTTAATTTACTACTCATTCTAATAACTTAATTCTTACCTTATTATATAATTCTGACATCCTATTACCTAAATTTATAATGTCACAATCAGTTTAATCTTACTTACTAATGTACAGTTTATCAAAAATTGTTTATCTGTTTATTATAGTTTGCTTATATAATATTTTATTCTACACCCCCACTGCACTTTTCCTTTCATTAGAAGGTTTCTTTAATTATTATCATTCTCACTTTGTTCCATTATATGCTATACCTAGCACTTCACCACTTATTTAATTTTACACACATTTTTAACTTACTCACTTGTTTATTCACACGATTTGTCTGATTATTTTATATCACTGTGTGATTATGGTCATGAATAACTAATTTACTTCCAAATCACTCTGATCACTTTTAGTTATTACTTAAATATTGCTTTTGTTTGGCTCAAAGCATTGTTTATTGTCTTTGGCTATTATCATTACTATTAGTTTGGGGTATGGTTAGTTTCTAACTCCCTACCTTATATTATATAAGTACATTCTTTTATCAACAAGATATATGTGATATTATTACCTTCCATTAATCTTATTATCCTAGTTACATCTCATATACTACAAATATCAGTTCATTATTTAATTTACAATATACTGGTCATTATTTGGGATTATTTGATTGCACTTAGGTCTTGGCTGCTTCTTCATTGTCTCTTGGTTCCTTTGGTTTTTATCCGATCTACTGTGTCAGGTCATTGTCAGTTTAATAGTCATTTGTCATTTATTGGGTTACTGGGTTATTGATCTTTAAGTTTATAAGTTTTTGCCTCTTATTCTTATCTTCAGCTTTTTATTTTATAATTAAATACAATTGAATCTTCACTACCTTATGTCATGTTACAATATGAGATATGAGTAGGAAGTAGATGTATTAATAATGTTACCCAACTAGATCAGGAACAATTATGTATATTAAATTAAGTAGTTAGTGGACTTAAAAACCTGCAGTAGAAACTCCAGTTTTTATAAAACAAATAGGGAGAAAATTGAAGATTTCTTGTTTGGAAATGGTATATCTGTTTTCTTCACAAGTAACTAAAATGTTGTTAATGGCCATTTTTTAAGAGTATGAAAATACAGTAGATACTGTGTTTGAAAAAAGGTGAATTTTATTGGTACTACTAAAGTATAGAGTCCTATTTGTTTCTATTCATTAACAAAGGTCCGCACTGTAATAATTTTGTGTGTAATATACAAGCATTCTTTAATATGTTTAAGAGATTCTCCAATTTTATTTGCATTAATTCAGACCGTAGTAACATTAAATTCCACTGTAACCCATTATTAATACTTAATGATTTGCGTGTTAACAGAAACTGCACACTGCTTTTTATTGCATTATGTTGAAAAAAGGATTTGAATGTACTTATTTGGCTATAGGTTCTAAATTGGAAGTAGGTTTTAATTCCGGTACTTCGAATAAATACAGCCTTTAATGTTATATACAGCCTTTTATTCATACAATAACTACAGCCTTTGAATGTACACTAACTAAGGAAAGTGTTTTTAAGTCTAATTAATTTTAAAAATCTAAAAGGTTAAGTTAGATTGTTAAACGTAGACACAACCTCCAAAAATCGTCTCTGTACCGTAATTATGTGCGATAAATGGAAACTAATTTCTGTACTTCCAGTAAATACAGCCTATTAATAAAATATGTATCAATAAACCCCAATAAAATATGTGCCAATAACGTACTAGGTTATACGTTCTAAATTGGAAATAGGTTTTAATTCCGGTACTTCGAATAAATACAGCCTTTTATCCACACAATAAATACAGCCTTTTAATGTACACTAACTAAGGAAATATTTGTTAAGTCTAATTAATTTTAAAAATCTAAAAGGTTAAGTTACATTGTTCAACGTAGACACAACCTCCAAAAATCGTCTCTGTACCGTAATTATGTGCGGTAAATGGAAACTAATTTCTGTACTTCCAATAAATACACCTTTTTAATGTACACTAACAAAGTAAATTTTATTTAAGTTACATTTTAAACAAACAGTAATCACCAATTGGATATTAGAATGGTACATAAATTGTTTATACCTACAGCAGTCAACATATAGCAAAGTAAAATATATTACCTATAACTAAAACAGATTAGGGGATGTTCACTACGTATAATTATTTAAAGTTATTTTTAACATGTTTCACTCACTACTGGTATTAACAAACAATCATAATTTAGAAACATACAATTTACACAATAACTGTAGAACTTTATGACTTACAGCAGATAGTTGACATAAGGTTACAAACAAAAGTTTCTGATAAATTTTACTAACAAGTAAACTTGGATAATAATTGTAATCATATTGTAAATTATAGTCAAGAGTACCATAGAATATTGTAATTTATATATGTGTCCACAATCACACCTCTCCTCACAGCCTCTCACTCTAACCTGAAATCGCTCTATCACTCACTGTCCCTCCCACTCACTCTCTCTCTTACTACATCTCACTCACTGTCTCCCTTCTCTCTCTCTCTCTCTCTCTCTCTCTCTCTCCCCCCTCCCTCTCATTCTCTCTCTCTCTCTCTCTCTCTCTCTCTCTCTCTCTCTCTCTCTCTCTCTCTCTCTCTCTCTCTCTCTCTCTCTCTCTCTCTCACTCACTCACTCACTCACTCACTCACTTGTCTTTGTCCACAATTGGCACTCTAAAACACTCACCATTTTTATTACACTCAGTGGCGGCTCGTGAGTAAACTCACCAGGGGTTCACACAGATAATATTGTACGTTATTAATCCATGTGCCTGCTAATATTTGCACTGACAGTAGCATTTCCAATAATTTTTCAACATTAAAGTAAATGACGTTGCTAAGAAATTTTAAATAATTTTAGTAAGTAATATTAACAAAATGAATCTAACATTGTAGTTTACTAAGCTTCAACTGGATTATTTATTTAATTAATCTTAGAAAAATTAAATTTAGTAATAATGATAGCAATCACGTTCTGAAACAATAGTAAAATTATATACATACTACTTACAAGTATCAGTAGGTTAATCGGATCTTTAACAAAAACTAAGTGAACTTCTTGTAAACAAAGTCCATCCTTCGGTCTTTCTTGGAAACAAATCTATCAATCACTATTTCATTAAACTTAGGGAGGGTCTTCACCAGTTCTTTCTCTATTGATAACATGGCTAAGGCATTAAGTCTTTCTTGAGACATCATACTTCTCAAAAAGGTTTTTATCCTCTTCAGAGTCGAGAAGCATCGTTCGGCTTCAGCTGAAGTCATTGGGATTGTCGATATCATCCTTAAAAGCTTATATGACTCTGAAAACGAATCTTTCAGATCATTTTGTATAAGAAATTGCAGTAAGCTCACAGCACCATTTATACATCTTATGTCTTCACGTCGGTAAAACACTCCAAGTTCGGATTTTAGCTTTGCTTTGTCCAAAAAGGGGTATTTTTCTATTGTTTCATCTAATGCAGATTGAGGAAATGATTTACTGTACTCACTAAATTTTTGAGGAACAATAAGGGATATGGCTGAATGGTGCGATGTAAATGAAAACCGCTCTTTTATTTGTGTCAAAATTACATCACATACTTCTTTAGCCGTGATCGTCCTATTAGCATGACCGCCTTCTTCATGTCTTGCTCTTTTGCGTTGTAGAGGCATCTGGTCTACAGCACTTTTCACGGAGTTCATTTTTTCTCTTTCTTTATTTATTTCCCTCAGAAAGGTTTCCACGTCCTTTTTTGTTCGCACAGGATCTGTATAGGTAAGCTGAATTTGTCTGTATAAAATGTCAACGTGTGGCATTATATTATGGAAAACTGTAAGCCAAAACACAAAAGTTGGGTCTTCTAGCATTCGCCGGATTGCTCCAGCTTTGGTAATAGAAGATTCTTGTTTAGAGGTTGTTCTACTTCCTCCATACAGGTAATAAGGTCTTCCCAATGTTCGAATACTGTATTTACAGTTCTGCTTTTAAAATTCCATGTAGTGCTTGAAGCTCGAGGGATTCTTTTCCCGACAATATTATCCAAAAATTCTGCTCTTTGAGGTGAATTGCTGAAAAAGTTTGTTACATCACTCAAATTCGCGAAAAATATCCGCACTTGCTGATTTTGGCTAGCAGCTCGAGTAATCTAAACTAGATTTAATTGATGAGCATAGCAATGGATATAAAAAGCATACTCGTAATGTCGTTGAATAATTGTTTGTACACCGGTTAGGTGTCCGCTCATCACGTTTGCTCCATCATAACTCTGAGAGATTAACTTTTCCGGCTTATCAACAACATTTTTTAGGGCGCCAAGAATGCATCCAGCGATCGAGTCTGAGTCGTGTCCGGGGGGGATGTATAAACCCCCAAAATCTTTCTACTGGTTCTCCATTAGGTAATACGTAGCGAAAAACAATAGCTAATTGAAATGTCAAACTAACATCTGTGGTCTCATCAGCGATTACAGAGAAGAAATCTGCAAATTTTATTTCCTCCTTAATCTTTTCCTGGCAAACAAGAAGCATACAATCGAGCAGGTCGTTTTGAATTTCTTTTGATGTTCCTTTAAAAACGGTTGCATCACGTAAGTGTTCTCTTAGTGAGGCATCAATCTGAGCAGCAAAATCCACTAAGCCTCGAAAAATCCCAGGATTTGAAGAATCATCTCCTTCCCTGTGTCCCCGAAGTGCCAGTTCAAAAGCGCCGCAAAATTTAATGCAGTCAATTATTTTTGATAATGCATAATGATTTTTCTCTACTTTTTCATTATGTTCTTTTACATTCCTCCGATAAGCGCTGTTCAACTGCTGACGTATGTCGACTTTACCAAGCAAGTTAAACTCTAGCAAAGAGTTCAGATGAGTTTGAGAACATTCGTGTTTTTTAATTTTCGAGAGTAAATGACCTAAATCATTCACACCATACTTAATCCAGTTTAAGTTTTTTCAGAGCTTTGTTTTGCAAATAGCAGACAAGGGAAACAATATAGTTTATTTGTAGCTTCACAACCGCAGAGCCAAGAAGTCTTTTCATATAAAGTTTCTTTAAATTCCCCTTTAAAATCTCTATCTTTACCTTTGGTCACTTGTACGATATTAAGCTTTGGGGTCGGACGACCACGTTGTTTTATTTCGAGTTTCTTTTCTAATGAAATACTTGAAAAAATTGTTTCTTTTAACACAGACACAGGGGTAGCAGCCATTGCTAATCGATCACCAACATTAACACAACACAAGCACAACTGCACTGGGCGCAAGCGACACTGGGAGAGCGAGTAACGTGACGCCTACAACGGCTAGAACAGCACTGGTTCACAAACCGAATGTGTGCACATTCTTTACATGGGAGAGGTTTGCCCCCACCACCGCGTCAATGCCGCATCACGTCACCGCTCTCATTTGATCCAGCAGCGCACATACAGAGCTGTGCGCACACCTTACACTGCGTCGACTGCACGACTGTTTTACCAGAACGAGCATTTTGTTATTGCATCATAAAACTAAACCAAATTATTTCCCGTTTATTTAGTGTTTGTTAAAATTAATTAATTTATATTTATTTATGTAGGGGGTTCACGTGCTCATGTGCACCAATTAAGAAACCGCCACTGATTACACTATCATAAAATAGAGAATTATACACGCGAATAAATTTACCAACTGGCATTAAAGGGTTACAAACTTTTATAACACAACATTATAGATAACAGATCTATTATATGAAAATGGTTATTACTTAATATTTACATTTTGTACAATGTTATTTACCTGGAACTTGGTCTATACAGAATACCATAGTCTCATGTAGTTCGTATATATGTCGGTCATAATCTCTCTCTCTCTCTCTCTCTCTCTCTCTCTCTCTCTCAGTCTTGTCTCTTTCTAGACTCATACACCACCTTCTCACTCACATTAACCACTCAGGCGCTCTGTCTCTCTCTCACTCACAATCTAAACAGATATATACCATCAATCTAACACGCAGATGTGTACATACACACACGCTAGCAATATATAAGCACACACACATACACAACAAAAGCACACCTCACAAGCCAACTACACATTCGAGCATCCATACATAAATATAACACTATTTTATTCTCTTCTTTTTATCACCTAAGTGTAAATTATGCACAACGGAGATGCCCACTGTACTGAGTTTAAAACTGATCGAATATGTGTCTATAAGAATTGTTATATGTTACTTAGCTAATACTAAATAATATGATCAGTGAGACACTTACAATTGTTGCTGATGCCAAACACACAACTGTAATCATTATTATTTAATGGTACTTTCACTTGTGAAACTTACTTGTTGATATTGTAACAATTAGAGAGAGAGACTTTTAGGTGTTAAGATGCGACGATGATGCCTCACGTTGCAAGCGTCAATTTGTAAAGAGAGAGACTAATGTGTGCCGGTGCTAGCGAAAATGTCCGTCTTATTCAAACCCCACTGTTGTAATCAATTTAGTAACGAACTGCTTGTTAATTATGTGAGGACGTAGGTAATAATGTATGATACCAGCTGGAGACGTCAAATTATAAAGAGATCTTGTCTATGAGTGTAATTAGTTATAAGAGACTCCGGTGTAACAAACGCCAAGTAGTACGTTGTAGGTGGCGATTCGTAACAATTAAAATGCTGTTACCTGGTTTAATTAATATGTTATTAACTAATATACCTTGCGGTTGTGACCAGTGAAACCCTCAGAACACAGATTATTAAGTCCACAAACTTAGAATTATATTCCTGAATTTATAATGGTAGTATTCTGTAGACTTAATTTAATTCTCAGTGGTTGTTTAATATGAGCAATATATATGGAGTATTTACTGAATGTAAGTTGTTTTTGTCTCAACCCTAGTCCCTCAACGATAAAAATTTCATTCAAATTTAGTATGGCAAAACCCGTTAGTTCAGCAATCTCCCGTCTCACCAGCTGCAAACTTGGAGCGCTGTTATTATTAATAATTGTGCGTATAGGTTAGTTATTCTGAGTGTTTGTATCAATCTGTTAATAAATTATTACGCCAATTACATATAGTATTTTCTCTGCAATGATTAAAACGTTATCTCATACAACAAATGTACTTTATTTATTTTTCTCTGGTATTTAACCAGTTACGTTGTCTCAGACAAACAATAAGACAATACAATCGACTATCCCAACATGTATCGATTCTTAATTATTCGAATTCTAAAAAGAAAAACATATATACTTTGAAAATAATGACAAATAATTCTTATACCAGGGTTCGTGTAGTTCTTTGAACCATTAGTAAGGCCAGGTAAAACGCATAATTAAGGTTGTTCAATTTACAAAAAGAATAAAATTATTTACTTAAAATACAATGATATGAAAATAATTTGTTTTTTTTTTTTTTACCCAAGCGGCGAAAGCTTCATTAGGCGGTGAATGTTTGTCAACTACGATCAAAATGCAGGTTATATCGTCTTCACCCAGTAAAACTGCTCTGGTCTTCAATGAATGGATGATGATAATCCCACGGGAACTCTGGTGCTTCGAGTCTTCTTTTGCGTCTTCACAATTCTTGGTCCCAACGAACTGGAATTAGGATCTCAGCTTCCGCTGTCAATGAAGGTTATTTCGTCAACCGAATCTTCTGTATTTCCAAATATTTCCGTTAATTCAGGCTTCAACTCTTTATTGGTCTTCAATTTATAGCATGAATTGGTTTGATACCAAATTCAGCGGAATTGTTTAGTGAATGATGTGAGACGCTTTCAGTTCTTTTTTATTGTATTCATTGATAATTTATAGGGTTATTTAATTTGTATGATTCATTAACATTCCAGTATAATTGTTTTGCAAAATGCTTTTTTTCAATTTGGATATATATTTTCTTTATATTTATTCATATATTTTAAATATATCGGTTCATTTCAACCTAATAGCTTGTAACAATCAGTACCATCTATTCAAAATCAACAAGTTACTAAAAATCAGTTGCCTTAACAACCAGGTTTTCTATATATCCTTGAGCCGGCATTATAGGATATTACTACTCCTTTCCAATAAAATACTCCATGCTTGGATTAATATTGAATCACATAAAATTCTCCCCTAACCTTCCTTATTAAACAGTAAATGTTTTACTAGAGTTTCGTTGGACTGGGTTTACTAAAAAGGTATTAATTTCCTTTCACTAATATGGAATTTAGGCCTATAGATTCATTTACAACCATTGTAACATTATTTGGTTTTTAACTTAATTTTCTTTTTACCTGACCTACTGTACAATTAATTATTGATTACATAGTTAATTACATGAATTTTAATTTACTGGTGGTTATTTGTTTTTACATTAATCAATTGGTTCTGGAACCCTTTATTAATTTATGACATAATTGTCAGAACTACTTGTTAGACTTGAAACACTGGTCACACTCCTGATCCAGTTTATAAACATTAATTAGAACAACAGTATCTTTCAATTTTATACAATACTGACAACTTAGTACCGTGCCTAACATTGGTAACTATATTGTGCTGTATAAAAACAAATCTAATATAAAATATAAACATAATTATTGAGTAAGTATTATTATCAAACAACATCATTTCATTTTTAACACATTCAACATACAATATAAATATTCTGTAGACCTTAACATGTCACAGTACAAAACAAACATTTCATTACATCCAATCATTCATTGGTCTGGCTCTTTTACATTTAATATTAGTCATTGCCTCCTTTTTACTTGAGGTCCTTCTCAAACATATGAACTATCGAACAACCTTAAGTCAGGGTATGGTCTTTGACCATATTTCATTCAGTCTTTTATGTAACGTTGGGGAACCTCAACTATGTTGCGTTACATAACACCCCCCCTTCGAAATAAGTTTATTTTGGTATAAACAAAGTTTAGCAAGAAATAAACTTCTAATTTGTATCTGGCCAATTGGTTTCCTATTTATAGTACTTTTATATTTCCCAATTATTCGTTATTTTATTATCATTTCTTCGTTCCTTCTTAAAGTCAATTATTTCCCAAGTTTAAATCTTATTTCTATAATCATTCTTGTGACATTCTTTATTAATTATACATTTTGGATCTGGTTTTATTTGATTCTCTATATTTATTTGTGAGTTTTCCCTCTAATATTTAATTTTCCTAAACCTCCCTAACATTATAACTGGAATCGAATCGGTGGTGCTCTATCGGCTAACCAATTACCGTCGTCCGTTACATACTTTCTGGGATCAGAGGAACATCATCTCTGCCCAGTCAAATGATTGCTGGAATATTCTACAGTCAATCTTCATTAATAAACCTCGTAAGGTAGTCATCATGTGACCTTCAATAAAATAATAAATAATAATCATATTCTAGGGATTATTCACTGTACTTTAACTCAGATCATATTATTTCTTCATATTAATTCTTCCTTCTATTATACACTTTTTCTCTCCAATACTTGGCTATTTTATTGACATTTATTAATTGGGTTTTGTTTACGAATAATTCTTAACCGTTAGTTTTTTTTTTTTTTTCTTTTCTTGTGATCCTTTTGATGGTTCCATTTTGGCTTCTTCATTCTCTTGTCTTCATTGGCTCATATTCCTTTGTGATCAATACAGCTGGTTATGAGATTTTGGTCAGTACTATACATTACATTATGTAGCTATATTCTTCTGGCACAATCATTATTATTTCTTTTACATTCAAAATTATATTTCTCGCTATTATATTATATCAGATAAACTCATTTTGTCTTCTGGTTTTGATGATTTTTATTAGGTTGAATTAGTGTAAAATATTTTTCTTCTTTCATATCAGTTTAAATGAATTTCTTCTAAATTGTATAGTAAGGTGTTCTTACTTATTTTTCGACTTTGGTTGTTCTTTTTGTCTTCAGAATTCTCTTTCTTATATAACTCATAAATTGTTTTCTTAGATACTTGTTTGTACGTTGAGCTTACTTCATTTTTTGAATTTTGGGGTATTTATTCTCTTTATTTTAAATCATACTGTTTCTGAATAATTATGAGTAAGTTGTTCTTACATCCTTTGGAATTTTGGGTTTTTTTTAGTTTCTTCATTTTAAATTGTATTGTTCGAAATAACATGAGTAAGTTGTCCTTACATACTTTTAGAATTTTGTGGTTTTTATTTACAATGGGTTGCTTGGTCCTGTATCCATAAAATCCGTCCCTTTTCATTATATTCTGTTTGGAATCTGTTTAACCGTGGTCCATTATTTCCTCTATACTGGTTGTTCGGGTCTCTCTAGTGTATAGAGTTATTTCTGTCCTTGTGACATATCTCATTATTGTACAGTTCTTGCCTCTTGTCACTATAAAATTGTCATTTATAGTCAAGCTCATCATCGTCCTTTGAACTGATTCTTCTGTACTGTCTCTTAATGGTTCTGATGGTTCATACATAAATTCCATAAGTCCTCCATGCTCCTTAGTTAGTTTTGGCGTTTTTGGTCCTTCTAGTCCATCTGGGAATTCAAGTGTGGTTCGTTTAAAGTTTCTCACTTGCCTTACTTCTCTGTTTTCCATAATTGGTCTATTATGCAGTTTAACTAATCCCCCTTTAATCATTTCCAATTCTTCCCGTGTATCTATTAATTTCCTTTTACACATTTGTCTTATTCTCACTATCTTCATTTCATCATGACCCCGTTCTATTCTTCCGGTTCTATCAATTGGTATCTTGTCAAATTTTTCTTGGGTCTTCGCTTGTATGTTTCCTATTTGAGTAATTTTGGTCTCTACTTCTACTCTGAGTTGCATGATGGGTTCATCTGTCTTTTCCAGATCCACCTTAATTTCATTTATTTGCTGTCTTACCTCCACTTCATAGCTATCAACTCCTTTGCTCCGTGTTTCATTGACAATTATAATACTTCCATTGATGACTTCCCTCAATGCTAGGCCTTGTTCATTGATGATTTGCCGCAACTCCTTATTATGGTTTTCAATTTTCTCATCCATTCGTTTGTTATTCTCCAGAATCTGCCTCAAACTCTCATCATTCCTGTCAAACCTTTTATTCATTTGCTTGATTAAATTTTCGCTCAAAATTTCGTTTTGTTTTCTTGAGTTCTCATTAATACTGTCTATTTTATTTTCCAGCTTCTCACTGATTTGTCTGAAATCGGCCTTCAATTGTTCATTATTTTCATTTATTGTTTGTCTCAAAAGTTCACTAGTACTTTCCTTAATACTGTCTATTTTATTTTCCAGCTTTTCTGACCTTTCATTTATACTGTCTATTTTATTTTCCAGCTTTTCTGTATTTTGCTTTGAGTTTTCCTTAATTTCCTCTTTCATTTGTCTATTGCTTTCCATTATTATCCTCAACATCTCCTGCATACTCATGTCTTCCTTTCGGGCAGATTTATCTGGTTGATCCCCTTGAGCATCTTCTTTATTGCTCGCCTGTGGTTTTGATATTTTCTTCTGTTGCTTCACTTTGACTATATTTACTTCTTTTTGTACATTGGATTGTTCTAGCTTTTTATGATTTGGCATTCCGATAAATTCATCTATTTGATTGTGTTCTTTCCTCCAGTGACACATATCTTCTCGGGATAGTTCAAACATCACCCTGATCCATTCCCTTAATTCTGTGTTTTCTGTTTGTATTGGGTTTTCAGGTGGTCTTATTTCTCGTTTCCATTGTTCATAATCTTCCTGAGTATATTGTTCTGTCACCTGGGCGTATACTCCTATTCTTTCGGTTTTCATTTGTTCTTCATTATCGTCCCATCTTTCTTCCCAATCTTCTTTAGTCATCCTTTCCACCTTGTCATCGTCTTTTTCGTTATTCGTCCCAATAGTCTTTTCTTTATTACACCTGGCATCTAACTCCCACATTTCATCATAAATGTCTCTCAAAGTCATTTTGTCGTTTGGTGTTCCCATTGCATTCGCGCGACTCATTTGCGCTCTTTCGTGATCGGTGGCGTTCTTGTTAATATACTCCATATCCTTGCTGAATGTTTTAAATAGCGCCGTCATCCATTCCGCGTAGCTTAGTCGTCTTTCTTGTTCGGGCATTTTCGTTATTCGTAACGTAATTTCGTTATTCGTAATTTCGTTCGTAAGCTCTTTATTGCATTCCTGTGCCTCTAATGGTTGCCTGCTCAAGTTAAGTAACAAATAATATGAGTTTTTACTTAACTAAAGCCCCACGTTGGGCGCCAATTTGTAACAATTAGAGAGAGAGACTTTTAGGTGTTAAGATGCGACGATGATGCCTCACGTTGCGAGCGTCAATTTGTAAAGAGAGAGACTAATGTGTGCCGGTGCTAGCGAAAATGTCCGTCTTATTCAAACCCCACTGTTGTAATCAATTTAGTAACGAACTGCTTGTTAATTATGTGAGGACGTAGGTAATAATGTATGATACCAGCTGGAGACGTCAAATTATAAAGAGATCTTGTCTATGAGTGTAATTAGTTATAAGAGACTCCGGTGTAACAAACGCCAAGTAGTACGTTGTAGGTGGCGATTCGTAACAATTAAAATGCTGTTACCTGGTTTAATTAATATGTTATTAACTAATATACCTTGCGGTTGTGACCAGTGAAACCCTCAGAACACAGATTATTAAGTCCACAAACTTAGAATTATATTCCTGAATTTATAATGGTAGTATTCTGTAGACTTAATTTAATTCTCAGTGGTTGTTTAATATGAGCAATATATATGGAGTATTTACTGAATGTAAGTGGTTTTTGTCTCAACCCTAGTCCCTCAACGATAAAAATTTCATTCAAATTTAGTATGGCAAAACCCGTTAGTTCAGCAATCTCCCGTCTCACCAGCTGCAAACTTGGAGCGCTGTTATTATTAATAATTGTGCGTATAGGTTAGTTATTCTGAGTGTTTGTATCAATCTGTTAATAAATTATTACGCCAATTACATATAGTATTTTCTCTGCAATGATTAAAACGTTATCTCATACAACAAATGTACTTTATTTATTTTTCTCTGGTATTTAACCAGTTACGTTGTCTCAGACAAACAATAAGACAATACAATCGACTATCCCAACATGTATCGATTCTTAATTATTCGAATTCTAAAAAGAAAAACATATATACTTTGAAAATAATGACAAATAATTCTTATACCAGGGTTCGTGTAGTTCTTTGAACCATTAGTAAGGCCAGGTAAAACGCATAATTAAGGTTGTTCAATTTACAAAAAGAATAAAATTATTTACTTAAAATACAATGATATGAAAATAATTTGTTTTTTTTTTTTTACCCAAGCGGCGAAAGCTTCATTAGGCGGTGAATGTTTGTCAACTACGATCAAAATGCAGGTTATATCGTCTTCACCCAGTAAAACTGCTCTGGTCTTCAATGAATGGATGATGATAATCCCACGGGAACTCTGGTGCTTCGAGTCTTCTTTTGCGTCTTCACAATTCTTGGTCCCAACGAACTGGAATTAGGATCTCAGCTTCCGCTGTCAATGAAGGTTATTTCGTCAACCGAATCTTCTGTATTTCCAAATATTTCCGTTAATTCAGGCTTCAACTCTTTATTGGTCTTCAATTTATAGCATGAATTGGTTTGATACCAAATTCAGCGGAATTGTTTAGTGAATGATGTGAGACGCTTTCAGTTCTTTTTTATTGTATTCATTGATAATTTATAGGGTTATTTAATTTGTATGATTCATTAACATTCCAGTATAATTGTTTTGCAAAATGCTTTTTTTCAATTTGGATATATATTTTCTTTATATTTATTCATATATTTTAAATATATCGGTTCATTTCAACCTAATAGCTTGTAACAATCAGTACCATCTATTCAAAATCAACAAGTTACTAAAAATCAGTTGCCTTAACAACCAGGTTTTCTATATATCCTTGAGCCGGCATTATAGGATATTACTACTCCTTTCCAATAAAATACTCCATGCTTGGATTAATATTGAATCACATAAAATTCTCCCCTAACCTTCCTTATTAAACAGTAAATGTTTTACTAGAGTTTCGTTGGACTGGGTTTACTAAAAAGGTATTAATTTCCTTTCACTAATATGGAATTTAGGCCTATAGATTCATTTACAACCATTGTAACATTATTTGGTTTTTAACTTAATTTTCTTTTTACCTGACCTACTGTACAATTAATTATTGATTACATAGTTAATTACATGAATTTTAATTTACTGGTGGTTATTTGTTTTTACATTAATCAATTGGTTCTGGAACCCTTTATTAATTTATGACATAATTGTCAGAACTACTTGTTAGACTTGAAACACTGGTCACACTCCTGATCCAGTTTATAAACATTAATTAGAACAACAGTATCTTTCAATTTTATACAATACTGACAACTTAGTACCGTGCCTAACATTGGTAACTATATTGTGCTGTATAAAAACAAATCTAATATAAAATATAAACATAATTATTGAGTAAGTATTATTATCAAACAACATCATTTCATTTTTAACACATTCAACATACAATATAAATATTCTGTAGACCTTAACATGTCACAGTACAAAACAAACATTTCATTACATCCAATCATTCATTGGTCTGGCTCTTTTACATTTAATATTAGTCATTGCCTCCTTTTTACTTGAGGTCCTTCTCAAACATATGAACTATCGAACAACCTTAAGTCAGGGTATGGTCTTTGACCATATTTCATTCAGTCTTTTATGTAACGTTGGGGAACCTCAACTATGTTGCGTTACATAACACCCCCCCTTCGAAATAAGTTTATTTTGGTATAAACAAAGTTTAGCAAGAAATAAACTTCTAATTTGTATCTGGCCAATTGGTTTCCTATTTATAGTACTTTTATATTTCCCAATTATTCGTTATTTTATTATCATTTCTTCGTTCCTTCTTAAAGTCAATTATTTCCCAAGTTTAAATCTTATTTCTATAATCATTCTTGTGACATTCTTTATTAATTATACATTTTGGATCTGGTTTTATTTGATTCTCTATATTTATTTGTGAGTTTTCCCTCTAATATTTAATTTTCCTAAACCTCCCTAACATTATAACTGGAATCGAATCGGTGGTGCTCTATCGGCTAACCAATTACCGTCGTCCGTTACATACTTTCTGGGATCAGAGGAACATCATCTCTGCCCAGTCAAATGATTGCTGGAATATTCTACAGTCAATCTTCATTAATAAACCTCGTAAGGTAGTCATCATGTGACCTTCAATAAAATAATAAATAATAATCATATTCTAGGGATTATTCACTGTACTTTAACTCAGATCATATTATTTCTTCATATTAATTCTTCCTTCTATTATACACTTTTTCTCTCCAATACTTGGCTATTTTATTGACATTTATTAATTGGGTTTTGTTTACGGATAATTCTTAACCATTAGTTTTTTTTTTTTTTCTTTTCTTGTGATCCTTTTGATGGTTCCATTTTGGCTTCTTCATTCTCTTGTCTTCATTGGCTCATATTCCTTTGTGATCAATACAGCTGGTTATGAGATTTTGGTCAGTACTATACATTACATTATGTAGCTATATTCTTCTGGCACAATCATTATTATTTCTTTTACATTCAAAATTATATTTCTCGCTATTATATTATATCAGATAAACTCATTTTGTCTTCTGGTTTTGATGATTTTTATTAGGTTGAATTAGTGTAAAATATTTTTCTTCTTTCATATCAGTTTAAATGAATTTCTTCTAAATTGTATAGTAAGGTGTTCTTACTTATTTTTCGACTTTGGTTGTTCTTTTTGTCTTCAGAATTCTCTTTCTTATATAACTCATAAATTGTTTTCTTAGATACTTGTTTGTACGTTGAGCTTACTTCATTTTTTGAATTTTGGGGTATTTATTCTCTTTATTTTAAATCATACTGTTTCTGAATAATTATGAGTAAGTTGTTCTTACATCCTTTGGAATTTTGGGTTTTTTTTAGTTTCTTCATTTTAAATTGTATTGTTCGAAATAACATGAGTAAGTTGTCCTTACATACTTTTAGAATTTTGTGGTTTTTATTTACAATGGGTTGCTTGGTCCTGTATCCATAAAATCCGTCCCTTTTCATTATATTCTGTTTGGAATCTGTTTAACCGTGGTCCATTATTTCCTCTATACTGGTTGTTCGGGTCTCTCTAGTGTATAGAGTTATTTCTGTCCTTGTGACATATCTCATTATTGTACAGTTCTTGCCTCTTGTCACTATAAAATTGTCATTTATAGTCAAGCTCATCATCGTCCTTTGAACTGATTCTTCTGTACTGTCTCTTAATGGTTCTGATGGTTCATACATAAATTCCATAAGTCCTCCATGCTCCTTAGTTAGTTTTGGTGTTTTTGGTCCTTCTAGTCCATCTGGGAATTCAAGTGTGGTTCGTTTAAAGTTTCTCACTTGCCTTACTTCTCTGTTTTCCATAATTGGTCTATTATGCAGTTTAACTAATCCCCCTTTAATCATTTCCAATTCTTCCCGTGTATCTATTAATTTCCTTTTACACATTTGTCTTATTCTCACTATCTTCATTTCATCATGACCCCGTTCTATTCTTCCGGTTCTATCAATTGGTATCTTGTCAAATTTTTCTTGGGTCTTCGCTTGTATGTTTCCTATTTGAGTAATTTTGGTCTCTACTTCTACTCTGAGTTGCATGATGGGTTCATCTGTCTTTTCCAGATCCACCTTAATTTCATTTATTTGCTGTCTTACCTCCACTTCATAGCTATCAACTCCTTTGCTCCGTGTTTCATTGACAATTATAATACTTCCATTGATGACTTCCCTCAATGCTAGGCCTTGTTCATTGATGATTTGCCGCAACTCCTTATTATGGTTTTCAATTTTCTCATCCATTCGTTTGTTATTCTCCAGAATCTGCCTCAAACTCTCATCATTCCTGTCAAACCTTTTATTCATTTGCTTGATTAAATTTTCGCTCAAAATTTCGTTTTGTTTTCTTGAGTTCTCATTAATACTGTCTATTTTATTTTCCAGCTTCTCACTGATTTGTCTGAAATCGGCCTTCAATTGTTCATTATTTTCATTTATTGTTTGTCTCAAAAGTTCACTAGTACTTTCCTTAATACTGTCTATTTTATTTTCCAGCTTTTCTGACCTTTCATTTATACTGTCTATTTTATTTTCCAGCTTTTCTGTATTTTGCTTTGAGTTTTCCTTAATTTCCTCTTTCATTTGTCTATTGCTTTCCATTATTATCCTCAACATCTCCTGCATACTCATGTCTTCCTTTCGGGCAGATTTATCTGGTTGATCCCCTTGAGCATCTTCTTTATTGCTCGCCTGTGGTTTTGATATTTTCTTCTGTTGCTTCACTTTGACTATATTTACTTCTTTTTGTACATTGGATTGTTCTAGCTTTTTATGATTTGGCATTCCGATAAATTCATCTATTTGATTGTGTTCTTTCCTCCAGTGACACATATCTTCTCGGGATAGTTCAAACATCACCCTGATCCATTCCCTTAATTCTGTGTTTTCTGTTTGTATTGGGTTTTCAGGTGGTCTTATTTCTCGTTTCCATTGTTCATAATCTTCCTGAGTATATTGTTCTGTCACCTGGGCGTATACTCCTATTCTTTCGGTTTTCATTTGTTCTTCATTATCGTCCCATCTTTCTTCCCAATCTTCTTTAGTCATCCTTTCCACCTTGTCATCGTCTTTTTCGTTATTCGTCCCAATAGTCTTTTCTTTATTACACCTGGCATCTAACTCCCACATTTCATCATAAATGTCTCTCAAAGTCATTTTGTCGTTTGGTGTTCCCATTGCATTCGCGCGACTCATTTGCGCTCTTTCGTGATCGGTGGCGTTCTTGTTAATATACTCCATATCCTTGCTGAATGTTTTAAAAAGCGCCGTCATCCATTCCGCGTAGCTTAGTCGTCTTTCTTGTTCGGGCATTTTCGTTATTCGTAACGTAATTTCGTTATTCGTAATTTCGTTCGTAAGCTCTTTATTGCATTCCTGTGCCTCTAATGGTTGCCTGCTCAAGTTAAGTAACAAATAATATGAGTTTTTACTTAACTAAAGCCCCACGTTGGGCGCCAATTTGTAACAATTAGAGAGAGAGACTTTTAGGTGTTAAGATGCGACGATGATGCCTCACGTTGCGAGCGTCAATTTGTAAAGAGAGAGACTAATGTGTGCCGGTGCTAGCGAAAATGTCCGTCTTATTCAAACCCCACTGTTGTAATCAATTTAGTAACGAACTGCTTGTTAATTATGTGAGGACGTAGGTAATAATGTATGATACCAGCTGGAGACGTCAAATTATAAAGAGATCTTGTCTATGAGTGTAATTAGTTATAAGAGACTCCGGTGTAACAAACGCCAAGTAGTACGTTGTAGGTGGCGATTCGTAACAATTAAAATGCTGTTACCTGGTTTAATTAATATGTTATTAACTAATATACCTTGCGGTTGTGACCAGTGAAACCCTCAGAACACAGATTATTAAGTCCACAAACTTAGAATTATATTCCTGAATTTATAATGGTAGTATTCTGTAGACTTAATTTAATTCTCAGTGGTTGTTTAATATGAGCAATATATATGGAGTATTTACTGAATGTAAGTGGTTTTTGTCTCAACCCTAGTCCCTCAACGATAAAAATTTCATTCAAATTTAGTATGGCAAAACCCGTTAGTTCAGCAATCTCCCGTCTCACCAGCTGCAAACTTGGAGCGCTGTTATTATTAATAATTGTGCGTATAGGTTAGTTATTCTGAGTGTTTGTATCAATCTGTTAATAAATTATTACGCCAATTACATATAGTATTTTCTCTGCAATGATTAAAACGTTATCTCATACAACAAATGTACTTTATTTATTTTTCTCTGGTATTTAACCAGTTACGTTGTCTCAGACAAACAATAAGACAATACAATCGACTATCCCAACATGTATCGATTCTTAATTATTCGAATTCTAAAAAGAAAAACATATATACTTTGAAAATAATGACAAATAATTCTTATACCAGGGTTCGTGTAGTTCTTTGAACCATTAGTAAGGCCAGGTAAAACGCATAATTAAGGTTGTTCAATTTACAAAAAGAATAAAATTATTTACTTAAAATACAATGATATGAAAATAATTTGTTTTTTTTTTTTTTACCCAAGCGGCGAAAGCTTCATTAGGCGGTGAATGTTTGTCAACTACGATCAAAATGCAGGTTATATCGTCTTCACCCAGTAAAACTGCTCTGGTCTTCAATGAATGGATGATGATAATCCCACGGGAACTCTGGTGCTTCGAGTCTTCTTTTGCGTCTTCACAATTCTTGGTCCCAACGAACTGGAATTAGGATCTCAGCTTCCGCTGTCAATGAAGGTTATTTCGTCAACCGAATCTTCTGTATTTCCAAATATTTCCGTTAATTCAGGCTTCAACTCTTTATTGGTCTTCAATTTATAGCATGAATTGGTTTGATACCAAATTCAGCGGAATTGTTTAGTGAATGATGTGAGACGCTTTCAGTTCTTTTTTATTGTATTCATTGATAATTTATAGGGTTATTTAATTTGTATGATTCATTAACATTCCAGTATAATTGTTTTGCAAAATGCTTTTTTTCAATTTGGATATATATTTTCTTTATATTTATTCATATATTTTAAATATATCGGTTCATTTCAACCTAATAGCTTGTAACAATCAGTACCATCTATTCAAAATCAACAAGTTACTAAAAATCAGTTGCCTTAACAACCAGGTTTTCTATATATCCTTGAGCCGGCATTATAGGATATTACTACTCCTTTCCAATAAAATACTCCATGCTTGGATTAATATTGAATCACATAAAATTCTCCCCTAACCTTCCTTATTAAACAGTAAATGTTTTACTAGAGTTTCGTTGGACTGGGTTTACTAAAAAGGTATTAATTTCCTTTCACTAATATGGAATTTAGGCCTATAGATTCATTTACAACCATTGTAACATTATTTGGTTTTTAACTTAATTTTCTTTTTACCTGACCTACTGTACAATTAATTATTGATTACATAGTTAATTACATGAATTTTAATTTACTGGTGGTTATTTGTTTTTACATTAATCAATTGGTTCTGGAACCCTTTATTAATTTATGACATAATTGTCAGAACTACTTGTTAGACTTGAAACACTGGTCACACTCCTGATCCAGTTTATAAACATTAATTAGAACAACAGTATCTTTCAATTTTATACAATACTGACAACTTAGTACCGTGCCTAACATTGGTAACTATATTGTGCTGTATAAAAACAAATCTAATATAAAATATAAACATAATTATTGAGTAAGTATTATTATCAAACAACATCATTTCATTTTTAACACATTCAACATACAATATAAATATTCTGTAGACCTTAACATGTCACAGTACAAAACAAACATTTCATTACATCCAATCATTCATTGGTCTGGCTCTTTTACATTTAATATTAGTCATTGCCTCCTTTTTACTTGAGGTCCTTCTCAAACATATGAACTATCGAACAACCTTAAGTCAGGGTATGGTCTTTGACCATATTTCATTCAGTCTTTTATGTAACGTTGGGGAACCTCAACTATGTTGCGTTACATAACACCCCCCCTTCGAAATAAGTTTATTTTGGTATAAACAAAGTTTAGCAAGAAATAAACTTCTAATTTGTATCTGGCCAATTGGTTTCCTATTTATAGTACTTTTATATTTCCCAATTATTCGTTATTTTATTATCATTTCTTCGTTCCTTCTTAAAGTCAATTATTTCCCAAGTTTAAATCTTATTTCTATAATCATTCTTGTGACATTCTTTATTAATTATACATTTTGGATCTGGTTTTATTTGATTCTCTATATTTATTTGTGAGTTTTCCCTCTAATATTTAATTTTCCTAAACCTCCCTAACATTATAACTGGAATCGAATCGGTGGTGCTCTATCGGCTAACCAATTACCGTCGTCCGTTACATACTTTCTGGGATCAGAGGAACATCATCTCTGCCCAGTCAAATGATTGCTGGAATATTCTACAGTCAATCTTCATTAATAAACCTCGTAAGGTAGTCATCATGTGACCTTCAATAAAATAATAAATAATAATCATATTCTAGGGATTATTCACTGTACTTTAACTCAGATCATATTATTTCTTCATATTAATTCTTCCTTCTATTATACACTTTTTCTCTCCAATACTTGGCTATTTTATTGACATTTATTAATTGGGTTTTGTTTACGGATAATTCTTAACCATTAGTTTTTTTTTTTTTTTTCTTTTCTTGTGATCCTTTTGATGGTTCCATTTTGGCTTCTTCATTCTCTTGTCTTCATTGGCTCATATTCCTTTGTGATCAATACAGCTGGTTATGAGATTTTGGTCAGTACTATACATTACATTATGTAGCTATATTCTTCTGGCACAATCATTATTATTTCTTTTACATTCAAAATTATATTTCTCGCTATTATATTATATCAGATAAACTCATTTTGTCTTCTGGTTTTGATGATTTTTATTAGGTTGAATTAGTGTAAAATATTTTTCTTCTTTCATATCAGTTTAAATGAATTTCTTCTAAATTGTATAGTAAGGTGTTCTTACTTATTTTTCGACTTTGGTTGTTCTTTTTGTCTTCAGAATTCTCTTTCTTATATAACTCATAAATTGTTTTCTTAGATACTTGTTTGTACGTTGAGCTTACTTCATTTTTTGAATTTTGGGGTATTTATTCTCTTTATTTTAAATCATACTGTTTCTGAATAATTATGAGTAAGTTGTTCTTACATCCTTTGGAATTTTGGGTTTTTTTTAGTTTCTTCATTTTAAATTGTATTGTTCGAAATAACATGAGTAAGTTGTCCTTACATACTTTTAGAATTTTGTGGTTTTTATTTACAATGGGTTGCTTGGTCCTGTATCCATAAAATCCGTCCCTTTTCATTATATTCTGTTTGGAATCTGTTTAACTGTGGTCCATTATTTCCTCTATACTGGTTGTTCGGGTCTCTCTAGTGTATAGAGTTATTTCTGTCCTTGTGACATATCTCATTATTGTACAGTTCTTGCCTCTTGTCACTATAAAATTGTCATTTATAGTCAAGCTCATCATCGTCCTTTGAACTGATTCTTCTGTACTGTCTCTTAATGGTTCTGATGGTTCATACATAAATTCCATAAGTCCTCCATGCTCCTTAGTTAGTTTTGGCGTTTTTGGTCCTTCTAGTCCATCTGGGAATTCAAGTGTGGTTCGTTTAAAGTTTCTCACTTGCCTTACTTCTCTGTTTTCCATAATTGGTCTATTATGCAGTTTAACTAATCCCCCTTTAATCATTTCCAATTCTTCCCGTGTATCTATTAATTTCCTTTTACACATTTGTCTTATTCTCACTATCTTCATTTCATCATGACCCCGTTCTATTCTTCCGGTTCTATCAATTGGTATCTTGTCAAATTTTTCTTGGGTCTTCGCTTGTATGTTTCCTATTTGAGTAATTTTGGTCTCTACTTCTACTCTGAGTTGCATGATGGGTTCATCTGTCTTTTCCAGATCCACCTTAATTTCATTTATTTGCTGTCTTACCTCCACTTCATAGCTATCAACTCCTTTGCTCCGTGTTTCATTGACAATTATAATACTTCCATTGATGACTTCCCTCAATGCTAGGCCTTGTTCATTGATGATTTGCCGCAACTCCTTATTATGGTTTTCAATTTTCTCATCCATTCGTTTGTTATTCTCCAGAATCTGCCTCAAACTCTCATCATTCCTGTCAAACCTTTTATTCATTTGCTTGATTAAATTTTCGCTCAAAATTTCGTTTTGTTTTCTTGAGTTCTCATTAATACTGTCTATTTTATTTTCCAGCTTCTCACTGATTTGTCTGAAATCGGCCTTCAATTGTTCATTATTTTCATTTATTGTTTGTCTCAAAAGTTCACTAGTACTTTCCTTAATACTGTCTATTTTATTTTCCAGCTTTTCTGACCTTTCATTTATACTGTCTATTTTATTTTCCAGCTTTTCTGTATTTTGCTTTGAGTTTTCCTTAATTTCCTCTTTCATTTGTCTATTGCTTTCCATTATTATCCTCAACATCTCCTGCATACTCATGTCTTCCTTTCGGGCAGATTTATCTGGTTGATCCCCTTGAGCATCTTCTTTATTGCTCGCCTGTGGTTTTGATATTTTCTTCTGTTGCTTCACTTTGACTATATTTACTTCTTTTTGTACATTGGATTGTTCTAGCTTTTTATGATTTGGCATTCCGATAAATTCATCTATTTGATTGTGTTCTTTCCTCCAGTGACACATATCTTCTCGGGATAGTTCAAACATCACCCTGATCCATTCCCTTAATTCTGTGTTTTCTGTTTGTATTGGGTTTTCAGGTGGTCTTATTTCTCGTTTCCATTGTTCATAATCTTCCTGAGTATATTGTTCTGTCACCTGGGCGTATACTCCTATTCTTTCGGTTTTCATTTGTTCTTCATTATCGTCCCATCTTTCTTCCCAATCTTCTTTAGTCATCCTTTCCACCTTGTCATCGTCTTTTTCGTTATTCGTCCCAATAGTCTTTTCTTTATTACACCTGGCATCTAACTCCCACATTTCATCATAAATGTCTCTCAAAGTCATTTTGTCGTTTGGTGTTCCCATTGCATTCGCGCGACTCATTTGCGCTCTTTCGTGATCGGTGGCGTTCTTGTTAATATACTCCATATCCTTGCTGAATGTTTTAAAAAGCGCCGTCATCCATTCCGCGTAGCTTAGTCGTCTTTCTTGTTCGGGCATTTTCGTTATTCGTAACGTAATTTCGTTATTCGTAATTTCGTTCGTAAGCTCTTTATTGCATTCCTGTGCCTCTAATGGTTGCCTGCTCAAGTTAAGTAACAAATAATATGAGTTTTTACTTAACTAAAGCCCCACGTTGGGCGCCAATTTGTAACAATTAGAGAGAGAGACTTTTAGGTGTTAAGATGCGACGATGATGCCTCACGTTGCGAGCGTCAATTTGTAAAGAGAGAGACTAATGTGTGCCGGTGCTAGCGAAAATGTCCGTCTTATTCAAACCCCACTGTTGTAATCAATTTAGTAACGAACTGCTTGTTAATTATGTGAGGACGTAGGTAATAATGTATGATACCAGCTGGAGACGTCAAATTATAAAGAGATCTTGTCTATGAGTGTAATTAGTTATAAGAGACTCCGGTGTAACAAACGCCAAGTAGTACGTTGTAGGTGGCGATTCGTAACAATTAAAATGCTGTTACCTGGTTTAATTAATATGTTATTAACTAATATACCTTGCGGTTGTGACCAGTGAAACCCTCAGAACACAGATTATTAAGTCCACAAACTTAGAATTATATTCCTGAATTTATAATGGTAGTATTCTGTAGACTTAATTTAATTCTCAGTGGTTGTTTAATATGAGCAATATATATGGAGTATTTACTGAATGTAAGTGGTTTTTGTCTCAACCCTAGTCCCTCAACGATAAAAATTTCATTCAAATTTAGTATGGCAAAACCCGTTAGTTCAGCAATCTCCCGTCTCACCAGCTGCAAACTTGGAGCGCTGTTATTATTAATAATTGTGCGTATAGGTTAGTTATTCTGAGTGTTTGTATCAATCTGTTAATAAATTATTACGCCAATTACATATAGTATTTTCTCTGCAATGATTAAAACGTTATCTCATACAACAAATGTACTTTATTTATTTTTCTCTGGTATTTAACCAGTTACGTTGTCTCAGACAAACAATAAGACAATACAATCGACTATCCCAACATGTATCGATTCTTAATTATTCGAATTCTAAAAAGAAAAACATATATACTTTGAAAATAATGACAAATAATTCTTATACCAGGGTTCGTGTAGTTCTTTGAACCATTAGTAAGGCCAGGTAAAACGCATAATTAAGGTTGTTCAATTTACAAAAAGAATAAAATTATTTACTTAAAATACAATGATATGAAAATAATTTGTTTTTTTTTTTTTTACCCAAGCGGCGAAAGCTTCATTAGGCGGTGAATGTTTGTCAACTACGATCAAAATGCAGGTTATATCGTCTTCACCCAGTAAAACTGCTCTGGTCTTCAATGAATGGATGATGATAATCCCACGGAACTCTGGTGCTTCGAGTCTTCTTTTGCGTCTTCACAATTCTTGGTCCCAACGAACTGGAATTAGGATCTCAGCTTCCGCTGTCAATGAAGGTTATTTCGTCAACCGAATCTTCTGTATTTCCAAATATTTCCGTTAATTCAGGCTTCAACTCTTTATTGGTCTTCAATTTATAGCATGAATTGGTTTGATACCAAATTCAGCGGAATTGTTTAGTGAATGATGTGAGACGCTTTCAGTTCTTTTTTATTGTATTCATTGATAATTTATAGGGTTATTTAATTTGTATGATTCATTAACATTCCAGTATAATTGTTTTGCAAAATGCTTTTTTTCAATTTGGATATATATTTTCTTTATATTTATTCATATATTTTAAATATATCGGTTCATTTCAACCTAATAGCTTGTAACAATCAGTAACATCTATTCAAAATCAACAAGTTACTAAAAATCAGTTGCCTTAACAACCAGGTTTTCTATATATCCTTGAGCCGGCATTATAGGATATTACTACTCCTTTCCAATAAAATACTCCATGCTTGGATTAATATTGAATCACATAAAATTCTCCCCTAACCTTCCTTATTAAACAGTAAATGTTTTACTAGAGTTTCGTTGGACTGGGTTTACTAAAAAGGTATTAATTTCCTTTCACTAATATGGAATTTAGGCCTATAGATTCATTTACAACCATTGTAACATTATTTGGTTTTTAACTTAATTTTCTTTTTACCTGACCTACTGTACAATTAATTATTGATTACATAGTTAATTACATGAATTTTAATTTACTGGTGGTTATTTGTTTTTACATTAATCAATTGGTTCTGGAACCCTTTATTAATTTATGACATAATTGTCAGAACTACTTGTTAGACTTGAAACACTGGTCACACTCCTGATCCAGTTTATAAACATTAATTAGAACAACAGTATCTTTCAATTTTATACAATACTGACAACTTAGTACCGTGCCTAACATTGGTAACTATATTGTGCTGTATAAAAACAAATCTAATATAAAATATAAACATAATTATTGAGTAAGTATTATTATCAAACAACATCATTTCATTTTTAACACATTCAACATACAATATAAATATTCTGTAGACCTTAACATGTCACAGTACAAAACAAACATTTCATTACATCCAATCATTCATTGGTCTGGCTCTTTTACATTTAATATTAGTCATTGCCTCCTTTTTACTTGAGGTCCTTCTCAAACATATGAACTATCGAACAACCTTAAGTCAGGGTATGGTCTTTGACCATATTTCATTCAGTCTTTTATGTAACGTTGGGGTCAACTATGTTGCGTTACAATATTCACAAGTGAAAGTACCATTAAATAATAATTATTAAGTGCTGTGAAAAAAGTAGTGATGAACATTCAAAATAATAATACACAACTGTAAATTTTCGTGGACCAACACCCTATTTATAAAACAGAACAGACGACCCTTGTACATTTGAAGGAAATGAAAGTAACATGTGTTAGGAAGGCAGTTGAGAAAAGATTTGCACTAGAGGGGGAGTGTGACACTAATTAATATCTGACAACGAGCTGGCCACAAAAATGACCAACACATCGTGTAGGGAGACTACTGATTATTTCTTCGAATTCATACCTTGACGGTGTGTATAAGTTGAGCATAACTGGACGAAAGATTTTGAGTATCAGTGCGAAAATTAATGGAGTGAGGGTCACTTTTTATTTGAATCATTTCAAGTACGCATCTTTTGAAATAATTATTTTTGTAATATATAATTTGGGTATTGTTGCAGTCAAATTCATGGCCGGTGTTTAAATGGTGAGATACTAATGCGTTGGGGTTATCATTATGGGTTTTTTTATGGCAATCATACCTATGTTGATAAATTCTCTTATGTAAATATTGGGACATAATACCAGTGTATGTGGCTGGACAGTCATTGCATTGGATAGTGTATACGACATTAGATCATTTGTCTTTGGATGTCGGGTCTTTGAGGCTTGAGAAGAGGGATCGAACATTATGTTGGTTTTTGAATACTAAATTTTTTTGAATTTTTAGTAGGCATTTTTTAAGTTTTTCAGACAGCCCTTTAACATAAGTTGTAGAAAAGTACGAGCCGGCATTAGGCTCAGGTGTATTAGATTGGGCAGATGTAAAATTGGGGATCAGCTGATTTGCACGATATTTATGAATTACCTGTTTGATTATGTGGTCTGGGTAACCATTGTTTTTAAAAATCTTAAATACTAACTCAGTGTTTTTTTGATGAAATGATTGATCACTTAGACCGGTGGCTCTCTTATATACCGCGTGGATTAAGTTAGTTTTTAGATGTATGGAATGGTTGGAATTAAAATGCAGATATCTACCAGAGTTGGTGGGTTTTATGAACCAATCAGTGACTATAGTACCATCTGGCTGTCTAATAACCTTGGTACGGTATCAAGAAATGAAATGGAACTATTCTGTTCATGCTCTATTGTGAACTGTATTCGTTCAAAGCCCATTAGTTTGGAATTGACAGAGATAAGATAGTGTCATATTGGTCATATGGAATATATGTTATAATATTGTCCACGTATTTATATAAGAAGGGGAGTTTAAATGGCAGCGTAGGGATAACTGTGTCAAGAAACTGGTTCATGGTAATGTCAGCTAAGATGGGCCCGAGATTACTGCCCATAGCAGTGCCATATGTTTGTTTAAAAAATTGTCCCTGAAATGTGAAATAACCATTATTGCAACAAGGCGACAGAAGTTTAAGGAAACTATCCTTATCTAATGTTTTATGTGTCGAGATGCAGTTCCAATTTTTATTTAAAATGTTGATCACTGTTTGGACATTTACATTAGTGAATAGGGAGGAAACATCTAGTGAAATTAAAACATGATTGGGAGGGATTGTGTGTTTCTTCATGGTTTCAACAAAGGTAAAGCTATCACTAATATTGTACTTTTCAGATGACGCATTTTTTAGAATATTTGCTAGCCATTTAGATGTTTCATACGTAGGGGAGTTTATAAATGAGATAATAGGTCTAAGAGGGTTGTCAGGTTTATGAGTTTTTACTAAGCCGTAAATTTTAGGTGGAGTTGGGGCATGGGGAACTAAGCGTTTATAGGTATTGTTGTCAATTTGACCGTTTTTGAAAGCCTCTTTAAGTAGTGTCACGGTTGAGTTGTTTAAAGAAGTAGTGGGGTCCCTATTAAGCGTAACATACGTATTACAATCACCTACTAATGAATTCATTCTATTGAAATACTCAGTTTTATACATGATAACGGTCTTGTTAGATTTATCTGCTTGCAGTACTAAAATGTCTTTATTGTCTGCTAAGAAGTGTTTGGTGGCTTTACTAACAGTAGACAGCTGGTTGTGTTGGTGTTTTTTATTTGATTTATTTTTGTTAATGTGGTTAGTAATAATATTAATACATTCACTCCTGACAATTTTTATCTTCAGGTAGGTTGTGAAGAACGTGTTCTACTTCGGTGATAATTCTCTCAGTGGGGATGCCATTATCATAATCCGGGAGGGCAAATTTTGGTCCTAGGGAAAGTAATGTTTTTATAGTTGTTTTGATTTTTCATCATCTTTTTTCACAGCACTAAACTTTATAGAATATATAAACCTTTATATTTATATAAATTATAAATATATAAAATTTATATAAACCGTTACAAGTTAATGGCAGTCTGTCTCAAAGCTGACGAAGGCGAACACCACACCAAATCGCGTACAAGAAGAAAAGACAAGTAAGTTTCACAAGTTGAAAGTTTCAATATTCTATAAAGTAAAATGTTTTCATATCGAGAGGCATGTCAATGTCAGTGAGATTTATCAGTTAGTCCAGATTGAATTTTGGAAGGTTGTCATTATGTTGTCTTATCCGGTTTAGTTTCGCGATTTGCTTATTTCAAATTTTTTCTAACATGTGTTGAAACGCACCATTTTGTTTATTTGCAAATTCGTTTATTATAGAGTCTGGTACCGTAAGTGTTGATAACTATTGAGTTTGGTTTGATGTATCCTATTTTTTATGTAATTAAGATTTTTTATGGAATTTTTAATTTCACTATTAAGATAATCTCTTTTAAATCTATTTGTACTGTTCACAACACTATTGTACACTTGTTGTTCCACGGTGCGACGTTTAAAGTTGAACATTGCTTCTATATGCGCAGGAAATACTTTGAACTGTCGACACTTCAGCAGAAAAATATGTTGGTTAATGAGAGAAGCGAGTTTCTTGTTATCACTGGTCCATATAATTTTAGAAGTCGGCAAGCTGGTTGTCCGTATGTGTCCGATATTTCTCTGTAGAATCCCATGTTTGTTGTTGAATCACCTCAGTTCTTAATTAAATCCTTAAATTTGTAGTGACCGTCAATCAATGAATTTTTTAGTGGATGGTTAATGAGGATCGGTCAAAAATAACACAAATTTTAACTATTTTGCGTTGACGTTTCGACAATATTTATTGTCATCTTCAGGTCCTGTGTATGAAATACAAAAGAAATGTCAAACACAACGGAACAATTAACTATTTGGGTGAATGAATTCGTGTATGTGAGTGTGTGCGTGCGTATGTATGTATCATTGTATATGTGAAGACTTGAGATAGTTTGTTTACATCTTCCAATTATCTTTAAGAAAACGAGCAAATTATAGTATGACAGAACTTAATTTATACCGTATTACAATTTAAAGTAGTAAATGTAATGATATTTTAATTAATTAAACAAACAGTAATCAACAATTGGATATTAGAATGGTACATAAATCATATACAAATATGAGTAGTGATTTGCATATGGTGATGATACAGAGCAAAAGAAATACATTTTTCAACAAAGCGAACTAAATAAAAAATATGCTGAAAAAAATAGAATCACTCCTCGCCAAACAACATATACGCTTCATTCAGTTATATTATTTCCAAAATGCTAGTGTCATTTTCGGTAAAATTCCATGTTTATTTTTTAACTGGCATAAAGCATGCCATTGCACAAATAAAAATGATTGTCCTTGCCTTATGGTACAATGTTGTAGGTGTTTATATATTCTTTTTCATAATAAAAATATACAATGGATATTCATTACGATAACTTCTTTAATTTCTTGGATTTCATTGTCCATGACGTGTCCGTTACTTAACTAAATACAACTATTTCACTAACGACTCGGAACACAAAGTTTTTTATGAGTAAAAACATAAAGTTTTACCTTACAACCTGAACCGGTTTTCACTTTTAAAAAGCTTCTTCAGAGGTTGCTGCTGGTAGCGCTGTCCGTCCTCTTGTGGGCGACGGAATCGATTTTCAAAAGATCAATGTTGTGTGTGTGGGGTGAGATATGTTCGAATAATGCGTGCGATTTGAATTGTGTCTGTTCGTTTAGGATGTCGTTTTTATTTGTTTTCGTGTGTTGTATATTTCCAATTGTTCTAGAGTGTCTAGTTTTTGGCCTTTTGTGTGTACGTGTAGAATGTTCATGTTATTGTCGATGTTTTTGTATGTGTCGTTTGCTTCAATGAGGTGGTTTGCAAAGGTGGATTCTGTAGTGGAGTGGAGTGCCTTTGTGTGTTCAATGTATCTTTGTTTGAAGCTACGTCCTGTCTGGCCTATGTAGAATTTGTTGCAATTTGAGCAATTTAGTTTGTAAACACCAGGTAGATCGAATTTGTTTTGTGCTTTGTGTGTGTGTTTTGATAGTGTGTGTTCTGTTTTGTTAGTAGTTTTGTAAGCGATTCTGTATCCTGCTTTTTTGAATTAGTGGGCTATTTTTTCAGTTTGTTTGTTGATGTATGTTAGTGTTATGAATTTGTTGTTTTCTGTCTTAGTCTGTTGTTTGTTTTGTGTAGGAGCAGTGGCGGCTCATGACTTAAGAGGCTGGAGGGCGCGGCCTTTAGGCTTCTTAATTATTTATCAATATTGAAGTTAACGCACAATGGAAATGTCGCCAATATTTGATCACATAATTTATTAATAAAATAAGAATAGTAACACGTGCAGCATGCAATGATTATTTAAAAATTTGATCTCAACTCAAATATTGTGATCTCTTGTAGAGAGTCAGCAGCTTTATTAATAAACATAACCACAAACTGTCGAAAGTGTCCACAAAAATGTCTATGCTGTTTCCACAAAAAAAGTAATATACTATATTTACATTATATTATTTTTATGATACCTACACTTTAAAAAGACCATTTATTTATATACAAAGTCCATTCGCCTTTCCTTTAAATTAACAAACTTTTTAGCATCAAAGTCCTTCATTTCTTTAACAAGTTCCTTGTTGATAGATAACATCGCAAGGGCATTCAGTCTATTTTTTTCATTGTATTTCTCAAGAAAGTCTTTAGTCTTTTCAGAGTCGAAAAGCAGCGCTCAGGTTAGGCAGTTGTCATGGGGGTAGTTATGACAATTTTCAGAAGTATCAACACTTCTTTGAAAACTGACGTAAGATTGTTTTCTTCTATAAAGTTAAGAAGTTTTATTGCGCCTTTAATATTATAATCTGTACAATAGTACAATACATCTGTATAATAGTTCCAATTCACTCCGAAGTTTGTTTTCTTGTAAGAAAGGTTAATGCCGAATCACTAGCTTGAATTTTTCTTCCGGAAAGTTTATAGAAAAAAGTGGAAATAAGTCATTGGACATCAATGAAGCTGCTTCTAGGTGACCCTTGTAAGTAAATCTATCTTTTACGTGAGTTATAATGATGTCACGTACTTCTTTTGCATCCCCTATTCTAGTGCTGCATCCAACATTATTGGATCACCATTGTCTCTGGGAGAGAACAAAAAATTCATGGAAAACAGAACAAAGATTTCTGAACGTCGCAACCACCCAGATCCAGTCTTTTTTTTTTTTTTTTTGTATGCATCTTTTAAAAGCAGTTGCCATCTGAAAACACGATTCCCACTTTTCTTATTTTCTGTTTGCTTCATGCAGAATTCAGGAGTTGGCCTACCCAATGACTTTAGTTCTTTTTTTTGATCTTGCAAAAGGTATTGCTTTAAGGGCCTGCACTGAATGTTAAAATGTTGGATTAAATGTTAAAACAAAACCTAATAATTCGACACTACAGTATTACCTAAATTATTCGTGAAGCTATTAAAAAAAACACACAAACTCAAAACCTAAACCTAAACAAATGCCCGCACTCAATTAACCACGCCAGAGGAACTATAAACACTAAAAAGAGCAAATCTCATATTATTATCAATAGTCTGGGATTAGTTGTACTGAGTGAATCACGCCACGTTCTGCTAAATGTGGCGTGGAAGCCGGTGCACCGAGCGACCGTCTAAATGCTGTATTTAAGTTTACAACTTCGTTCAACTTTGGATAGAGTGGGGGAATTCAGAAATGGGCGCGATTGTCAGAGCGCCGTAATGCATGCTGTTCCGAAAACATTTCTGCTATTATCTAATACAAAAATATTTTCTTGTCCGAAGTATTAAAGAAATATGTAATGACTTTCCACAAGTAGTGATAATGGGTTGTTTAATGATATGATTTAATCTGGGGGGGGCACCTTAGCGCCCTAAGAACAAACCGCCCCCGTGTAGAGTTTATTGACTATTGTTCTGTCGTATCCATTAGATTCTGCTAGATATTTTATTGTGTTTAGTTCGTCTTTGTAGTCTTTTTCATCTAGGGGATGTTGTTAAGTCTATGTATCATGGTTCTGAAGGCAGCTAGTTTGTGTTGTATTGGGTGATTGGAGGAGTTGTGTATTAGTGTGTTGGTTGTAGTCGGTTTTCAGTATATACTGAATTTATGCCTGTATTCAAGTTTTGTGATGGAGAGGTCTAAGAAGTTTATGGTATTGTTGTGTTCGTATTTGGCAGTAAAGGTTATGTTTTTATGTATTTTGTTTATGTGCGTTAGTAACTGTTCACATTGTCTTTTGTTTCACCTGTATAGTATTAGAATGTCATCAACGTATTTGTGCCAATATAATATTTTATGTGAGTGTCTGTCATTGTTTGTTAGGATTTTTGTTTTTTCTAAGTGTTGGAGGAAGACTTCTGCTAGAATGCTGGATATGGGGGAGCCCATAGGTAGACCATCATTCTGTGTGTAAAATTTATTGTTATATGTAAAGTAGTTTTGTTTTGTGATAATGTTCAGAGTTTCTGTTATTTCATTGATAAGTTCGTCTGGTGTGTTGTTTTGTTTGAGTTTGTTTTGTAGGATGGTGATTGTTTCAGAGATGGGGATGTTTGTGTACAGGTTTTTAATGTCAAAGGAGGCTAACATGGCATTATGGGGGATGTGTGTCTTTTATTTTTGTTACTAGGTCTATGTTGTTTTTTACTGCAATGTTGTTGTCTAGTTGCGTGTGTTGTCTGATAATTTTGTCTAGATGTTTTGCGAGATTGTATGCAGGGGCATTACGGTAATTGATAATGGGGCGGATCGGAATTTCTTCTTTATGGATTTTTGGAAGCGCTGGAGGGTAGGGGTTGATGGTCGGATTTGTTTGATGTACGGCTTTTGTTTGTGTGTCATTATGTGTTTGGCTTTGTTGATTAGTTGTTTTACTGTGTTTTAGTATCTGTCGGTGGGGTCGTGTTTTAGTTCTGTGATGTTGTTCTGTTCCATGAAGTTTTGTACTTTGTTGTGTAGGTTGTCTGTGGAGATGATTATAGTCGTGTTGCCTTTGTCTGCTTTTACAAATGTGATGTTGTGTTTGTGTGGCTTTTCCCTCAGTTTGATGGCTCTGTGTATTTCTGAGTTGTGGTTCTTGTTGTCTGGTGTCTTATGTGCTCCTATTATATTGTTTACACTATGTCTTAGCGTCTCTTGATGTTCTGGTGCTGTGTTTTGTATATTTGTTTCAGTGTCAACTATGAGTTTTGTTAGTGTTTGGTTGTAATGTATGTTATGTTTCAGGCCTTTATCAAGGAGTGTTTGTTCATTTGTTCGTGAGGTTTACTGTATGTGGGTAGAATTTGTGTGACGGAATTATATTTGTGCTGGTTGGTGTCAGGTTTTTAATTTTTCTCTTGTGTTTTGTCTGTATGTTATGTATTTGTTTTTTGTCCATTCATTTGTGTAATGTATTAGTTCAGTCATGTAATTGTGTCTGTGTATGTTGGCGATCTGTAGGTGTAGCGTCAGGGCATTGCGGTTGAGAGCATCTTTTTTCTTATATAACTGTTTTATGGATTCTTTTATGTATGTCCTTTGTGCAATGTTTTTTGTTATTTGAGCGGCCTGATTTTTGTGTTTGATTTTGAAAATACGCACAAATCAAAATCAAACAACACAATCAAAAGCACCAGATATCGATTTGAGAACAAATATTTCCTAAAACATTCAATTATATTTACTCTAACGTTTGAATACAATCATTTTATAGGAGACACTTAAAAGTAATTTGGTTATAAATGTATTAGTTCCATCTTAAATTATATGTCTTAAATACATTAATATTTGTTTTGAAGTTGTAACATAACAGAGTTGAGGTCCCCAACGTTACATAAAAAATTGAATTAACTATGGTCAAGGACCATACCCCGAATTAAGGTTGCTCAGTAATCAATGCATCTGAGAAGTACCTCAAATCAAAAGATGCAATAATTAACGTTGAATATAAAATACTATACCAATTAATGGTTAATATAATAAATTGTACTTGTGTTTTATACTGTAGCATGTTTGTGTTCACAGAATATTTATGTTATGTTTTGAGTATGGTAAGAGTGAACTAATGTTGTTTAATAGGAGTACTTAATCAGTGATAATGTTTGTATTTATATTAAATTTGTCTTTAGACAATCAAGTATAGTTACCTGTGTTAGGCATTATACTAAGTTTTAAGTATTGTCTAAAATTAAATAATGAAGTTGTTCTAATTAATGTTTGGAAACTTGGCCAGGAGGGCAATCAGTGTTTAAGGTTTGACAAGTAATTCTGATAATTATATTGTAAACTAATGAAGGGTTCCAGGACAAGTTAATTAATATAATAAAGTAAAAACCAGGAAATTAAAATTAATGTAAATAACCAATAACCAATAATTAATTGTACAGTAGGTCAGGTAAAGAAAATTAAGTTAAAAAACTAAACAATATTATAACAGTTGTAAGAAAACCTATAGGCCTAAATTTAATATTTGTGAAAGGAATTAATACCTTTTTAAGAAGCCCAGTCCAACGAAACTATAGTAAAACATATACTGTTTAAGAAGGAAGGTTAGGTGAGAATTTTAGGTAATTTCGTATTATTCCAAGCATGGAGTATTTTATTGAAAAAGAGTAGAAATATTCTATAATTCTGGCTCTAGGATATCTGATTTCATCCAATGACAGAAAAAGTGGTTGTTAAGGCAACTGAACTGTACAAGAGTTGTTGATATTGAATTATTCGTTCCTATTGTTACATGCTAATGAGTTGAGATGGGCACACATTTAAGAAAAATGAATGATAAAATTTGAAGAAAATCTAAATCTAAATTAAAAAACCTAATTCTATAAAACTACTGATGAGTAATAAAACCAATTAGACTTCCAAATTATAACTGAATACCTCTAAAAGAATTGAAAACTCCTCACTTCATTCACCAGAATAATTCCACTGGATTCGGTATTAAACCTATTTCCCATGTAATCAGAAGACTAGTTGAGAGAAGTAAAGGCCAAAACTAACGGAATTATTAAGAAGACCTCGTTTTGCTGAGTTAACCATCGCCTTCAAGAAAAGCTAGAATCCTATTCTTATTCCAACGTGACTGGCAACTATAAAGATCATAAGAGAAGAACGGCAGTCAGAAGAGTTCCTGAGAGCTTCCCTGTATACTCCACCATCAATTTTATTAAGGGCCAGAACACTTTTTACTGGATGAACGTGATTTAAGTCGAGCATCTTCAACTGTTTACAGACGCCCAAGGCCAGTTTGAGTTTCGTCAACGCGGTAAAAAACAACTTATTTTTAAATTCAATATATTTAGAGTTAATATCCTTATGTAATACTTGAGTAACCTTAATTTTGCGTTTTACCTGGCCTTACTAATGGTTAAAAGAATCTTACGAACCCTGGGATAAGAAATATTTATTGTTATATTTAATTTGTATAAGTCAAAGGAACTTGATCAATTGACAATCGATATATTTTTGTATAATCGATTCGATAATATTATTATTTTTGAGATAACGTTTATTGTAAAATAACGTATAAAATTAATAAAGGATCTTTATTGTATGAGATAATGTTTTATGTTTTTACTGAATAGGTACTATATGTTGTGGGTGGAATAATTTACAATAAAAGGTTGATTAAAATCCGATGAACGGCTAACCTAGAAGCAAGCTTATTACAGATAACAGTGCTAATTGTTAACAGCTGGTGGAACGGGAGATTGCCGAACTAGCGTGTTTTCAGTACCAAATTTGAATAGAATTCTCTAATATCGAGGGACTAGGGTTGACAAGAATACTCAATACATTCAGTCAATACACTATATATATAGTTGATATTGCCCAAATATTGAATACTAAGTTAAACCTATATAGTAGTACGATTATAAGTTAAAAGAACATAATCATAACTATATTTACTTAATAATATATTTTCAGGAGGTTTCATCGGTAACAACCTAATGGATACATGCATTAATGACATATTGATAAAAAAAAGATAACACATTTTAATTGTTACAAATTGCCACCTTCAACGTGTTACTTGACGTTGATACACGGTAGTCTCATATAAGTAAATAAAACACCTTAACACGTTTTATTTCAAATTGGTGCTCAACGAGTGGGCTTTAGTTAAGTAAAAAATCATATTAATTATTACTTAACTTGAGCAGGCAACCATTAGAGGCACAGGAATGCATACGAGAGGTGTTACTAAAAGGATGGAGAAGGAGCAAGAAACAGAAGAAGATAGGCGGGAAGAAGAAACAGAGGTAGGTACAGATACTGAAATGGAACAACAGGCAAGCAATAAAGAGGATACCCAAGGGGACCAACCAGATAAAGAGGAAGTCAGGGGAGGATTAAATTGGGAAAAATTAATGGAATTAATGAGTAGCATGAAGAAGGATAATAAGGAATTAATGAGTAGTATGAAGGAGGATAATAAACAAACTAATGAGAGTTTAAGACAAACTAACGAAAAAATAGACAGTATCAAAGAAGATAATAGACAAACTAACGAAAAAATAGACAGTATCAAAGAAGATAATAGACAAACTAACGAAAAATAGACAGTATTAACGAAAACGCAAAGAAAAAAAATGAAATTTTGAGTGAGAATTTAATCAAATTAATGAATGAGAAGTTTGACAAAAATAAAGAGGAGAATGGTGAGAATAACCGGCTGATAAATGAAGGTTTGAACCAAATTAATGAAAGGTTTGACAGGAATGATGAGAGATTAAAGCAGATTCAGGAAAATAATAAACAAATAGATGAGAAAATTGAAAACAGTAATAAGGAGTTGCGGCAGATTATAAATGAACAGAACCAAGCGTTGAGGGAAGTTATCAATGAAAGGGTTGCAAATGTCAATGAAACACTCAATAAAAGGGTAGATAATAATGAGGCGGAAGTAAGACAGCAAATAACTGAAATTAAGGGGGGTCTGGAAAAGACAGATGAAACCATAGTACAACTTGAAATGGAAGTAGAGGCCAAAATTAATCATGGGGAAAATACCAACAAAACTATGATAAATCAAGTACAATTAGAAACACAAGAGAAATTGGACGGGGTGCAAATTAATATAGCTGGGAGAATTGAATTGGTAAATAATGAAATGACACAAATAAAAACCCAAGTAGTTCAAAATAAAGAGACTATAGAAAATATAAAAAATCAGGAAATAAGTAATATAAAGGAATCAATAGAGATTTTACAAAATCGACCAATGTATCTAGCGCATCACATAGCCCCTGAGCATAAAGACAATATCAATTTTAAAATTTATAGGGGAAATCCCATAGAATTCCTGGAGAGAATAGACGAATGGTTTAACCGAATTAAAGTAACTCGATGGAATGTAATAAAAAGTTATTTAGATGAATGTTTCAAAAGTATAAATGATAATTGGTGGTCAGCTGTCCGGAATGAACTTAGTGATTATGAGGAATTTAAAAGGACTTTTAAGTCAAAATACTGGTCAGATTCTGTACAGAACATGATAAGAGATAACATTACTAACGGGAGATTTAATTTTAATCAAGAGCAGTCACCAACTACTTACTTTTTAGGAAAGGTATGTTTAGCGCGTCATTTGGAACCGCGGATACCAGAGGAGTAAATTGGTAAATAAATTGTCTTACCATTTTGAAGAAGAGATAGTTCGTGCCAGACGCAGTGGACAAGTAAAGACCGTAGAAACAATGGAAACCTTGTTAGCAAGTTACGAAATGGAAGACTATTATCAAAGGTCCCGACGGCAAGGTGAATATTACAACAATAGAAGGGAAGAAACAAATCAAGAGTCGCGTCCAGGAACAAATCGATTTAACAATAATAATTATCACCGAAGGGTGAATGACCAATTTATGAACAATCGTTATCGCAACAATTATTACCCAAGTAATCACTATACTAATCATGAGAATAACAGATACAGAACAGGCCGCAGGAATTTGGACAATGGGAGAGAGTATTGGAACAATAATCGTGCCAACAACGACCAACGAAATCAACCCAGTAATCGAAGTCGAGAGGAGGATCTGCCTAGACACCAAGAAACCCATAGAGATTTTAGACCCGATGATGGCAACACAGGAACCACTGCGAGGGACGATCGTCCGCAGGATAGGATGGAAAACTAAGTACAGCAGTGGAAGTATCTAGTAACCCCTCGCTGCTGTATGGTAAAAGTGAACTAATGTTGTTTAATAGGAGTACTTAATCAGTGATAAAGTTTGTATTTATATTAAATTTGTCTTTAGACAATCAAGTATAGTTACCTGTGTTAGGCATTATACTAAGTTTTAAGTATTGTCTAAAATTAAATAATGAAGTTGTTCTAATTAATGTTTGGAAACTTGGCCAGGATGGTTTAAGGTTTGACAAGTAATTCTGATAATTATATTGTAAACTAATGAAGGGTTCCAGGACGAGTTAATTAATGTAATAATGTTAAATAATGTTAATTAATTATTAATTAATAAATAATGTAATAAAGTAAAAACCAGGAAATTAAAATTAATGTAAATAACCATTAACCAATAATTAATTGTACAGTAGGTCAGGTAAAGAAAATTAAGTTAAAAAGCTAAACAATATTATAACAGTTGTAAGAAAACCTATAGGCCTAAATTTAATATTTGTTGTAATATATCAAACAAATTGATAATTACTTGAATTTATTCTAAGGTTACTGTTTACTGTTTACTGTCTAAAGTTTCTTCGGGCGCCATCTTGTTACCAACTGTAAGGAAAAATTACCAAGGTTCGAATCAGCGAACCGGGAAGTGTAGAACTGGTTATTTAAGAAATACAACTGAATTACCATCACAACTATTTAATTTATTTTCACATTAAATATGGTTTTATAAAAGAAAACATGAAAATATAGCCCATAACCTAATTTCAACTGTTATATAGACAAGTGTTCCCCTTCCCTTCTCCTACCTTTTGCGATCTTATAGAAAAACAATAACAACATTTATTCTGCATGGTTCTCTCTTTAGAATAGAAATCAATAACTATTATAAACCTAGGATTAGTTTTGAAAGCGGAAACCAGCACTTCTTACTTTACTATATAATTAAACAAAACCCCCACACTCGCTCACATACTACCCATTTTAAAATTTTCCCCTTAAACTCCCATTTTATTTAATTTGCCCCATCTGTTTTGGATTTCTGAAAAATATAATAAATTTTGATAATGCTGTGTATATCCAGGTAAAACTTATCTGCCTCGAGTCCGAATTCTAGTCCAGACGACGTCACATCGCTTTCCGTGCGCACTTTCACTTTATTTCATATTTACCGAATTGTATATTGTAAAGAAAACTGTTAATCACATTTTTTAATAAGAAATTTTGATTTTAAGTCATATTTTGAAATATATTATTCACATTTTTTAAGGTGCGGGCCCGCAAATTACGTTCTGGAACTTTTAGGTACCACTCGCGCGAGCATTGAATTCAGACTGGGAATAGGCCACCGGCACTATTTTGTGAAGCGGCCGTGATTGGATGATCAATTCTTATTGTTTTATGTTTGTATCACTACGCCAGCAGACTGTTTTTGTTATATAACTGCATTCCACCATTAGGCTAGGCTCTGACGTAATATGGTCTGATGTTCATTACATAATTTGTTTATGCTGTTTGTATGTCCTTGAAGCTGCCCTTGGCACAGTTTTGTCGGTTGTTTCACTCGTTTTATAAAATATTACTGAATAATGGTCACGTATAATGTCAACAGCAGTGCTGCCACTGTCACTTCCATCGCAACTACTGAAATTACCTTTCGTTTATACGTTTTGTCCCAATTATTGTAAAAAATGTTATTTGTTTTATAAAAAATATACAAACTGCTTTATTACCCCAAAAATAGGCCCGTTACATTGTGAAAGGAAATTAATACCTTTTTAAGAAGCCCAGTCCAATGAAACTATAGTAAAACATATACTGTTTAAGAAGGAAGGTTAGGTGAGAATTTTAGGTAATTTAGTATTATTCCAAGCGTGGAGTATTTTATTGAAAAAGAGTAGTAATATTCTATAATTCTGGCTCTAGGATATCTAATTTCATCCAGTGACAGAAAAAGTGGTTGTTAAGGCAACTGAAATGTACAAGAGTTGTTGATATTGAATTATTCGTTCCTATTGTTACATGCTAATGAGTTGAGATGGGCACACATTTAAGAAAAATGAATGATAAAATTTGAAGAAAATATAAATCTAAATTAAAAACCTAATTCTATAAAACTACTGATGAGTAATAAAACCAATTAGACTTCCAAATTATAACTGAATACCTCTAAAAGAATTGAAAACTCCTCACTTCATTCACCAGAATAATTCCGCTGGATTCGGTATTAAACCTATTTCCCATGTAATCAAAAGACTAGTTGAGAGAAGTAAAGGCCGAAACTAACGGAATTATTAAGAAGACCTCGTTTTGCTGAGTTAACCATCGCCTTCAAGAAAAGCTAGAATCCTATTCTTATTCCAACGTGACTGGCAACTATAAAGATCATAAGAGAAGAACGGCAGTCAGAAGAGTTCCTGAGAGCTTCCCTGTATACTCCACCATCAATTTTATTAAGGGCCAGAACACTTTTTACTGGATGAACGTGATTTAAGTCGAGCATCTTCAACTGTTTACAGACGCCCAAGGCCAGTTTGAGTTTCATCAACGCGGTAAAAAACAACTTATTTTTAAATTCAATATATTTAGAGTTAATATCCTTATGTAATACTTGAGTAACCTTAATTTTGCATTTTACCTGGCCTTACTAATGGTTAAAAGAATCTTACGAACCCTGGGATAAGAAATATTTATTGTTATATTTAATTTGTATAAGTCAAAGGAACTTGATCAATTGACAATCGATATATTTTTGTATAATCGATTCGATAATATTATTATTTTTGAGATAACGTTTATTGTGAAATAAAGTATAAAATTAATAAAGGATCTTTATTGTATGAGATAATGTTTTATGTTTTTACTGAATGGGTAAATATGTTGTGGGTGGAATAATTTACAATAAAAGGTTGATTAAAATCCGATGAACGGCTAACCTAGAAGCAAGCTTATTACAGATAACAGTGCTAATTGTTAACAGCTGGTGGAACGGGAGATTGCCGAACTAGCGTGTTTTCAGTACCAAATTTGAATAGAATTCTCTAATATCGAGGGACTAGGGTTGACAAGAATACTCAATACATTCAGTCAATACACTATATATATATATAGTTGATATTGCCCAAATATTGAATACTAAGTTAAACCTATATAGTAGTACGATTATAAGTTAAAAGAACATAATCATAACTATATTTACTTAATAATATATTTTCAGGAGGTTTCATCGGTAACAACCTAATGGATACATGCATTAATGACATATTGATAAAAAAAAGATAACACATTTTAATTGTTACAAATTGCCACCTTCAACGTGTTACTTGACGTTGATACACGGGAGTCTCATATAAGTAAATAAAACACCTTAACACGTTTTATTTCAAATTGGCGCTCAACGAGTGGGCTTTAGTTAAGTAAAAAATCATATTAATTATTACTTAACTTGAGCAGGCAACCATTAGAGGCACAGGAATGCATACGAGAGGTGTTACTAAAAGGATGGAGAAGGAGCAAGAAACAGAAGAAGATAGGCGGGAAGAAGAAACAGAGGTAGGTACAGATACTGAAATGGAACAACAGGCAAGCAATAAAGAGGATACCCAAGGGGACCAACCAGATAAAGAGGAAGCCAGGGGAGGATTAAATTGGGAAAAATTAATGGAATTAATGAGTAGCATGAAGAAGGATAATAAGGAATTAATGAGTAGTATGAAGGAGGATAATAAACAAACTAATGAGAGTTTAAGACAAACTAACGAAAAAATAGACAGTATCAAAGAAGATAATAGACAAACTAACGAAAAAATGACAGTATCAAAGAAGATAATAGACAAACTATAGAAAAAATAGACAGTATTAACGAAAACTCAAAGAAAAAAAATGAAGTTTTGAGTGAGAATTTAATCAAATTAATGAATGAGAAGTTTGACAAAAATAAAGAGGAGAATGGTGAGAATAACCGGCTGATAAATGAAGGTTTGAACCAAATTAATGAAAGGTTTGACAGGAATGATGAGAGATTAAAGCAGATTCAGGAAAATAATAAACAAATAGATGAGAAAATTGAAAACAGTAATAAGGAGTTGCGGCAGATTATAAATGAACAGAACCAAGCGTTGAGGGAAGTTATCAATGAAAGGGTTGCAAATGTCAATGAAACACTCAATAAAAGGGTAGATAATAATGAGGCGGAAGTAAGACAGCAAATAACTGAAATTAAGGGGGGTCTGGAAAAGACAGATGAAACCATAGTACAACTTGAAATGGAAGTAGAGGCCAAAATTAATCATGGGGAAAATACCAACAAAACTATGATAAATCAAGTACAATTAGAAACACAAGAGAAATTGGACGGGGTGCAAATTAATATAGCTGGGAGAATTGAATTGGTAAATAATGAAATGACACAAATAAAAACCCAAGTAGTTCAAAATAAAGAGACTATAGAAAATATAAAAAATCAGGAAATAAGTAATATAAAGGAATCAATAGAGATTTTACAAAATCGACCAATGTATCTAGCGCATCACATAGCCCCTGAGCATAAAGACAATATCAATTTTAAAATTTATAGGGGAAATCCCATAGAATTCCTGGAGAGAATAGACGAATGGTTTAACCGAATTAAAGTAACTCGATGGAATGTAATAAAAAGTTATTTAGATGAATGTTTCAAAAGTATAAATGATAATTGGTGGTCAGCTGTCCGGAATGAACTTAGTGATTATGAGGAATTTAAAAGGACTTTTAAGTCAAAATACTGGTCAGATTCTGTACAGAACATGATAAGAGATAACATTACTAACGGGAGATTTAATTTTAATCAAGAGCAGTCACCAACTACTTACTTTTTAGGAAAGGTATGTTTAGCGCGTCATTTGGAACCGCGGGTACCAGAGGAGTAAATTGGTAAATAAATTGTCTTACCATTTTGAAGAAGAGATAGTTCGTGCCAGACGCAGTGGACAAGTAAAGACCGTAGAAACAATGGAAACCTTGTTAGCAAGTTACGAAATGGAAGACTATTATCAAAGGTCCCGACGGCAAGGTGAATATTACAACAATAGAAGGGAAGAAACAAATCAAGAGTCGCGTCCAGGAACAAATCGATTTAACAATAATAATTATCACCGAAGGGTAAATGACCAATTTATGAACAATCGTTATCGCAACAATTATTACCCAAGTAATCACTATACTAATCATGAGAATAACAGATACAGAACAGGCCGCAGGAATTTGGACAATGGGAGAGAGTATTGGAACAATAATCGTGCCAACAACGACCAACGAAATCAACCCAGTAATCGAAGTCGAGAGGAGGATCTGCCTAGACACCAAGAAACCCATAGAGATTTTAGACCCGATGATGGCAACACAGGAACCACTGCGAGGGACGATCGTCCGCAGGATAGGATGGAAAACTAAGTACAGCAGTGGAAGTATCTAGTAACCCCTCGCTGCTGTATGGTAAGAGTGAACTAATGTTGTTTAATAGGAGTACTTAATCAGTGATAATGTTTGTATTTATATTAAATTTGCCTTTAGACAATCAAGTATAGTTACCTGTGTTAGGCATTATACTAAGTTTTAAGTATTGTCTAAAATTAAATAATGAAGTTGTTCTAATTAATGTTTGGAAACTTGGCCAGGATGGTTTAAGGTTTGACAAGTAATTCTGATAATTATATTGTAAACTAATGAAGGGTTCCAGGACGAGTTAATTAATGTAATAATGTTAAATAATGTTAATTAATTATTAATTAATAAATAATGTAATAAAGTAAAAACCAGGAAATTAAAATTAATGTAAATAACCATTAACCAATAATTAATTGTACAGTAGGTCAGGTAAAGAAAATTAAGTTAAAAAACTAAACAATATTATAACAGTTGTAAGAAAACCTATAGGCCTAAATTTAATATTTGTTCTAATATATCAAACAAATTGATAATTACTTGAATTTATTCTAAGGTTACTGTTTACTGTTTACTGTCTAAAGTTTCTTCGGGCGCCATCTTGTTACCAACTGTAAGGAAAAATTACCAAGGTTCGAATCAGCGAACCGGGAAGTGTAGAACTGGTTATTTAAGAAATACAACTGAATTACCATCACAACTATTTTAATTTATTTTCACATTAAATATGGTTTTATAAAAGAAAACATGAAAATATAGCCCATAACCTAATTTCAACTGTTATATAGACAAGTGTTCCCCTTCCCTTCTCCTACCTTTTGCGATCTTATAGAAAAACAATAACAACATTTATTCTGCATGGTTCTCTCTTTAGAATAGAAATCAATAACTATTATAAACCTAGGATTAGTTTTGAAAGCGGAAACCAGCACTTCTTACTTTACTATATAATTAAACAAAACCCCCACACTCGCTCACATACTACCCATTTTAAAATTTTCCCCTTAAACTCCCATTTTATTTAATTTGCCCCATCTGTTTTGGATTTCTGAAAGATATAATAAATTTTGATAATGCTGTGTATATCCAGGTAAAACTTATCTGCCTCGAGTCCGAATTCTAGTCCAGATGACGTCACATCGCTTTCCGTGCGCACTTTCACTTTATTTCATATTTACCGAATTGTATATTGTAAAGAAAACTGTTAATCACATTTTTTAATAAGAAATTTTGATTTTAAGTCATATTTTGAAATATATTATTCACATTTTTTAAGGCGCGGGCCCACAAATTACGTTCCGGAACTTTTAGGTACCACTCGCGCGAGCGTTGAATTCAGACTGGGAATAGGCCACCGGCACTATTTTGTGAAGCGGCCGTGATTGGATGATCAATTCTTATTGTTTTATGTTTGTATCACTACGCCAGCAGACTGTTTTTGTTATATAACTGCATTCCACCGTTAGGCTAGGCTCTGACGTAATATGGTCTGATGTTCATTAATAATTTGTTTATGCTGTTTGTATGTCCTTGAAGCTACCCTTGGCACAGTTTTGTCTGTTGTTTCACTCGTTTTATAAAATATTACTGAATAATGGTCACGTATAATGTCAACAGCAGTGCTGCCACTGTCACTTCCATCGCAACTACTGAAATTACCTTTCGTTTATACGTTTTGTCCCAATTATTGTAAAAAATGTTATTTGTTTTATAAAAAATATACAAACTGCTTTATTACCCCAAAAATAGGCCCGTTACATTGTGAAAGGAAATTAATACCTTTTTAAGAAGCCCAGTCCAATGAAACTATAGTAAAACATATACTGTTTAAGAAGGAAGGTTAGGTGAGAATTTTAGGTAATTTAGTATTATTCCAAGCGTGGAGTATTTTATTGAAAAAGAGTAGTAATATTCTATAATTCTGGCTCTAGGATATCTAATTTCATCCAGTGACAGAAAAAGTGGTTGTTAAGGCAACTGAAATGTACAAGAGTTGTTGATATTGAATTATTCGTTCCTATTGTTACATGCTAATGAGTTGAGATGGGCACACATTTAAGAAAAATGAACGATAAAATTTGAAGAAAATATAAATCTAAATTAAAAAACCTAATTCTATAAAACTACTGATGAGTAATAAAACCAATTAGACTTCCAAATTATAACTGAATACCTCTAAAAGAATTGAAAACTCCTCACTTCATTCACCAGAATAATTCCACTGGATTCGGTATTAAACCTATTTCCCATGTAATCAGAAGACTAGTTGAGAGAAGTAAAGGCCGAAACTAACGGAATTATTAAGAAGACCTCGTTTTGCTGAGTTAACCATCGCCTTCAAGAAAAGCTAGAATCCTATTCTTATTCCAACGTGACTGGCAACTATAAAGATCATAAGAGAAGAACGGCAGTCAGAAGAGTTCCTGAGAGCTTCCCTGTATACTCCACCATCAATTTTATTAAGGGCCAGAACACTTTTGACTGGATGAACGTGATTGAAGTCGAGCATCTTCAACTGTTTACAGACGCCCAAGGCCAGTTTGAGTTTCATCAACGCGGTAAAAAAACAACTTATTTTTAAATTCAATATATTTAGAGTTAATATCCTTATGTAATACTTGAGTAACCTTAATTTTGCATTTTACCTGGCCTTACTAATGGTTAAAAGAATCTTACGAACCCTGGGATAAGAAATATTTATTGTTATATTTAATTTGTATAAGTCAAAGGAACTTGATCAATTGACAATCGATATATTTTTGTATAATCGATTCGATAATATTATTATTTTTGAGATAACGTTTATTGTGAAATAAAGTATAAAATTAATAAAGGATCTTTATTGTATGAGATAATGTTTTATGTTTTTACTGAATAGGTACTATATGTTGTGGGTGGAATAATTTACAATAAAAGGTTGATTAAAATCCGATGAACGGCTAACCTAGAAGCAAGCTTATTACAGATAACAGTGCTAATTGTTAACAGTTGGTGGAACGGGAGATTGCCGAACTAGCGTGTTTTCAGTACCAAATTTGAATAGAATTCTCTAATATCGAGGGACTAGGGTTGACAAGAATACTCAATACATTCAGTCAATACACTATATATATAGTTGATATTGCCCAAATATTGAATACTAAGTTAAACCTATATAGTAGTACGATTATAAGTTAAAAGAACATAATCATAACTATATTTACTTAATAATATATTTTCAGGAGGTTTCATCGGTAACAACCTAATGGATACATGCATTAATGACATATTGATAAAAAAAAATAACACATTTTAATTGTTACAAATTGCCACCTTCAACGTGTTACTTGACGTTGATACACGGGAGTCTCATATGAGTAAATAAAACACCTTAACACGTTTTATTTCAAATTGGCGCTCAACGAGTGGGCTTTAGTTAAGTAAAAAATCATATTAATTATTACTTAACTTGAGCAGGCAACCATTAGAGGCACAGGAATGCATACGAGAGGCGTTACTAAAAGGATGGAGAAGGAGCAAGAAATAGAAGAAGATAGGCGGGAAGAAGAAACAGAGGTAGGTACAGATACTGAAATGGAACAACAGGCAAGCAATAAAGAGGATACCCAAGGGGACCAACCAGATAAAGAGGAAGCCAGGGGAGGATTAAATTGGGAAAAATTAGTGGAATTAATGAGTAGCATGAAGAAGGATAATAAGGAATTAATGAGTAGTATGAAGGAGGATAATAAACAAACTAATGAGAGTTTAAGACAAACTAACGAAAAAGTAGACAGTATCAAAGAAGATAATAGACAAACTAACGAAAAAATAGACAGTATCAAAGAAGATAATAGACAAACTAACGAAAAAATAGACAGTATTAACGAAAACTCAAAGAAACAAAATGAAATTTTGAGTGAGAATTTAATCAAATTAATGAATGAGAAGTTTGACAAAAATAAAGAGGAGAATGATGAGAATAACCGGCTGATAAATGAATGTTTGAACCAAATTAATGAAAGGTTTGACAGGAATGATGAGAGATTAAAGCAGATTCAGGAAAATAATAAACAAATACATGAGAAATTTGAAAACAGTAATAAGGAGTTGCGGTAGATTATAAATGAACAGAACCAAGCGTTGAGGGAAGTTATCAATGAAAAGGTTGCAAATGTCAATGAAACACTCAATAAAAGGGTAGATAATAATGAGGCGGAAGTAAGACAGCAAATAACTGAAATTAAGGGGGGTCTGGAAAAGACAGATGAAACCATAGTACAACTTGCAATGGAAGTAGAGGCCAAAATTAATCATGGGGAAAATACCAACAAAACTATGATAAATCAAGTACAATTAGAAACACAAGAGAAATTGGACGGGGTGCAAATTAATATAGCTGGGAGAATTGAATTGGTAAATAATGAAATGACACAAATAAAAACCCAAGTAGTTCAAAATAAAGAGACTATAGAAAATATAAAAAATCAGGAAATAAGTAATATAAAGGAATCAATAGAGATTTTACAAAATCGACCAATGTATCTAGCGCATCACATAGCCCCTGAGCATAAAGACAATATCAATTTTAAAATTTATAGGGGAAATCCCATAGAATTCCTGGAGAGAATAGACGAATGGTTTAACCGAATTAAAGTAACTCGATGGAATGTAATAAAAAGTTATTTAGATGAATGTTTCAAAAGTATAAATGATAATTGGTGGTCAGCTGTCCGGAATGAACTTAGTGATTATGAGGAATTTAAAAGGACTTTTAAGTCAAAATACTGGTCAGATTCTGTACAGAACATGATTAGAGATAACATTACTAACGGGAGATTTAATTTTAATCAAGAGCAGTCACCAACTACTTACTTTTTAGGAAAGGTATGTTTAGCGCGTCATTTGGAACCGCGGGTACCAGAGGAGTAAATTGGTAAATAAATTGTCTTACCATTTTGAAGAAGAGATAGTTCGTGCCAGACGCAGTGGACAAGTAAAGACCGTAGAAACAATGGAAACCTTGTTAGCAAGTTACGAAATGGAAGACTATTATCAAAGGTCCCGACGGCAAGGTGAATATTACAACAATAGAAGGGAAGAAACAAATCAAGAGTCGCGTCCAGGAACAAATCGATTTAACAATAATAATTATCACCGAAGGGTAAATGACCAATTTATGAACAATCGTTATCGCAACAATTATTACCCAAGTAATCACTATACTAATCATGAGAATAACAGATACAGAACAGGCCGCAGGAATTTGGACAATGGGAGAGAGTATTGGAACAATAATCATGCCAACAACGACCAACGAAATCAACCCAGTAATCGAAGTCGAGAGGAGGATCTGCCTAGACACCAAGAAACCTATAGAGATTTTAGACCCGATGATGGCAACACAGGAACCACTGCGAGGGACGATCGTCCGCAGGATAGGATGGAAAACTAAGTACAGCAGTGGAAGTATCTAGTAACCCCTCGCTGCTGGGATTGGAAGGGTATGTACAAAAGCATAAGGAAAACAAACAAATTATAAAAATTACAAGGAACAATTATTTAAAGGACATATGAAATGATTTAACGGAAGAAGTGTTACCGTCAGAGAATAAAACTGACAGTCAAATTATATGCATTATGGCAGAATTGCAGGGAGTTATGACAGAGTTAGTGATTGATACTGGCGTGAACGTGTCGCTACTGGACAAGGTAGAACATAATCAAATAAGGGACAAGTATAAGAAAAATATACCAACATTACCAGTTAACAACATGGTTATTATAGGTGCTACTGGCAGACCAAATAAAACAATACGGCAGCAAGTAATGATGGAAGTATCTAGTGAAGGTAAAACTATTCCTATGGTATTTATGGTAGCTCAAGGACTACCATTTAAAGCAATGCTAGGGTGTGATACGCTGCGGCGCCACTCAGCTATTATTAATATGGGCAGAGGAAAAATAACCCTGTACCATGAAAATGGAGAATGGTCAAGTGAAATAGTGGATCATAAAAATGCCACTCACCAAAGACATTCTTTTACTTTAATGCATGATGATGAAATGGAATATAGAGCACCTTTTGAGGAATTAACCTGTACTAATGAGAATGAATGGAAGGAAAAATTGCAAGAGATTTATTTGTTTAAAACTGTCAATAATAATAATAGAGTAACACCTGAACAAAAGAATCAATTAATAAAGATTTATAACAGATATAAAAAGGTATTTTTGGATTTGCCAGGGAAAGCCAGGAATTTTATTTGTGAAGTGTCATTTAAACAACCCATTAATTTTAACCATAAATCATATCCTATACCCCAATCCCTAAAACCAGCAGTGAGAAGGGAAATACAGAGTATGATGGAACAGGACATAATTGAATATAGTTCATCACCATACACCAGCCCTATAGTAGCTATAAAGAAGAAGGATGGTACTGTACGTTTATGTTTGGACGCCAGGGAAATAAATAAAAATATAATCAATGATAGAACCTCACCAGGGGAAATTGAAGAGTTAATGAAGAAATTTAAGAATTGCAAATATATGAGCATTTGGGATGCTGTTTGTGGATACTGGCAGGTGGAGTTACATCCCAACAGTAGGAATTATGTTGCCTTTATATTTGAAGGTAGAAATTATCATTTTAAACGTCTTCCTTTTGGGTTAGTAAACTCTGTGGCGGTTTTTATTAAGTGCATGGACCAGGTTCTGGGTGAAGAAGTGTTAGCCTTCACAACAGTATATGTAGACGATATATTAGTAACTTCAACCACAAGGGAGGAACATTGCCGACGTGTGGAAATGGTGTTAAGCAAGTTAGAAAAGAGCAACATTACATTGAAATTGAATAAGTCAAAATTATTAACCAATCAATTACAATTCTTAGGGTTCATACTCTCTGAAAATGGAATATCAACATCGTGGAAGCTATTCAAAACTTCCTCAAACCTAAAAACATTAGACAGCTGCAATCATTCCTAGGAGTGTGCAACTATTACAGGAAATTCCAAAGGAATTATTCCCAATTAACAGCAAGATTTAAACACTTGCTGTCATCTAAACATAAATGGAAGTGGAAGGAGGAAGATGATGAGACATTCATTTTAATTAAAGAGAAATTTTTACAAAATATCATCCTGCACCATCCTGATTTTGATAAACAATTTTTTATAAATTGTGACGCCAGTGATGTGAGCCTGGGTGCTGTGCTATATCAGGAAGATCCAGAAGGAGACCACCAAGTAATAAGTTTTGCCAGTCGAGTCCTAAATCAATGTGAAAGAAATTACAGTGTCACGGAAAAAGAATTATTGAGTATTGTATTTGCATGCAATAAATTCCGCACATATGTATTGGGTTATCTTTTAACAGTACGGTCTGACCACAAATCCATATCATTTATACAAAGATGCAAACTAAACCACGGTAGATTAACTCGTTGGATATTGGCTCTCCAGGAATACAACATAACATGGGAATATGTGCCAGGAAAACAGAACACTGTCGCCGACGCTCTATCTAGGGTAAACCTGGAAGATGGTACTTTTGAAATTGAAAGAGAGGATGTTGGAAAAATATACCTTGTAATATCAGCTAGAGAAGAATTAGTAGAAGTGCTAACCAAAATTCAGGAAGAACAAGCAAAGGATCAAAAATTGTCCACTGTACAAGAACGTCTCAGCAGTAATGATACTATAATTATGCAATATTATCAAAATTATAAAGGATTAATCTTCATAAAGTCTCCTGTTGAAAAGAATAAATGGAAATTATACATTCCCAAATCTACAGAACCATTAATAATAAAAATTTACCATCAAATGTATGGACACATGGGTTCCACCAAGGTAGTGAAGGCACTAGAGGAGCATGTATATATTAAGGGTTTGAATAAGAAGGTAAGGGAATTAATAAAACGATGTGGAATATGTCAAAGGGTTAAAGTAAACAATGAACGAAAGGAGGGAGCTTTAATAACTATTACTTCAGAAAGAAAATTGGAAAAAACGTTTCTTGACATTTGCGGACCTTTCCCACGTAGTGGAGGCAGGCACCGATATAAATATATTGTCATCATCTTGGACCATTTCACACGTTATACGAAGTTGTATCCCATCAGCAAGGCATCCACCAATGTTATCATCAAAGTCATCGCAGAAAAGTACATTATAGACGTGGGCACTCCATATTCCATAATAACGGACCATGGAACCCAGTTCAAGGGTCGAAGATGGAAGTTAGAGATGTCAATTCGAGGAATTAAAACATACAAAACTTCAATTTATTATCCTAGTAGTAATCCAGCAGAAAGGGTACTCAGAGAGGTAGGACGAGTACTTCGTACTTATTGTTATGACAATCATAGGAAATGGAGTGAATTCTTACATGAAACTGAAACCTTTTTAAATATTGCTCATCACGAAACCATTGGTGTTACACCATACCAGATGATGTTTTCAAAACCACCACCTCGAGAAATTATCAATTTAATACCATTCCCTGAAGGACCTGAAGAAGAATTTGACTTTACCCATGTGTATAATAGGCTACTCCACAAACTGGAAACCCGAAGAAAAAAACAGGACGCTACCCGGAAAAACATTATTAAATACACCATCGGAGAAAAAATTTTGATAAGAAATCGTCAGCAACCAAGCAGTTTCGAAGGAATAGCAAAGAAATTGTTGCTACTATATGTTGGACCTTTTATAATAAGCCAGGACAATCAGAACAATACTTACGTGGTATTGGACCCCGCAAATAATAGGGTGAAAGGTACATACAACCAGTCTGAAATAAAAAAGTATTATGAATAAGAGAACCAATTGGTCAGATACGAGTTATGAGTTTATTTTTTTACTAAACTTTGTTAAGACAAAATAAACTTCTTTCGAAGGGGCGGGGGTGTTATGTAACGTAACAGAGTTGAGGTCCCCAACGTTACATAAAAAATTGAATTAACTATGGTCAAGGACCATACCCCGAATTAAGGTTGCTCAGTAATCAATGCATCTGAGAAGTACCTCAAATCAAAAGATGCAATAATTAACGTTGAATATAAAATACTATACCAATTAATGGTTAATATAATAAATTGTACTTGTGTTTTATACTGTAGCATGTTTGTGTTCACAGAATATTTATGTTATGTTTTGAGTATGGTAAGAGTGAACTAATGTTGTTTAATAGGAATACTTAATCAGTGATAATGTTTGTATTTATATTAAATTTGTCTTTAGACAATCAAGTATAGTTACCTGTGTTAGGCATTATACTAAGTTTTAAGTATTGTCTAAAATTAAATAATGAAGTTGTTCTAATTAATGTTTGGAAACTTGGCCAGGAGGGCAATCAGTGTTTAAGGTTTGACAAGTAATTCTGATAATTATATTGTAAACTAATGAAGGGTTCCAGGACGAGTTAATTAATGTAATAAAGTAAAAACCAGGAAATTAAAATTAATGTAAATAACCATTAACCAATAATTAATTGTACAGTAGGTCAGGTAAAGAAAATTAAGTTAAAAAACTAAACAATATTATAACAGTTGTAAGAAAACCTATAGGCCTAAATTTAATATTTGTGAAGGAAATTAATACCTTTTTAAGAAGCCCAGTCCAATGAAACTATAGTAAAACAGTAAAACAAATAGTCAACAAAGCCAAACACATTATGACACATAAACAAAAGCCCTACATGAAACAAATCCGACCATCAGCACCTACACTCCAAGCGCTTCCCAAAATCCATAAAGAAGACATTCCGATCCGCCCCATTATCAACTACCGTAATGCCCCTGCACACAAACTGGCAAAATATCTAGACAAAATTATTAGACAACACACACAAATAGACAACAACATTGCAGTAAAAAACAACACTGACCTAGTAACAAAAATAAAAGACATACACATCCCCCATAACGCCACATTAGCCTCCTTTGACATTAAAAACCTGTACACAAACATCCCCATCTCTGAAACAATCACCATCCTACAAAACAAACTCAAACAGAACAACACACCAGACGAACTTATCAATGAAATAACAGAAACTCTGAACATTATCACAAAACAAAACTACTTTACTTATAACAATAAATACTACACACAGAACGATGGCCTACCCATGGGCTCCCCCATATCCAGCATTCTAGCAGAAGTCTTCCTCCAACACTTAGAAAAAACAAAAATACTCACAAACAATGACAGACACTCACATAAAATACTATATTGGCACAGATACGTTGATGACATTCTAATACTATACAGGGGAAACAAAAGACAATGTGAACAGTTACTAACGCACATAAACAAAATACATAAAAACATAACCTTCACTGCCGAATACGAACACAACAATACCATAAACTTCTTAGACCTCTCCATCACAAAACTAGAACACAGGCACAGATTCAGTATATACAGAAAACCAACTACAACTGACACACTAATACACAACACCTCCAATCACCCAATACAACACAAACTAGCTGCTTTTAGAACCATGATACATAGACTTAACAACATCCCCTTAGATGAAATAGACTACAAAGACGAACTAAACACGATAAAATATCTAGCAGAATCTAATGGTTATGACAGAACAATAGTCAGTAAACTCCTACACAAAACACAAAACAAACAACAGACAAAGACAGAAAACAACAAATTCATAACACTAACATACATCAACAAACAAACAGAAAAAATTGCCCACAAATTCAAAAAAGCAGGATACAGAATCGCTTACAAAACTACTAACAAAACAGAACACACACTATCAAAACGCATGCCCAAAGCACAAAACAAATTCGATCTACCCGGTGTATATAAACTAAATTGTTCAAATTGCAGTAAATTCTACATAGGCCAGACAGGACGTAGCTTCAAACAGAGATACATTGAACACACAAAAGCACTCCACACCACTACAGAATCTACCTTCGCAAACCACCTCATTGAAGCAAACCACACATATAAAAACATCGACAATAACATGAACATACTACACGTACACACAAAAGGCCGAAAACTAGACACTCTAGAACAATTAGAAATATACAAACACACAAAAACAAATAAAAACGACATCCTAAACGAACAGACACAATTCAAATCGCACGCATTATTCGAACACATCTCACCACACACACACAGCTTCAATCTTTCGAAACACTTTCTCGTCGCCAACAACAAGACGAGCAGCGCTACTAACGACAGCCTCTGATGAAGCCTTCCATAGGTGAAAGCCGGTTTAGGCTGTAAGGTAAAACTTTACGTTTTTACTTTTAAAAAACTTTGTGTTCCGAGTCGTCAATATTATAGTGATATTTAGTATAGTAAAACATATACTGTTTAAGAAGGAAGGTTAGGTGAGAATTTTAGGTAATTTAGTATTATTCCAAGCATGGAGTATTTTATTGAAAAAGAGTAGTAATATTCTATAATTCTGGCTCTAGGATATCTAATTTCATCCAATGACAGAAAAAGTGGTTGTTAAGGCAACTGAACTGTACAAGAGTTGTTGATATTGAATTATTCGTTCCTATTGTTACATGCTAATGAGTTGAGATGGGCAGACACATTTAAGAAAAATGAATGATAAAATTTGAAGAAAATATAAATCTAAATTAAAAAACCTAATTCTATAAAACTACTGATGAGTAATAAAACCAATTAGACTTCCAAATTATAACTGAATACCTCTAAAAGAATTGAAAACTCCTCACTTCATTCACCAAAATAATTCCGCTGGATTCGGTATTAAACCTATTTCCCATGTAATCAGAAGACTAGTTGAGAGAAGTAAAGGCCGAAACTAACGGAATTATTAAGAAGACCTCGTTTTGGTGAGTTAACCATCTCCTTCAAGAAAAGCTAGAATCCTATTCTTATTCCAACGTGACTGGCAACTATAAAGATCATAAGAGAAGAACGGCAGTCAGAAGAGTTCCTGAGAGCTTCCCTGTATACTCCACCATCAATTTTATTAAGGGCCAGAACACTTTTTACTGGATGAACGTGATTTAAGTCGAGCATCTTCAACTGTTTACAGACGCCCAAGGCCAGTTTGAGTTTCGTCAACGTGGTAAAAAACAACTTATTTTTAAATTCAATATATTTAGAGTTAATATCCTTATGTAATACTTGAGTAACCTTAATTTTGCATTTTACCTGGCCTTACTAATGGTTAAAAGAATCTTACGAACCCTGGGATAAGAAATATTTATTGTTATATTTAATTTGTATAAGTCAAAGGAACTTGATCAATTGACAATCGATATATTTTTGTATAATCGATTCGATAATATTATTATTTTTGAGATAACGTTTATTGTAAAATAACGTATAAAATTAATAAAGGATCTTTATTGTATGAGATAATGTTTTATGTTTTTACTGAATAGGTACTATATGTTGTGGGTGGAATAATTTACAATAAAAGGTTGATTAAAATCCGATGAACGGCTAACCTAGAAGCAAGCTTATTACAGATAACAGTGCTAATTGTTAACAGCTGGTGGAACGGGAGATTGCCGAACTAGCGTGTTTTCAGTACCAAATTTGAATAGAATTCTCTAATATCGAGGGACTAGGGTTGACAAGAATACTCAATACATTCAGTCAATACACTATATATATAGTTGATATTGCCCAAATATTGAATACTAAGTTAAACGTATATAGTAGTACAATTATAAGTTAAAAGAACATAATCATAACTATATTTACTTAATAACATATTTTCAGGAGGTTTCATCGGTAACAACCTAATGGATACATGCATTGACATATTGATAAAAAAAAGATAACACATTTTAATTGTTACAAATTGCCACCTTCAACGTGTTACTTGACGTTGATACACGGGAGTCTCATATAAGTAAATAAAACACCTTAACACGTTTTATATCAAAGTATATATTAGCATGTATGAAATTAAGAAATAAGGTAAGAATTAAGTTAAGAGAGTGTACTAAGTAGAATAAATTATTTTAGTGGGGAAAAATTTACAAGTAGACGATGCGAGAACTAAAATCAACCAATTTTCACTGGTTGTTGTAAACACAAGATGTAACTTTGAGTTGTTTTTAACATATAGTTATGTACTTATTATATAAACACATAAAAACGACATCCTAAATGAATAGACACAATTCAAATCACACGCATTATTCGAACATATCACACCCCACACACACAATATCGATCTTTCAAAAGTCGATACCATTGCTAACAACAAGACGGACAGTGCTCCCAGCAGCAGCCTCTGAAGAAGCTTTTTAAAAGTGAAAACTGGTTTAAGCTATAAGGTAAAACTTTTACGTTTTTACCCATAAAAAACTTTGTGTTCCAAGTCGGTAGAGAAATAATTATATTTAGTTATATAAAGAAATTTCAATTTATAATTCAGAGAATACTTATGAATAGTTATTCAATTATTTATAATTAATTCATAATTTATAATGAAATTTACAAAATTTTAATTTATGAACTAAATTAAAATGATTTAGGATATAAACTGAATCTTTAGATTATTATTTTCTAATTCTAAAATTGATAGCCCACATAGAATAATTCAAGAAAGCCAAAGACATTGCTTTTCTTGGGATATGGAGAATGGAGAAACCTAGGAAAAGATGGACAGATTAATATTTGAAAATTTTTGAAACAGTGTAGGCCTTTGCCTAATCCTTGTAGTCCAGAAGAATTAGAAATGTATTATTACTAATTATTAGGTCTACTATTTATTTATTTATTACAACTACAAATTTAAATAGTAGAAATTTATATTTATTTATTTATTATCATCAAACTATTTATTAATAAGACCATCTTGTTTTCATAATGAGCAAGGGGTCTGTTGGAAATAATGGCCTCTTTATCGCTTGAGAAGTACTATACAGAATCTTTTTATGGCATATCTTTTATTAAGGACATGATAAACTAAGTCAAATATATCCATGATTCAATTCTTAGAAAAGCCACACTAAGAAATTAACATTTTAGACTACATTTTTTTCAGTTTGATTGCACCCTAGCAAAGCACCATCCACAATGCCATTACATAATAAACAGTAGTATGTATCTTCAATATTCTGTGCATAATTCCACAAGTGTGCGAATATATGCAAAGTACAAAGTTGGTGTACACATCAATAAGGTTAGTATCACTGTGTTGTCAGGATTTGTAGTAAGTGAAACTATTCGTAGCTTGTAGCTAATGGGGGGACGGGGTTCAAGGCCCCTGCATGGTAGCAGCGCCCGGAGTGACTCCTCCGATGACTGCTAGTAGGTCATGCTCTCTCAAGGACTTTTGGAATACAAGGTCAAGTGGGTTGGATGGTATGCTCCTTTTGCAGTTGGGTAGGGGAGAGGATCTCAACAAGTGAGGTGCTCAGCCTAGCCAAAGTCTGGTAGGTTGTGTGCCCTGAAGCCAGCGGTGACGCATCCGAGTCACAGCGGAGAAACCTCCCGGTACATATGAGGACCGGTTGGCCAGCGCTGCTATCTCCGACGTGGCCCCACTGTCCGCGTAGCGGTGATCAGCACAGGCCTGTTGCGTATCCAAGGCGCCACTAGATACAAGCAGCAATTTATAGTGACAAGACCAATAATGGGAAAGACAAAATACAAAAATTATTTTCTTATGTATTTTTCTGTGTGTGCCCCTCTGGGTAGAAAGGAAATTGAATGTACGTAATTACATTAATTTTTTAACAAACTGTACAAGAAACCCTACAATTTGTCATGTTTATATACAGACACATTTTGACCTTTTAGGCACAGACACACAAACTTTTAATTATAACAACATATTACTGGAAGATTCTAATAAGAACAAAGGCAGATGGAGATATAGCAGTTTTGTTAATATCAAATTATAGAAGTAGGTCATTGTACCAAAAGAAGGGTCACAGGGCAGCTCTCTAAAATCCTGTGTGTACAACAAATAGTAAGTTTCCTTGTAAAGTTTTTTTGTTTCATTAGAGCAAATAATTTACATCAAGACTAATGGGCAAAGGTGTAATAAAAATTTGTGAAACAATATTTATAATTTGGTACAGTGCCCTGTAAATTATTTTAGTTTATTCTCATTTAAAATTAATAAACTAAATCACTATAAATATAATTAAACTATAATATAATATAATATTATCACTATTAATATAATTAAATCACTACCAGCTCGGAACACAATAAATTAATTATAATAATTAATAATAATAATAAAATAATTGTTTAAAATATTGTATTAATACAAAATATTGTATTGTTATTGATAGTCTCCATATTGATAACATAATCATTACATAACAACACTAACATAATGATATAATATAATTATAGTATAAAATAAATACATATTTTGCTGTTTTTGTGTGCACATGTATTCACATATTCATATTATGTATTTAAAAAAAATGTAATTATAATTGGGAAGAAAGAAGGAGTTGATGTCGTTAGCATTGTTGTTCATCATTTCATTTCAATAAGTTTGTTTTATTTAATGTTGGTCATCCTGATGATCCTTGGCAATAATAAAATCATATGCTAAGCTATTTAAATAAATAGATGGTTAGGGTCAATAGAGTTTTGCATCATTTATTTTCATTAGAATATAGTTTAGATTTAAGAAAACGTTAGGTTGGACATATTTCGATGCAGTTTATTTCATTTGTTATTTCGGTACTAGATTTAGTTACATTTAAAAAGGGCTGGAGCGGTGATTTTTTACGCCCTTGCCACTAACCATAGTAGTAGTGTTCCTGGTCGTAAATAGGATGATTCTTTATTGTAAACAATACGTAATTTATACGTATTAGAAAAGTAGTAGTTAATAACGCCTAATAAATTTTGGAAACTTGTTTAAATTTTATTCGAACATGCGCCATTTTATCATTAATTTTATTACGTCATATCCGGAAGTTACTCTTCGTTTTGGAGGGAGTGGGTGATTGTGATTGTGGTATTCTCCCGCCTAATAGTAAACGAAAAGGACTCTTGTAAACAGTTCGTGTGGAGTGACCTTATTTAATATTATGATTTAAAGAAGGATGTGTTAGTTTTGGTGTGTTTTAATTTAAGACTTCAAATTAACACTCGATAGTGAAGAGAAGTAGGTTATTTTCTGTTGTTGGAAATTGTATATCAAATTATTGTTAAATATGGCTTATCTAAACTAATGAATGATCTCAGCTTTCATAATTTCTGTTCGATTAGATTCAAAGTGATGGTAACTAGATGTGAAAATATAGTTTTGAAACGTTGGTGAATGGTGTGTTTGTTTTCTAGTGAAAATTGGGTAACCGAAAATTGTTCATTTTTTCTATTTTATGAATATACAAGTAATTCTATCTGAATTTTTACAGGTGAGTCCGTGAAGGGCATGCTAGTTGTCACATGAAAAAATAGATTTTTTGAATTTTGTTAAATTTACACAAAATTATTGTATTTTTTTAGACTTTACAGAAGAATATTGTGTGTGGAGAGGTTATGTTTAAAGGTAAAGCGTTTTTGAAATTTCACTCGTATATTGTTTGATATAATTGAATTTCGTGAGTGTCTGTATGAAGATAACTTTGTTATTAATACTTATACGAACATTGTACTATATAATACTGTTTGTCAAACTTATCAAGACGTACTTGAATCCAGCCTTTACCATAGTGTATAAGCCTACTGTACACAGTAGCATAATATATAGTCAATATTGTTCACACAGTGATTATAGTACAGACAGTGATGTATAATAGAATTGATACCTTGCATGTGGAATTTATAGAATACTTTCACAACAGTAAAAAATTTTAAGAATGTGTTAAAGGAAGCGCCTTGTGCATAACAATGTGATCAATCTCTCTTTTACTTTTACAGTGAAGTGATATTAATTCGTAAAAAGTAGCATGCTTTGTTATTTATGAATCTGTTAGTAACAGCATTTTACTAGTATGAAACTCGAAGTGAAGAACTTCAATTAAAGTAAAATATAAATGAATTATTCATTGTGTAAATGAACACTGTAACAACAGAGTAGCATGGGTTTGAAGTCTTGTTTTATCATCAGAATTTAATCTTGGCGGTTTTATCAAGATAGATATGACTATGAATGAAAGGTATACCGAATGAAATTCCCTACACGCCATTTATGTATGAACAAATTCATAAAAGGCTTTACTACTACTACACACACAATGTAAACATTGTTATAACATGTAACTAGAATGAAGTTTTATTTCAAAAACCTATAGCCTGAATACAATAATCCCTCAAAATTCGTGAGGAGGGTACATTCTTTAAGAATGCCACAGTAAAAAAAAAAACAAAAAAAAACAAAGACTTTTTGAGTTTGCTTCTTTATCCAAATATGTAGAGCCTTTTCTGTTTTTTCTATGCACTTTCAGGTTTAATGAAGTACCACAAGTGATAATTGACTTTATAAATTCCTTGTTCTTTTTATTGTCCTGGTATTAGACTAGGTGTTAACGCCCAGCGCCTGACCAATAAGAGCAGCACGTTGTCGCAAGCCTAGATCATATAGCTCTTTCAACTTTTTTTCTAAATTCATAACCTTTTGAGGTCTTGTTCACTTTTACTGTTTGTTTAAGGGGCATGGGTTGTTAATAGTACGTAAATGGGAGAAGTTAAATAATTTAATTAACTGCTGTTCATAAGTTAAATAAATTTTAAAAATGTAATTGTGCATTAAAAGAGTACTAAATGTGTAACATAGGCCACATGGTACCTCACACTGTAATAATTTCACAACATTACAGTTACAAAAATATATAGGTTGATAGTACACACAAACTCTTTCATAGAAAAAACTGGAATGTTTGAAAATGTGTAGGCAGAAGGAAAGAGCTGGCCACTTCTTTCACTGTTATTATTGTACTACAGGCTTTATATCTGATTTTCCAAGAATATAAGTGAGTAGGGTATGTTTTTTATAAAAATTATCTTAATACCGTAAAACGGGGTGACTTGAGCCCACTTTTGAACTTTGCATGTTCATATCTGTAAAACTATCAACTATTTTCAAATAACTTTTTTACAGTGAACTTAGTCTTGGTCCATTCTATAAACGTGTGGAATATAATTTTTTTCCAATCAATATAACTATCAGAAAAAAAATATTTTATGGGTGGGCTCAAGTCACCTCGTGGGTCGGGGTGACTTGAACCCAGCTCATATATTTCAGTGTTATTCTAATGCACTAGACCCACTGTATTAACCCATGGGGTGACTTGAACCCTCATATACTGCAACTATTTATGTAGTTTTTGAGCTTGAAAATTCCTGTTTTTTTTTTAGGTTTTATAGAGGAAAATGTAAAACAAAACATGAAAATTTCCTCAAAACTGTAAAAAAATCATAGAAAATTTAAAATAAGGCTTAAAACAGTTTAACTTACGACAAATTGAAGATCTGAATATGCTTAATCAGAAAAAGTCAATCAACAATTTTTTTTTAAATAAAGAGTAATTTTTCTGTGTAACTGAAATATGACCAAAATCATGTTCTTGCAAATTCGTAGCAATCCACACTACAAAGCTTGACAGTTGCACTGTGATAGTCATTAATAACTAAATGTAAAAAATAACACCTTTGTTACAACTACATACTATTTACACTATGTACACTTGTTTCAAGCATTTAACTTGATGTCCTTGTCCATGAAACGCCACTTTTCTACTTCTGGAACAGCAAAAGATCCTCTGGCGGTAATGAGTGTGGGGGCTGCAATTTTTTCTTTTATTTCTGTTCTGTTGTACCAGCATTCATCAATTTTATCTGGCCATTTCCAATTACTGGGACCACTCATGGTCATTGTACTGATTTTGTAGTCTTCTCCTGGATTACCGGTACCTATATCTGTTATCACTCCCGGGAAAACTCTCCTTCATACATTACCAAGACATAAGAGCCTTTTTCGTAAGCACTGGTACTATCTTTTTTTTTTAAGATTCTCTTTCTTCTTGACAATTCCTTTTTCTTCTTGCTTCTTGCTACTTCCTTTTACTTCTATCTTCTTGCTATTTCCCTTTTCTTGTTGCCTTTCTATTAGAAAATCAATATCGTCAAAGTCTTCTTCTTCGAACTCACTGTACACTGAATATTCACTCTCTGGTTCACTTTCGCTGCTGGTGTCTGAATCTCTTTTCACTGCCTTTTTCTTTCTTTTTGCAGTTGCCTTTATTGGTGGTGATGTGAAAGTACCGGTAGATGTAGAAGGTTGGGCTTCTGGTACCTTATTGTTTTCACCTTTGAAATCATCTGCGCTCACACTTTTTCCAGGCTTAACCTGTACCTTTTTCTTCCTTCCTACTTTCTCATTTCCTTCACCATAACGTTTTTTGTGCAAAAACTCGAGTACAGAATCACTTACTCTTTGTTTAAGTTCTTCGCCATCATGAGAGCCTTTTTTTTTGTTTGGCAAGCTATCCTTTGTAGGAAGTCTGTCCAAAATTTCTTTCCTGTTTACAGGGTAAATGCCTGTTTTCCGAAAACCATTTACTAAGGAGTTACTGCCTTCGTGGTGAAGTTCAGTTACAAGCTGTTTAAGAAGCTTGGGGAAATCACTTTTTGGAACAGGGGACTTGTTTGTCTTAACCTTGTAGTCTGTTAAAATCCTCCTCCATGCTCCTTTCATGGAGCGAAAGTATGCAACGTCAAGAGGTTGACTTATATGGGAGGAATTTGGTGGTAAACATATAAACTTTATGTCATGTTTCTGACACAGTTCAATGATTTGTAAATTCAGGTGGCTAGACAAATTGTCTCCAATGACAACTTTGGTTCCGCTTAGCTTTTTCAAGTGTGGTATCACCATAGTGTTGAACCAATCATCGAACGTCACGTTATCAAACCACCCTGACGAAGTTCGGTTGTAACGACATCCTGAAGGACCACCTTCAGTCCAGGTAGTCCACAGTTCCTTGGACTTGTAGACGACGTATGGCGGAAGCATTGTCCCCTCTGCATTCCCACACATCATGATAGATGTAGAAGATTTTGTTGAGTTTAAAATCCGTTCGGTATATTTTACTCCTCGTTTGGTAACAATCTTTAGGTTTCCAGGGTCGTCTGTTAAATTGGTCTCATCGAAGTTGAAAATGTTTGAGGGAGGTACATTTACAATCTCCTGTTCTAGATAGTCGAAGTATTCATTAATGGAGTAAGTTGAAACTTTTGCCCTCTGCTTTTTAATATTAGATGATATTCTTTCGGTTAAGTCTTGGTGTCTGGACATAAAACTTTTGTACCATTCTTTGCCGGGCAGATTGTTTTTAAATGAGCTAATAGTCAGTCCATTCCTGTCAAGATATTACTTCACAAGCACTCGTATGTCAAATCCAGTCATTGGATATCCAAATAAGGAACATGTCACTACATGGTCAGCAAACATTTTTTCTGTTTCTTCGTCAAGGATTGTTTGACCTCCAGGACGCTTCAAGTGCACACCCTTAAGTCTTCTTCTGATCGTACTTATAAATATTTTATAATGATTTGCTGCTTTTCTATTTGACATTTCCCCACTTCTAATTTTTCGTATTGCTTCATCCAAATTTTCCTGTGTGTAATCCGCATATTTGTGGCTACCTTTTTGTCTTTCATACCTTCTTGGCATTTTGAAAGCTTAATAATTAACAATTAGACATGAAAAAAAACCTTGTAAGTCTAACTACCAAAAACAAAAAATAAAACAACAGCACATAGGCCAAACTGAAAAAAATTAGTTCAATAGATATTTATCACATATAAAGTGTATTACGGTACCTATTAAAATAAAGTGTATTACGGAACCTATTAAACAAAGGTTACCGCGTAAACACAGGTTTTAAGGGGGCTAAAGTCACCCCAAAAACTGCAAAATTTGGTAGGGGTGAGATGAACCCAGGTCAAACTCACTCAATCCTGTACATAATCAAACATGCTTGGACATGTTTGTGTTGCCAAAGAACTAACTAAATGAGGAAAAATGGGCTAATTTTCTTCGAAGTGCAAATACTCATGGTACAGATCATTTTTTTCTACGTTAAAAAATCTAGATTCCAACATTTTACCATTATGTATTTATTTTTTTAATTGAATGGACAGTTAAATAATTGGAATTGGTTGTGGTGAAAGCTAATCAGTTAACCTTTAATTTGAGCTATGAAACCCTTAGATAGACCATTTAGTTTGTCAGAAACGGCGATTCGAAACTTTTTTTTGTTTTGGGCTCAAGTCACCCCATTTTACGGTACTATAGAGAATTTTATTATAGTTTTGTGTATTACATTGCAGTACTGAATTAAATTACCTGTATGTTTTTGGTATTATTAATACTGTCATTCATAATCTAAGTACAGTCAAATTGAAAGTTAAGGGTATATGCACAGAAACCAATTTATGGATGGATGAGTCCACTTTGAAATTGTGAATGGCGGGAGGGTAACGGATAATCAGCTGGTATGCAAGTGAAGGTATTGCCAACATGCATGTGATGTTTTAGTTACCAGTACATTGTTAGTGACTGTGTTACGTCCTAGCTCAGTCTTGCATTTCTCTCTCTCTCTCTCTCTCTCTCTCTCTCTCTCTCTCTCTCTCTCTCTCTCTCTCTCTCTCTCTCTCTCTCTCTCTCTCTCTCTCTGTGTGCGTGTGCGTGTGCGCGCTTACAGTCACACAGCTGGCTTAAAAAAAAGAATTATACGTTTATTGTTTACAACGTAAATCAAATTTTAATAATAATCATAATAATAGTAATAACAATAATATTGTAATTGTATTTATCTGCGTTTACAAACAAAAGTGAAATAAATCAATCAATAAATACAATTGGAACAGTACACGTATCGGAATTTGTAGCTGTTACATATCAGAATGTTTTATAAACATATCTTGAGTGTTGTTTGGTTCTGTCATTGTGTACTGCTGAGATGTAAAAAACTACAGCCTCCCTGACCATTCTTATCGCAATGGAATTTGCAAACTGTACTCTTCCATTCCTTAATTACACCCGACTATCTCTCCAGTTTATCATTACATAAAGGAACACGTTCTTTGTATTAATTTAATTGCAAGACTCTTTTTAATCCTGGACAAAAAGAAACGGTTTCTAGAAGTAAAAACCAAATACTTTCAATACACAATTTTAGGAAAAGAATATCTTTTAAAATCTTTTTAACGCTAAAAGTGTTATAACCGGTAAAAGAAACAGATGAATGAGATTTGAGATAATTTATGTTTTACCAGCTGGCAAACGTTTTACTGTAAATAAAGCGAAAAGTTGAAGTTATAACATGCGATGTTCAATATCTATGAAATTTCTTTCACTTCAGTATTATATTTCATTTTATTTTTATGCAAAATTTGAGTGCACACACACACATACACACGCGCGTGCACGCACGCAGATAGATTCGTGATGACACATTTACAAACAAACTTTAACAGACGCGACTTTTAGTTACTGTTAGAAATAATGTTCATAGGTTGGCTGCACAGTCGCTGATAACAACAATTCTCTTCTCACATCTCACAGCGACTCCCTCCACATCGCCTTTCCCCTCTGACCGTAAGCGTTTCGCGCATTTCTGTGTCCTTAACTTTCAGTTTTGCTATACATTAGAGACAGGTATCGTTAGGAAATAAAAAAAATAAAGTGAAGAATTAGTAACCGCGGGTATACAAAACTGTGAATAAAAATTATATAGATAACAGGGGATTACTGTAGTGTTTAACATAATGTTTATACCTCCTATGGCGCTACAGCCCAAGTCGGCCCCTGGCCTCCACCAATCTCCGCCTCCAATCTGCTCTATCCATTGCAGCCCTCCTCCACTTTCTTATCCCCATGTCCCTCGCGTCCTCTGCAACCCCATCTTCCCATCTCTTCCTCGGTCTGCCTCTAGGTATCGTTCCCTCCCATGTACCCAGCAGAGCCCTTTTGGGAGATTGTACTCCATTCTCATAACATGTCCGGCCCAATGCAATCTTGCATTCTTATAAATTTTGAGACTGGTATCTCTTTATATATTTGATACAGTTCATTGTTGTATCTCAGTCTCAATGAGCCATTTTCTTGTATTGGGTCTATAATGCGTCGAGGATTTTCCTTTCAAAGGTGTCGTACTATGTTGGCTGTGTTTTCTGTGTGATTGTCCATGGATCACACCCATAGCATAACACCGGTCTGATGACAGTCCTATATATTTTCATTTTTGTTCCCCTGTACACATCCCCAGACCTAAATGATGGCAGCAATGGGAAGTACGCCTTGTTAGCCATGGTGGCCCGTCTTTGGATCTCCTCACATAATGTTTATAGTTACCAAATTTCTAGTTAGAGTGTGAGATTCATTTTTTAAATTTAAATATTGTTGAAGTTCACAGTGTAGAATAATTGCATGAAGATAAAAAAAAAAACAAAGGTAATTCTGAAATTTTGTAAAGTCGTTCATTATTTTAAAATTAGATTATCTGTTGTCTGTAGTATTTTTATGCGAATATAGTTTGTCATTGTTGTGTGTTTGATATGTTCAAAGAGTACGTGTTATTTAAAATATTCTGCTCATTTAGGCATAAGTTAGAGACAACTTGGACCACAGCCTAACAACCTGGAAAGTTTTACCAATACTTCTTCATTTGTATATACAAAGTAATGGGATTATTTTTACCATTTTTACATCATCATAAAGAACATGCAATTATTAGTTCTGATATCTCTTTCTTTACTGTATCTCAAATTGTCCCATTAGTTATGTCCACTTTTGTGTTTGGACTAATAGTTTTGGTATTGTTATGGTTAGTGTATTTTTCCTTCATGGAGTCATGAGTTTCTTCTAAATTCATCGATTTTATGTGAGATATAAAATACTTGACATACACTTTATTTTAATATGATCCTCTTGCTGTTCCCAGCATATCTCAACGAGGAATTCAGTTTAAAAAATTGGATCTTACTTGGATCTGATTTTTCAACTCATACTTTGTAATCCATATTAAAAACATTGTGCTAACTGAATGAGTTTACTATTCATATCTCCCTCATAATGTAAAAGGATATGACGTACAGATCTCTTAAGTTTCACAGTTAAGAGATATATTAAAATTGTTTTCTCAGAGAGTCCGAGGATATTGTAATGTATAGGGTACCCCATTAAGAACACAACATATATTTTAATAAAATCATTTGTTAAAAAAGTTCAGGTGTTTTCAACATTTTTTGTTGAATTGGAAGGTACAAATATCAGGATATAGGAAATGCATTTGGAAATATTGTAAATGAGGAAATTAAGAATTAAAATGTATATTCTGTTTGCTGGGTTACCACGCTTAGAATCAAGATATGGTATTCATACCAAGATATATCTGGCTGGCAGCAGAATTAGTGAATGAGCTCTAGTGTTTGGCAGTATATCTAATAGTAAATGTTTAGTAACAGGTTGATAAGTCTCTCGCCATCTGGTATCACTGGTAGTTAAGGGAAGAAAAATGTTGCACATGTGTTTACACTGTGGCCAGGATTTGTAATACTAGTGTCAGTTAATTGTTTGACGTTATTGATTAACAGAGTTTGTTAGTCACGAGAGCTTCTTCAAGAAACAATCAGTACTAAAGTTTTTGACATTAAATATAATTACTTCACTACCGACTCGGAACACAAAGTTTTTTATAGGTGAAAATGAAAACGTAAAAGTTTTACCTTATAGACTTAACCGGTTTTTGCTTTTAAAAAGCTTCTTCAGAGGGGACGCACTGCCCATCTTGTTGTTGGCGACTGTATCGACTTTTGAAAGATCGATGTGTGTGTGGGGTGTGATATGTTCGAATAATGCATGTGATTTGAACGGTGTTTGTTTGTTTAGGATGTCGTTTTTATGTGTTTGTATATTTCCAATTGTTTTAGAGTGTCTAGTTTTCGGCCTTTTGTGTGTACGTGTAGAATGTCCATGTTATTGTCGATGTTTTTGTATGTGTGGTTTGTTTCAATGAGGTGGTTTGCAAAGGTCGATTCTGTAGTAGAGTGTAGTGCCTTTGTGTGTTCAGTGTATCTTTGTTTGAAGCTACGTCCTGTCTGGCCTATATAGAATTTGTTGCAATCTGAGCAATTTAGTTTGTAAACACCAGGTAGATCGAATTTGTTTTGTGCTTTGTGTGTGTGTGTTTTGATAGTGTGTGTTCTGTTTTGTTGGTAGTTTTGTATGCGATTCTGTATTTTTGAATTTGTGGGCTATTTATTCAGTTTGTTTGTTGATGTATGTTAGTGTTATGAATTTGTTGTTTTCTGTCTTTGTCTGTTGTTTGTTTTGTGTAGGAGTTTATTGACTATTGTTCTGTCGTATCCGTTGGATTCTGCTAGATATTTTATCGGGGTTTAGTTCGTCTTTATAGTCTTTTTCATGTAGTTGGATGTTAAGTCTATGTATCATAGTTCTGAAGGGAGCTAGTTTGTGTTGTATTGGGTGATTGGAGGAGTTGTATATTAGTGTGTCAGTTGTAGTCGGTTTTCTGTATATATTGAATTTGTGCCTGTGTTCAAATTTTTGGATGGAGAGGTCTAAGAAGTTTATGCTATTGTTGTGTTTGTATTTGGCAGTAAAGGTTATGTTTTTGTGTATTTTGTTTATGTGTGTTAGTAACTATGATTTTTGACATTAGGAGATTGTGTGTCTGACATTTAAAATCACTCGAAAGTGGTTTATGGTGATGGTTGTATGGGTGTAAAACCTGGAGTGAAAGTGAATGAGTGTGTTTGGTGAAAAAAATTCAGGATGACTGTTTCAGTGAAACATGACAAAAATCAATCCAGAATGAATTCCATGATTTAAGGAAACTGTTGAATTAAGCAAGGGGACAATGCATTGAACTAGGAATCAGTACAGAGCATAGCATATTATTGAGACTTTTAATTACAGAAAAAAAACCTGCCCGGATGGTCTCACATCAGTTGATGGAGCATGTGAAGGCATGCAGGAAAACTGTCATGAAATCCTCAAGTTTTGTCCAAAAGAGATAATGTCCTCATGAATATTGTTACCAGAGATGAACCTTGTGTTCATTATTATGAGCCAAAAGAAAGGTAACTAACTGGAAGATTGAAGTCCATCAAGGCATACAGCTGAAAAGGAATTACCACTTAAATGTTTTGCTGCATGCAGATGATGTGGTTATACTACAAAATAATGAAGCAAACTTACAACACTCTGCGTACAGACTACATAAACTGGGACAACAATACTGCAACCTAAAGATATCGACCAACAAAAGTTATGGGTCACTAAGGAAAATTTCCAGTACCCTCAAAGATTATTATTGAGGATAAAGTATTGGGACAGACCTCAAACTTTAAATGTTTAGGTTGTGGTATAAGTTTTGGCGTTGACAAAGATATACAAAATAAAGTAAATAGATATCAACATGTATATGGAACTATAAATAGAACACTGAAAAGTAAAACGAACTATGAGAGAAAATTAAAATTCTACAAAACAATGGCTGTTCCTGTCCTATTATATGGCAGTGAATCCTGGATTACAAAACAAAGAGATAAAAGCGACATAAATCAGCAGAGTTGAGATTTTTAAGAGGGGATAAAGGTTGCATAATAAGGGATCATAAGAAATGAAGATGTATGGGAAGAATTAAATATATATAATGTAAATGTGAAAATTGAAGAATACAGGGGAAATGGAGACAGCATTTAAGTCACATGTATGAAGATAGAATACCTGTAACTGCAAACAAGTACAAGCCTTCTGGAAGAAGGGATGTAGAAAGGCCAAGAAAGGAGTGGATCTGATAATGTGAAGTCAGAACAGGCACATTGCCTAATCCCTGAAGTGTAGAAGAAGAGGAAGACTCTTGTCATAACATCACCCAGGTTTTTCAAAGTGTAAGAACATGCTTACCATTACGGCATGTCCAATAGGGATGATTTATACAGAAATTGTGCTTAAGGGAGTGAAGGCTGATGCCAAAAAGTATTGTAAAACATTACAAGTACTTAGGCAACATACTATTCATGGCCACATTACAAGTTGAGGAGTGCTGGAATTTATTTGTTCAACACCCCCTCCTTGGGCCTATAACTCAGATTTGGTTTATGACTTCTGGTTGAAGGAAATGGTAAATGTTCCATATTTTGGCCAATGCTAAAGTTGAATTTGGTGTGTGAAAATGGATCAAAATCAGACAAAAAACTTTCTTCATGGATGGAATAAATAAGTCATTGGCCGTTTAGAAGAATGTGTAGAACAGTCAGTGGTGTTAAAAATGTGTGGCAGAGGATAATTTTGAAACACGATGTTGTGATTAATAGAATGAAATTTCGTACATTTTTATAACACTTCTAAGAGTTTTTGTTGAACAACTTATTGTGTATGGTTGGAGACCATACTACGTACCAGTTGACAGTCATATTTTACATTGTTTAAAGGGCTTACATATTTTGTCAGACCTTTGAAAAGTTCAGCTCTTTTCAGTTTTATCTCCACAGCCTCAAAAAGTATCCTTTTGAACAGTCTTTTCACTTTTGGGAATATCCAAGGTCTTTTTGGAAAGGATGGTGTATGCTGTATCCTTTGTAGATTGTCATGATCCAGAATCCACGTTCTACAAACCTAGCCTCTTCTTTCTTATTGATTCTTAAGTTAGCATCTCAGTGTTATAGTGTTGATTTGACCCTATGAGCTGAGTTAGAATGTTATTGTTTTTTTCATATATACCTAAATGAACAGTCAGAAACATTCTGTCAATGATTTCTTCAATTTAACCAAAAATTATTAACAAATGCATTTGTCAGTTTTAAAGCTTGAGCTATTTCAACAAAACACTTCAAGCAATGCCTAAAGAAAAAATAAATGGTCAAGCAGAGTGAAACTAGTCTCATTTGATGCAGCGAATTTTAAGTCAAATTCTGCCACAATCTGTATATTCAGATTGATTCACATCATAGTGTGAGACAGTATATTTATTTATTTTTTTGTGTTGAAACAAATAAGAAATATTTTGTGTCCGTTTTATATCCACATGTTGAGTATGTACAATTACCCTAGACACATTGTTTTGTGTGTTGTATAGATTCTGAGTAGTTCTAGTGAAAGTTCTAGAGGTACTATGTTCCCGATACTTTATTCATAATTTCCATTGTCCTGGTGTTCTACTTCATGTGTTTTGCTTTTGTTATTAAGTACTATAGGTAGCATGTGTTGAAGTATTATAATAGTAATAGAAAATATGAGTAAAAAATTGCTTTCTGAGAACAACAGGTCACCCGATTTTCTATATAGTCTGTACAGGTGTGTGTGTGTGTGTGTGTGTGTTGGGGGGGGTAAGTTTATAGTTTCTGTGGATCACTTACGCACTTTGCCATTTTGACGAAGTAAATGATCTGTTGATTTGAGTAATCACATATGTTCTCTTGCCATTAGATTTTAGAAAAACTGGTACAAATTAAGGTGTACTTTTTTTATAAACAAGTTTTTCATATACAGTATTGGAGTATTAAAGGTGCCTGAAGTTTTGCAAAGTTTTGAGAAAATTAGAAGCAGTTATTGGAATTGGTTAACTGGGAGAATATTTTATCATAGAACAGGCAAAACATTTTGTATTAAGAAACAACAACAAAAACAAAGTTATTGTAATAATTGAAAACATCAGAAGTTTATAAATGACATAATCTGTAACCAGTCGGTGTATGGTTTGGTGTATTCTTCGCACAAACAGAGCAAGGAAGGATTATATGTCACACAGATTTCTTGTGATAGACATGTGAATAATCCATGTCTGGGTACAGGTGAGTCACGTTGTAGGAATGCTGTAGGCTTATATGATTATTTTCATTTCACATTCAGTATTTATCTATGGATGACAGTGCAAGTTGCCAGGCCCAAGCAGTTGTCAATTATACATTTTTTGTTGTTTAGCATGTATTTTGGTCTGATTATTGGACAAGTATCAGCAAACAAGTAGACAAAATACAGAAACTGAAATGCAGTGGCATTGAAACAGTTTGGTGAAGTATAAGTTTTTTTGAGTATATTAAGATAAAAGCTAGGTGAAGTAAATGTTGAAAGGGAATGAAAATGCTTCATAGTAAAGGGTAATTTTTCTCAACAAATCCACCAGGCATGCTAAGTTACATGAAGAACGGAAATGCACTCAGCAAAGGTTACAATTTACAGTTAGGCCTACCATAAGTTTTTATTACTGCAACTCTTGACATTGTGTAGGTTTTTTTTTTGTTTTGAATTTGTTAAACATGTAAATGTACTTGGAACTTACATAAAATATCCCTACTCTATTCTGTGTGGTAGATACATAGTTAATAATAATTAATTTCATTTTCCAAAAAAATATCATTCGCTGTTTTTAGTGTAACCAATTTAAATATTGGTATGGTGAACCATACATGACTTCCATGTTCTAAGATTTATATTTTAAATCATTTTCGAAATGAAATATTTTCACATAAACTACTTCTTTCTTCAGCCTTAACCAAAGTATTGTGGTCACTAACGTATACCACCTCACATTAGCGCACTTGATTTTCACTGATGTTGGCAGTCGATGGCACTACCGAAACGTCTGGTTTTGCAGAATACATTGGACCACGGTCAAACAGCCTGGGAAGGAATTTTAACAACAACTTACCGGTACTTCTTTGTTGCTTATAACGTAGTACACATATAAAAAATATCGGTGTGGAGAACCATACATGACGTCCATATTCTAAGATTTATATTTAAAATCATTTTTGAAATGAAATATTTCCATAGAAACTACTTCTTGGTTTAGCCTTCACCACAGTACTGTGGTCACCAACGTATACCACCTCACGTTATCGCACTCGATTTTCACTGATGATGGCAGTTGATGGCACTGCCGAAACATCTGGTTTTGCAGAAAACATTGGACTATGGCCAAACAGCCCGGGAAGGAATTGTAAAAATAAACTACTTCTTTGTTGCCGATAACGTAGTACACATAAAAAATTATCTTCATTCATTATTCTACCATATTGTTTTACAATTCTTTGTATGCGATTGTGTGTATCTTCTTTTCCTGAGAAAATCTAAAATCCACCATGATTACTTTTTAATGTCATCATTGTAGTGCAATGTATAGAATCTAGTTTGTATTTGTATTTATAAGCCTGTGCACTCACGAAGTTAGTTACTTTCATCTTTTTTTTACAGCTGTCTTTTGTGTCTGCAGAACCTGCTCGATAATTGACAAACACATGCAACAAATTTTTTATAGTGAACTGGCAGTTTTATATGTATTCATTTTATTTCTCACTGTCAGGAAGAATAACTGATATTGCAACTTTTATAAGAATAGTGAGATTATTCAGGAAGAATAGGTTAAATTGGTTTACGTTTAGAAAAAATTATAAGTGATGTGTTTCTGTAGCATGTTAAAATCATAACAAATACAGATTTTAATATTAAAAACTTAAACATTATTTATTGTGGTTGAACCATTGTTTTGAAAGTTGTAATAGTTATTTTGATCATAATATTCAGTTTTAAAAATGTTAATTACATATTTTCAATCAAGTAATACAATTTTTTAAACATATTCTTGAAGGTGTAGTATACATTTTTTCTTCTAGTGACATAGTGTTTATATATAGGTAGCATTTAACAGTTAATTTTGTTGGAGCAGATTAATTTTTGCACTAGTTCTGCGAGGTATAAACTACCATAGTACAAAACATTTCACCTTTGTCTCCAGGATATGTTAAGGAAGAGGCTTCAATAACACTCATAAACAAAGACGTGATTGGGTACAGATAAAGTTGGTTATAAAGATGAAGACATTCATTATTAAATCTTCAAAATTGTGTTAATAAATGAATGCTTTTGCTCTGTTACAGGATAAGTTAGTAAAAGAAGAATACGGAGAATGCTGATACCAACTATGTTGTCAGAGTGAGTACTTATTTTTATTTTGTTGCTTTTCAAAAAAGAAGTCAAGTGAATTCATTAAAATGAACAAAAGAAATCAGATTTTTAAACATTTGAAAATATTAAAAATATTCTCAAAGCCAGTCTGAAACTATATGGGAACTAAAATGATCAAAGACTGGGAGTTTCATATTTTAATACAAATGCAAGTTAGTACATGTGTCCTTCTAAGCATTACAAATGTAGAACCATAAGAAAATTACTGAACGAACGAAGCAAGTTCTCAGTTTTAACTCTACAATTTGCCATTTGTCTGTCGGTCTATCTCTGGGGTGTGTCTTTCAGTAACTTCTGAATGCATCAATGATTTTTGCAGAATGTGGTATGCGTGTCCATGCAGTAGACCACAGACCAATGCAGTAGTTTGGTATTCTTAGTGTTTAAGAGGTTGTCTGCTTTACAATTATTTTTTCAAAAAATTTAGTAATAAACTTTTTCATAATTTTTTTGATAATTGAAAAATTATATAATATTGAAATATCTATAATAAATATGTTTCGTTCAAAATAGTGAGTGAGTTGTGCAGCTCAGGGAGCTTACTACTGTTAATAGTAAATGAGAATAAGTACAGGATAAGAGGTATATGTTTAAAGTAAATTTTTGTGGGTTATATTAGTTTGTAATTAATTTTTATTGTCTAGATACAACCAGATTAAGGCAGTGCTACTTGCCAGAGAACCCAGCGAACAGAAGCTGAAGGAATTGGACAGTGTTTATATACAGGCTGGAGATCAGTTGTCTCCAGAACAGATCAGTGATATCCCAAAGCTTCTACCTGTCATTTTTAAATGTGTTCTTGATGACGATGAAAATGTTCGAAAAGTGGCAATATCGATTTTAACAAAATTAGCAAAAGCATTAGAAGAAAATCAGTACCTTAAGAGTGGCGATCATTGGACAGAGTTTAAAGACTGTATAATAAAGAGGTAAATAAATATTGTGCACACATGTGTATGTATGCATATTTCTACAATAGTTGTGGCCATGTTTGTTTTTCATGAATGGTGTGGTAGTGCTTGTGTATAGTGAATTTTCTTGTTTGTGCCAGTTTCACCAACGTATTGCCTGTGATTCTGAAAACTTAATTTATATATGAGGTTATCTCAACCAAGAGTTACTAATTTGGCCAGTCTCTAAATGTTAACAGTTTACAACATTTAGAAGCACATCACATGGTGGGTGCCATTGGTTTTGTATGTGACCAAAAATAGCATCCTATAACAGAATCATCAAATTTGATACCAGTCACGGTTTGCTCTAGTAATCCATTCACGATTTGGCTCAAGTAGTTTTTATTTTACATGTACATATTTATATTAAATTCACTATTCATAAATATAGTAGGTTTTATGTGTTCCAATATTTGTAATATTGTTACAACGGTCTCATGAATTATCATATTGTTCAGTGGAAACAAAATACAGACACCAATGAAGTCACTAATTACCAGCTTTAGTTAGTCACAAATAACAATGTGAAGTCAACAAGGTACTCTCGTACAATAATCAAGTTAAATTTGTCCACACGCAATAATAATGTCAGCTATTAAGAGTTCCGCACTAATTATAACAGAGTAATTACATTTCAGTCACTTGATAAGCACTGTACAATCTCGCCAGATGTAACTAACTTCTAAGCCAGCAGCTGTTGCTTATATAGGTCCCACAGATGTTCCAGAATAATTTTCCATTCTTTTGGCGGTGTTCCAGCATAATTTATGAAGTTAACAAGTACTAGAGGGTACTCTAGCCTGTGTGGCCTTGACACAGACACTGAGAATTTCAAATTCTCATTTGAAATGAACTTACTTACTTCTTTGCACAGGCATCCAGAGCTAGATAACTCCGACGGCCCGATGTCCAAAATACGCCGCTGTTGCCAAGGGCCACAGTTGTCTGTTTTTTAAAATATTTTTGAGGTTGTTCGCCCTTAACTTCAGTTCATCCCTTGCCAGATTTGGAGTGGGGCAGTGAAGCAGAATATGCTCAAGAGTTTCCTCTTCCACCTGACACACAGTGCAAGTTGAGCTGTATCTAAGGCCAAATCGATGGAGATAATTGGCAGTAACAATGTGTCCCGTTCTAGCTCTGGCTGCGAAGGTAGCCACCCGCCTCGAGACCTCCATATACAATGACGGATCCGCTGGGTCTCTTTGTATCTCAAAAAGCTGTCTACCCGTTGTCTTAGCTGCCCAGCTCTCTGTCCATTCTTCTTGTATTTTGGTCTCGATGGTTTTCTCGCAGTTTTTGAGGGAATATTGCGGATGATATATTGGGGCCATTGAAGCAGCCAATCCGGCTAGTTTGTCCGCACACTCATTTCCCTCCATGCCACAATGCGCCGGGACCCACTGAAATACCACGCTCTTCTCCATCAGTTGCAGATGTTTATGCAGTTCTCTTATTTCGGCAACACGAAAATAATAGTCGCTGGGTTTTGAGGCCTTAAAAGTTCCAAAGACCATTTTGAATCTGTTAGTATGCAGACTTTCTTTTCTCTTAGCTCTAAACAGCTAACCAAAGCTGCATTAATTGCCATCAATTCTGCGTCCTAGAATTCGTTGGGGCATAGAATTTCTCGCCTGAGTTTTGGTTGTAATAGCCAGCTCCTGATTTCTTCAAATCTGAGTTGACTGATCCGTCAGTATAAATCTTAACATCATCAGAAAATGTGGTGTTCAGCAGTTCTAAGGTCTCCTGTCGAAGTAGTTCTGGAAGATCAGCTTTAGTCAGTTTTTTCGGGAGCTCCAAATAAATTTCCATTTCCAAAAGGTCCCAAGGTGATTCTTTAAAGCAAGGTGGGATAAGCTCTGGAGTTCCCACCGTCAATTCCTTCAAGAGTTTTTCCGCTCTGCTTGTGAAGGCTTGAGGAATGCTGGAGGCAGCAAGTGACAACAGCGGATGTGACAATGGGAGTGAGCGATTCCTCACAATTTTCTTCAAAATCATTTTCTTAAAGTACAGATCGAGAGGCTTGATGGAGAGATCTATTTCCATCGCTGCTACTGACGTGGTTCTAGGACAGCCAAGGCAAGTCCTTATTGCCGATGATTAGATAATTTTTAGTTTATCTATATGTGTTTGAGCAGCTGAGCCCCAGATCTCGCAGCAGTATGAAATTTTTGAGCGGATGAATGTTTGATAGAAATTTCTTAATGTGGTAGTATCTGCACCTCATTCCCGTCCAGCCACTGCTTTTATTGCATTCAAGCGTTTCATAGACTGCCCAGCCACTTTCTGAATGTGCTGACTCCATCGAAGTTTCTTATCTAGGTAAACTCCTAGTAATTTTGGGCATTCATTGACTGTCAGGGAGTTTTTGTTTATTTTTAGAGAAGGAGAGAAATTTGCATATATATTTCTCCTTGAGAAAAATGAGCATTCGGTCTTTTTTGATGAGATCGTTAAGGACCATTTTTCACATCACTCATAGATTCCTTGCATCCGTTCATTGGCCACTTCTGGAATTTTGTCAGCTGTGAAGAGCGTCACATCGTCCGCGAAGATCACACAATGCACCTCAGAAGGGAGCACTAGTAATATCATGAAGTACAATGTTAAATAGGGTTGGGCTTATAACTGCACCCTGTACAATACCGCTCTCTACCGTAGCACTACCAGACATTACTCCATTTACTGATGTCCTGACCTGGCGTTTTTCGAGAAAACTGTTTATGAACCGCAGGATTTTTCCCCTTATCCCAAGTTTCATACTTTGTAACAAAATAGTGGAGTGCGGAGTTTTGTAAAAGGCCGAGTCAAAATCCTAGAATACCACAACAGTTGATCTTTGGGCCTCAAAATCTCTATAAATGGTATTTGTAAGTACTAATTCTCTGTCTCCGGAAACCAAACTGAGATTCACTGAATAAGTTGTCTATCTCCAATCTCCATGTCAGGCGGTTGTTAACTATTCTTTCGAGTAATTTCCCCAGGCAGGAAGTCAAAGCAACTGGCCGGTAGGATTCAATCTCTTCTTTCCTTTTACCAGGTTTAGAATAGGTAAGATTTTTGAAGTTTTCCACTGTTGTGGGAGGTTGCCCGAGTTCCAAATATCATTATAAAGTTCTAATATTTTGTCAAGAAAAATTAATGGGCAATTTTGCAACATTTCATTATAAATGTTGTCCATTCCAGGGGGCGCACTAACTAACTGATCAATTCCATTTTTAAGTTCGGACATTGTGAACATTTGACTTGCTGGGTCTTTTTTTAGTAAAGAACATCTCAAAGTTAGCAGTAAGTGACATTTCTAGCCTTGTTAAAGTTTTAGGCCAAGAGATTTTCTTTCCTGCTTTCTGTTTGTAAAAGTTGTTAAATGCTTCTGCCTTTTCTGAGTGCTCTTCAAGCCAAACTCCAGATGGTAATTTTATTTGTTTTATCTTTTTTCCTGTAGCGCCCTCAATTGCCCGAAACCTTCTCCACACCGCACTACTTGGAGTGTTTGGATTCATGGAACTGACAAATTCTCTCCATGACTTTCTCTTCGCCACCAGGATTGCCTTCCTCAAAACAGTTCATTTGAAATGAACAATTCCATAAATTTTTCTACGGGGAACTCAACCACCAACATTATTACAGATTGACAGCACTGAGCTGTTTCTGCAGTTAAATACTGGTACAGTAAAAGCGATTGTTGTCCCTAGGATAATTCCATTGAACATTCTGTTCCTATTTTACAGTCATAAACAGGGTTTTATTCATCAGATCTTTTGACAACTGCAGAAGTATTCCTACCTATCTGTACTATGCAGTGCAATACTATTCTTCTTACTTAGCATCGGCACAGAAAAACAGTAAAAGGTGTTTTCAGATACAGCATTTTCATATATAAAAATTAATTAGTTTCATTGTATAAAAAAAAAAAAAATGGGTGTGTGATGGTACACATGCTAAAAGTGAGAACTTCAGTGTCGAGTGGCAGGTGAACTGATTCATCGTATAAAAGGTTGCTCATGTATTTGGAATAAGACAGATTTTGCTCTTAGAATTAAGATTCAAATAAGGGTGAATGTATAATTAAGTGAGATGAGGTGATAGTAATGTTTATATGTATTTTATTATAAGAAATCCATATGTACAATTAACATAAATAGAATCATATCACACGTATTACTTTCAGTATCCATACATGTACAAAGAATATGTAATAAATAATTTTTTTCAATGTAACAATATGATTTACACAATATTTAGTTGGAAAGTAGAATGTGATATGTCCAGTATAGTAATTCAGTTTTTGGAAATTATAAAATAGCTAAATTACTAAATCAAAATATTAAAAACTTCCAGCCAAATATAATATGAAAACCAGAATCGAACTCATGAATTAACTAAAACAACGTGCAAAGTAAACAAAGATACAAATGTGCCCAAACATTCTCATTGACGATACTATAAATATTATAATAAAAAATAGATGTCACAGATTTTAAATTGTTTTTATGAATCAAACAATTGGTAAGTTGAGTAAATGTGTTAGGCTAAAAATGAACTAATGACAAGAAAAATTTTCAAAAGTATTCAGCTCGAACTCAGCGTGTGAGTACATTTTCTTTTATCATAATTAAAATTAGTTTTTATGTTTATGTTATTCTTGTAATAGTATTTAAACATTTAGAATGTTGTACTTACATTCTTTAAAATATTATGCTGTGCTTAAAGCAGTCATATTTGTGGCAGTGGGGAAATTTTTAGTAGCTATATGGCAAACCTCTTTTGTGAAAAGAGATTTGATTGACCTGCCAATACTGCTTTTCATTTCATATATTTTGTTACACATTGAATCAGTTTACTGTCCTAGGAACGCAAAGTGATGGAAGTGAGCCAGCCATCATAGTACCGTACATGAAATTCTCATTTCAGTACTCATGGACTAAAATCAGGGGAGTAAGGGGATTGGTGAACCGGATGAATGTCTTTTTATGTCATATGTATCGACAAAAAGTGCAACATTGAATGTTATTGAGGTGAAGCATTCAAGAGTCAACAGTCTGGTCAGACTCAAATCATCCCTCAGAATGTCATGACCAGTGTGCTGACTTAATTTTAGATCTTAACCGATCATTTTACTATCAAACAATGATAAGAATTGATACATTTTTATAGTAAGATCTCTCACTTCTGATACATTTTCCATCTGTTCATGCTGAGTGCGGTTGTCCACAGCAGAGTTTGTTCTGTGAAGTCTCTTGTCTATCCAAAAATGTTTTGATGATGTTAACCTTGAGTTAATTTTTATACATTTCTATTGCAGTATCTTGAAGTTTTAACACAACATTAAATTGCTTAATGGTACTCAGTGTTATTGGCTTGGTTTTGTAATGTGGAACAAAATAAGTGCCTACAAAAACTACAGAACAGTCAAGTCTGGTAAGGGCAAGAAGTAGGAAATTTGTATGAGATCCAATTGTTACAGATATCTGCTGTTGAATTCTTGGTCTTACAGCTTTACCGGAAAATTCAGTCTTATTTCTTTTTAGAGAAACCTCGTAGTTCTTTGTGTTTTAATTATTCATTTTTGATTTCTGTATCGCTGTGACAACCTAATTATAATGTTATACAATTTATATAACATAAATCAAGATATGGATATAAACTCAGGCAGTCAAAAGAGATAATATAAAAATGGGTTTGAGTTAAAATTAATGATATGTCAAATTCATGACAAATGAAGATGGTAAAATAAAACAGCCAACTGGGCAGGAAAAATATGACAGAAAATGTACATTGTAATATATTAATAATTACGTTATTATAAAATATTTGAGGATGTTTAAAAGCCCCAGTATTTGTAATATAAATTTACTTATAGGTATTATATAATAACTCCCGTATTTAGTTTATTTCTTAAGCCCCACTGTTGGGTTCACCAATTTGTTATCTTTTATTATCGATGAGGTCTCCTGCGAATCAATGTTAATCTATTTATAAAGAAAAATATTTTTTATATGGATTATATTATTCAATTATTGATAATGTCTCTGTATTAGGTAGTATTTAAGGGCTTTACCAAAGAATAATGCTCTACTACAGTTAATATATTGGGTAATTCAATATATTTCTCCAAGCCTAGCCTGCATACGCTATCGAGAGAGCCAAGAGAGGAGAGCGAATAAAGCGAATTAGTTTGCTATTCTCCCGTATTCACCAGCTGTCCGCATACGAGCGCTGTTGTTTACAGTCGGGCTCTTATTCTAGGTTAAGTTGTTCCGTTTGCTGTATTTCTCACGTTCCTTTCTCTGTAAATTACAACTTATTCAAAATGCACTAATTACTCTACCAATAACAAGAAATCGTCATATTCAAGAAGGATTCTTTATTTTATATATATTCTCCTGCCACAGATACAACACATCGATTACACAGGATTGAATCGATTCGTCCTTGAATTAATATCTAGATGTTTTTAAATTTTATTATATTTTTTAATTTGTTTTTTTATCTCAGGGTACATGGAATTCTTGTGACTATTAGTAAGGTCAGGTAATGCAATTTAAGGTTACTAGGTATTACAATTTAGTTGTAAAATCTTATTATATAAAGTTCAAACATAAGCAGGTTTTTTACCGTACTTTGACAAGGTACTTAATGTGGCCATGTTTTGCTACGCAGAGACGAGATGTTGATGTTGATTCAATTGTCTGGAAAATATCAGCCTCGGTCTTCTCAATAAAAGTTTGGTATTGATGTCCCAGGATGTAGTAGAAGTTTCAGTTCTGATCTTCGTGAATCTTCACGGTTCTGGTGGTTACAGGTCCCAATGGAATTTGTGTAGTATTAAGACTTCGTTCGGTTGTGGAAAGTGAGGTTTGGACGTAATTCTAAATTTCTTTGTTCGTTTTTAGTATATTTAATTAATTTAGCATCTCCAGGCTATGGATCGTCTTCATTTATTCACAGTTAATCTTCATTATTACTCCTTTGCCATTAATGGGTTGATTAATTTGTTTTTTGGAAATTCGTTAAATTTATTAGTAGATCGAATTATATTGGTTGAGGAATAGCTTCGGCAGTCGATCCACTGTCCTTTTAATGGATTATTATTTTTGAATTTTCATTTATTATACTTTATTCATTAGGTTTTTAATTTCTTTTCTGGATTTATATTAACTGAACTTATCCCATTCACATATAACAATTAAGTGTTGAAATCAACAAGATATCTTGGATTCAGTCGTCCATGACAACCATTTCTTCTTCTGTTATTGGATAATATCTGTTATCCTAGAGCCGTAATTAGAAAATATTCTTGCACTTATTTAATAAAATACTCCCTTATTAAAATTACCTTAAATCATATAAAACTTTCACCTAATATGCATTATTAAACTATATACATTTTACTACATTTTTTTCTTGATCTACTTAATTTAAAAGGTATTATTTTCCCTTTACAAAATACTAATTTTAGGCCTATTTGTTTTATTACATGTGTTATAATTTTTTATTTTTTATTTAACTTTTCTGACCTGACCTACTGTACAATGAGTCACTGGCTTATGGCCAATTATTCTAATTTTATTTTATCCTGATTTCAATTTATTATTATTTATTTTATTATTGAACCCTTCATCTGTTTATAATATAATTACAATGACCCCTTGGCAATTTATTAACAATTATTGCCTTCATGGCCAAGTTTACAAACATTATCTAACGATATCTTCATTAATTACTCAAAGTAAATACACAAATAGTTATTCTTATAAAGTTTAACATGAATGAAATTAGTATCAATTACTTGATACTTTCTTAAAGCAATTGCTTCACACCTGCTACATACAAAACACAGAATAAATATCATGCAAACAAAACATCATGATAAAACATAATAACATGTACATTGTAACTTTTACTTTTTCGGTAAAATTATTTTTTCCAATTAAGTTAACAACTTCCACTTACCTTACGACTTGGATCTGGCCGGATCTCGTAGTGGAGGTAAACCCATTTCGTTCGACGAACTATGACAGCACATAAAACGAACTAAGGTTTTGAAAGAATTTTAACTCGCAATTTTGTGGAAGAGAAATTAGCTTTTTCTTTAATTAATCTGAATTATTGACATTATAAATCTTCGTGCGACATGTTACGCAATTATTGTACCTTACTGACTACATCTTACCTTATCGTTTATACAGACACAAACAATTATATATTTCACACATAAACACTTAGACAGCCCAGCATTGCACACTCTCCACTCACATTCCGTTTTCAAACCCCAATTACCAGATTGAATACATAATTTTTATAGCACTACCGATAACGCTTTCTTCGGTGACCTCGTGGCCAACCCGCGGTAGATTGAAGATGTCTATGAAAAAGACGAAAAGGAATTCCAAATTTACATGTTAGTGTTCTACACTCCTCCCATCCTATCACTGCTTTTTAAAAGAACTGCTTTACTTTCATTATTGAAAATTAACGATATTATACGAGCGTATTGAGCTCGCGTGTCGGCGCCGACACAGTCAGAGACGAACTGGGCAATGTGCTTCGTTGAGTCGCGGGAAATGAGCAGTCACGGCCATCAGGTTTTAGTCGCCGTTTGTGCTTAATTGTGGTGGCATAACCATTTTATGCATGGATTATAGCTGGTATATGTGTGGTACCAGAGTACAATATTGGCTTCTGCTCTGCTGATGTCGCCAACAGTAGGCGGAGTTTAATGCTGTTTCCGGTATTGAGCTGGTAGCTGCGACAAACGGTTTGCTACATCGCCATGTTTCACAGCTTGGGTTGTGTTTTCCAAGCGTCACTCCGGCGCGCCGCCCATCAATGTTGCATACGGGCGTGATCACACACACACAAAGTTCTGCGAAAATTTGGGGTGGTAAATTCTTCGCCGCATTACTCAACAACAACTGCGCCTCTGCCTTTGTTTCAAACGGTTGCTTAACACTGTTCTGTTACACAATGGAAATAACGTTGCCATGCGTTCCGTTACAATGGAATGAATTTCGTTACACAATAATTTTCATCACTCCCTTTTTTACAAGTCCGACCAAATTGAAAGGAAATAAAAATATAATTACCCCATACTGAAAGAAAAATAAGACTCCCAAAAATGACCCGCTACAATACCCCCTCGATGAGAATTCTGCTGTTATTAACAGAGGAAATCTCATCGATAAACCCCGAAGAGGACCGGTGAGGAACTGGTGCCAACAACCCCCTTGTTCTTAATCGGCATGGGTACACGACCCCCCTGGCTCAGCGACTATGTACTCATCTGAACGAGATCACTGGACTTCTCCGTAAGAGATCCCAACACCGAGAAATCAAACAGACTCGTACCACGGCGCACCTCGCCTTTTAACATACCACCCCCAAAAATCCTCAATCCCTGGCTAAAATTATTCCAGCTCCTCCGCCGATATGTTTCCCCTTTTTGCAAGCTGGGCTGCCTTTAGCAAATACTGGGCTCACACATGCTAACATTACATGTTACCATAACACATTAAAAAAAAAATTTCTTTTAAAATTTATTAAAAATTTAAAAAATTCAAAATTCAAAAAAAATAATATTTTATCAAAAAATTCTCTTCCTTGTTTTTCTAATTTTTGTTGCAAATGACTTAACCTAGACATTTCTACTAATATAAACACATCCTTACTCTGACATGAGAACCACTTATAGTCTACCAATACAATGCAATACAATAAAATAAACATGGTTAATGCACACATAATAAAATAATCATTATCTAAAATATTCATTCGCTGGCAGGCGAAAAATCAAGTTTTTTTTTTCAAAAAAATTAAAATTTTTAAAATTTTAAAATTCAAAAAAATTTATTCATTAAATATTTATTAAATTTATTTATTAAATAACATATTTATTAAAATTATTCAAATATTGGTTTGAATTATTTAAACAAACAAATTAAAATTGGCTTCCTACTATACAAGCTTAGTAGGTGTATGACCTCATCAGCTGATCGGAACTAGGTCAAGTTCCAGACCCTTGACCTAAATATGTTATGTATGCTTTCTGCACCTACATTAAACATCTGTAACAATCTAACTCAAAGCACAAAACATAATAAAATAAAATATTTAAAATGAACAAAATATTAATATAAATAATAAACAAATTGCCATTTAAATTATTTAAAATAAACAATTCTTGACTTTATCTTGTTTTCCAAATTTTATCAAAATTCTGTCAATGGTTTAAAATAAAAGCTTTTATATCTTTATTATCAATCTCTCTCTTTATTCAACAATTTTACTCTTCATTTAACAATCTCGCTATACTTTACTGTGGGTGATGTAAATTATTTATTCTCATTGACCGTATTAGATCTGTATACATATATAAACTTTCTCCCTCTGACTCTAATATTAATCAACTTCAAATTATCATGACACCCAACTCTACCAAAATATCTATCCCAAAACACTCTAAACCCCACTTATCATTGAACTCAAATCGTCACCTTCTCCCTTATATAAAAAAAAATACTCTCCAACCCTTTGTACATAGGATACGTGTTTCCCCTACTCAAAAACTCAATTCCCTTATTTGGCGGCCTGGATTCTACCTAAGGCGGCCCCTCCTCACTAAAATCTATACCAATTCCCGTCCCAACGTATTTTGTTGCGAACTCCTACATGACACTACCCCCTAATACAAAATTACCATCCCCAAAAATCTCAATCTCATTACCTCACTACAAATACACAAAATAACCTCATTAATTATAAACATAAATATATCACTCAAAATCTACAATTATTCTCCGTAACTACTGTGTCAACATTAATACTTCTCAAACTTCTATTACTTCAAAACAATCATATTCATCTCTACTATTTCAAATTCAACTTTGAATTCAATTGGGACATATCTATATGCCCCACAAAATATTTATCACCAAAAAACTATCTCTTATTAGATTTCACAAATCGTTACTTTATTTCTCATTGTAGCAAATTATTTTTATCATTTCTCCAAAACATCTGTAATACATTACAACATTGCATTGAACATCAATTACTTAAAACATTTATAACTAACACACCAGTGACATGTTGTTGCTGATCAGCTGATATCCTAACACAATGAAAACACATCTCAAACTTGAACAAATTACATGGAATACATTATCAATACTTACTTCTATCATGTTGATTGCCTGCCAGGCGTTTACTTATTGGCTTACAAAAAAAAATATATATATAATGAAAACACATATTTTATGAACACCTATATCTAACATACAACAATAAAATAATACATTTAAAATTATAGTATGGACAACTTGTATTGAAAATATGAGCATCTAGTTATTTGAGCAGAGTGCAAACATTTTTTATTGGATCAAACTTTGAATGAGCAACAAATTTCTTTATGTTATACAATTTAAGTTCGTGACTCGTTTGAGTCACCTCCCAGCCACACACACTATTTCAGATTATGGTGGACTGTGGCGCCCATTCGCTTCGACAGAGACTGTATATTTTGGAGCAGGGTTTACCTCTCCGTGTCTCTGCTTCCGCTATTAAGTTTTAAACATAGTGAACATCATCATGTTCTCGTACATAATTACACCCTTAAGACGGATCTACCACCGGTCTTGCTACCCCAAGGCGGGCAGAGTGGCAGCCGCTGTTCCATAGTTCCGGCAGATTTCCTCTAATTGTCACCCCCCAGTGAATTTCAAATCTGTACCAATTTCAAGTCAGCTATGGTCAAGGGACTTGGTATGACCATAGCTGGCCGCTAGCCAAAACCACGGTTAGTGCTGGTAAGACAGTAACCGCCCGAAAAGTCGAGGAAATCTAACTTTTAATTTAATTGCCTGTTTCATCAATCTAGTTATGTGCGACACGGTCATTTAGTAATGGGTGTAAAATTTTTTTTTTTTTTTTTTTTACTCGGATAAGGTGTGCCGCACATTTATCGCCATTTTGGCCTCCGATGGAGGTAACACTCACTGTTACCCCCAACCCATTTCGCTATTTGTGAGAGCACAGGCCACCCCCACAATAGCCACTTAATAACTAACTAATTAATTAACAAATGAAACTAATCTTTCTACATTTGCAGTTCCACACTCCATTGTTCTATCACTTCATTGAGCACCAATCTACCCCCCAAAATCATCCCCACTTCTTGTATTGATACCAAGTTTTTATTTTGTTACACATTTTTTAAAACGTTCCCATACTCACGGATACTAAACTTGACAATTGTTTTTGGTCACTTAATTCTAAAATTTATGTACATTTTAAATTTATAACTTATAATTTATAACTAAGTGGTCAGTATCCCCGCCTGAAACGGGGGTGTTCTGCTATGAGGCAGAGTTTTGATGAAAATTCAGATCTACTTTGTGAAATTACTCCCCCCTTTACTTCCTACCTTTCTCTCTCTAACTCTCATTTCTCCAGACCCACCGTCTGAATTTCCACCAAATCCGCCTCCCAGCAAAACTCTTCATTTCGGGTGTAAGCTAAACTATTGTCAATGGCTCAATTTTAACTTTGCCAGTGACACTAAAATTATTGAAATTTGTATGCACTGTCTTGCATTTAGGTGTAGCCTCCTTTATGTAATCACTCTAAGGCAGTGCAGGTACGCGACAGGTACATCAAAATTGTTGCACCTGGAGTGTATAAAAAATTTTAATTCGTCACGTACCTGTTGGGGTCCCCCTCCCCGTTCAAATATGATGGAAGTTTTCAAATTTTGACCAATTTTGGTGGAGCCGGACCATCGTTGCTTTTACCGCCTGAAGGAAGATCCTGCCAACCATGGCCCGCCTCCGAGTTCCGAATTCCACGGCCAGGACTGGTAAGATCGTGGCCGCCCGAAAATGGGGGAGGAGCCCTTCTAAAAACCAAAAAAAATAATTAACATTCATACCTTTACAATTGAATAAACTCCTTATGCTGACCAAAATAATTTCAAATTCGTAGCGTTGTGCGTACCCACTATCTCCCTGGTTTCTCTATTCTGTAACACATACGAATTTTTCATTTTTATTTCTACTATCTCGTACGGCCCCTCGTACAATAAGAAGAACTTCTTGATCTCCTTGTCTTGTGCACTTGATAAGTCATGTCGTCGTATCAACACCAGCTGACCAATCTCATACTGCGTCCACTTACCTTCCCTATCATGGCGCTGTTTTCTCCTCTCTCCCTTCATCAACAAACTTTCATTCACTAGTCTAAGCTTAACATCATTACCAATAGTGTTGGTCTCCGGTGGATATTCGATTAATTGTTCCAGAATCCTCTGTGGACGCTTTCCTCTTATTAGCTCATAAGGTGTGAACCCCGTCGACTCGTGGGTGGTGCAGTTTAGCCAGTTTTCAATCTTCTGCACATAGAGTGGCCACTCGCTATGTTTGGCGTGGCAGTATGTTCGAAAAATTCTGCCCAACTCCCTCATGACTCTCTCCGCCTGATTGGACTGCGGGTGATATACTGCGGTGTGTTTTGGGATGATACCTTCCCATCCCAGAGTCTGGCGCCATCTTCCGCTAATGAACTGCGGCCCGTGGTTAGATATATCACTTTCGGCTTTCCCACGTTGATCATGTAGTCGCGTGTGATCTTCTCGCTCAGCACCTTACTTGTTGCTCGCTTTACACTATATAGCCTGACATATTTGGAAAAAGTATCAAGTACAACAAAAATATGCATCACTCCACCCCTACCCTTCGGCAATGGGCCGTACAAATCTACAGCTACTAAATCGAATGGCTTTTCTACTTTAATATAATTTAGTTCTCCCTCTAACCTATAATTGACAACTTTGGATTTCTGACATAACTCGCAAACTCTAAGTATTCTTCGGACGCATTTCTCCATATTCTTAAATAAACAAGATTCCTTTAACACATTCACACACTTCCGTGCCCCAAAATGCCCGTACCTAAGATGACAGTCCCACACTATTTTCTCTATCAACCCTTCAGGTATAACTAACCTCCAATCCCTCTCTCTACCCTCTACTTTTTTAAACAAACTCCCTTTAAAAACTTGAAAATATTGCTTATACCCAAACTCATCTATATCTGATTCTATACTAGTAATTATTTTATTTTATTTACTATGAGCTCTTTGCATTACATTTATATCTTTTAATTCCTCCCCAAAAAGTTTATCTTCCCGGGATAGTCTATAAATTTCTATCTCTTTAATATCTCTACCTGTTCTATTTCTGTCTGTGTCTACTCGTGATAGTGTGTCTGGCACCCTTGATATATTCCCAAGAAAAATCGTACTCTTGAAGAGCTAACACCCACCTGGTTATCCGGCTGTGTGTGAGTTTGCAAGTATTGAGGAACGACAGCGCTTTATGGTCCGTCCTGATGATGGTTCTGTTACCTAGCAGATACGTTCGGAACTTCCTCACGGCGAACACTATACTGAGGAGCTCCTTCTCGGTGGTAGTATAATTGCGCTCTGCGGCCAGCAACGTCCGGCTGGCGAAGGCGATGGTTCTATGCTCTTTCGCCTCGTCCTCTTGGTAAAGCTCTGCTCCCAGTGCGATATTACTAGCATCTGTCTGTAAATAAAATTTTCCATTAAAATTAGGATGATTCATTAGTATCATGTCTGCGAACTTAATTTTGATATCATTAAACGCCGCTCTTTCATTATCGCCCCATCTCCATTGCTTATTCTTTTGCAGCACTGCGCTGAGTCGGGCCGTCGTCTGGGCGTAGTTCCGCTGGAACTTCCTGTAAAAATTACAGAGACCAAGAAAACTTTGCAACTGTTTTATATTTTTAGGCTCCGGGAACGTCAGGATGGATTCTACTTTATCCGGGTTAGCACGTATTCCTGTAGGTGTTATTATGAAACCTAAAAAATGTATCTCAGTTTGCAAAAATTTTGATTTGTCCCAATTCACTGTCAAACCTCCCTGATATAACTTCTCCAATACATACTCCAAATGCTCTACATGCTCCTCAAATTTTCTGGACGCTATCAAAATATCATCAACGTAAATGGTTAAAAAATCTAAGTTATGTGGTTGCAAAATTTCGTCAAGACACTTGATAAAGCTAACTACACTTGTGTTCAGACCGAATGGTAGTCTCTTAAATTGATAATTCTTTCCATTGAATAAAAAAGCTGTATATTTTCTACTATTTGCTGCTAATGGAACCTGCCAATACCCGGCGGTTAGGTCTAAAGAGGTCATATATTGTACGCCGCTAAACTTCTGAAATATTTCTTCAATAGCTTCGGGTGACTCCCTGTCTGGAATAATTATTTGATTGATTTTGCGGGCATCTAAACATAACCTAACTCTACCATCTTTTTTAATCACTACAACTAAGGGGTTAGAATATGGTGATACAGATCTCTCAATTATATCTCCCTCTAACATTTTCTCTAACTCAAGCTGAACCGCTCTTCTCTTCGCATAAGGCACCGGATAACTTCTTTGCACATAGGGTGCGTGTTCCCTGACCTTTAACTCGCATTCATAGTTTCTTGCCCTCCCTGGAATATCGGCAAACACTTCTCTAAAATTCTCTACTACCCGCCACAACGATTCACGTTGAGAACTCCCTATCACGCCACCCTCACTACAAAATTTCAGTGCTCTTTCATTCCATAAGTGATCCACATTCTCCTCATACTCTATCTTACTCTCACTGCACACATTCATACTAATTTCCATTTCTTGTTTATTATTCCGATTATGTATCACCCTTACCCCTGAAATTCTTACCGCATCTAACACCCGTTCAAAATTAATACGGACTGGTTCCCCTTCACTGTTTAATTCTAATACCCGTTTATGAAAATCAATCACCGCCTTATGTTTAATCAGGAAATCATTTCCAAGTATAACCTCAAGATTTAGTCCCCGTACAACTAGAAATGTATTATCATACCCTACCCCGTTAATTATCATGTTTAAATGTACTTGTTTCGTGACTCTCTTACTTCTAACTCCCGTAATACCTACAATCGTCACCCCAGCTACTGGTAAAGACGGAATCTTTTTATTTATTTCTTTTAATTCATCTAATACATGTTCAGAAATAACAGAGATTTCGCTACACGTATCGATTAAAGTTTTAATCTCCTTACCTTCTATGTTGATTTTCACCTCAGTCAGTCCATTCTCCCGTCTCACTGCTTCGAAGTCTTCCTCCTCCAATAATTCCTCAGATAAATCTGTAATAACCACATTGTTTCGGTATCTATCATCCATTTGGACCCCAGAAACTTCCGGCGACAACGGTCGGGTCCGGTGTTCCATTGTCCCTCTTAGTTTCCCGCAGAGGTGCCCGCCACTGCATGGTTGTATCCTCGTTCGTGCTGGTTTCCTCGCGGTTCATGAGTTTGGCCTCTCGGCGCTCCTCCTTGGCCCTCTCCCCTTCGTTGGTATGCCTGCTGGTTCTGTGCGGGCGGTGGTCCCTGTCGCTGACCCGGTCTCTCTCTCCTGCATCTAAAACAAAAATTTTGTGTCGCATAATTCTCTTGTGAACATGCTGGACAAGTCCACATGGGTCCTCGATTATTTTGTTCTCGTCTAGGGTAGGCCGGTCCATTTGTAGGTCCCCTCGGCGGTCCCTGATTACCTCCATTATTTCCATTCTGCTGGTTCTGACGGCGACTCAATTCTTGGTCCCGGATATTCTGAAACACATCTAAAATATTTTCTAACTCGCTAATATTAGCTACCTCCCTTGTCATAAGTGTTATCTGTACTTCCCTCGGCAAATGCTTGCTGATATGCCTCACAAAGGATCTAAATGGCAATGGCGGCTCTAAGTATTTCGCCTCGTTAAATATTCTCATCACATACCCTGTTATATTATTATTGGGCCCCCCAAAATTCCCTGTTCCCATGATTCTGCTTCGTAACACTTCTTGGTCTTCTTCAGACCAATATTTATTTATAAATGCAGACTCAAAATTTTCAAAACACTCCCATTCCGTTTTATGTACCTCGGCCCATATCTCCGAACTACCTTTAAAACATTTTAAAATTTTTAATAATTGGACTTCCCAGTTATTAGTACTGAACTTATTGAACTCTCTCACTCTGCTTATGAACTGCATAGGGTGTACTTTTTTGTTATCACAACTGAATGTCTCTAACTCAACTTCACTGCTTACGTCACGAGTCATAATTACTCGCTCGGTAACAGTGTTAACTTGTTGGCTGATGGCCTTGCTCAATTCATTTTTAACATTCATTAATTTAAGGTTATTATCACATTCAAGGTCACTTATTGTATTATGTATGGTCTTGAACTCGATCTTACAATTATTTTCTATGTTTCTTATTTTACTATTATTGTTTTCAATCTGATTCATAGCATAACCAATCTTACATTCGGTATTGGTATTACATTCACTTATTTGTTTCTCAACAATTGTATTTATGATGCTATATTGTTCCGTGATCTGTTTCTCTACTTTATTAGTTATATCATTGGTTATATCAGAAACACGGCACTCTAATTGCTCATTTATTGACTCTGACAGGTGTAATTTCATACTTTCACAACGTTCATCAATGTGTTTGTCTAGTACCCTACTCAGGTTATCGAATTGTACATTAATGCTCTGCTGAAACTGAGTATTCTGGTCTTTAATTTCTTTAAAATTAATCTCGTTTTGAACATTTTGCTGTTCGCATTTTATTTTCTGTTCATTAAAATCATTAGTTAATTGGTCTAATTTATTGTCCATTTTTCGTAAGAAACTCATTATATCAGTTTCCTCTGATTGTTTATTTTGTTGAGTTGAAACGGGAGTCAACTGAATCCCAGAGTCAACATCTGTTTCGCTTAGTTGTGCTTGAGCCACAATCGGAGTGGAATGAACTATTACATTACTGCCGACAGCTGTTTCTGTAGCAGCACCCATCTCCCCCCTCAACATACCACTTTCCTCCAGCGATTGCGACTCAAGGCCACTTTCACTCATAATTGAATTTATTATACTACTTTTTTCTGTCTTCTTGGACATTTTTTACTTTGTCTATTTTTTCTTACGTAACAACTGTCAATTAATGATTTTATTTCAAAACTGATATTTTACAAAATCGATTTGCTTTCGCAACCGTACTCCGTTCAATGTACTGTCACATGTAGGCCGGTGTAATAACTTTTTTGTTATATTACATCCTGGTCACGCGGTACCATTGTAACTTTTACTTTTTCGGTAAAATTATTTTTTCCAATTAAGTTAACAACTTCCACTTACCTTACGACTTGGATCTGGCCGGATCTCGTAGTGGAGGTAAACCCATTTCGTTCGACGAACTATGACAGCACATAAAACGAACTAAGGTTTTGAAAGAATTTTAACTCGCAATTTTGTGGAAGAGAAATTAGCTTTTTCTTTAATTAATCTGAATTATTGACATTATAAATCTTCGTGCGACATGTTACGCAATTATTGTACCTTACTGACTACATCTTACCTTATCGTTTATACAGACACAAACAATTATATATTTCACACATAAACACTTAGACAGCCCAGCATTGCACACTCTCCACTCACATTCCGTTTTCAAACCCCAATTACCAGATTGAATACATAATTTTTATAGCACTACCGATAACGCTTTCTTCGGTGACCTCGTGGCCAACCCGCGGTAGATTGAAGATGTCTATGAAAAAGACGAAAAGGAATTCCAAATTTACATGTTAGTGTTCTACACTCCTCCCATCCTATCACTGCTTTTTAAAAGAACTGCTTTACTTTCATTATTGAAAATTAACGATATTATACGAGCGTATTGAGCTCGCGTGTCGGCGCCGACACAGTCAGAGACGAACTGGGCAATGTGCTTCGTTGAGTCGCGGGAAATGAGCAGTCACGGCCATCAGGTTTTAGTCGCCGTTTGTGCTTAATTGTGGTGGCATAACCATTTTATGCATGGATTATAGCTGGTATATGTGTGGTACCAGAGTACAATATTGGCTTCTGCTCTGCTGATGTCGCCAACAGTAGGCGGAGTTTAATGCTGTTTCCGGTATTGAGCTGGTAGCTGCGACAAACGGTTTGCTACATCGCCATGTTTCACAGCTTGGGTTGTGTTTTCCAAGCGTCACTCCGGCGCGCCGCCCATCAATGTTGCATACGGGCGTGATCACACACACACAAAGTTCTGCAAAAATTTGGGGTGGTAAATTCTTCGCCGCATTACTCAACAACAACTGCGCCTCTGCCTTTGTTTCAAACGGTTGCTTAACACTGTTCTGTTACACAATGGAAATAACGTTGCCATGCGTTCCGTTACAATGGAATGAATTTCGTTACACAATAATTTTCATCACTCCCTTTTTTACAAGTCCGACCAAATTGAAAGGAAATAAAAATATAATTACCCCATACTGAAAGAAAAATAAGACTCCCAAAAATGACCCGCTACAACATCATTAAAATATTAAATACTAATTAACCAGTCTACTCTCAGTTCAAACTGTCTATAGTAATTTCACATCATTGGACACTATGTTTATTGTTTACACCTTCCCCTGATCACTCCATTTTTTATATTTATAGACATTTTTAATATTTTATTACCTAGTAACCTTACTAGGTATTATTAATATGTTTATTATATGAAGGTTTACCTTCCTGACCTTAATTTTTGCACACATTGGGTATTGTTTTATTTTATATTGACAAAGTTTTTTATGTAACGTATGGGACCTTAAATTCGTTACGTTACATAATACTCCCCCTCCAAAAGAAGTTTATTTTAGCTGAATATCGTTTAGTTGAAATAAACTTGTAGTTCGCCTCTGGGAATGTTTTCTTCTTAATCGTAGTATTTTTTAATTTCAGCTTGGTTATAAGTACCCCTTACTTTGTTACTTATTGGGTCAGTCACCACGTATGTGTTGTTTTGGTTATCTTGGCTTATTAAAAAAGGTCCAACATATAATAACAATAATTTTTTAGCTATCGTTTCAGAACTGCTAGGTTGTTGCCTGTTTCTTATTAAAATTTTTTCACCGACTGTGTATTTGATGATATTTCTTCTGGTTGCATTCTGTTTTTTCTTCTAAGTTCCATCATACTCTGTATTTCCCTTTTCACTGCTGGTTTTAGGGATGAGGTATAGGATATGATTTGATTTCCTGTATTCTTTACTTCAGAATTCCTACTCCTTTATTTATATATGAAATTATCCGTTGTATTACTATTATATCTTCTTTCCTTCTTAAAATCAATTATTCCCAAGTTTAAATCTTACTTCTATAATCATTCTTGTGACATTCTTTATTAATTATACATTTTGGATCTGGTTTTATTTATTTATCTATATTTATTTGTGAGTTTTCCCTCTAATATTTAATTTTCCTAAACCTCCCTAACATTATAACTGGAATCGAATCGGTGGTGCTCTATCGGCTTACCAAATACCGTCGTCCATTACATACTTTCTGAGATCAGAGGAACATCATCTCTGCCCAGTTAAATGATTGCTGGAATATTCTACAGTCAATCTTCATTAATAAACCTCGTAAGGTAGTCATCATGTGACCTTCAATAAAATAATTAATAATAATAATAATAATAAACTAGGGATTATTCACTGTACTTTAACTCAGATCATATTATTTCTTCATATTAATTCTTCCTTCTATTATACACTTCTCATCTCCAAGACTTGGCTATTTTGTTGACATTTATTAATTGACTTTCTTACAGATAATTCTTAAATATTTGTTTTTTTTGTCTTCTTTTCTTGTGATCCTTATGACGTTCCATTTTGGCTTCTTCATTCTCTTATTTTCCTTGGTTCATATTCCTTTATTACTAATACAGCTTGTTATGAGATTTTGGTTAGTGTTATACTTTACATCATGTAATTATATTCTTCTGACACAATCATTATTATTCCTTTTACATTCTAAATTACATTTCTCACTATTATATTACATCAGATACACTCATTTTGTTTTTTTTGGTTTTGATGATTTTTATTAGGTTCAGTCAGTGTTATTTTTTTTCTTGCTAAATTATTTTTCTCGTTTATCTTCAATAAGTTGTTCTTATTATATTTTGAATTTTGATATTGTCTTTTTTTTGTGTATAGCCTTTCAATCCCAGCAGTGAGGGGTTACTTGATACTTCCACTGCTGAATTTAGTTTTCCACCCTATCCTGCGGACGATCGTCTCTAGCAGTGTTTCCTGGGTTGCCATCATCTGGTCTGAATTCTCTATTATTTTCTTGGTTCCTAGGTAGGTCATCCTCTCGACTTCTATTACTGTTTTGATTTCGTCGGTCATTGTTCCCTCGGTTACTATTCCAATAGTCTCTTCCATTGTCAAAATTCCTGCGGCCTGTGCTGTATCGGTTATTATTAGGGTTATTATAATGCTTATTGTTTTGGTAATTATTATTGCGGTAGCGGTTATTCGTATAATGGTCATTTACATTTCGGTTATAATTATTATGGTTATACCTATTTATTCCCTGACGCGGTTCTTGATTTTGCTCCTCTCTCCTATTGTTTGAATAGTCATGTTGTCTCCGAGACCTCTGATAATAGTCTTCCATTTCATAGCTGGCTAACAAGGTTTCCATCGCTCCTACTGTCTTCACTTGCCCACTGCGTCTAGCACGAACTATTTCTTCTTCGAAATGGCATGATAGTTTATTCACTAAACACTCCTCTGGTATTCGCGGTTCCAAATGATGCGCCAAACACACTTTTCCCAAAAAGTAGGTAGTTGGGGACTGTTCTTGATTAACGTTGAATCTTCCGTTGGTGATGTTGTCCCTAATCATGTTCTGTACGGAATCCGACCAGTATTTTGACCTAAAAACCTTCTTAAACTCTTCATAATTGCTTGTCTCGTTTCGAACCGCCGACCACCAATTATCATTTATGTTTTTAAAACAGTCATCCAACAAATTCTTGATTATGTTCCATCGGGTCACTTTAATTCTACCAAACCATTCATCTATTCTCTCTAAAAATTCTATGGGGTTTCCTCTGTAAATTTTGAAATTAATGTTTTCCTTTTGATCAGGGGCTATGTGATGTGCCAGGTACATTGGTCTATTTTGTAAATTTTCGATTGACTGCTTTATATTACAATCAGAATGATCAATATTGCACACCACTATATAAAAATTATTCCGATTAGCGCTTTCAAGCTTCACAGCTCATCGTCAGATCAGGAATAGGCAGAAAATATGTAATACCCAACCCTTCACCCCTCTCCCCCACCCTGCTCACCCACAACAAACTAAAAATTAATGACCCTTCCCCACCCCCTAAACTCTGTCTCACCATCTGTACAGTTACATATTTTTCTAGTAAATTCCTTGTGTTTCAGTGTGTGTGTGTGTGTGTGTGTGTGTGTGTGTGTGTGTGTGTGTGTGTGTGCATCCCTTTAAACTACCCTCTTCCTCTCCACACACGTGGGTCAGTCACACACCCTTATTTTAAAACAACCAATTAGTACTATGAAATATAATTCTTAATCTTATCTATCTGCCCTCTCTCATTTACTTCTTAATCATGTTATAAAATATTTCTTCATTATCAAATTTAATTTTAATATTAATTAAATTGTCTAACCCTTTTTCTCTTTCTTTCAATATTTCTAACTCCTCTCTAAGCTTCCTTTCAACTGTGTTATTTACTACTTTTACAATTTCGTATTCTTCCAAAGGATTAACAAACTTGTGGTTGTCTTCTATGAAATGTCTTGCATATAACGAATTGGTTGTTCTATTACCTTCTCCACGTTTGTGGTCAGACAACCTGCATGCGAATTTTCGTCCTGTCTCCCCTAGGTACACTTTGTTGCAGTCTTTACATTTTAATTTATAAATTCCGCTTTTCTGTAATACTGGAATTTTTTCTATATTCTTATTCCTTATCTTATCAAATACCGTTTCACATTTTTTAATAGCTATATCTACTCCATATTTATTAAAACATTTTATAATTTTTCTAGTATGTGAACCTATGTATGTCAATGACCCTGCATAATTCTTTTGTTCTGGTTCTATTTTAGCTTTTTGTATGTTGACCCTTTTCATAACTTTATCCACTATGTTGGTGCTATAATTATTATTCCTTACAATTCCCTTTATCGTTTTTAACTCCCTATCTTTTGATTCGGTCTCTTTTAAACACTTCTGAGCTCTGTAACAAAAGGAATTGATTGCCGCCATTTTATATCTGTATGGGTGGTACGACTCTCTTGGTATAATTATATCAGAATACGACTCTTTCCTAAATATCCCAAACTGTAGTTTCTCATCTTTAATTTCTATGTTTAAATCTAAGTAATTTATTTGCTTACCTCCTATCTCTTCCTTAAATTGTAAGTTTTTATCCTTATTATTTACCTCCTTTATAAACTCATGCACTTCTTCTATGCTTCCTTCTCAAACTACTAATACATCATCAACGTATCTAGACCATAATTTTATATTGTCTTTATACTTAGTGGAAGTTATTAATTGCTTTTCAAAATCATTCATGTATATTTCAGCAAGAATAGGGGATAATGAAGACCCCATAGGTAAACCTTTTTTCTGTATATAAAACTTGTTATTAAACCTAAAATAGTTCTGATTTACACATTCTTTAATTACTTTCAACTGCTTTTTATACCTGTATTCTCCCATATTATTATCGTTTATTAACTTAATAACTTTATTTACTGTGATATTAGTAAACATGTCCTTAACATCCAGTGATATCAATTTTGTATTTACATTAATGCTAATATTTTCTAATTTTTCTATCAATTTTATATTATTCTCTATGTTGTATTTTGTCCCAAATTCATATTTCTCTTTCAGTACTCTGCTAACTTCCTTTGATAGTTTATAAATAGGTGCATTAATAAAAGAAACAATCGGTCTAATTGGTTTTCCTTCTTTATGTATCTTAACCTGACTTTTAAAAGTTGGTGCTGTTGGATTACTTTCCAATAAATACTTTTTCTTATTTTCTTCTATAAATGTTATCTGTTTCATCATTTGTTTTATCCTTGACTGGTACTTACTTGTATAGTTGTATGATGGTTTCATCCATCTTTTCTAGACCTACCTTAGTTTCAGTTATTTGCTGTCTTACTTCCTTTTTGTAATCATCCACCCTTTTGTTAAGTGTTTCATCGACATTTGCAATCCTTTCATTGATGACTTCCCTCAACGCTTGGTTTTGTTTTATAATTTGCCGCAAATCCCTATTACTGTTTTCAATTCTCTCGTCTATTTGTTTGTTATTTTCCTGCATCTGCCTTAAACTCTCGTCGTTCCTGTCAAACCTTTCATTAATTTGGTTTAAGCTTTCATTTATCAGCCGGTTATTCTCATCAGTTTCCTCTTTATTTTTGTCAAACTTCTCATTCATTAGTTTGATTAAGTTCTCACTCAAAATTTCGTTTTGTTTCTTTGAGTTTTCGTTAATACTGTCTATTTTGTTTTCTAGCTTTTCTGAATTTTCATTTATACTGTCTGTTTTATTTTCTAGCTTTTCTGAATTCTCATTTATACTGTCTATCTTATTTTCTAGCTTTTCTGACAATTGTTTGTTTTTCTCATTTGTTTGTTTATTTTGTTCCTCCATTCGTTTAAAATTTTCATTATTGGCTTCAAACTTTTGATTTAATTCTTCCTTCTGTTTCTTGGAATCTTCTTTAATTAATTCCCATAGTTTTAGTAAATCCATATCTCCTCTGGCTTCCTCCGTGTCCCCCGCCTGTTGTTCCATTTCGGTGTCTGTAATTATCGCTGCTTCTTCTTCCCGTCTATCTTCTTCCGTTTCTTGGCCCTTCGCTATCCTTTTAGAAACACCTCTAGTATGCATTCCTGTGCCTCTAACAGTCGCCTGCTCAAGTTAAGTAATAGCGATGTAGTCGAATGTTTACTTAACTAAAGCCCACTAGTTGAGCGCCAATTTGTAATATATACAATAAGATGTAGAACAAGGTTTAAATACGCTCCACGTTGGAAACGCCAATTTGTAACAAATACATGGTTACGTTATTATAAAATATTTGAGGATGTTTGAAAGCCCCAGTATTTGTAATATAAATTTACTTATAGGTATTATATAATAACTCTAGCGACCTGTCTTCCTAAAGCAGCCTCAATACCCAACACGCGATAAACACTCTCTTCTCTTCACAGTAAACACACACTCTAGTTCCCCACACTTACGTACCCGAACATAACCCGAATCTGTTCCTTCCGCCTCCCTTGACGGCTCCCTGTCGCCACCCAACAGCTTTGGCGACCAGCGTCACAAGTCCCAGTCTTGGCGCCCCCCCCATGCAAGAACGTCGCAGAACAATATGAAGAAGAAATAAACTAAATCAACAACATGCATAAATAAAGATGCCCCAGAAACATTATAACGGCCACATCCATCTCCCTCTCCCTCTCGAGTATGGCTACACACTACACCTCACACAATATAACCAACAAACAGTACTCTCCCAACTAAGTGCCTCCACCTTCTCTGCGCTCCGATCGCCTGGCGTACGTCCCCCCAAAAACCCCTTATCCACACGGCTGAAGGGAGCTCGTCTCCAAAACAGCCCGAGTCCGACCATACTGGTCGGTCTCAAACAGCAAAAAAAAAAAAAAAAAAAAAAATATATATATAATAACTCCCGTATTTAGTTTATTTCTTAAGCCCCACTGTTGGGTTCACCAATTTGTTATCTTCTATTATCGATGAGGTCTCCTGCGAATCAATGTTAATCTATTTATAAAGAAAAATATTTTTTATATGGATTATATTATTCAGTTATTGATAATGTCTCTGTATTAGGTAGTATTTAAGGGCTTTACCAAAGAATAATGCTCTACTACAGTTAATATATTGGGTAATTCAATATATTTCTCCAAGCCTAGCCTGCATACGCTATCGAGAGAGCCAAGAGAGGAGAGCGAATAAAGCGAATTAGTTTGCTATTCTCCCGTATTCACCAGCTGTCCGCATACGAGCGCTGTTGTTTACAGTCGGGCTCTTATTCTAGGTTAAGTTGTTCCGCTTGCTGTATTTCTCACGTTCCTTTCTCTGTAAATTACAACTTATTCAAAATGCACTAATTACTCTACCAATAACAAGAAATCGTCATATTCAAGAAGGATTCTTTATTTTATATATATTCTCCTGCCACATATACAACACATCGATTACACAGGATTGAATCGATTCGTCCTTGAATTAATATCTAGATGTTTTGAAATTTTATTATATTTTTTAATTTGTTTTTTTATCTCAGGGTACATGGAATTCTTGTGACTATTAGTAAGGCCAGGTAATGCAATTTAAGGTTACTAGGTATTACAATTTAGTTGTAAAATCTTATTATATAAAGTTCAAACATAAGCAGGTTTTTTACCGTACTTTGACAAGGTACTTAATGTGGCCATGTTTTGCTACGCAGAGACGAGATGTTGATGTTGATTCAATTGTCTGGAAAATATCAGCCTCGGTCTTCTCAATAAAAGTTTGGTATTGATGTCCCAGGATGTAGTAGAAGTTTCAGTTCTGATCTTCGTGAATCTTCACGGTTCTGGTGGTTACAGGTCCCAATGGAATTTGTGTAGTATTAAGACTTCGTTCGGTTGTGGAAAGTGAGGTTTGGACGTGATTCTAAATTTTTTTTGTTCGTTTTTACTATATTTAATTAATTTAGCATCTCCAGGCTATGGATCGTCTTCATTTATTCACAGTTAATCTTCATTATAACTCCTTTGCCATTAATGGGTTGATTAATTTGTTTTTTGGAAATTCGTTAAATTTATTAGTAGATCGAATTATATTGGTTGAGGAATAGCTTCGGCAGTCGATCCACTGTCCTTTTAATGGATTATTATTTTTGAATTTTCATATATTATACTTTATTCATTAGGTTTTTAATTTCTTTTCTGGATTTATATTAACTGAACTTAACCCATTCACATATAACAATTAAGTGTTGAAATCAACAAGATATCTTGGATTCAGTCGTCCATGACAACCATTTCTTCTTCTGTTATTGGATAATATCTGTTATCCTAGAGCCGTAATTAGAAAATATTCTTGCACTTATTTAATAAAATACTCCCTTATTAAAATTACCTTAAATCATATAAAACTTTCACCTAATATGCATTATTAAACTATATACATTTTACTACATTTTTTTCTTGATCTACTTAGTTTAAAAGGTATTATTTTCCCTTTACAAAATACTAATTTTAGGCCTATTTGTTTTATTACATGTGTTCTTATAAAGTTCAACATGAATGAAATTAGTATCAATTACTTGATACTTTCTTAAAGCAATTGCTTCACACCTGCTACATACAAAACACAGAATAAATATCATGCAAACAAAACATCATGAGAAAACATAATAACATGTACATCATTAAAATATTAAATACCAATTAACCAGTCTACTCTCAGTTCAAACTGTCTATAGTAATTTCACATCATTGGACACTATGTTTATTGTTTACACCTTCCCCTGATCACTCACATTTTTTATATTTATAGACATTTTTATTATTTTATTACCTAGTAACCTTACTAGGTATTATTAATATGTTTATTATATGAAGGTTTACCTTCCTGACCTTAATTTTTGCACACATTGGGTATTGTTTTATTTTATATTGACAAAGTTTTTTATATAACGTATGGGACCTTAACTTCGTTACGTTACAACATATATAGGTACATGAAAATGTGGGTGTGTGTGAAAATACAAGACTTAAAACCCACAAAAATATTTTTTTCCCCCAAATGAAGGAAAATTTTAAGAAATTAATTACAAAGTAAATGACATCATAAAGCAGAAACAGGGATTGGGTAAATGATTACTTATAAAAATAAGTAAATAAATACACGAATAAGCATTCTGTTGCCTTCCAAACAACTTTAAATGAACACATGGCTAGTGTAGTTCAGTGATAAACTGTGCTGTTTATGTTATAGAATAAACTCTGCCAAATGATTGCATTTGGAAAAAAGGAACAGTGTTAAAAAAAATACCATCCTTATGTGTGAGAAGAAAAGTTTTTAATGAGCGCGTGTACTTCCTGCAGTCAGTTATAGAGTGTAACAGTTTACATGGACAGTAAAGTGAATAACGATTAAAAAACTGTAGACTAACAGAAGCATAGTGACGACTCCTGTAGGAATTAAACAGGAGAATCAAGAAAATAACACTTAAATAGGCAAAAAGACAAAGATTAGATCATGAATATTAATAGATGGAGACCAATAGTGAAGATGACTATGATGATGCTTTTTTGGAAGACGGTTGATCTGATTAATTACTATAACTAAGGAGTAAACTAATCAAGAATTGCTTAAGAGAAAAATCACTGGAGGTGGATTTCACTCTGCAGCCAACAGACCAGCATAGATGGCAATATGTGTAATTATTGTGTTACAGAATGCTAATTGTTGTCATGGTCTTATTTAGAAACCTCAATATCTGCAGCTCACAGCAGCTTTTTGAAAAAGTAGTTAGATTTTTTAATGGTATGTTGTGTGTGTTGTCAGTAAGTAGCATAATAAATACAGTAAACCCTCGATTTAACGGACTAATTGGGGCCGAGGGGTGTCCATAAAATCGAAAGTCTGTTAAACCTCGAATTTTGTTTTTTGAGGATATATTCAAATCAAAATAGGCGTATAACACTTGAAATTTTAATGCCATTAATATCATGCAAATATATTATGTACACACCTTTGTTTATTTATGCTGGATAAAAGCATCAAGAGTCAGTTGTTTTCCACCAGAATGTTGCTTCTTTATTATTAAAGATCTAAACTGTCTAAAATGATCATAGTAAGCACACACTTCCGGATCTGAAGACTCCCCTATGTACGCGATAATTTCGTCCATGCTGTTTCTTATCACTGATAATTTAGTACCTCCTGTCACAGATGTTTCTTCATTGTCGTCATCATCATCATCTCCATCTTCTTGATCGTCGTGTAGAACAGATTACACAATGTCTTCCTGACTCAGGATTTGGTAGCCTGGATCACCCTCGTCCAAGTTTAGCCACTGTTCTATGTCGTTCTTGTTTACTTCTTCACCAGCCTTCTTTACGGTTTTGCAGAAATCTGATGTTTCAGATCCTCTGAAATCATACTCCATATCCTTCCATGCGGCAGCAAAATTAAAGATGGCGGACTTGATGCTGTATGCATGCAGATTTTGCAGCGTTCTAGCTCCTCTCGTGTCGTTTTCATGGTCTTGTTCGTCCTCTAAGACAACCATCACCTCTTCAAGAAACTTCTTCTTGTACAGCCTTTTGCAGGCAACAGTGACTCCTTGGTCCATTGGCTGTAAAATTGAAGTGGTGTTTGGAGGGAGGAAGACGCATTTTTTTTTCCATTGTTGCTAACTAACTTCTCGACGTTGGGATGGGCCGGTGCATTGTCCAGTAGTAAGACGGCTTTCACTGCATGCAATGGAATTTTCATAGTCTCTTCTTGAAAACATCACACTTCTGGCACAAAATGATTAAAAAACCAGTCTGAAAAAATACTGGAGGTAAACCAAGCATTTTTTGAACTTTCATAAATGACTGGCAACTGGTTCATTATGTTCTTTATTGCACGAGGTTTCTTTGCGTTTCCGACTGTGGCTGGAGTAAGTCGATGCAAACCATCAGCATTCGCACACAGTAGCAGAAATGCGCTCCTTGTTGAGTTTACGGCCTGGTGTGCTAGTTTCATGTTTGTGCACCAGAGTATTTTCAGGCACAACACGAAAGTAGAGACCAGTCTCATCAACATTGTAGACCTGAGACAAAGTGAGACACTCAGATTCGATCGTTTCCTTTATATGTTGACAAAAAGGCTCAACTTGTTCAGTGTCTGCACTCAGAGCGTCACCACATGTTGATCTATTTGTGATGCCATGCCATTTCCAAAAACGCCAAAACCACCCATCACTCGCCTGAAACTGGATGCCCATATGTTTCCCCAGTTTATCAGCAGCAGCCCGCAATTCCACACTACGAACAACAACGCCACTAGAACGTTGTTGAATAAACCATTTGTACACAGCATCCTCTAATTGTTTGTGTTTGGCTAATTTAATGTGTTTTCTTTCTCCCTCATTCTTTGAACTATCAACACTGTACATTAGCGAAAACTGAAAAAATGTATCTTTATTCTTTCGAATGTCTCAAACGGTTTGTTTCACAAACATGTGCAACAGACACGGCACCTTCCAGTTTACTTATTAGTTCAAGCTTTTGCTTTATACTCAAGTTCACACATTTTTTCTTAACGCCAGACATACTTATGCTATAATTCACTGATAAAATAATGGACCTTATGTTATACTGTAACAACGCAAGTATAAACTCGTTAACACTCTCTATTTAACATGTGCAAGGTTCATACTATAGGAACACATGTAGTGTTCTCTGAATTCTGAATAAACTGATGCAACGCTGTACGAACGTGAACCGCGCGTGCATACGAATTATCATGAAGATAGCCGAATATTCAAGAGTGAAAGTGCGCATCTGTTGCTATGGTTACGAACTACCGCCAAATTTAAATCACAACCATGGACTTCAAAAACTTAATTGTGATTTTTTTCGCCTCAAAATGATTTTTTTTTGTCTGTCAAATTTTGTCCATTAAATCGAGAGTTTACTGTATTTTCATTTATTAGTCAAATAGTTATCATCTGTGTTGTGAAATCATGTGTGTCTGTGTGAAATGGTTTTACATGAGTAATCATTTTCTGGTTTTTCATGTTTGCAGTGTACCAAGACTGACAGTGTTTTTGGAAAATGATGTAAAAGAATGGTGCCAAATTTGGTGCATTATCGTTAAGTTGTACGGAAGCCAGCTGATTTCAGATACCTCAAATATCAATTGTCTCCTGAAAATCGTAGAAAGAGCTTTTAAGGTAAATGGGTTTTCCTACATCATGAAATATGTTGTAACATTTTATACAAGAAAACACTACTGAATTAGTCGGGTTATTATTTATTATTTGGTGTTCTGCCCTAAGGCAGGTCTTCAAATGGTAAAAACTCTCCAAGCTGTCCTATCGCATGCCAGTCTTTTCATTTCTTTGTAACACGCTCTGATTTTAATGCTATCTATTAACTTCTTCATCCTCTTATTTTTTCTCCTTCTATGACACCCTCCATGGCAGTTGTAAGCAAGCAGTCTCGATCTAACCTATTCCTTTTCCTATTTTCTATTACTTTCAGGATTCTTCTCTCTTCCCCTATTCTTCTTAAAACTTCATCATTCCTTACTTCATCTACCCACCTCACTTTTTCCATTCCTCGCCAAGCCCACATCTCAAATGCCTCTGATCTTTTCTCATCCTCCTTCCTCAGTGTCCATGTCTCTGCACCATATAAAGCAACGCTCCACGAATAACATTTGGCCAACCTTTTTCTTAAATTCTTATTGATTTTGCCACACACCAGTCTTTTTTTCCCATTAAATGCCTCTTTTGCTATAGCAATTCTTGCTCTAATTTCACGAGTGCAGGACATATCTTCACGTATCAAGCTTCCAAGATATTTAAACAACTCCACCTGTTGTATTATGTCTTGCCCTATCTTTATGTTTGCCCTTTTTTCTACGGATGGTATTTTTTATATACATTCTATTGGAATATATCAGTGGGATTGAGGTCATGTTTGGCACCTGCCTCCTCCTTTTATCTTTTAGTTTGGATAGTTTCTTCTGTATAAAGACAAATATCCCTAATCCCAAGTTGATTGTTTTATGATTCTATAATGAATCTTACCTTCTCAGTTTAAGGTTTCAGAATACAAAAATCTTACATTTTTCAGTGTAGAGGTCTCAGGTTGTGGTTTAGTAATTCATCTGTGCCCATATTCATACAAGTGACACTCAGACACATGGAGCCAGAATGCTTAAATCACAGAGTTTTATGTGGGGTGGGGGTGGGGGTAAAAATATATAATACTTACATTCCACTTGGACCATTTGGCCTTTTTAGATTGGGAGTTGCGAGTGGGGGAGGTGGGAATCGATTCGAATGTTTCTAAAATTTTTGTATTAAGAATATCAGTTACAAAAATATTAATTCTCTTATTAAACGTATATTTCGTGCAGTACTCGACAGTAGTCTTTAACACTAAAATCTGTAAGCAGGAATATTGTGATTTGTGTTAATTTTGTTTATTAAACTACTGTTAAACCAACATTATGTAACAAGTTGCATAAAGGTTAATTCAGTCTTTTCTTCTAGTTTTTTATATTAATTAAGTTTCCTTTCTTATTAAAACAAAAGTTAAAGAAACTTGTTCAGATAATTGAAGAAAATTGTTCAGATAATGTTTGTTTAAGATTGTGAATGGAGAAGAATGGGGATAGTAATAGAGAAACATGTGTAACACTTGTCAGTTTAGAACAAACCCACCATAATATCACTAGATCTGTTCTTACACAATGAAAATATTAAAGGACCAGGAGGGAGGATTATATTAATTGCCAGTCTTCGTGGATGCAAAGGGAAAGGTAAAAGTTCGTAACAAATTATCAGAACATTTTATTGTGGTCAAACATTTGATCAAGGCTTTTGTATATTAAAAACAAGGGGAACATTTTGATTTCTTTATTTAGATTGTTTGAGACGCCTGCAGATTATGCATGAAGAAAAGTACCAATAATATGTGGAGGAGGGAATCTGGAATATATTGAATACTAGCTGTATACCCGTGCTTCGCTACGGTTTTTACTGAATAAACACATTGGTTCGGTGGTTTTTTTTTTTTTAACCTTGGGTAACCAAGCACATTGTATAAATGTAATATTTACAAATTTTTAAAAGCATAAATGGGTGCTAATACTAAGTCTACTGAAATCGTTTTGTGAAACGAAATACGGCACTTATAAAACTTCCTTGTAGACAACATTCTTTGTTTGACCCTGTGGCTGAAGGATAGTTAAACTCTCAGAAGAGCTAACTCGTGAGCAAGCAACATACAACTGGCCATGGGAGAAGCAGTCTTCCCTCAGATCAACACCGGCCATTTTCAAAGACTGCCCTTGTGATTTATTTATTGTCATAGCAAAGCAGAGCTTGACAGGGAACTGGAGTCTTTTAAACTGAAAATGGTAATCCGATGGAATTAAGGGAATGCGTGGAATGAAGACTGCTTCCCCCTGACCACATCCAGTGAATATTGTTGCTTCTATGACGTTGTTGTGCAACGATTTAATCTGCAGCCTAGTACTGTTACAAAGCTTAGGCGGTACCAGGTATTGTAGCAGCATTATTGGAGCTCCAACTTTAAGGCAAAGATTGTGCGGTGGAATGCCTGGAGGATTAAGCGTGTGCAAGAACTGTACTGGGTAATGGACCGCATCTTCTACTTCCACCACAGAGTCCACGGATTGGTACTGGACAATCTCAGTTGGCAGTTTTTCCAATAATGTGTTATTGATATTTGCAGCAGTGTCATTCTTTGGAGTAAGGATAGCTCTTTCTTTCAGCCAAGATACATCTTTCAAGTAAAAATTAGTTAAATCTGGGTAAATTTTTTCAGCCAACGTTGTCAAGTCGCATACAACTTCACATAAGTCTTTTGTAATATTGACTGTGCCATTTTCTTCAGGTAGATTTCCATTACCGATCTGTAAAAGTAAACTTGAAAACTTGTCTGCCTTTAAACTGCCTTTAAGATGCACCCGCATGTTGACTCTCAAGGAACGAACTTGGACTTTAGGCCACAGGACAGAACTCTTTAGACAGGCTTTAACTTCATCAGCTCGAGTTCCCCTAGGTACAACAGGTAAAGTCTGTCTGAAGTCTCCGGCCATTAGAAGTGTGACTCCACCCATCAGGTTTTTATTGCTTCTAGTGTCCTGCAGAGTTCTATCCAAAACTTCAATTCCTCCCTTGTGAGCCATGGTGCACTCGTTCCAAATTATCAACTTACAATCCTTAAGTACCTTCGCTGTGTCGCTTTGTTTTGATATGTTGCAAAATGGGGTCTCAGAGTGGTTTAAGTTGAGAGGCAGTTTGAAGGCAGAATGAGCTGTCCTCCCTCCATCCAACAACGTTGCTGCTATACCTGACGAAGCCACAGATATAGCAATTTTCCTATCTTGTCTTACCATGGCTAATATTAAATTAATCAAAAAGCTTTTCCCTGTACCACCTGGTGCGTCAAGGAAAAATAGTCGTCCAGCCTCTGATTCAATGCTTGCAATTACTTCATTATAGACATTTTTCTGCTCGTCGTTCAGTTTAGTCACGTTTTCAGCAACCAATTCAGATAGATGGACCGTGTTGTAAAAGAGTTCTTTCAGGTACTCGCGGTTGACTGCAGAACTGTTGGGCTCTTGACTTGGAGAAGGAAGACCGAGTTGTTGGAGGGATTGATTGGACATCGAAGAGACTAAGTTTTCTAATGAATGTAGGCATTTGTTGTAAATGATGTTCCGTAGTTCAAGCTCTAAGCCCGGACATTCATACTCCATCTGTCTCTTGAAGTCCTCTGACATACTGTCTCTGTGTTTCTCCCACAGCACTAAGGGATCCGCTGCTTGACAAAACACCAAAATGACAGCGAACAGTTGTCTGATTTTCTGTGGTGACTCCGACAGAGCAGCTTCCTCCAAGGTGATGTCCCAATGATTGTCGTCTTGAAGTAAACCCAACGCTCTGCAGGCAGACTGATAAGTGGAGTGAACTATGCCAGATACCCTCTTAAGATCATTAAAACTCGTAGGCCCTTTAACTTCATGAAGGAGAAGACGTAGGTAGACATAGGTAAGACATTCTGCATTGTTAGGGTGTACAGTATAAACCCGACAGAGCACTTGATCTTTTTTCACTACTGGATGTCCGGGAATGGCTTTGCCTTGTTTCCGCCGACTAAACTTATTGTTTTTCCAGGTGTAGTAAGCAGGGACTTCACTGTAGATTATGGTTCTGGCAAAATTGTCTGATTTGCATAGTTCAAAGAATGCCAGTAGAGTGGTTTTGGGTGGATTTTGAACTTTGTCTTGAACGTTTCCGGGATTAAAATAAATTCTCTGGCCATTTTCAAGGTGTACAGCCAAATGCATTACGGGAGGATATCTTTCATGGATTGGGAAGCAAAATATACACCATGCCGCTTCGGAACTACTTATGTAACGGCCTGCTTCATATTTGGACACTTCGTCCCACTCATTTCCAACACAAAAGCTGCTTGATCACTGCCCTTGTTCACGTATTTGCAAATATACTTTATCGATTTGACAGAGTTACACAACTCGACATTGATATGTGCCAAAAAGGTACGTGACAGAACAGGATTGTACGGTACCACCCACCGACTGTCTAGGTCTACTCCATTGATGTTGACTGTAAAACCACCATCAGCAAGAGACCTTCGACGGTACTGGGGGTAGCCATCGTCAGCAGTTTGGGTTTCTTTAGATAAGGGACGTGGATATCTTTTGGAGCATGAGCCGTTAACCATGCAGGGCGAGTTCTTGTTTAAGCTTCTGCAAGGGCCATGAATCATTGTCGACTTAATAATTTCATGAAGTTCAGGATCCGTTTCAGGGTCAGGTACCTCTGCGCTTATGACACTGTCAGTTTGGTCGGCCATGATCCTGTCCTGCAGCCATAGCAAGATGTGTACGTGAGGCAAGCCACGCTTCTGCCACGCCACAGTATATATGTAACACCTACTTTGACCGAAAATGGAACCTTTAGTTAAAAGATGAATAAGTTTTTTAACTTTCAAATGAAACACTCGAGCTATGATGTCATGTCTGTCTTGAGGCTTTTGTCTGTCTCTTAAGGCAGCTCCAATTTCAGACCATTTCGGGTTACATGTTAATGTGATAAACAAATCAGGACGACTGTAGTGACGAACATATGTCATGGCGTCCTGAGTTCTCTCGTGCATATAGCGGTGCCCACCAGTAAAACAGGATGGTAACACGACCCTCTTTCCCATATCTGAAACATTAGCATCCCCCTTACACATGGTGTCTTTAAGATGAACATAGTTTTCCGCTCGCAGCTTACTCTGGTTGAATCTTATAAAGTTAAGCCTTTCTGGCTCTATCTTGGCATACATATCAACCAAAAACTGGTTGAAAAGACTACGATACAGCAATAGGTAACTTTCTTCACCCTGTCTTTCCATTATTCTGTAAGCGTAGAAGTCTGAAGCGGAAACTGTTTTCTTGAGAGATGCTTTAGATATTGGATCATATTGTGGAATATTGATAGAGTAGCTGTCTTCTCCACAGCAGAGCATAAGAGGGTACTGGAGAGCGTCGTGTGCACGATGAGTTTCGCTGATCCGTACCAACTTTGTGTCTCTGCTGTGAAGAATTATGTCTCTCTTTTCAAACTCCTGTCCCACAATAACCAAAGCTACTTCGCTTGTTGCTGGTGCGTTGTAACGACCCCTATGTTCAACTGCAGGCTTCCTGTCTGCATGAATAACAACTTTGAACTCCTGCCCCTCCGGAACATTTTCCATTGTGGTTTTAAAATCTCGTATGTAGGGATTGTTATCATGGAGACATTTTTGAAGTTGGCCAACTATTGATACGTTACAATATATATATATATATTGTAACGTAACGAAAATATAGTCCCCTACGTTACATAAATAAGTTTATAATTTTTAAAATAAAAATAAAAATAATTGTCCATACTAATAAAAGGTCAGAAACATAACCCATTATTGAATAAATGAATAATCCCACAATAAGAATACAAGGTAGAAAGAAAAAATTAAGAATGTTGATAAATACAAACTTCAGTGTTCAGTGAAAAGGTGTAAACGATAGACGAATGTAAAACCTAACTTAGACAGTTTGTAAAGGTACTGATTTTTTACCATTTATTAAATATTACAATCAGAAGATTCCAGTAATATTCTAATTATACTTACTGCTGCCAGAATTCTACTTACCGTCATAATCCCATTAAACTTACCTTATTTTTGCCCAGGTCGCCAACATATTTTTTAGATAAATATGTAAACTTAAACACTCTTGCCCTTATAAAAACTTTAATAATCCCGCTAGCTAACTACCCTCGAAACTCAGAAAATCCCAAAGAACGTTAGGCAAGGTTTTCAGTACAGAATAGGTAATGGTTGTGGCGTAATAACCTACTCTAACACATGTTTATATCCCTAAACAAACTTGATTTTATTTTATTAAGTACAGCTAAAAAAAAACATGAATTTGTTTAAACACAAGTTTTATCAACTAATTATTTTCTAGTAACCAGTACTTTGATTCATGATTTCTCCCCTTAAATATATCTTTTACCCCCTTTGTATCGAGCTCTTTTATTACCGCTATGTCATTTTGATTCGAATTGTTTGCTTTTACATTTTACCTGCACGTGCATTCCTTTATCCACTATCACTTGTATTTCCCGTACACTTCCGTCGTCACTGACACTGTTTAATTAGTTTAACCTTAAAACTTCGTTTGGCGTTTTTAGAAGACATTAAATTTATCAGTTTCGGTAGACCTCATCTACTCAATTCACTTTGGCCTACCGAAATTTCCGAGGCCACTGTTTTTTTAATTCACTTGTTCGTGCACTTAGGTTGTTTATTTGGCTGACCGCTGGCGGACATGAGTTGCAGTGGAACTGCTCATTACTGCGCTAAGACGGTAATACACGGATTTCAGTCTGGTCACGTGATCATCAGTCTGCGCTCCAATTGGTGCTTTTTAAAAGGCGCTATTAGACAGGCATATAGTTTGGCAACATTTTGCTGCCTGGTGAAATACATGATTAAGCGTCATTTTCTCCGTGATTCACGGCTGACGCAAAACTGTAGGTTGTTTCGTAATGTGTCCGGCCCGTCTGAGTCTAAAGACAAAACACAGACGCATTGTTTTGTAATAAACACTGCATACGTGGTTGACTAAATCGAGGTTCCAAAAAGGTGAACGCTGGCTACATAGGGAATACACTTGATTTAAAAATTTGTGTTTCATACAATTCTGTACCGTTACAATACCCCCCCCCCCCCCATGAGAGGTTGTATGCCCAAGCATACAAACTCTCATTGCCTAAAACCTAAGAGGATCAGTGAGGACATGGCGCCACAACCCCCCTGAACTCTCTATTAAAATCATGGGTACTTACCCCCCTAGTCCGGTGACTGTGGCCGCACCCGTACGAGATTACTGGACTTCTCTATTCAAGATCCCAACACATTAAAATCAGACGGGCGCCCGCCACAGTAACGCCTGACTCTATAACATTCAATTCAAAATTTAACAAAAAGGCCTTTCATTATACCATATCCACAACTGATTGGTTTCCTCTTAGCTGTACTGGTTCATTGACAAAGTACTGGCTTAGTTTTTAATTTTGATAATATGAACTTACTGTCTACTTACAGCTAATACACATAATCCCCTACAAATTAAATAATTTTCACAATACATTATTACCCTTCCAAAATAACACATTACTTATACAAACATTTTTAATTATTTTTACCCAAAAATTTCCTTCAGTTTCCAATTGTAAATAAATCAATACGTCTTTATCAAGTATTATTTAATTTACAATTACAGTTAAAATTCAAATTAAAATAAGTTTAAATTCATTATTAAAGATCATCTTTTCAATTAATTTAATTACAAATTTGGTTTAATTTAATTCCTCAACACTCTAAGTTACAGTAATTACCTCATTATTATATTATCTGCAAAAGGTTAACTTCATTTCTTTTGTTTCATAATAGGATTTTGCTCATGGCACTGATTCATCAAAACAACATTCTTGTTGTTGTCAACTCAAGCATGAAACAAACAATCTACCTGTTTTTATCAACAGTTGTATGCCAGATTGGTTTTATAAACAGACTCAGTCTCAACATTCCGGGTTACATCACCGCACTATTACCTCCTTCAAAACAGCTTCTATCGATCTTATAATCAGTTACCCTTGGTTTTACAATACCAATCACAGTATATTTAATATTATTTTTATATTCACGATCATTTATATTTAAATGCATTACTGGATTTCACATTAGAAATCAGTTTACTATCAATTCGAGTCCAAACAGTTACTTTAATCACCTTATTTAAAACACTTTTAATACAGACACAATGCAAAATAAAATTCATTATTACCTCTCGTTAATTATTATTGTTAATTAACAAAATAAAATATTATTATTATAACATACTACAAACATTGTTACATAAACTATTGTCTGCATTCCACCAATATAACCTTGACACCATACATTTAACACTAATACATATTTATTTACAAATTTTTGTCATGTCCAATTATTAGTTATCACACTTCATTGCATTAAATCAGCCAGGTCATTCTACCTATTATACTCAAATAATTAAATGTTCATTCAATATTTCTCAACCCCTATCATCAAAAATTAGCCTTATCTTCACATAACACATTTCAATCTTATTTACATTCATCATATGGCTATTCTTTGTGTTGTAACCATAACATTTTGTTTTTCCAATGTACCATCATAATAATTTTTAGGGTAACCCCCCATTATTACCTTATCATAAATCATGTCTACATTAGTATTTTTTGTCAAGTCCCCATCAGTATTTGTTATTATAATCACATCCTTTAATTTTTCATCACTATAGTTGTCAGCTGTTACTAATACGCTGACCCTCACTACAGGTAAGTGTGTATTATTATCATCAATATAATCATTGTTTTTTAAACAAGATAAGTCTCTATTATTTTTAATATAATCATTTCTCTCAATATTTATTTCCCCTACTAAAACTTTATAATCTCTACTTAATCTGAACAACTTAATCACTCCATCTCGCTCATACTCCCTTTCAATACCACACCCATTTCATATTCTCACTCCACACAGAGGGCAACACCATTTTATTATTTAACCACCATCTGGCCCTACCAGATAAACACAGAAAACTTATTTGACATTTTGAAGACCTTTTGTCTTCTACAAAAACTATCGAGGAACTCTTGTCCTTCAACAACACTGGTGAAGCTTTTTCTTCACCTATACCACAAGAAAATTTGCCCTCTGTTCGTACTCTACATTTAAATTATCTCTCCGTTCTTTCTCCAACTCATCAGTACTTATTACTACTTCATTACTAACGTCAACTAACTTTCTACTCTCATTATCACTACAACTATTCTTCAACATTTCACCATTTATTTTATTCAACAATGTTTCACTCTTGTTTATGTCATCATGACTAACATTATTACTCACCTTGTTTTCAATATTTCTCCCAAGCTTATCTAGCTGTTGTATTACTTTAACATTTATTTCATTCAGTTTCTCATCCATATTCTTTTGTGACTCGGTCACTTTTTCGTGTATTTCATTAATATTAATGTTTTGTTGTTTAATTTCATTTCTATTTCGTTAAAACTATTATTGATTTCATCAAATTTTGCATTTATTTTGTCATATTTAACATTAGAATCACTTTTTTGTTCCTCGAATTTGCTATCAAATTTATTCAGCAGTAACTGCATCATATTCATCATATCACTAGTATTCTCGTTCTTAACTAAGGTCGGCGTTGACTGACTTTCTGTTTTACTGTCAGTGGAGCTGACTTCATCATCATTAATTTTACTTTCCCTACTTAATTTTGGGGTTATTTGAATCCCCAAATCATCTATAATATTCTTTTCACTTGTAACATTTAGTTCTATTTTATTGTCCTGACCCACATTTGGAGTCGAGTGGACCTCAAAATTACTTATAATAATTGCTGATTCATTAAAATCAGTTACAGTACTTTCATTATTATTACCTGCCATTTTTATTTTATTTATGTAATGTTACATAGAAATTTTTATCTTATACGTATTCAGTATTAATTTACTGCTCTACACAATTATAACCCTCTTAAATTAATTATATAAAGCTTCATTGAACGTTTATATATTTTACAAAAACAAACACCCTCCCTCTCAAATAACCCGTTCTCTTACACACTAATTACACACCCAATTAAAATACTCTACACCTAAACTCGTTATCCAAATATATAAAGAAACAATACTTTCACAAGCACGTTACGCTACATAAATCTATGCAATAACTCAAAATTTTACAAATGCGCCATTACCACAACCTATTTTCTGTGCCTCAAAACAGGTCTAGTTCATATAATATTTATACGAACATCCTGGCAGCAAGTCGCCAATGTAAAGGTACTGATTTTTTACCATTTATTAAATATTACAATCAGAAGATTCCAGTAATATTCTAATTATACTTACTGCTGCCAGAATTCTACTTACCGTCATAATCCCAATAAACTTACCTTATTTTTGCCCAGGTCGCCAACATATTTTTTAGATAAATATGTAAACTTAAACACTCTTGCCCTTATAAAAACTTTAATAATCCCGCTAGCTAACTACCCTCGAAACTCAGAAAATCCCAAAGAACGTTAGGCGAGGTTTTCAGCACAGAATAGGAAATGGTTGTGGCATAATAACTACTCTAACACATGTTTATATCCCTAAACAAACTTGATTTTATTTTATTAAGTACAGCTAAAAAAAAACATGAATTTGTTTAAACACAAGTTTTATCAACTAATTATTTTCTAGTAACCAGTACTTTGATTCATGATTTCTCCCCTTAAATTTATCTTTTACCCCCTTTGTATCGAGCTCTTTTATTACCGCTATGTCATTTTGATTCGAATTGTTTGCTTTTACATTTTACCTGCACGTGCATTCCTTTATCCACTATCACTTGTATTTCCCGTACACTTCCGTCGTCACTGACACTGTTTAATTAGTTTAACCTTAAAACTTCGTTTGGCGTTTTAGAAGACATTAAATTTATCAGTTTCGGTAGACCTCATCTACTCAATTCACTTTGGCCTACCAAAATTTCCGAGGCCACTGTTTTTTTAATTCACTTGTTCGTGCACTTAGGTTGTTTATTTGGCTGACCGCTGGCGGACATGAGTTGCAGTGGAACTGCTCATTACTGCGCTAAGACGGTAATACACGGATTTCAGTCTGGTCACATGATCATCAATCTGCGCTTCAATTGGTGCTTTTTAAAAGGCGCTATTAGACGGGCATATAGTTTGGCAACATTTTGCTGCCTGGTGAAATACATGACTAGGCGTCATTTTCTCCGTGATTCACGGCTGACGCAAAACTGTAGGTTGTTTCATAATGTGTCCGGCCCGTCTGAGTCTAAAGACAAAACACAGACGCATTGTTTTGTAATAAACACTGCATACGTGGTTGACTAAATCGAGGTTCCAAAAAGGTGAACGCTGGCTACATAGGGAATACACTTGATTTAAAAATTTGTGTTTCATACAATTCTGTACCGTTACAAGTTTTATAATAATTGATGATTTAAATGAGAGGAGAATGATTAATTAATGCATGATTTATTTTATAAAAATGTACCTGTTATTACGTTATATCATGTTGTATTATTATTATGATAGTTATGTTGTTTTTTGTGTGTAGCAAGTGGAGTAATTCTTTTAAAAGAATATCAATTAACTGATATTAATTTCATTTTTTGTGTTATCAATATATCATTATAGAGCTGTTGTTAAACTTTATAAAGTTAAATGTTTTGTATACATGTACTTAGTTAGGATGCAGATTATAAGTGTAAACTTGGCCAGAAAGGCTATAATTGTTAATGAGATACAAAAGGGTTTAGTATAATTATATAATAAACAAATGGAGGATTCTATAATAATGAAAGTAATAAAAAATTAAATTCAGAAGGAGATAAAAATGTAATGATAGGCCTAAAACCAGTAACATTGTATAGTAAGTCAGGTCAGAAAAGTTAGGTAACGAAATTTGTAAAAAATACTAAATAGAATATAATGAGTTAGGAGAAGTCAATAATAATTACTGATAGCAGATAAGTAAATTCAATTTAAATAAAATCTCAAAATGTAATAGTGCAATGATACCGAAAGGTAATATTTTGTAACAGGAAAATAATACTTGTTAGAGTAAGTAGATTAAAAGGAAACGACAGCAAAATGTATATAATTTAGTAACAAACAATATGTAAAGATATAATAGGATATAATGTAAACTTAGTAAAGGAGTATTTTAATGAGTGCAAGAACATTGTATGATTATGGTTATAGGATTATAAATAATATCCAATAAGAGGAGACAGAATGTTTGTCAAGGACGACAAGAGATATAAAATTTGTTGATTCGATTATTGAATTATTATCCATGAACGAAGACGGATTAGTTTTGATGCACTTAGAAAAAAATGATAAAATTAATTTAAATAAATCCAATTGTGAACAAAATTAAGTAATAAATAACCATAATATGGTTCACTGACATTTGACAGTCTTATATAACCGAATAATAATAAACTTTTACATCAAAATTGACGAAAATCTAAAGGAAGAACTCTACCAATAAAACTCAATATAATGAGTAATCATTAACTTAATTAATAAACCAATGAAGAAAAATAACTACCTGAATAGAATAATATAATCCAGTATTCTAAAGAACGAAAACAAAACTCAAAATTACACTCGAACATCACCTTCCACAGTTCAATAGAAAAAGCATAGTTGGACACAAAATACAAGGAAACCCGTAACCACAAGAATCGGACATCGGTGAACAAAAGGAGCGGCATTTCTGCATCATCCCAGGACCAAGACATCAACTTTTATTTCGAACTTGGAGTGAAGACTGGTGAGGATTGATTCATCTATATTCTGTTGTTGACCAAAAAACATCGAACGAGGTTAGCTGTACACGGCCATCCCAAGTAACGATGTCCAGCGGACAGTAAAACTTCACTTATTTTAAATAATATTTAATAAGAAATTAGTAATATATTGTAATACCTTGTAATCCTATTTATGCATTTTCTGACCTTACTAATAGTTGAAAGAACCTTCACACCCTGTGTTTAAGAAATACAATAATAATTAAAATAATATATATAACCCTGAATCTGATAGATAATCGATTACTTCCAATGCGATCGACTTTTGTATCCCTGTAAAGGAAGAACTTTGTTGTCAAGAAATAAAAAATCATAATAAAGAATCATTTCTGAATTTAACGATATCTTATCATTTGTATAATATTTAGTGCAGTATGAATGGGTTGTAATTTATGTAGAGAGCGTAACGTAGGAATTATTGTACGCAGATAACTAACCTACAATTTTCAGCTGACTGTCAACCACAGCGCTAGCTCCATCCCAAAAATTAAAAGCGCTAGCCCCATCCCAAAAATTAAAACTGCTCAATTCAATAGGTACAATAATAGGTAAAGTCACCTATGCTATCCTATTAAACCAGATAAAGACCGAAAAAGATAGAATAGATTCACAGAGATTAAGAAGACAAATCAATGATAAGAGACACAAATAAGTAACGAAAATATGTAATTAATAATGAATAAAACGGTAGTAAATAAAGTACACTAACCACAAAAAATAAATGAGACAATTATTGTTAAATAAAGTATATTGATAAAGACCTTATAATAATAAGAAAATAAGGCTCATTATGTTAAAGAATAGTTGTAAATGTACATCTAAAATAACCTTGAAACCAAGAGTGAGAGATAGGTAGGGAGTGACAAAGATAAACAGTGAAGTGATAAGTGTAATAAAATAAACAACATATAATCTTAAGAAAAAAGAGTTAAACAAGTGTGACAAATCCAAAACATAAGCACATGATAAATGAGCAATTAAGTTAAGTATATTAGACTGAAAGACACAGAATAATTGTGAATGTAAAAAATAGAAAAAATATTATGTCAGTATAAGAATCACCAGGGTGATTATTGTTATAGAAGAGATGGTGTAGGTATAACACTCACCAAATTTGTTCATTTTTTAATTTAAAGAAAGAAGTTATTGGCTTAATGTTTAAGGCAATAAATACCAGAAGAAATAGTTTCACAGTAATATGTTAGTATGATTTAAGTAAGTAAGGAATTTATAAAGAAAATAATATCAATAAATTTATAAGAAATAACAGGCAAAATATAATAATTATGTGTAATGAAAAGAAACATGGCTGAACTATGTACAGACCATTAATTTAATTATATGTTATGTTTTATTAATAGATGTAAGTGTTAAAGATGTGGGTGAGAAATGGGAGTAGGGATAAAAATAGTAATGACATAAATTTAACAAAACAGCAAAATAATAACAGTAATATAAATTGAAAGTAATGTATAAAATAAGAAATTATAAGATGTAACAACTTATGCCCATACAGGACATAGCTGTCTAAGTTAAAGAAACCCAGTTGTAAACAATTGAAGACTATATTTAAATAACAAAACGAGGTAAATTACGTAATTACCAACAACTAACAAAAATAACATGGCAGAATTATATTAAAACATAGAAATAAGTAAATTATGTATTAATATAGTATAATCAATTTTGAACTAAAACATTAATACATGGCTTAGACCAATCTTGTAAGATATCAAACTAATCTTTGAAAGAAAATAGGAACATCTATGTAAAGATTACAACCATTGAAATTATCCCCAAGTAAATATAGCCATTATAAAATATTTATTCAAATTAAACAAAAAACCAGAATTTGTAACAATAGTTTCAAAAGTACTTAGCCAATCAGAGCTAAGCCAGTTGTCATGACTACAGTACGTTATTATGAAATTGATGGTTACGAAAAGGAGTTCCATTATTAACGGCCCAGAGAAACAGACGCTATATTGATGCTGACCATTTGAAGGAAAAATAACGAAGAAAATCGAACTGTTATGAAAACCAAATGAGTAACTGATGTCTACCATAGTCCAGTAACACATGAAGGAACAATAATCAAATATTAAACTGCAATTAAATAAAAACTGGATGAATTAAGAAGCCGACGTCAGAAGCAGACTGTACCCATATCGTTGGAAATAAACTAAAGAAGAAACAATTCATTGGCGAAGACACTTGACGAACTATAGCTGAACAACGTGTGGTTAAGTATAAAATAAATTACAACTAATAACGAACCAAATTGATTCACCAATTTACTAATAAATAACTCTCACTCTAAAATTTAAACACTAATTCAGGGTGTCCACATTCTGGAAAGTCAGGGGAAAAAAAGTTGGTCAGGGAAATAAACAGAAAATCTGGAAAGTCAGGGAAATCTTCCCCGATGACAGACTTGAGGGTAATTTTTTACTCTAGTCTGCTGCAACCCGTGAAAAATCTGAAAAGTCAGGGAAATCTTCCCTGATGATGGATTTGAGGGGAATTTTGAATGCTCTAGTCTGCCGTAACCCAGACTATTGTAGCATTTTTTCCAGGTATTTTTCACAAGAAGTGCACAACAATTATATATTTTTTGTTGTGCCCTTGTGTCCTTTTTTCAACCGATTTAGCTAATTCTTTTTCTATTTTAAGTTTTTTTAGGCTGCTGACTTAAACTCATTACAATGGCTAACAAGAAATGTTTGTTTAATAAACTTTGGCTGGACAGTAGTGTTTCCGGAATTTAGTGGTTGGTTGGACTTGGTGGTTAGTGATGCAAATTCGGCTTATTGTCAAGTGTGTCTCAAATCTTTTAAACTAAGCAATATGGGGAAACAAGCAATTGTTTCTCATGCTAAGGGACCAACTCATGTAAAAAACATGAGAGCAAAGGCTTCCCAGCCGGCAATTTCTTTTTTCACTACTCCATCTCCATTAAAAGATGTGCAGCCAACACCTTCAACTTCAGCTACAAAAGAATTATTAGTAGTGCCTGTAGTGTTTCCTACGATTTTATTAATTACAAAATGATCTTAAACTCCCACTTACCTTCTATTTGTCACTCTCTGGCCAGATCGTCTAGTGGTGTAACCCTATTTCGTACAGCGAATTTACCAGCACAGAAAATGAAATTAGGTACTTGAAATGATTAGTCTAACACACATATATCAAGTGAAATAAATTATTAATTTATTGTTTTAAGTTGTGACATTCTCTGTTCTCCTTTCTTTCTAATCAATTACAATTATGATTTCTCACTCGATTCTCCAACCTTTAAATTACCTGTATTCAATATTGAGGTGAAGCCCCTTTTTACCAACAACAAATTTTAAAATATTTTATTTCTTATATCTAGATTAAAATATTAATGAATTAATTAAAAACAACCCAGCGTTTTGCTCACACACACACTCAATCCGTTACACCCCATTTATGTTAATGAGCTCAACAACAACAAAAAATGTTATGATCAATTAAAATGGATTTACGTGTGGTTATTTCCTTAATGTGTATCTGGACGCCAAAGGTTGTAGTTCTGTGTTCTTGATGGCTTATGGTTTCGTCATAAAAAAATTTCGTAATTAAACTTTAGTCTCGTCTCACTTTCACTATATTCGGTCCAAAATAAATCAGCGTTTCAAATTATTACTCCATTGCACTGCTTCTACTTTTATTTGTATCACTCTTTAGTCCATATTTTTGGAAGTTTTAATAAGTTTTGGCCTGCAGGCCTTTTACTGCGAACCGCTCGCACCGCCGCTACGTAATAACAGATATTGTTTCTATTTACATTTTTATATACTGGTTAGACTAAAACTGTGCCCAGTTGGTGAACGCACACACTGCTCGCGTCCGTTGCGTTGAGATGTTAATTGCCGATTGACTAGTTTTTTGCGCGCACACAGCGAAAGAATGTACCAGTTCGTGCCGTTTCTTGTGTGAACGTTGGCCGAGGTGTGCGCCCTTACACATTCCCAGACGCTTTAATAGCTTTTGTACCTCGTACGGCTGGTTACGCATGAACTACAAGGTGTTCCAAAAGTCGAAATTTCGTGAGCAAAACGTTCAGCTTGGGTTGGTTACAAAATTTTTACAATTATTTGGGAATTAAACTAAACCTCTTGGTTTGTACCGTTACATGCCAGGAACAAGTCAAACAAGTTTAAAGAGTTTCAGTATGAATGAAGATGATGTTACGTCAGCCGAAGCAATATGGGCTCTCCACGTCATCACTGGGAAAATGTCTCTCAACTCTTGTGATGAAACCTCTGCAGCCTTCAACAATATGTTTCCAGACAGTAAAATCACTCGGCGCTTTTCTATGGGCAAGACTATGGCTTCCTATGTAATAAATCATGGGTTAGCCCCATATTTTCAAGAAATGTTGCAAAATAACATGAAACAGTGCTCTGACTATGTTGTTTGTTTTGATGAATCTCTGAACAAATTTGTTCAAAGAGGACAAATGGACTTGTGTGTAAGGTTTTGGGGAGTAAACCTTCAGAAAGTTTCAACACGATATTGGAATAGTGTATTTTTAGGCAGGGCAACTGCAGATCACTTGTTAGATGGGTTTATTCAAGGGCTCTCCTTACCTTTAGGAAATATTTTGCAAATCTCAATGGACGGGCCGAATGTTAACCTCAGTTTTATGAAAAAACTCGAGAGCCATTTGCAAGTCTTAAATCCAGAGGGAAAGTCCCTTCTTGATATTGGCATATGCAGTTTGCATACAGTTAATGGAGCCCTGAAGACTGGGATCTCCAAAACTGGTTGGGAACTTTTTCACTTTTTTAGATCTCTCTACAGTCTTTTCAAAGATAGCCCAGCTCGGCAAGCAAAATACTCAGATATTACAACCAGCACCTCTTTCCCTTTTAAGTTCACAGCAGTAAGATGGCTGGAAAATGGTCGCTGTGTAGATCAAGCTCTCAAAATATTTGATCATGTCGATAAATTTGTAAAAGAATACAACGAAAAATACAACAAAAACCTGCAATACCTTAGAGAAGCTATGAAAAATCCATTTTTTAAGGCAAAACTAAGTGCTTTCAGAAGCATATTGTCAGACGTTGAGCCGTTCCTGAGAAGGTTCCAAAGTCAGAAGCCTATGGTCCCTTATCTCTTTACTTCACTTGAACAACTTATGAAAAACCTAATGATGAGATTTGTAAAATATGAAAAAATAGCTGAAGCAAGTACTACTCAAAAATTAATGAACTTGGACTTGCAAGACGGTGCCAATCTGGTTTCAGTAGAAAAGGTGGACGTTGGTTATGCTGCAGAAAGCTTAATGAAACAAATTAAATGCTCAGAAAAAGAGAAACTTGTTTTTAAAAATGAGTTCAAAAATCTCCTTACCACCATGATAGAAAAACTCAGAGAGAAAAGTCCTTTGAAATCACATTTAGCACGAGGCCTCACTGCCTAGACCCTAAAATGATAATGCTCAAACCCAGTTTGGCAATAAAAAGGATTGATGTTGTTCTAGAAAACCTGCACAGCCATAGAAGAATATGTGATAAAAGTGCTGAAAAGGCCAAACGACAGTAATCTTTGCTAACTGAAGAAGCTAACGATTTCATTTCCAAAACATCTGATGACATGGGATTGGACGAATTTTACTACGGCCTTTTAGGAGAAGATAAGAAATATGAAGAGCTCTGGTCTGTAATGAAGCTGTTTCATTTTGTCCCATGGTAATGCATCAGTTGAATCTGGCTTTTCTGTCAATAAGCATTTACTAGTTGAAAATCTTCTAGAAGAATCCCTTGTGTCCCAAAGAGTTATTTGTGATAGCATAAAGCATCTAGGTGGTTTGAGGAATGTGACTATCAACAGAAGTATGCTTACCTCGGTCAGATCTTCAAGAAGAAGATGTCAATCATATTTGGAAAAGAAAAAAGAAATGCAGTCAGAAGAGGAAAAAAAGAAAATAGAGAAAAGGAAAATTGAATTACAGTTGAAAGAGTTGGAAGAAAAAAGAAAAAAGTTGAAACTTGAAAGAGAAATGGAGGATGTAGAAATTGGGGAAAAGAAAAAACTGCTGGAGAACATGAAGTGATCACACTAGGAGTGCATATTTTTCTTTTTCATTCTCATCCTGTCGGACTGGTTCATTTTCAATTTTGAAAGCTATAGCTGATTATTATAATTATTTGTTACCATGTAAGTTGTTCTATTAATTAGTCCATTTTATCTTGTTCATATATTATTTTATCAAGTTCTAGTGAAAATACTCTCATTCTTACGTTACCTAAGGTAATAATGGAAATATTTATTTTTAAAATGCCATCAATGTATTTGTAGTTTTCAATAAATAAATAATAAAAAATAAATAAAATAAAAGAGGAAGAAAAAAGAAAGTGGAGAGAGAATTAGGCCAGCTATGGGGAAGGTGGAGGCTGGGTTTTCTTTTTTCTTCCTTGTAAAATATAATGCTCAAAGAATTAACGTACTATGCATTTTAGTGAGTCAGGGAAATTTCTGTAAGTAGGTCAGGGAAAGTCAGGGAAAATTAAAACAGAATTTCTGTGGACACCCTGTAATTTCTTTCAAGGATTGATGATTCGAATTAAATAACACTGTATGTAATATAACCTATGTCAAACTGATAAAACCATAGCACACACCTTTAACATAAAACAGTTGAGTTTCCATGTAAATCTTGTTAGTATATAAGTACCACGATTATAAAGTGGTGTACTTTATTTAAACATCTTGTTATAAACCTTTTTCGTATTCAAAAGAATTCACATGGCAGAATAAATTGTATAAATAAGAGACGATAAACATTATAGCTTCCTATGTTTGAGGCACTGCCACCTTAGCGATCCGCTGAGTGAACTAATTTACAGCCGAGGCATAAACTTTGTTATAATTACACTTGTTGTACGATTATTTAAAAAATTAATGAATTCTTGAACAAATTAAATCAGTACGAACCTTTATTAACTGTCGTGTATTTCTTTGAATATTATTATGTATGTTATGTGCTTTAGCAGAGAGTAGATTTCGTTACGCAAATTTTATGTTGGCAACACATCTCAACAACGAGCGAAAGTCGAATTCACGCCAGTTAGTGAGGCAATTCAAATTATTATTTACAGTTGCCAGGAGACAATCTAACTACAGAATTTTTAATTGTTTTATAAAAAACAATTTACCGCCTTTCGGGAATTACAAAATACAACACAGAACAGGTAAAGACTTTGATACTGGTTATTTGTACGTTCGCAACGGACGCAATCTGCGTGAGTCCCGTTCCAGAGCGACGACGGATTGGTAAGACACGAGAGTACACATTATACCAATTACACTATTACCCGCTTACAATCAGACGGACATCGTGCAATTACAAAATGGCGACCAACTGGTGAGGCTAGAAGAAAAGGAAGTACGACATTCTAGCGGCGAATACGAAAGGACAACAAGATGGTGTCCAACCAGTGAGGCTGGAATTGAGGAAATTACCGATCCTAACATAATTATTAACGATACAGGAAACCCAATTTCAGCTGGCGACTGTCAGAAAAAACAGAAATGCATACGAGAGGAGTGATGAAAAGGTTGGCAAAGGACCAAGAAACGGAAGAAAATAAACGGGAAGAAGAGACTGAAACAGTACCTGACACCGAAATGGAACAACAGGCTGGTGACAAGGAGGAAGCCAGAGTAGGACCGGATTGGAATAAATTTATGGAATTAATGTGAAGTATTAAAGAAGATAATAAACAAACCAATGAGAATTTTAAACGAATGGAGGAACAAACTAAACAAACAAATGAAAAATTTGGTAGTATGAAGGAGGAAAATAAACGGACAAACGAGAATTTATTTAGACAAATGAATGAAAAATTTGACCGAAATGAAGAAAGTTTAAGACAAATAAACGAGAAAATAGATAGTACAAATGAGAGTGCTAAGAAAGACTTTCGGAAAATAAACGAGAAAATTGATAGCTCTAACAAAGAGTTGAGAGAAATTATTGATGGACAAAAGGGAGATTTAAAACGAATTAATGAAAAAATTGAAAATATCAATGAAACACTTGGCAAAAGGGTAGAGGAATATAATGAAGGAAGAAAGCAACAAACAGCCGAACAAGTGGAACAAAACAAAGAAACAATTGTACAGGTCAGAGCAGAGTTAGACGCCAGAATAGACCAAGCAGACAACATCAACCAAGTTAGGATAGCAGAGGTACAGCAAGGAACACAAGAAGGATTGGAAGAACTTCAAACTAACACCTCAGAAAAAATCGAACGAGTTAATGAGGAAATGAACAGAGTAAAAAACCAAATGAGTGATAGTACAGGAAGAATCGATAACATCCAGGAAGTACAGCTAAAGAACTTGAGAGAAGATCTCGACAGAATGGCCTATAGACCAGCCTGCAGCGTTCAATCCACAATGCAAGACCGCACATCAAGGAAAAGAGAACTAATAAAAACACGGGAAGAATGGGAGATGGTGAAGAATGGACTGGGTAATGTATTTAATCTCTCAATTACCAACCATACAGAGATAATGAATTACAAAAACTGTAGTAGAAGCTTGATAGAAACTTTCAGAAGGACTGACAATAAAACAGTGAGTAAAAACTTCATGAAGTCTATACTTAAATGGAATATACAAAAAATGGAAACGTATAATAAAATGACAGTGAGATCATCAATCATGAATATACCATCAAAGTATTCATTGAGTAAAATAGATAATAAAGCAATTCAAGTAGGTCATGAAACAAGTGAAGGCCATTTAACAACAGAAAAATCAGAACACCAGGTAGCCAAGATCTACATCACCAGGACAGAAATAGTTTTGCATACCAGAGTAATCCGAGAAATAAGGGTAACTGAATTTATGGACCGTGGATAAATTAAGCACCAACACACCATCGAAAAAAGGGACTGATTTTCTGAGAACCGACAACAGCAACAAACACTTAAAAAAGAAGGAAAAATGATGATAAAAGTAATGACCAATGAAGATTTCAAGAAACATGAACAAACAACCAACCAAATTCTAAAGTAAGTAAGGACATCTTACAGAATACTTTGGAGAATTTATTTTGAATCCATTAAGAAGAGAAAGACAGTTAATAACGATAATAGGGTGATAATAATGGAAAAAGAAGTACTTAAAACAAATTAAATGAAGTGATGAACTTGAAGGAAAAAAATTGATGTTTGTAAATGAACAGAGTGATAATAACTATATTTGTAACTGCTAAAAAGGGATATTGAGACAGAAGATGAATAACGTGGTGGCTAATGAATCAATTAACAACGAAATAAAATTAAATGGAAAAGAAGAAGTATACAAAGGATTTTTACCAAAACTAAGTAAGTTATATGAAAGTAAGGGGAACTGCTAGGATACAATTTATAATAATGAGAAGAAGTAAGAAGACAACATGATTCCGAGGGTATTTAAAGTAACGCAAGAGTTACCATTTTCGTAGGAGTGTAGAAGGCTACGGCACCACTCAAGAATTATTATGATGGGCAGGGGCCAACGAGCACTGTACCATGCACGGGGTGAATGGTCGGGTGAGGAATAGGTCAGAATAGTACCACTCACAGCCGATATGCATTCAACGTGCCATTTCAAGTTAGGGAGGGATTGATAACCCCAATTAAGGAATTCATAGGAACAGAAAGAAAAGAAACCCCAGAGAAAAGGAATAACCAGTTGGTAACTAAATAGCCTATATGAAGAAGATGAAGAAAAATAGTATATTTCGTAGATTCGCCAAAGAAGAAAAGAAGTTATGTGTAATTTATAAGATAATAACCAACTTAAAGGAAACTCATCACAATCCAATCCCTGAAGCCATAAGAAAATGATAATAATAAAGAAGGAAAAAGTGTTACAAATAAATCAAAGCATCAAGATTAACAGTTAATTTTCCATAGACCTTCAGCTAAGAAAAATAAACATGTTTTAGTGGGGGAGCATATGTAATGCGACAGAATAGTAGCCCCATCCCAAAAATTAAAACTGCTCAATTCAATAGGTACAATAATAGGTAAAGTCACCTATGCTATCCTATTAAAACCAGATAAAGACCGAAAAAGATGAGGATAGATTCACAGAGATTAAGAAGACAAATCAATGATAAGAGACACAAATAAGTAACGAAAATATGTAATTAATAATGAATAAAACGGTAGTAAATAAAGTACACTAACCACAAAAAATAAATGAGACAATTATTGTTAAATAAAGTATATTGATAAAGGCCTTATAATAATAAGAAAATAAGGCTCATTATGTTAAAGAACAGTTGTAAATGTACATCTAAAATAACCTTGAAACCAAGAGTGAGAGATAGGTAGGGAGTGACAAAGATAAACAGTGAAGTGATAAGTGTAATAAAATAAACAACATATAATCTTAAGAAAAAAGAGTTAAACAATTGTGACAAACCCAAAACATAAGCACATGATAAATGAGCAATTAAGTTAAGTATATTAGACTGAAAGACACAGAATAATTGTGAATGTAAAAAATAGAAAAAATATTATGTCAGTATAAGAATCACCAGGGTGATTATTGTTATAGAAGAGATGGTGTAGGTATAACACTCACCAAATTTGTTCATTTTTTAATTTAAAGAAAGAAGTTATTGGCTTAATGTTTAAGGCAATAAATACCAGAAGAAATAGTTTCACAGTAATATGTTAGTATGTTTTAAGCAAGTAAGGAATTTATAAAGAAAATAATAGCAATACCTTTATAAGAAATAACAGGCAAAATATAATAATTATGTGTAATGAAAAGAAACATGGCTGAACTATGTACAGACCATTAATTTAATTATATGTTATGTTTTTATTAATAGATGTAAGTGTTAAAGATGTGGGTGAGAAATGGGAGTAGGGATAAAAATAGTAATGACATAAATTTAACAAAACAGCAAAATAATAACAATAATATAAATTGAAAGTAATGTATAAAATAAGAAATTATAAGATGTAACAACTTATGCCCATACAGGACATAGCTGTCTAAGTTAAAGAAACCCAGTTGTAAACAATTGAAGACTATATTTAAATAACAAAACGAGGTAAATTACGTAATTACCAACAACTAACAAAAATAACATGGCAGAATTATATTAAAACATAGAAATAAGTAAATTATGTATTAACATAGTATAATCAATTTTGAACTAAAATATTAATACATGGCTTAGACCAATCTTGTAAGATATCAAACTAATCTTTGAAAGAAAATAGGAACATCTATGTAAAGATTACAACCATTGAAATTATCCCCAAGTAAATATAGCGATTATAAAATATTTATTCAAATTAAACAAAAAACCAGAATTTGTAACAATAGTTTCAAAAGTACTTAGCCAATCAGAGCTAAGCCAGTTGTCATGACTACAGTACGTTATTATGAAATTGATGGTTACGAAAAGGAGTTCCATTATTAACGGCCCAGAGAACAGACGCTATATTGATGCTGACCATTTGAAGGAAAAATAACGAAGAAAATCGAACTGTTATGAAAACCAAATGAGTAACTGATGTCTACCATAGTCCAGTAACACATGAAGGAACAATAATCAAATATTAAACTGCAATTAAATAAAAACTGGATGAATTAAGAAGCCGACGTCAGAAGCAGACTGTACCCATATCGTTGGAAATAAACTAAAGAAGAAACAATTCATTGGCGAAGACACTTGACGAACTATAGCCGAACAACGTGTGGTTGTTAAGTATAAAATAAATTACAACTAATAACGAACCAAATTGATTCACCAATTTACTAAAATAAATATTTTATTTATTATTTACAAATAAATAACTCTCACTCTAAAATTTAAACACTAATTTCTTTCAAGGATCGATGATTCGAATTAAATAACACTGTATGTAATATAACCTATGTCAAACTGATAAAACCAACACACACACCTTTAACATAAAACAGTTGAGTTTCCATGTAAATCTTGTTAGTATATAAGTACCACGATTATAAAGTGGTGTACTTTATTTAAACATCTTGTTATAAACCTTTTTCGTATTCAAAAGAATTCACATGGCAGAATAAATTGTATAAATAAGAGACGATAAACATTATAGCTTCCTACGTTTGAGGTGCTGCCACCTTAGCGATCCGCTGAGTGAACTAATTTACAGCCGAGGCATAAACTTTGTTATAATTACACTTGTTGTACGATTATTTAAAAAATTAATGAATTCTTGAACAAATTAAATCAGTACGAACCTTTATTAACTGTCGTGTATTTCTTTGAATATTATTATGTATGTTATGTGCTTTAGCGGAGAGTAGATTTCGTTACGCAAATTTTATGTTGGCAACACATCTCAACAACGAGCGAAAGTCGAATTCACGCCAGTTAGTGAGGCAATTCAAATTATTATTTACAGTTGCCAGAAGACAATCTAACTGCGAAATTTTTAATTGTTTTATAAAAAACAATTTGGCGCCTTTCGGGAATTACAAAATACAACACAGAACAGGTAAAGACTTCGATACTGGTTATTTGTACGTTCGCAACGGACACAATCTGTGTGAGTCCCGTTCCAGAGTGTAACAATAATAAATATGCCGAAATATATAAAATAAATAAAACCACTACCAGGACTTACCTGTACGCAATCCTATCCACTTACCTGTTATTCGAATTTTACCAGAAGACCAAGGTCGCCACGATTATTTTTTATAGGTAAAATATCGAAAACCTTTACACTCCACCTTAAATAAAAAGGACAATTTAGCAATCTGACCCCACCCAATTAATAATTCAGAAGATTCCGGAACGTTTAGACGAATTTTTTCAACACAGAAATAAGACAGTGGTAATGACGAAATAACTTAGACTAACACATTGTTTTGAAGTAAATTAAATAATTTTAATTAAGTAAAACAAGGACATAAAAAAGCAAATTTTCACATATACGTTTAGAGATTATAGATTTCGGTTATAGATTTAAATATTATTCAAGACAGCCCAATCTGCTTACACACGCTTTCACACAAGTTAATACTTTACCCCTTGTTTATTATATTTTACAAACTCCTTTATTGTTTTACAACTGTTCACTACCGCGTTGCCGGCCGAACACGTGTTTTGTCCCGATTCGATTCCAATGCCCGTAATTTAACTGTTTGCGATTCGCACTTGCAACAATTTTGTAACTGAGATGCGTTGATTATTTCCTTGGGTCCCGGTCGGTCTTCTTGAATTAATTACATTCCCCGAAAACCCGACCAACCGGGCCCGAAACAAAATATAAACGTCTGTAGCGGTACTCTGTACCTCGTGGACTATATGGCGTCTCTGACTAAGATCGACTGGCATAGGCGGTAGGAAGCTGCCGTTCACTGCCACCTGCTTTGCGTCGTCGTGCATGCTTATTATGTTGTACCATATTCAGTTTATGCATGGATTATAGCTGGTATATGTGTGTGACCAGAGCTTAATATTGGACTTGGCTCTGATGATGTCACCAACAGTAGGCGGAGTTTAATGCGACTTCCGGGAGGTCTTAGAGAAGACGACGAATATTTTTACGCTCTGGCCATCTTGAGTTTTTAGTTAGAGCGTCCTTTGAGCGCGTGCAGGTGTAGTTGCGCTTGAGCGTTGACACACATTTACAGAGTTCTGCGAATTTTTAAGGTGGCAAATTCTTCACCGCATTACTCAACAACAACCTGCGTCTTATTGCTTTGTTTCCAACTGTTCTGTTTCTCAACACTGGTCTGTTATACGGACAAATACGTTGCACAATAATGCAGCTTTACAATACTTTATCCAAACCCGCCCGAAAACGAAATAAATAAAATTATATAATTGCCCCAAACGATTAACATAAAACACCCAAAATTTGACCCGCTACAATACCCCCTCGATGAGAATTCTGCTGTCCACGACAGAATAAATCTCATCGATAACCCCGAAGAGGACCGGTGAGGAACTAGTGCCAACAACCCCCTGGTTCTTACTACTTATGGGTACACTACCCCCCTGGCTCAGCGACCATGGACTCATCTGAACGAGATCACTGGACTTCTCCGTAAGAGATCCCAACACCGAGAAATCGAACAGATTCGTACCACAGTGCACCTCGCCTTTTAGCATGCTACCCCCAAAAATCCTCAATCCCTGGCTTAAATTATTCCAGCTCCTCCGCCGATATGTTTCCCCTTTTTTGCAAGCTGGGCTGCCTTTAGCAGATACTGGGCTCACACACACTAATATTAATGTTACCATAACACATTAAAAATAAAAGATTTCTTTTAAAATTTATTAAAAATTTAAAAAAATTCAAAATATTATTTTATCAAAAAAATTCTCTTCCTGGTTTTTCTAATTTTTGTTTCAAATGACTTAACCTAGACATTTCCAATAATATAAACACATCCTTACTCTAACATGAGAACCCCTTACAGTCTACCAATACAATGTAATACAATAAAATAAACATGATTAATGCACACATAATAAAAGAATCATTATCCAACATATTCATTCGCTGGCAGGCGAAAAATCAAGTTGTTTTTTTTTTTCTTCAAAAAAAATTAAAATTTTCAAAAATTTTAAAATTCAAAAAAAATTTTAATTTATTCATTAAAAAATTTTATTAAATTTATTTATTAAACAACATTTATTAAAATTATTCAAATATTGGTTTGAATTAATCAAACAAACAAATTAAAATTGGATTCCTACTATACAAGCTTAGTAGGTGTATGACCTCATCAGCTGATCGAAACTAGGTCAAGTCCAAAACCCTTGACCTACATATGTTACGTATACTCTCTGCACCTCCATTAAACATCTGTAGCAATCTAACTCAAAGCACAAAACATAATAAAATAAAATATTTAAAATGAACAAAATATTAATATAATAATCCAATTGACTTTTACATAATAATAAAATAAACAATTCTTAACTTTACATTATTTTCAATTCTATCCAAATTTTGTCACTGGCAAAAAAAAATGCAAATTTTATATCTTTATCATAAATCACTCTCTCTATGTAACAATCTTACTTTATTCTACTTTGGGTGATTTGAACTATTTATTCTCATTGACTGTACTACTTGAGCTGAATACCTATATAATTGACATTGCTATTATTACATTAAAATAACCCAATCACATTTAACCTTGGTAAAAATCTACATACCCTACATCTTGATAAAATTATAAACATTACATGTTAATTTCAATTGAACTGTTATTAATTATCCCTCAATGGTTTATCATTTGATTCTATGCAATCCAAATTTATTAGTACCCTTCATGTTACATTATATTTCATCTCTGATTACTTTTCTACTATGAATTTTCTATCTAACTCTTCACATTTCAATCATTGCTTAATCTGGGTGACACCTGTATTCTCTATACTTTCACTTGAATAGACATTTTAATATTACTCCCTTTCTTATTACTAACAACCACTATTAACCATTTATGACACCAATCTCTCATTTATAAATACCTTTCACTAATTCCACTTACCTCTGGCACCGCTCATCGTTGTACTAGGATGTGTGTTCCCTACCTGGCTATAACCATTCGAGCCAATGCCCCTCCAAAATATCGGCAAACACTCACGCGAACTACTCTATTCTCGCCACAACGCCGCACGTTGATCACACCTTACCACCTCATCCTTACTACAAAATATCATCAACAAATATGTTTAAATCTCATTCACATTACTCATCTCTACATATACTCACTACCACTGTGTCCCTAAATATCTAACACTATCTCTGTGTGTTACCTGTATTTCAAAATTCTTATTCTCACTAATTCCCTTTAATTCTACTTAACTCACCTGTCTTATTTTCTTATCACCCAAAATCTATTTTCAACATTTCACCTTGATATAGCCCTAGAAAATTCATCACTTCTCCCCTTATAATAATATACCTCAATTTGAACACATTACCTGTTTAATCCTCTACCAATCCTCATAGAATCTTAATTTCATAAAATCATTTAACTTCATTCTCAAACTTTCTTTTACACGACCTTAATTAAATAATTATTTTTCAATTATTTAATTCAATTATTTAACAGTTCACAATTATTTTCATCGCTTAATTAGTCTTCAAATTTTATAATCATTGTTAATTTATACTGGTTAATTGCACATTCAATTTAATTGATAATTAACGTTATCACTTTCTACTGTACCTACCCATTGTTTACATAACCTATAGTACATTATCATGTAGTACACAAATACACTTAACAATGACATTAACACATAAAAGAATATACAGTCCAACTGATTGTTTTTTTTTTTTCATTAACCACAAATCGTTCCATAAGACAATGCACTTCAATACCACATTATTCATATCAATAAATGTTCATGAACAATAAACAATACACAATTACCCCATATCGTCAAATAATAGTCTAATCTTATGATTATACCAGTCATTTACAGTTACATACATAATCTCATGATTATGAACATAATGATTACCTGTCTTGTCATATTCTTCTACAATATCGTCATATACCTGGTCACGCTCGAGTATGGTCCTGTCGCCGTTATTATATTCTGTTAAAATCAGGTGAGTTATATTATCATCGTTAACCTTATCTACTGTTATCTCCGTTTCACTGTACGATAAGCACTCATTCTTTTTATTATTATTTCTCTCTATGTCTAACTTTTCTACGAATTCTTCATAATTTCTCTTTACTTTAAATATCTCTGTTTCTCTCTTTCTCTCTCTCTCTCAAAACATTTCTCACCATCATACCAAGCTACACACTCTCTCTCAAAATATGCAGGGGACATTACTTCATCATTTTGGCACCACCTATGAAGTGCATAAAAAACCAAGGGAAATTTATCTGCAAACTTATACTCTTCCAAATACTCACGTGAAGCCATTTCTTCACCCCCCACTACAACATTACGGGAAAAATCTACCCCCTGCATCCACTCTACCTGTAAATTCTTTCTACTTTCTCTCTCTAATTCATCAACATACATTAACATTTCATTATCAACTTCTACTCTTTCTACAATTACGTTATCACTCTCAACATCTACACCATCATTTTCTAACACCACATTTTTATTTGTATTATCATTGTTATTACTTGTCAACTCATTATTTAAATTATCATTTCCACTACTACTTACTCTGTCATCTTTGTTTGATTTTAATTTGTTTATTACTTTCTCATTTTCTAATCCTATTTCGCCTAACCGCGTCTCTAGATCACTCAATTTCTTATCATAAATACAGCTTTGTTCCTGAATTTCTTTTTTCAATTCATTCAAATCATTTTTCTGTTCGCCAAATTTTTCGTCAAGGTAACTAAATTGTTGGTTAAAAAGCATTTGCATCATTCTTATTATTTCGTTATCTCGTACTTCCCCCATATTTAAATTTTATTTCTATTTCTTTTTATATATAAAAAACGACTGTTATTGTAAAATCAGAACGCCTAACACAACTGTGTACCTTACTATCACAAACCTAACCTACGTAAATATATGCGATATAATTTTTATACATTCGTCATTACCACATCCTATTTTCTGTGTATTAAAATAGGTCTATCTCGTATAAAATTACAATTAAACGAAAATCCTGGCAGCGAGAGCCATTTGTAACAATAATAAATATGCCGAAATATATAAAATAAATAAAACCACTACCAGGACTTACCTGTACGCAATCCTATCCACTTACCTGTTATTCGAATTTTACCAGAAGACCAAGGTCGCCACGATTATTTTTTATAGGTAAAATATCGAAAACCTTTACACTCCACCTTAAATAAAAAGGACAATTTAGCAATCTGACCCCACCCAATTAATAATTCAGAAGATTCCGGAACGTTTAGACGAATTTTTTCAACACAGAAATAAGACAGTGGTAATGACGAAATAACTTAGACTAACACATTGTTTTGAAGTAAATTAAATAATTTTAATTAAGTAAAACAAGGACATAAAAAAGCAAATTTTCACATATACGTTTAGAGATTATAGATTTCGGTTATAGATTTAAATATTATTCAAGACAGCCCAATCTGCTTACACACGCTTTCACACAAGTTAATACTTTACCCCTTGTTTATTATATTTTACAAACTCCTTTATTGTTTTACAACTGTTCACTACCGCGTTGCCGGCCGAACACGTGTTTTGTCCCGATTCGATTCCAATGCCCGTAATTTAACTGTTTGCGATTCGCACTTGCAACAATTTTGTAACTGAGATGCGTTGATTATTTCCTTGGGTCCCGGTCGGTCTTCTTGAATTAATTACATTCCCCGAAAACCCGACCAACTGGGCCCGAAACAAAATATAAACGTCTGTAGCGGTACTCTGTACCTCGTGGACTATATGGCGTCTCTGACTAAGATCGACTGGCATAGGCGGTAGGAAGCTGCCGTTCACTGCCACCTGCTTTGCGTCGTCGTGCATGCTTATTATGTTGTACCATATTCAGTTTATGCATGGATTATAGCTGGTATATGTGTGTGACCAGAGCTTAATATTGGACTTGGCTCTGATGATGTCACCAACAGTAGGCGGAGTTTAATGCGACTTCCGGGAGGTCTTAGAGAAGACGACGAATATTTTTACGCTCTGGCCATCTTGAGTTTTTAGTTAGAGCGTCCTTTGAGCGCGTGCAGGTGTAGTTGCGCTTGAGCGTTGACACATTTACAGAGTTCTGCGAATTTTTAAGGTGGCAAATTCTTCACCGCATTACTCAACAACAACCTGCGTCTTATTGCTTTGTTTCCAACTGTTCTGTTTCTCAACACTGGTCTGTTATACGGACAAATACGTTGCACAATAATGCAGCTTTACAATACTTTATCCAAACCCGCCCGAAAACGAAATAAATAAAATTATATAATTGCCCCAAACGATTAACATAAAACACCCAAAATTTGACCCGCTACAAGAGTGACGACGGATTGGTAAGATACGAGAGTACACATTATACCAATTACACTATTACCCGCTTACAATCAGACGGACATCGTGCAATTACAATATATATATATATATATATATATGCCACAACCTAGCACTTCTTAAATTTAGATTTTTTCTATTCATGCAATTACGCACTCATTCATGCTATATATATGTTCTATTTTCCCCAAATTGAGCTCATTTTAATGTATATTTCTTTACTAGCATTTTAAGTGTTTGAACTTGTCTGATTGAATAATTTTGTCGAACAAAACGTGTCTGCTGTTCGTTGCTGTACTTATCTGGTTACATGTGAGTCCAGTCTTATTGCGCACATTCCTGCTATTTGTTGTTCGCACGCACTTTTGAAATAATACCTTATATGATAACTGTTAATAAGTTTTAATTTATAGCTTTGTTCCGATTTTACGTAATATTTTACATTTTTGTTCGAGTGCACTCGAGATTTAGTTTTGGAAACTTTTATACGTGTCCGGCCGGCACAAATCGTATTTCTTGACTGAGAGCAAGATGAACGGCTTCAATTCTGAGGTAGAGAGGGTGTCACGTCACCAAGTCCTTTTGTTTTCAGACTATGACGTCGTAGTTTTTAAGGCTCGGCAATTACGTACTGCATTCCTTTGTGACATATTTACAGGATCGGCTTGTTGACAAGTTCGTTTGGCTAAAATAGCTGTCGTTTTGCACGTACACCGTTGACCTTGCTACAGTTCCTGCTCTGAGATTACTATGTCATTACAAACTTTATAAAACTTTACCATTATGTATTTATGATTTTGCTTTCACAATAAAATTTATCTTGGTTATTTCCCCAAAACATCATATGTACCGGATTGTACCGTTACAAGGTGACGCTTACTGTAGATTTATGATCGCGTAGTTGACTGACATAGCCTCCTACGGCAACGGTTGAATATAGAAGAAGAAACTTTATTAGCCTCCTACGGCAACGGTTGAATATAGAAGAAGAAACTTTATTAGCGCGATCTGGTATTTATAGCCACATCATGCAAAAGCTCTTGTCTGAACAATATCTGTCTTGTCAGAGTTTGTCGATGCGTCCTTTCTCCCACTCTCGTCCGATTCACTAATTTCGCTTATCTTCGCGAATTGCGAAGTCTGTTTTACACTACACGATACTCAATCAATCGCTAATTTTCATGTGTCTATTACATGTAACTTACACTTCTTTATTATAATTATTCAGGGAGTTATTCACTTTTTATTCATTGTAATTTCACTTTACGTCACTTTTAAACGGTTTTTTAACCCTTTGTGCATCTTTATAAAATACACACTTTGGTGTCTTTTGTTTTACATTATCATACATATTTTTCTTATAATTAAAATTATACTTAAAATCTAACATCTTTTGAATAGGGGTGGTTACTGTCCAGGAACGGTCAGGCTTCACACACACAAACAAAATACACATGTACACACAGCTAGCGACAGGTGGCCAGATAGCGTGCACATCCCTGAACATATGCCTAAACATGTGTTCCCTATATTTTAAACAATCCAGCTTGCAATCTGAATCATGTCTATTAACCATAGATTTATTTATTTTTATTAATTATTTTGATTATTTTTGCTATGCACAGTACTGTATACGGTTGTACTGTCACAGTATTTTACTCATGTATCGAAGACTACGTGATGTAAGCTGGTGATCTTTCTCTAGACAAATGTAGCACCTGCATACTGTGCCAGGTGCGTATACAGAAATTCAGCATCATGGCCTTTATGAGTGTGTGTGAACTTAATGTATAGTTGAGTGAAATGCAATGTAATAGACAAAATCTATATAATATTTACCGTATTTCTTCCGTCGTGTGACTTCATGTTGCATTCGATTGATTAACGCGGTTCGAAACATATTTTCGTCTTCAGAAATAAAAATTCACTCTTAGCGAGGTCGTTACATATTAAAATTGCAAATATTGGAAAACAGTTCCACACATAACCGCCTCCGACTCGAGTGCGCACTCATGTAACACGGTTATGTGTGGAATTGTTTTCCAATATTTGCAATTTTAATATGTAACGACCTTGCTAATGAATTTTTATTTCTGAAGACAAAACATATGTTTCGAAACGCGTTAATCAATCGAACGCAACACGAAGTCACACGACAGAAGAAATACGGTAAATATTATACAGATTTTGTCAAATAATGACTTGGATACCAATTCAAACATGTCTTTCAATGTAATAGGTTTAAGATTATTTTACGTGATCAAATACAAGTTGTTTGTTCCTTTTTTGTTTTTAGATGAAAGATGATCAGACACGTCTAGTTGGTTTCTCTTGTTGGAATGCGTTGATTGATAATTTCTCCCTGGTGCCACCAGAGACAAATTCTCGATATTTAAATCTAATCCTGATTCCTTTAAAAGCTCAAAATCACAGTAATAAAGTGTTGAGTCGAGGTAAATTACAGGTAAGTAGTTACGTACATCTTTATTTGTAGAGTGTAGAGTGTAGGAATGCTCAAGCTTGGCCAGTGTTTTAAGGCATATGGTATAAAACCGTCAGTGTTTTAAATATCGGTGTTAGAAACAGACAATGATGTTTATAGAGAAAGAACAAAAATCTTGAACTCTAAAATGATGGGACAAGTTAGCATTTTAATTTAATTATCTGGTTGATATAACTACAAAAATGATAGTGTATGAAAATGGGATATATTTATCTATGTATAAGTAGACCTGTAAACAAAACATTGAAGAACAAGCTACAAAAATGAAACTGCATTATAAAACGTTACAGTCTTCACTTGCCTATGGAATAGAAACGTTACATAAAAATGAAGAAGACTGGAAGTAGAATACAAGCTCAAGAAATAAAATGTCTTAGAATAAGAAACTAAAATATTAATAAACCACAAATGACAAATATGGTGTTCAACAGAACTGAACATAAAGGGGATGAATTATGAAAGGTTACAAGAAACAGTAACCTTTGAAAACAAAAACAATAGTAGAAAACAAAAGAAAAAAATGGAAGACAAAGTATTGGGGAGACTGGAAAGAAGTTGGCTACCATTAAAAGGCTCTAAACATAATACAGAAAGTGTAAAAGAAGTAATCTATAAACAGATTTTCATTTGACACAATATGTACAAGTTCACACCATAAATAGCTCAAGGTTGTTAAGATTATTTGAAACCATCCAGTGCAAGTTTGTGTGTTGTGCATGTCCGTCACCTTCCAAGAACATGAGCCATTCTATTTGGGCAGGGGCTTATGAGATAGATTTTTTTTTATAATATACATGTGACAAGTTTATTAACTCAGGGCAGAACTACAACAGGCACTCTTATATAACATAACACCACACACATAGTGGCTACTAGACCAACAAGTTCAGTAGTATGTATGCAAATGTAATTGTTTATGTTTTTGTGGTTTCATTTCTTCCCACGTGTCTTTTCTTCCCACATGTCTAACATGTTTTGAAGTCAATCCGTCTCCAGTACCTCAGACCACACTTCTAATAAGAGACCACTGCAGTCTTGTATATTCCTACTTTGGGTGATCAATACCTGACTGTTAATATCCTGTTTACATATTCATTGCATTGATATAGTATTTTGTAGTCCATCATATAAATGGTGTAAACATGGCATCATGACTTTGATCTTCACAAAGAGGATGTACAAGTAGCTTTGTAACGGGGCAAAAAGGGGTAAAACAAATTTTAATTATTTTAAACCAGTTTTGGTACTGTTCAGTAACAGTCAGTACAAGGTATGCATTGGGAATTGTGACAAAGGAATGTGCAGTTATCAACGAGGGTGCGTGTATTCACCTTCATGCGCGCACTCCCTCGGCCAAGGTTCTCAGGCGTTCGGTCACATATGAATACATTCCTTAGTGCTGTTTGCGCAGAAAACAGCGTCTGTTGCATCCCAGCAAGTGAACCGCGCGGTTCTGTGTGAAAGGCTTGCAAGCCGAAAACCTATTAAATTTTACCAAAAATGGTCTAGAGTGTGATATAAATTAATAGAAACAAAATGTAAAAGCAGTTATAATGCAGTGACTCGGAAAAATTAACCAGCAGAACTTTTCCGGACAAAACAGTGAAATTTATAAAGAAGGTGAAAACGTGACTAAAATTTAAAATGAGAACTCTTCGAACATAAAACAGTGAACCACCAGAAACAACAGGATTCCAACATTGAACGTCTAGATCGGCAGAGAGGAACGTAACCACACGTAAATTCATATTAAATAATTATAAACCATTTTAATTAAAAGAGCTTGTAATAAAATAATTGGGGTATTAACTTGAAAGAATGTGTGTGCGTGCAAATACTGGGTCGCCTTTACTTAATATAATCTCATGAGCTGTTTATTTTAAATAGATTAAGGAAAACCATGAATTTTGTTTTGTCGGGAGTAAATTGAGCAGGTAGTGCAACATTAATATGTGTCAGAATTAAATACTAACTTCAGAATAATTTTGTTATCATTTTGAAAGAAAGATAGAATATCAAATGTTTAAATAAACTTTAAATAAAGATGAGTTAATTAATCAGTACAAAGCGAGTTGAGTTTATTAAGAACACTTAACCCTAAATCACTTATAGGTCGAGTTCACGTGAAGACCTTGAGACCCGATGCAGGTAAGGGATTTTGTGTATGATTATTGAATATTATTTTATTAGAAATAAGTAAATACACAATGGCGCCTGAACAGGGACAGTTTGTACAAAATAAATGTTGTACAGACCACGTCTACTCGTAAATAAGTGATTTAGAAGTTAAGTTGTAATACGTATAAATTACGTACAAAAAATGATGCTAGGTTAAGTGAGTGATAAAATGATTTTGAGTCAAGTGTAAGATGTTTTATATGTAAGTTAAGAGAATCATTTAAACGAAGATCAGTAAATTTATAAAAAATGGCAGGAAATAATGAAAATGATATAGAGGAAATAATTAATTGTAATGAATCAGCTGTCATGAGCGGCCTTGAAGTCTATTCGACTCCAAATGTGGGTCAAGACAAAATAGTCGAATTAAGTGTAACAGATGAAACAAAAATGACAGAGGATTCAGGAGTTCAGTTAACTCCAACCTGAACGAAATGTAGTAAATTCGATAATGATATAATGAGTTTTTTACAACAACAATTTAACGTAATAAATTGTCGTTTTGATGTAAATGATATTAACATGAATGAACAGAAGAACGAAATTAAAGAAATGAAAAGTATTTTCAAAGATAAATTGAATGAACAAAATAGTAAATTTGACGAAATCAGAAACGAAATTAAACAACAAAATTTTAATTTTAGTAAGCAAGTGAATGAAATTAATACACATTGTGATAGTATTAAAGAGCAGATTTTAGAATCAATAAGCAACAGTTGCAAAGAGAAAATTAACGAGATGAATAAAAGATTAGACAGTAAAATAAATCAGATAATGAATAAAAAGGTAAGTGACAGTGGTGATATGACAACAAATAGGGAAGAAATTTATACGGTAAGTGGTAATTACGGTAGTGAGTGTAATATTGAGGTAAAAAGAGAGAATAACAATAATACAATTAAAAATGTGGTACTAGAGAGTAAGGTGGTTAATCTTGAGAGTGATAATGAAGATTTTGTTGGAGTAGAATTTAATAACAAAGTGTTAGTGAGTGTTGATGAGGTTGTGAGAGAGTTGGATTAGATTTACGATAGATTAGACAGGTATAAGTCCAGTTTTGGAATTTAATTAGTATTAATTAAAAGTCAAGAAAAAAGAGGTGTGGTTTGAGTTATTACAAACTCTTTCCTTTAGTCTGTGGGCTTGTTTTGAGATGTTACAAATTGTGTGTGTGCATGCGCACGCACGTGCACACACATATTGTAGGTGCTTTAACCTGTTAATTACATTTTTTTTTCAAACAACACACAGTTGAACTAGAAGAAATTTTGAGACAAGTGGAAAAATGTAGCTAATCACATTTGTATCACAGAGAGGAAGTTTAGATGATGAAATTATAAAAAGAACTTCAGTAACTGGAAAGCTATTCAGCAGAATAAAAAATGCTTTTGTAGTCAATGCAGAGTAGAAGAAACAAGAGGTGAAATATTCAGAAAATTTGTCTCCTTAATTACTGTACATATTAATGAAAAGTTAATGACATTCACTGAAAAACAGAAAAGAAATATAGAAACAACTGAAATAAGATTCTCACAAAAGTAGATATTAGAAGTGACAAATGTAGAGAAAAGATTAAGATTAAGACCTATACACTGTAATAGAAGACTGAGACAGTGCAGTCATATGACGAGTGAGGAAAGGATAACTCAAAGTGTGTATGAGGCAGAACTGTTGAAGAAGGAAGAGGCAAGAAAACATAGCCAGATGAAGTAAGGAAAGTACTCCGAAAAGAGGAGAAAACCTGATGGATGTAGCTAAAACAGCACAGGACAAGATGAAATAAAAAAGATTATGGGACAGAAACCCTTTAAAGTACTAAACTCAATAAACTACCATACACCCATAAGGGAGACCAGTTAATGTTTCTTCTTCATTACATCTGTACTTTATTTTACTTCGGAAATAGAAAGTTTCCTACTTATAGAACTCGGTTGTTGAACATAATATGTGTTCAAGAATAATGATGTATTCCTGCATTCTAAATTTTTTGTTTTCTCTATCTATTCAACACTTCCATCAATTCAACATATGCAATATATTAATTTTGTCTCTAAATAATTCATTATCAATGCCATTAAAACCATCACAGAATTAAGAGCTGTATTTATAATGTATCGATTTGTTAAATATCATCACAAATGTATGAGCTGTTATAATGTCCAAGATAGTAAGTATATTATGTTTTTGTTTACAGACATGGAAGCACTTGGTAAAACAAATCGAACATAATGATGCAAACGTAAAACTAGCTCTTCCAAGTTTTTTACAGTTCCTATTTGAAGAAGTTGGCTCCGTGGCACCTGCAAGTCATTATTTTCCAGAAGAAGCTGCACAGTGTTTTTTAGACATAGTCAAAAGATCTATTATGTTTCGACTTTTACCAGATAAATGTGTTAAGTATGCCACCAAATGTATTGTCAGTATTTCGACCAACAGTTTTCAGGCTCTGGAAGTGTGGAGCAGTATCTTAGGTAAAGTTGTTTCTTTATGTTAGAGAAATGTAAAGTAATGGAATGATGTTCACATGTTGACTCATTTGGATGAGATCACTGTAAAAATTACAAAATAATGTACTTTTGTTCGCATAATTTTACAAAACTACCTCATTTGTTTTATATTTATCAGAGATTTTAATTTTTTATAAGCATAATCAGTTCAAGGCCTTTTAGTAGGTAACATTGTAATATGTGTGTTCAATATCACTTGATGTATTTCGTATCAAGATAAATATAATGTCTGTTAATGATTTGAATTTTTTGAAATAAGTGGGTCTTTTATCAAGTTCTGTATTCGCACAGCCTAAAATAGTAGTATTAACTGCAGTTATGCGATATTATTCTTTTTCATTAAATTTTGCTTCATCATTTAACGATTTTTAAAATCTGTTTATTCTCATAAACAACAAATCTTAAGTATTTGTAGAAGGTGTGTAGAGGTATAAGAATGGAGATGTGTACCACAGTTTTTTTTTGTGTGTATTCCAGCTAATCTGGGTAGCATTTATTTTATATATATCGTGTCATTCAAGCATATGGCTAATTCTGATGTACTATAATATTATATATATATAATATTTATAATACTAAAATAATATAAAATATTCAGTATTTATAGCTAATAGATATCCTTATTACCTCAGTGTATGACAAGAGGGTATTTGTATTTACAAGATGTATTGTGTAAGGTCCATTTTGCAATTAAAACAAAAGTGAATATATGAAAACTTTATTGCATTAAAATAAAACCTTCATATATGTAGTATTTTTCTTGAAACAATATTACTTAATTGCCAATATATTACAATCTCTTTCTCTTACCTTCGGATTAGGGTCCAAGAGTCGTTCAGACAAAACTGCTGCAAAAAGGATTATTTGGATTTGATATGGGCAAAGATCAAATACACCGTTTGTGCTAAAACAAATTGCCTCTGGTTTATTATGCAAAATAACTACTTCGTCTCTCTTTCATGACATTTAGATTAAATACGTGTTGAATGAGTAACAATTTGTGAAAATCAAACAAAGTGGCAAAATGAATATTTCTTAATGAACTAGCTTATGACAACTATGGTATACCACAACTATTTATTGCAATGAACCAATACGTAATTTAGCCACACACGCACACACATTCGTTCTATTTAAACCCCACTTTGAGATCTCTGATGTACATTTAAGATTTACAATTTATTTATGCTGAATTATACTCTGTAGGAAAAGGTAAGATGATATTGGTTAAAACTCAGTTAATACTTAACGTCTGAAGAACTCCACTGTTTTGCACCTCTGCTGTGAATGCACTGTTTAACACACCATAAATTAGTTTTGACACTGTTTAACTGCGGTACTGTTATTGATTATTTCGTATTAGGTTGATGCGCCACTATTGTTTTACTCCACTTTAGAATAACATTTCTTTTTATTTTGTCGGCCGACATAAATTTTCGAACACTTAGCTCGTTAGGTTGGCCGCGCGTTATTGTTTTTGCACTTTTATTTAAAAGTTAAGTTTTTACACGTTATTAGATAGGCCGTATTTGTTTTAACGGCCTATCTTGTAAACCCGAGGCCACGTTTTTGAATTCACAAACTTTAACTGTCTGATGCTGGCTGTCTGTTGTTCACTCTCTAATGACACACTGCAGACTGCGATTCACAAAAAGCCTGCTGCTGGGCGGTTACGCAATACGTCTGGGCAATTGTTTAGGCTAACTGTATGTGCATTGCTGTACTGGGGCTACTCACAGGTGAAAATTAACAATTTATTAATCACTGAATTACTGGATTAAAATTAAAACTGGGGCGGCACACAATTCTGTACCGTTACATTCTACTACATACCAATTCAATGCAGTACATTTTTCATACTTTGCTTCATTATTCCATTATTAATAAATTCTCCTATTAACGATTTAAACCATACAATGATGCTCTTTTCAGCATCATTCTCAAGTGACGTAGAAGTTCTTTTCTTTAGCTGAAGAAGGTAGACCACTTGTCAGACTGTAGGGGGGTAAGTCAATAGATTTCCTTATAACATTACAACTTTTGAACTACTGCTATAGACATTGTTCCATGTCTCTTCTTTGTAACAGTTTGTCTAAATTGTTTTTAGAGTTTTACGGTATGTATTGCTATTTTCAGTGTAAGCAATATGCTGAATACTGATAAGCAATATTCCCTTGTTGTTCCAGAAAAAAATGGAAATCTTTATGACAGAAACTCTTGCTTAAAATTCTGTAAATTTGGGGATGGTGAATGCATGGACTGCTGCTTTGTCTCAACATGAGAATAAGTTATCTAGATCTCGTATTCAGTCATATTGTAAATTAAATAATTCATTACCTTCATTTTGATAGTTCTGCATAAATGTTTGAGCTGCAGATGACATTTCTCTGTGTATGCGTTAATTAACATTTTTGGCACACAACTATCTGTAACCAAGTTTTTCGGTAAATCTTGTAAATTATTGACTGAAACTAGATATACATCTAATAATTCTAAAATTGCAAAGTACTGTTTTACGTGATTTCACTTTTTCAAGTAAATCATTGGTGATCACTGACAGCCAATCTGAGCATTCCTCATCATGATCCTCTTTCCTCAACATGATTCCTTGTTGAAATACAAGTATCACAAATTTATTTTGCTAAACATTATGCCACTGATTTGTTATAATATTATTATATACATCCACCAAAATCAGTAAAGTTTCAATTTTTTTAAATTATTGAATAAGGCCTTTTCGAAATTATTATAATTTCATCATCAGTTCACACTAAAGAATGTTGTTATTTGTGTCCATTATATCTCACTGCACTTCATATTGAATCTTCCACTGCCATCATTATTTGGTGTAACCAAGCAAGTCATATATTGAAAATAGTTGATCATTTTCGAATATTGTCTGTTGATTCATTAATTTGTTATATTTTTTATGTAGGTATATATATAATTTTTCTAACTGTATAATGTCATTTTTATTATTATTTACTTCTACTATTTCCATATTGTTGGTTATATCTGTTATACTATGATTCATATCAATAAGGTGATCTGCTATATTGGAGATTCCCATTTTTTTATTATTAAAAGCTCTGATATGTTCCATAAATCTCTGTTTTAAATTTCTATATGTTCTACCGATGTATATGTAGTTACAATCATTACACTTTATTTTGTATATTCCACTTAATTTGTATATATCATAGTCTTTTCTATTTATTATTATGTTGTATATACTTTTATTTGGTTTGTATGCATATTTATATTTATGTTTATCCAATTTTGTATTCTTTATAATGTATTGGAGATCTCTATATGTGTATTTGTAAGTTAGGTATGTTATATTTTCTACTTTTCTGCCTGTATTTATACTGCTTAATGTTGTTCTGTTGTTTAATATTGTTTTTCTTTGTACTTTTTATTTAATTTGTTTATAAATTTACTGTCATATCCATTTTCTATTGCTATTTATTTTATGATGTTCAGTCCTGATATAATTTCTCTTCGTTATTTATGTATTTGTATGCTCAATTAATCATATTATTATATGTATTTATCTTGTGTATCCAAGGATGTGATGAATCTTTGTGTATTGTTGTATTATTATTTGTTTCCTTTCTATATACATTAGTAATTATTTCGTTATCTTTTCCAGTTTGAATATCAATGTCCAAAAAATTGATTTTTCTATTAACTTCTTCTTCAAATGTAAACTTCACATTATCATTGTATGTATTTAATTTATTTAATATTTAATTAATATATAATTAATTAATATCATTTGATATATCGAATATGTATAATAATATACCAATAAATGAAACACTGGAAATCATAAAGAAAAAATTAAAAAACAATAATGAAAACAACAGCTTCATAAATAACTTAATTATTATAATAAGAAACATATGTAACCAGAATTATTTTACTTTTAATAACAAATATTATACACAGACCATAGGATTGGCAATGGGTTCACCCATATCATCAATTATGTCAGAAATTTACGGTATTTACAGGATTTGGAAAACAAAATTATTTTAGGTTATCATAAATATTGTAACGTAGCGGTTTTTTTAGTGGTGTTAGCAAAACGTCCGTCTGATTCAAGCCCCAATGTTGGGTTCGCCAATCTGTTACGTAGCGGTTTTTAGAGTATGTACCTTCCGAGATGTTTTTGTATGCGGTCTATTGAGTGCTCGTCTTATTTAATTAAGACGCATTGTTGTAAGCGCCAATTCTGTAACGTACCGCCTATTTTAGGTGTGAGTGTGACATCCGTTTTTTTTACAGTCTCGGATCGGTCAGAACACCTCTTAGCAATCGCCACTTATGAACTATAAAGACTGAAGTTTAAATAAAGTTGGTGGTAATGTTACCCAAACAAAGCCGAAATCGAGTGTGTGTGATTTGGGTCAAGTAGGGAAGTTGTTTAGCCTTCTTTTGAAGAGAGAGCAAGTACCGTTGGTTTACCCTCGGATTAGACGATTTCTAAATTTTCAAATATCTGCCGTGAATTGAATCAGCTGATTTTGACATTAGTCTCCAAATATGGGTTAACCAAACTACACTGTTGCTGAATACGACCTGGTTGATCGTCCTCTTCTTAATCTTTCTGAAACCTACTACAACTACCCACTACAATAAACGAAACACATTTTATTATTCAGTATCATTTTCTCAATAATATTTATTGTTTATGTTATTGGTTTTTTCCCTTCCTCCAAAATACAAATATTTCAATCGATATTTTCATTAACTAGTACATGATATCGACTTCATTGAGTAACATGGAATTGTCATAAAAAATATACAGTTTTGAGCGATTTTATAATTTTATCTTTTATTTAAACATCAATCAACATATAATTCTTTTAGTTATTTCCCCAGGGTTAAGGGTAAGTCCTTTTTGTTATGAGATGGTCAGAAATGGATAATTATACTACGCTTTACAAATATAGAAAAAAAAACTTCAAAAATTTGTTTATTTCGCTTAGTACATAGTTCCGGATTCGTCCGTAAGAGAGCAGATTGCGTTTGTTTTTATTAAAACATGTGATTACACTTTAATCGTTTCTGTACTGCACGACCATTCAGTTTGAGTTTTCTTCGTTAAATATTAAAAGAAATGTTTATATTACCTCTCTTCATAAAGTTCTACTTGGGTGAAGCTGTTTCTCAGGTGGTGTTCGTAGTTGTTTGTAATTTCATACCCGTCCGTCAAATACTATCTCGTCAAAACTCGAAACACAGCGAAGCTAGGCCTGATCGTCCAAAATGGTTTTTTTCTCACTTTTATTATGGAGTATAGCAAGTTAACTTTGATAACTAAGGTAGTAGTACATAATGTTCATACTGTTATTTAAATTTGGTAACAATTTGGTGCTGTTCAAAGATTTCTAAAGGATATTTTAATAAAATTTTTGTCTCATTTTGTCAACCAGACAGGTTTCAATTTCAAATTCGATTAAACAATACTTGTTATTTTGTTACTGTTAGTAACCCATAATTTTTATGTCATTTTTTATTGGTGCTGCTATTTACTTTTTAGTATATAGGCAGTTTGTAATTATTATAAATTTATTTTTGATTTACAGAAAAATAATTCTTTTTCATTTTGGTTTCTTTCCCAATTTGATTTACATAATAGGTTTCTGTTTATTTTCTTATAACTTTGGATATAAGTCTTTGATATTATTATTAACTTTACATGAATTTATATATTATATATTAATCTCTTATAGTATTCCTACACTGCACTACTTCCTTCTGCCATTTTCCTCATACAGTATTATTTTAATTTTTATTATCATCTGATATTTAAATCTTTTATGTTTTTAAAAACCCTGGGTTATCTTATACAATAACACAATTATTTTATAAAAATATAAACTTAACATAGGTATTAAATTTTGTTGCCTACACAATATAAATACTACAATAACTAAACAAAATACATAATTAGTTAGTAGCATCATAGTCTACTATTATAGTCTATAATTCTCACATCTACAGCACAATTCTGTAAAAAGTTCCCTTCACCTTCACTTATTACCTCATTGGGTGCACTATAACTCACTTATCACCGTATATCACTTCAATGTTGTTTATAATGTTTAGTGATACAACTTAATTTTTAGCTCGTTATAGTTTACCCATTTCTGACCTTTATGGTATTACAAGAGTTATCATTTATTGGGACCTGGTTATGTACCGTTACAATATGCATAATGTGTTATTATGGAACAGATATGTGGATGATATATTGGTCATATATAATCCTAACATAAAAAATGAACATTTAATAATACTAAATGAATTAAATACATACAATGATAATGTGAAGTTTACATTTGAAGAAGAAGTTAATAGAAAAATCAATTTTTTGGACATTGATATTCAAATTGGAAAAGATAACGAAATAATTACTAATGTATATAGAAAGAAAACACATAATAATACAACAATACACAAAGATTCATCACATCCTTGGATACACAAGATAAATACATATAATAATATGATTAATAGAGCATACAAATACATAAATAACGAAGAGAAATTATATCAGGAACTGAACATCATAAAAGAAATAGCAATAGAAAATGGATATGACAGTAAATTTATAAACAAATTAAATAAAAAGTACAAAGAAAAAACAATATTAAACAACAGAACAACATTAAGCAGTATAAATACAGGCAGAAAAGTAGAAAATATAACATACCTAACTTACAAATACACATATAGAGATCTCCAATACATTATAAAGAATATAAAATTGGATACATAAATATGAATACAAACCAAATAAAAGTATATACAACATAATAATAAATAGAAAAGACTATTATATATACAAATTAAGTGGAATATACAAAATAAAGTGTAATGATTGTGACTACATATACATCGGTAGAACATATAGAAATTTAAAACAGAGATTTATGGAACATATCAGAGCCTTTAATAATAAAAAAATGGGAATATCGAATATAGCAGATCACCTTATTGATATGAATCATAATATAACAGATATAACCAACAATATGGAAATAGTAGAAGTAAATAATAATAAAAATGACATTATACAGTTAGAAAAATTATATATATACCTACATAAAAAATATAACAAATTAATGAATCAACAGACAATATTCGAAAATGATCAACTATTTCAATATATGACTTGCTTGGTTACACCAAATAATGATGGCAGTGGAAGATTCAATATGAAGTGCAGTGAGATATAATGGACACATATAACAACATTCTTTAGTGTGAACTGATGATGAAATTATAATAATTTCGAAAAGGCCTTATTCAGTAATGTAAAAAAATTGAAACTTTACTGATTTTGGTGGATGTATATAATATCACAAATTTGTTTTTGGATTTCAGCACTGATATTGTTTTTCACTGTTCAAACTCTATACTTGGTGGGGGTTGCGGATGGGGTATTTTAATCCCGTTTAAATCAGTTAAGCATAACATGTAGCATTAGGTTTTTTTCTTTCAGATGGGCTAAAAAATTTATTGTGGCCGGATGAAATCACTTTTGAATTGGTTAATACACTAAAAGAGTTGAACTACAAAATGAGCAATCCAACTTTGTTTGCTCATATTGTGATAACAACATTAAGTGGTCCTTCATCAATGCCTGTTCGTGTGCAGACTCGCCATTTTGAAATACTCGTCATGTTTGTGCTCACTCCTAAATGTCTTCAGAAAATAAATGAAAATGAGTAAGTAATATTTACAGTCTTCTATAATCTTGTAAATTTGAGTAAAAGAATGTGCTGGTTAATTATATGAAACATTCTTCATTTGTCAGCACACATGCTTGAAAATGAAGATAGTTGTGAAAACATAATTTTTTTATAAATACATGATCAGGAGTGAATTACATAGATGTGTAAAATAAATTGCCATGACTATAGTTCATATGAGAACGGATTGATTAACATAATGTTCAGTTGGACTTCCCTTTGAGTTCACCCAACATACTAATACCAAGCGTCATTAGCTGGGGAAGTCTAAATGATTTTAACACATTGATTATTGCAGATTCAAGTTGAATCTGAAGAGATCAGAGAATATGAGGATCATTCATTCGTGCATACGAAAAAGAGCTGTATATTCAGGAGCTAGCATTCAAAACATGTTTTGTCACAAATAAATAATTTTACAGTATGACACAAAAAACTAATTGTTCATAAATGAATTAAACTGAAAGCCCAATATTTTTCCACCTACTTTCTAAGTCTGAAGAATCTCATTGAAAGACTGAATTTATAAATTAATGTGTGAAAGTTTTTTTTTTTTTTTTTTTTTTTTTTTTTTAACTAAATGAAGTTTGAATGAAAGTTTTGGACATATTACTGTTTGAATTTAACAAACATGGACAAAACTTTTGATTGAAAATTGATTTACTGTATCCAGTTACCTGAAATTAAATTTGTTGAAAGTTGTTAGAAACATTAGAAAAACATGTGAGAGAAACTGACTTAAATATAAACAAAAATAAGAAACATGTAGAAGATAACAAAAATACAGGAATAATGATAGTCACATTGTTTAATTTAATTATGGAAAATAATTATAAATCGTTCACTGAAAAATATAAATGTTTGATATGCTGTTCACACCTTTCATCCTCTTAAACAGTCACATTTCTTCTTGTGAGGAATCATCTGCCTATCGTAAATCAGCCATGTTTATACCATTTTAGGCGTTCATCAGATTCAGTTGAATTTTCACTAAACATTTTTGGAAGGAGTTTATGTACATCAGAGTTTCTCTTGCAAAACAAGATGACTGGGAAATCACTTTTCCAGTGCAGTATGGTAGTCACTGTCGACAATTACGTAAGTCTCAAAAATCGGAGCGTCCTTTCTACACATTTCTCGACTAGCCCAGCATGCGGCATCTGTGTCAAGGCCGTCCACTCACATAACACTCCAGACTATTCGACAGCACTTGTAACTATACAAATTATGTTGGCACATGGGCAGGAGTATGGAAAATTATTCTGGAACATCTGCAGGACTTATATAAGCAACAGCGGCTGGCTTAGAAGCTAGTTACACTTGGTGTTATTGTACAGTGCAGGTCAAGTGATTGTTATGGATTAGTGGAAAGTGATTACTGTGTTATAATTAGTGCAGAACTTGATTAGTTAAGAAAATTATTCCATGTGGGCAAATTTAACTTGAATAATTTTATGAGAGTACCTTGTTGATTTCACATTGTTATTTGTGACTAATTAAAGCTGGTAATTGGTGACTTCATTGGTGTCACTATTTTGTCTACTGTACAATATGACGATCCGTGAGATCGTCGTAACAGTTGTTAGAAGTGCTACAAAACCTCTAACGTTGGAAACAGAGGAGCAACACTGCACTCTGCTGCAAACACAGGGGAAACAAAAAGTAGAATGCAGCAGGAGGTGGAAGAAGCAGAAGAATGCCAAGATGAAACGAAACATAAGCGTGAAACAGATGACATCAAAGCGTTGATACAGGAGCAAAAGCAGATGGAAGAAAATGCTGCTGTAGAGCTGGGTCTATTACGAAGTGAGCTTAATAAAAAAAGTTACTAGAATGTCAGAGGTACAAGAATCAGTGATATTAAAAATAGCTGAACTAGAAAAGAGTGTCTCTAGTGTGGAAGAAGCGATGTCAAATTAAAAAGCTGAAGTAGAGGAGTCTAGCAACTGTGCAAGATTTAGTCTCAACTATAAAAGAGTCAATTGCAAGCATAAAATAGCAAATTAAAAGTGAAGTCAAGCAGTTAATGAATACACTTAGAGCCATGCATTTTAAAAAACATTTGCTGAACAGACTCTACCAATGGTAAAGAAAGAAAGAGACACCCAAAATAAGACAATAGAGAAAGTCACTTTGCCTGTAGTTGGGGCAGTTCATGTCAAGGCCCCAACATTTGGTGGAAACACTCACTGGATGACATATCTTCACAGAAACCACTCACAGAGAAAGACAAGGCAGTTTCACTTGTTCTTGCTTTAAAAGGACCTGCGGCAGAGCTACTACAGAACGTGCCACTTGATACCCAGAAAACCTATACAGAATTGATAAAAGCTTTAGAATTACAGTGTGGCCATAAACATTTGTGTGATGTTTACTACGCTCAGTTGAGAACAAGGCGACAGCATTCCAGAGGGAGTCTTCAAGAGTTTGAAGCAAGCATCAACAGACTGATTGGACTGACCTATCCTGAAGCACTAGAAGATTTTCGAATAAAGTTTGCGATGCAGACATTTATTGATGGCGTCGGAGATTGTAAACTTCAGCAAGTGTTATGAATAGCAAGACACCAAAATAGTTCAGAAGCTCTTGTTCATGCCCTCTAGTTTGTAGCTGCCAACTCAGCATCCCGCTACACGTGCCGTTAATGGGTTTATGGCATCACAAATATCACTTGTGTAGCCAGAAGATCCTGGTATCATATTGCTGTTATGATGGGTGCAGAAAACAGTGTTTCAGGACAAACAATTCAAAAGTTCAAGAGCGCCACAATGATCTGAACAATGGGAAAGGGACAGAAGACCAATGTGTTACAACTGTGGGAAACATGGTCATCTACAGGCAGATTGTTGGGGAATAAAATACAGAGAGTAGGGTGGGATCGCACAAATTGGAGAAATAAAGCTCCAGAACAGCACACAGTTTCCATGCTCCAGAAAGATTAGACTAGTGGAAACTTGATCGTTAATGGATTTGCAGAAGATTAACCAACATCATTTACAGTTGACACAGGCGGAACAGTGTCCGTTGCTCGCCCTGACTTAGTTAGCCATAACCAGCCTCAATTTAGCTCTTGTACCTTACGACTGTGACTGGAAGCCCCGTCAAAGTTTTAGGAAAGGTAGACATATGTATGTCCCTGGGTCTCCTCGAGTTTAGCCACCAAATGCTCGTTGCTGACATTGTCGATAAAGTGAGTCTTGACACAGAGATTACGAATGCCTACATATTCATTGTGGACTTAAGAGAGAACGTCCTTGAGGGTTGACCAAGAGAAGAAAAAGCATTGCATGACTAAAATAACAGGGTCTGCCAACCATTCGATTAAGCAAGTGACATTACCCAAAGAAAAAGTCAACAGATGTCGAGATGAAGAACCTCTGTTATTGTATATGGAAGTGGAAGAAGAACTAGCAGAGGAAGTACCAATTTGTATAATGACAAAAGAAATGATTGGGAAACCTATGAAGGTAGATGAGGAAAGGCTTTTGCTTGTTTCTGAGTTAATCGAAGAGCCGAGGGGAGAAGTTGCTGAAGGTTGTTGACGAGAACCAAACAGACCTGGACCAGCTAATGGCTTATAGGTCATTGGTACATGACACAACCAACATGATTCCAGCAAAACTACTGGTTCAGCGGGATATTTGTATTTCTGGAAACTTGATGTTCGGATCATCTGAGACTGAATTCAATGAGCCGCAGAAGATTGATATGGATTAGTGGAAAGTGATTATTGTTTTACAATTAGTGCAGAACTCTATTAGTCAACATTATTATTGTGTGTGAACAAATTTAAATTGAATTATTGAATCAGAGTACCTTGTTGATTTCACATTGTTATTTGTGAGTAATTAAAGCTGGTAATTAGTGACTTCATTGGTCTGTTTTTGATTCCACTGTACAACATGACAATCCATGAAACCGTTGAAACAGTATATGTATTATTTTCCCCATGAAATAAATTTTTCATTGTCATCCTCAAACCTGTAATGGTCCAACCTTTTTGCCAAGATGTTCTTTCTGTGGTTTTTACCATCATCTACTTTGATTATCAGTCGTTTAACATCACTAATATAGTAACATCCATGCTAATATTCATCCATGCTTTTTCTATTTAACAAGTTCCAATCTTTGCCAAGTACTTACTTTAATACAGCCAGTGGTTTGGTAGGAATTAATGTACGCTTCCTTTGTCAGGAGTTTTTTAAACACTCAGTCAGCTGGAAGAAAGCTGCACCTATGAACAGGAAAGAATGACAGTTTTCCAGACTGATGTATCAGCTGTATGAAGAAAATGAATCAGAGATCTTAAAACAATATTGTTTTTAATCTGGGCAGTACAACCATCACTAAACAAACGACCATGCTTTTCCGTCCAATATTATACATTGATAAGTGGCTCATTAAAATTGATGAACCTTCCACATTCCCTTCCCCAGTCTGATCTTCCTCATACATAAAAGTTACGGTCTTCTGTTTTTGAATCTGTTACACAAAGGCTGTAAAACCTGATCTGTCGTACATCAAATGCTTCTAGAATTGGAATTTTAGGGAGGTGCTATATTTATTCCAAATTGAAATAAAAAGTAATAGAATCTGTTACTTTTTCTTTCATATACTGGTAACAAGCAAGAGCTTGTTGGGAATGTACCAATGTTTTTTATTGTCAGCTTTATCTTCTCTGAAGATTTTGCAGGTGCATTTTTAATTTTTTCCATGAGAAGACAGCGGGTGCTGCACATATCAGATGCAGTGGATCTAAACCCTAGTTAAAATCATTCACAAAAATACATTTAACAATGATGGTTTTGACTTTAAACTCTTCAAGAGACTGGCTGTTTTACATTTTATGTAATTTTGTGATACTCAGCTCACTATTTAAATAAATCCTCCTTGACTTTTTGTATTATAATGTAACTCAGTTCCTCAATTTCTTGGGCAATGTGTGCATTTTAATTATGTATGTTTTAGACCAATGCCTGTTACTGCAAAGAAAATTTTCTTACAGAAAGTGATTCTCTTCACATTATCTGTCAGATATTTTGTTTTTATAACAATAGTTAAACTCACCCTATCTATATTTCATTATCTCTAATAGAATGCACTCCCATTACCTGTTTCAAAGTTCAATTCACATTGTAATCAGCAGTCATAATTAGAGCGTTTTTCTTTCCTGTAGTGTACGGTATATCGTGCAGTTCAGTTCTTTTCGTTTATACCCGCATACCGCAAGAATAGAAAGACTATTCAACGCTCTTGTTATTTTACTTTGTGCTTTTTTTTTCATGTGTTTATTTATGTGTTTAACGTTTGTTGGGATATTATTGTTAAGTTTAGGACTGCCTAGAAAATCACCAGTGTTGCTTACAACAGGACATTTACAACGCACAAGGACAAGGTCAGTAAACGCTTAATTTTTATGCATTGCTGATTACATGGGAATAAAGCCTTTGAACTATTTATTTTGACAATATACAGTCCACTGCAAATCAAAAAGAACCCCACATTTTTTGGTCCGTCCAGCCCGGATAGCATCTTTCATTCAGAATCCAGCACGTTGGAAAGCAAGATTTTTATTAATTATTACGCTCTTTATTATTATGTTTATTGAATTATTGTAAAGCTTAAATAAATAAAAAAAAAAACAATTATTTACTACTGGCAAGTATTGCCAATACTCAGTGCTCTTTTCATTTTGTTATGATTTTCTCTTGTTTTTTCATGCAAGCATAGTTTTATTGATTCATTGTGCAGCATGTGTTATTTCATGTTTTATCTAGCAAGCATAGTTCTGAAGTGTAGTGTGTTTCTTCAAAACCGACCTCTGTATTAGTTTCTAAAATACAGTAGCCATATTCCTTTATTACCATATTACTATTATTATTGTCATCTACGCTATTGGTATTAGAGTGATAAAAAATAAATAAATTAAAATTATTTGGACTGGAAATTACTGAATAGTGGAAGAACATTGTGAATTACAACTTTTACTTAGAACTCTTTTGTCATTTACATTTGAATCTGTTTTTTAAACCGAGTGTATTCATAAATTACCAAAATGAGATTTTCTTCTTTTGTGAAGCAATGTGAACTGATTGAGAGTAGGCTTCATAATATTAACAAGCAAATTGTTGCTCTTGAGGTTATTGGTATAGGTAATTTAACTGAACAGCAAACACAAAAAGTTAGTTTGCTTAGTTCCACCGCAGAAAATGAATATGCTGAATTTGAAAGGCTTATAAATAAACTATTTAGTACAACACCTTTACCAGAAGATCTGGATAATGAACAGATTTCAAGATTACAAGATTCTATATCAGACTTAAATATATCTATACAAAGTTTGTGTGCTCCTCTTCTACCATCGCAACCGCAGGAAACCTTGGATCAGTCTCACACTGGTGCACCACAACTAGTTGCACCCACTCCCACCGTAAATTTACCTCGCTTAAACTTGGGAACATTTTCTGGACAACCTGAGAAATGGGTAGCCTTTCACAGTCTGTTTGAAAATGCAGTGCACAAAAATGAAACCATTTCTAATGTGGAGAAATTTACATACTTGCTTTCTTGTTTGACTGATGAGCCGCTAAATTTAATTAAATCGTTGCCTGTCACTAATACAAACTATGCCATAGCCTGACAAACTTTGCTAAAAAGATATCAAAATTCTAGATTGTTGATAACACTTCACGTAAACAATATATTTGAGTTACCACAATTGCACAATCCTTCAGTTAAACAAATGAGGAATTTTCTGTCGACCTACAATGAAAATTATCAAGCGCTCAAAGCACTAGGACATGATATTGCTAGTGAAAGTTTGTTGTTGACCTCATATATTTTGCGTAGATTTGACACGGAATTCAGGACCAAACTTGAACGTTCGCGAGATAATTTACAAAATGTTCCTACCATTACAGAAGTAATTACATTCTTAGAAAATGAATGTTCTTGCAAAGAGGCAGCGGGTTTAACTAATATCATCTCAAACCTCTCAAAAAATCAGTGGCTTTAAAATGAATACAAACCAGTTTAAACCGCACAAAATAGCGATGGTCACTACTCACACTCAGCATTGTATCTTCTGTTCATCAAATTCACACAGCATATATAGATGTGCAGATTTTTCCGCACTTACTGTACAAGACAGACAAGCTTTTGTTAAAAATAAGAACTTGTGTCAAAATTGTTTTGGAACACATAAGTTAGTCACCTGTAAGTCCGTCCACACATGCAATGTATGTCATAGGCGTCACCATAGCCTACTACATTTTTTTGTTGAGAACCGCTCCGCACAACCGCAACAAAAATTGACTCAGTCAAATAGACCTACCTTGTGCCCTTCTGTTGAAACGACGATGAATAAGCAAAACCACTCTGCAGAGTGTCACCAGGATACTACCTTGATAGGTGTTTCTTGCAACCAGAATAACACTGTGTTACTCGCAACCGCTTTGGTGCATATCACATCTGCCAATGGAAATGCAGCAGTTGTACAAGCTGTGCTTGATAGTGCATCCCAAACAACAATTATTTCAGAAAGTTGTGCAAAGACTTTGTGTTTGTACCGCTCTCAAACAGATGTTCCAGAACTTAGTGGCATCTCTACAGCCCCAGTGAAAACGAAGGGACTTACCTTTGTGACATTGTCTTCGCTCAGTGGGAATATTTTAGCAAAATCTCACCCAGTCATGATTCTTAATAAAATATCATGCAATCTGCCTCGTGTTCAGCTCCCACCAGAAATTAAGGAGCGACTCAAAGGTTATATGCTAGCGGATCCAACTTTTGATGTTCCGGGTCCAGTTGACCTTCTGATTGGAGCAGATTTATTTGCATTGACTCTTAATGGTACCTTTATCAATCTCGGCAAGAATATGCCATACGCTGTCAATACAATCTTTGGCTATGTTGTGCTTGGTCCGACACCTGTTTCACTTAACTGTAATCCTTACTCAGGCTTAGTGACTCTTTTATCGACGAATGATCGTGATCTGCACGCAACATTGCAACATTTTTGGTCCATAGAGGAACCACCTCACACTACAAAACTCGCTCCACAAGATGAAAAATATGAAGCTCACTTCGTCTCTACTCATAAGAGAGATGCCTCCGGCAGATATGTTTGTCACTTGCCTTTCAGCGGAAACCCTGCTCAACTAGGTGACTCTACAACTTTGGCAAAACGCCTGTTTAATACACTGGAACGCAAATTTGAATCTCAACCTGAGTTTAAACAGAAGTATGTCAATTTTATGAATGACTACTTAGCATGTGGGCACATGAAACTGTGCACATCTGTGCCATCTCTGAACAAGCCGCATTACTTTTTGCCACATCATGGCGTTTTTAAAGATAGGAAAATCCGTGTTGTTTTCAATGCATCATCACCATCTTCTTCAGGTGTCTCACTGAACCACATTCTACATCAGGGTCCAAAGTTGCACAATGACATTACTGATATAATTCTTCGATTTCGTCAACATAAATTTGTTTTCTCTTGTGATATCAAACAAATGTTTAGGCAGATATCCATCCATGAAGATGATCAGATCTTTCAGTTAATATACTGGAGAGAAGACACTTCAGTCCCGCTAAAGGTCTACCAATTGACTACTGTCACTTATGGTATGACGTCCTCGCCTTACCTTGCTAATAGAGTAGTACAACAGCTCATTATGGACGAAGGAAAAAATCATCCACTTGCTGCTGAAGCACTCCAACAGCAAATATATGTTGATGATGCTCTATTAGGGAGCAATTCTCTGGAAGAAGCTCTCCACCTTCAAGAGGATGTTGTTTTACTTTTGAAAAAGGGTGGATTCGAACTGAGCAAGTGGTCTTCAAACCATCCTAAACTCTTAGAAAATGTCATGCAAGATAATCCTGAGACACCCCTCATGTTACGCACATCGGAACAGCCATTTTCAAGTGTATTAGGGCTAAAATGGATCCCAGATATTGATGTCTTTTCATATGTGATACACACACCTTCAAGTAATTACACAAAAAGAACTTTACTTTCATCAATTGCTCAGATTTATGACCCTTGTGGTTGGATATCCCCAATAGTTTTTTGGTCTAAAGTCTTAATGCAGCATGTATGGACCTTAGGCTTAGATTGGGATTCTCCATTACCTGATCATATTTCCGAGAAGTGGTCACGATTCGTGAAAGAACTTCCAGAAATAGAAAAGCTAAGGATACCACGTTTCATATCCTTAGCAACTGCAGTCAATATCCAGCTTCATGGATTTTCAGATGGAAGTGAATCCGGATATGCAGCTTGTGTCTTCCTGCGCACAGAAGACGCAGAAGGAGATGTCAACATACGACTGCTGATCGCAAAATCAAGAGTAGCTCCACTGAAGCGTGTGACTATTCCCCGCTTGGAACTTTGTGGTGCGCACATGTTAGCCAAATTGCTACATTACTGTACAGAACAGCTCTCACATCACAAGATCGACAACATTTCAGCATGGTGCGACTCTACAGTAGTTCTATCTTGGATACGCACTCTATCTTTTCGTCTCAAGGTGTATGTTGCTAATCGTGTGGCACAAATACAAGACTTAGTTTCACCGCACATCTGGAAATATGTTTCAACTGTTGACAATCCTGCTGATTGTGCTTCTCGAGGCTTGACACCCACGGTTCTGATGAAACATAGTCAGTGGTGGCTAGGACCACCATGGCTCGCTAAATCAACGCAGACCTGGCCACAATCTATCCTTCATCCAATTTCGGAGGAGTCTATTCCTGAAATGAAACCAAATGTGCTTAATCTTATGATGACCACAAAAGAAGTCCCAACATTTGGATTTCTTACAAAGTTTTCTTCTTGGAAGACTCTTCTTCATGTAATGGCTTATGTCCTTCGCTTTATAACCCGTTTGAAATTTAAAACCACCATAAGTGGATCATTTACAGTAACTGAATTAAATAACGCCTGTAACCGCATTTACTGGCTCATTCAGAGACTTCACTTTGCAGAAGACATAGATCTACTCTCCAAGAAAAGGACATGCTCAAACCGCATCCAACGTCTAGCACCCTTTATTGATGATGCAGGAATAGTCCGTGTCGGAGGTCGACTGAAAAACTCTGCGCTTACTTACAATGCCAAACATCCTATTCTTCTGCCAAAAAATCATGTCTCTATTCATTTACTCATTGATTACTATCATGGCATGTACCTGCACGCTGGTCCCCAGTTCCTCCAAGCAACACTATCTCAACGCTTTTGGATCCTCTCTGCCCGCAGTGTTATACGCTCAAGAATATTTAAATGCGTACGATGTTTTCGTGCAAAATCAACAAACACGTCTCCGCTCATGGGTGATCTACCAGCCGGTCGTGTTACCCCTACTCGTTGTTTCAACGCTTCTGGAGTTGATTATGCTGGCCCTTACACGGTCAAGTTTTTTACACTTCGCAGGATACAGCCTATAAAGGTGTACCTCTGTCTGTTCATCTGTTTTGGAACAAAAGCTGTACACTTGGAAGTGGTTACTGATTTAACTACAGACGCCTTCATTGCAGCCCTTACGAGATTCATCTCTAGGAGAGGTCTTGTATCAGACCTGTACTCTGATTGTGGGACTAATTTCATAGGAGCTGCTTCTTCGCTCAAAAGATGTTTTCAAGATCTCATGAAGCAACCAGAGATGCAAGATTTTGCTACGAACAACAGTATCACATTCCATTTCATTCCTCCGCGTGCACCTCACCAAGGTGGACTTTGGGAACGTGCCATTAAAGGTGCAAAATATCATCTCACCAGAGTCATAGGTGAACACATTTTAACGTACGAAGAATTTACCACCTTAGTTGTGCGTGTTGAAGCTATCCTTAATTCGAGGCCGATAGCTCCTCTCTCGAATGACCCTTCAGATCTTCAACCTCTTACACCAGGACATTTTCTAACTGGAGGACCTCTTAATGCCCTGATCGAACCTCAACTAACCAATGCACCACTTAATCACATAAAACGCTGGAAATTGGTTCAAGCCTTCACACAACATCTCTGGAAAAGATGGCAAATGGAGTATCTCCACACACTTCAAGAACGGTCCAAATGGATCAGACCTCAAGAAAATCTCAAAATAGGAGATTTAGTCGTTATTCATGAAACAAACCTGCCACCCCTCAAGTGGAAGCTCGGGAGAGTCATCTCCGTATCTCCAGGGAATGATGGAGTGGTACGTGTCGTCAACATGAAGACTGCCGGTGGAACCTTGACCCGTTCTTCTGTTAAGGTATCCCGTCTTCCCATTTACTAAAATCCTCGACCAGTCAATTGGCTACTGCCCCTTATAATTTAGTTTTATTATACTCTTCCAAAGGATCAAATTTGTTCTTATGTTCTTTTAATGTTTCTTGTTGAACCAGTTCGTTCAAAGGGGCCGGTATGTCAGATATTTTGTTTTTATAACAATAGTTAAACTCACCCTATCTATATTTCATTATCTCTAATAGAATGCACTCCCATTACCTGTTTCAAAGTTCAATTCACATTGTAATCAGCAGTCATAATTAGAGCGTTTTTCTTTCCTGTAGTGTACGGTATATCGTGCAGTTCAGTTCTTTTCGTTTATACCCGCATACCGCAAGAATAGAAAGACTATTCAACGCTCTTGTTATTTTACTTTGTGCTTTTTTTTCATGTGTTTATTTATGTGTTTAACGTTTGTTGGGATATTATTGTTAAGTTTAGGACTGCCTAGAAAATCACCAGTGTTGCTTACAACAGGACATTTACAACGCACAAGGACAAGGTCAGTAAACGCTTAATTTTTATGCATTGCTGATTACATGGGAATAAAGCCTTTTAACTATTTATTTTGACAATATACAGTCCACTGCAAATCAAAAAGAACCCCACATTATCGACAGTAAGAAGTAAATGATATTAAAATCGTGCACATCTACTGGTTTACAGTTTTTGTTTAAATTGGTTGGGCTGGTCTGAAGCCCTTTTATTCGCTTAGTTTCTACTAACAAGACAGTGCTATTGTCTTGTCTAACTATGTTAGGGACTTTAAAAACACTTTTAATTTCTTCACACCATTTGGCCTTAGCATTGAACAGGAAAACTATTTTGTTTGATGTTTGAAATACGAGAGCATTTTTAGGTGCAGCATACCTTGCTTGTTTTTGTTGCTATCACTTTCAAACCTGATATTCACTTTAAAGAAACAAGAATCAGCAACTTCACAACACACACAATCTAAAGTATATACAAAAATATAATCTCAACGTACAAGTAATTGGTTGCGCATGCACCATTTTTCAGCTGGTGTGATTTCTAGTGACCGGATGGGAAAAACACGTGTAGAACTGAAGTCAGCTTTGGATAAAACATGTTTTTGTTGAAAATGTAATTTTGTGTATTGCTTTGTAATGAGAAAACATTTTGAAAATATCGGTATGGAGAACCATACATGACTTCCATATTCTAAGATTTATATTTAAATCTTAATATTGCCTGCCAAGCGCGATATATTTTCTCTTATACATGATTTACATTAAAATGAAAAAATTATAATTTTATTGCCTGGCAACAAAATTATTTTATTTTCAACAATTACCATTGTTTCAAAACGTTTAAATAAATTTTCAAGTACTTTACTCTTTTTAAAACGTAAAAGGTTGCAGGTAAACTACCCCTTCCCCTTAACCGATCTTCACCAAAATCGAAAGTCCTTGAGACCTCTACAATTCAGGGACGTATGCAAAAAATTATTTGATTCTGTTTGAATTTGCGGCTGTTATCGTTTGCCATAGAAAATACGCTTGATAAAAAAACGTTGCAGGTAAACTACCCCTTCCCCTTAACCGATCTTCACAAAAAACAATAGGTCTTGAGTACTCTACAAATCAGGGCTGTATGCAAATAATCTTTTGATTCTGTTTGAATTTGCGGCTGTTATCGTTTGCCATAGAAAATACCCTTGTTAAAAAACGTTGCAGGTAAACTACCCCTTTCCCTCAACCGATCTTCACCAAAAACAATAGGCCTTGAGAACTCTACAATTTAGGGCTGTATGCAAATAATCGTTTGATTCTGTTTGAATTTGCGGCTGTTATCGTTTGCCATAGGAAATACCCTTGTTAAAACATAAAACGTTACAGGTAAACTACCCCTTTCCCTTAACCGATCTTCACCAAAAACATTAGGTCGTGAGAACTCTACAATTCAGGGCTGTATGCGAAACATTATTTGATTCTGTTTGAATTTGCGGCTGTTATCGTTTGCCAAAAAAAAAAAATGTCCCTTGATAAAAAAAAACCGTTGCAGGTAAACTACCCCTTTCCCTCAACCGATCTTCACCAAAAACAATAGGTCGTGAGTACTCTACAAATCAGGGCTGTATGCAAAAAATTATTTGATTCTGTTTGAATTTGCGGCAGTTATCGTTTGCCATAGAAAAAAAATCTACAGACACACACACACACAGACACTTTTCGGAAAACGACTTTTACTTCCATATTCCTTAAGGAATGGAAGTATGGTGATGGCAAAAAAAATCGTGTTCGAGATTATTGCAGATTCTGATTCTACTACACTCAAAACATGAAAAAAAGTCGTTTTCCGAAAAGTGTCTGTGTGTCTGTCTGTCTGTCTGTAGATTTTTTTTCTATGGCAAACGATAACTGCCGCAAATTCAAACAGAATCAAATAATTTTTTGCATGCAGCCCTGATTTGCAGAGTACTCGCGACCTATTGTTTTTGGTGAAGATCGGTTGAGGGAAAGGGGTAGTTTACCTGCAACGGTTTTTTTTTAGCAAGGGTAATTTTGTTTGTTTGGCAAACGATAACAGCCGCAAATTCAAACAGAATCAAATAATGTTTCGCATACAGCCCTGAATTGTAGAGTTCTCAAGATCTGTTGATTTTGGTGAAGATCGGTTAAGGGAAAGGGGTAGTTTACCTGTAACGTTTTATGTTTTAACAAGGGTATTTCCTATGGAAAACGATAACAGCCGCAAATTCAAACAGAATCAAAAGATTATTTGCATACAGCCCTAAATTGTAGAGTTCTCAAGACCTATTGTTTTTGGTGAAGATCGGTTGAGGGAAAGGGGTAGTTTACCTGCAACGTTTTTTTAACAAGGGTATTTTCTATGGCAAACGATAACAGCCGCAAATTCAAACAGAATCAAACAATGTTTTGCATACAGCCCTGATTTGTAGAGTACTCAAGACCTATTGTTTTTGGTGAAGATCGGTTAAGGGGAAGGGGTAGTTTACCTGCAACGTTTTTTTATCAAGCGTATTTTCTATGGCAAACGATAACAGCCGCAAATTCAAACAGAATCAAATAATTTTTTGCATACGTCCCTGAATTGTAGAGGTCTCAATGACTTTCGATTTTGGTGAAGATCGGTTAATGGGAAGGGGTAGTTTACCTGCAACCTTTTACGTTTTAACAAGAGTAAAGTACTTGAAAATTTATTTAAACTTTTTGAAACAATGGTAATTGTTAAAAATAAAATAATTTTGTTGCCAGGCAATAAAATTATAATTTTTTCATTTTAATGTAATATAATATTTTTCATTTAATACAGCAATAAAAAGGCAGGTAAGACACAGCCTGGCTGTTTGGCTGAAAATGATTTTAAATATAAATCTTAGAATATGGAAGTCATGTATGGTTCTCCATACCGATATTTTTTCATGTTTTGAGTGTAGTAGAATCAGAATCTGCAATAATCTCGAACACGATTTTTTTTGCCATCACCATACTTCCATTCCTTAAGGAATATGGAAGTAAAAAGAAATATTGATGCATATCATGTGTGTTACAAATGAGAATACAGTGTTACCAATAACTCTAGAATTAGATTTTTGTGACAGAACACGTTTTGAATGTTAGCTCCTGACATAGAATTTCTTTTGGGGTTTATTTGTGATGCATAAGTAGTGGAAATGTAACATAAGCAAGACTGTTTTCTGTTAGCGAAACTACAATTGTGTGTTTATTAAACATAAATGATTTGTATATTTGTATATATATTCCATTCTTATGTGTAACAAAAAACGTGTGCATTGCGCGTGCGTGTGTGTGTGTGTTTTACAGTATACGGATTTATTAATGAGGAATCAGAAAAACGTGTACAAAAAATTCTTGGATTTTGTTGTCCATGACATGTCCGTTGATTAACTAATTATAAGTATAATACTACTAACTTAGAACACTATCTGTTCCGAATCAATAGTATTATACTTATAACATGTACAATGTTCTCATTTACAGGAATGAAAAAACTTAATGAGGACAAAAAAACATTATACTATGATTTTACAGTATATACAATAATATTGTCTAAGTTGCCTTTGAGATTAAATTTTTAAGAATTTTAATTATGTAATATTTTGTATATATCTATATCTTGGGTATTTTGTGCTTTCAAAAGTATTGCATGTTAGTGTTACTTTTAAGTGCCAGTGAGAAAACTGTTGAAGTGTTCATTTTACATTGTTTGTAAAAATCTTATATATTTTGTTTCAGGTTACTACATTTTTTGGACATTTTAAAAAGTACAATTCATGTTCATATTAAATTTTTTAAAGATATGTTGGATAGTCTTGTTGGTATTAGTAACAGGATATCCACTAGGTAAGTTTTTTAAAATAATGAGTAGTGTTTGCTATAATATTTTGTTCAGAGAATTCATTGTTGTACTTGTTCACACAATCAGTTGTTTTATTTACTTTTTACTTCTTTTTATCATTTGGAACAACACCTTACATTATTTTTGGACTGACATCAGACTGCTATATTGAAAGGTTATAAGTAAGAAGGCCCCCATACTTACCTATCTTAATAACCTAGAAAACCCCAAGAAAAATCCAGAAGCCAGAGGTGCCACCACATTTTTAGAGGCGGTATGTGGAAACTGCTTCACTTCACACTCATCTTGTCGTATAATTGTTTATTAATAATCATACGAATTATGTTTACTGAACGTTGTTGTTACTTTCATTTACAGTTCAAATTGACTACCAATCGTTAAACATTTGATTTTACTTATTAAACTTTTATTACTTATGTTTTCATATTATTTATTAACATTGTTAAAAAATTGCTTCATTAAAGAAATTGAAAAATCAAACAATCAAGTTATATAAACTAACAATTATAACTTCATATTCAACTTACTAAAGTTACTATCGGTGGTTCTACCATTTTACATTCCATTCATCTTACATTCAGTTACTTAAAGATTTGTACACAGTTGTACTTGAAAAAGTTCTATTCCATTCTCTTTGCTTATAATTAATATTAAGGAAATAATCAGTGGTAACCAGCACGTCTTTATCTTCGTTATAGGTTAGCACTTGTTCTCTCTCTCGTTATAGGTGTCCATAAATGTTAAAGTCATTCACGTTATAACAGTGGTTGTAATGTTTTTTATATCGTAGGTACACTGTTTGAGGTTGAACAGCGACTGCTACACAAATTAAAGTTGTTATTACTAAAATTATACTGCTTGCCAATCGCCAATAGGCGATTCAGCTGCAGTTGCCGGTGTCTGTTGTCTCTAGTGTTTAATAGCAACTGCGCACTGTGGAACTTAGCGTCCCTCACTCGGAACTCCCACTCTGCTGAGTTTTCCGCTTATTCAGTAGGGAACTTAATGGCTGCATCTCATTTTCAACTGGCACAAGACTTTTTAATTTGCAAAATTACGTTCCTCCTTATAAGCTTGTTGGAATGTTTCAACAAACATCTCCACAAACTTTCACACCAACAGTGCTGCTTCAGGATTGAACAGACTTTTTTCTACTATCAAAAATCACAATGAACGAGATATAGAATAGTAATGAAACAACCTAGCTTGTAAAAAATTAACAGCATATGGTGAATTTGGAAATTGTTGATGCATAATATCATTGACGTCAAAAGAAACTATCAGTATGAATTTCACATTTGACTTGATCTGTCATGCCTTTTTTGGACTCGGAATTTTTTCCAACACATTTGTTTTTACATTGTATCCATTCACTGACATTTCATCACCTGTTTAATTCTTTTCGTATTGTGTCATTCTCATTAGCGCAATCCAAACATTCTTGACAGATGGTAGCGTGGTAGCACAGTTGTCTCTCTGATCCTATCTTAAAAGCTGTGAGACAAACTGCAGTTATTCAATGTATTTCTAATTTCTGTGTGTGTGTCTGTGAGATAATGTTATGACATGGACCTGTTGATATGTTACAATCTTCTGCTACTTCTTGAACTGTCAAACGATGATTGGAGCATCAGAGTATCAAGAACTTGTGCAACATGAGCATTGTTAGATGGTGGTGGGGATTGTCCTTATCATAGGTCATCATCTGTTGACTGCGGACCATTCTTAAATCGCTTAAACCATTCGTAACAACATGTGCAGTTTATGCACTATCATCATTTCGTGTCTGTAAATGTTTTCTCAAGTTTAAAGTAAAATGTAATATCAATTCACCGCTCATGAAAATCAGCCATCTAAAATGAATGGAGGTTATGTAAGGACACCACTTTGCGGCATTTCTGTAGAATTTTGTTGTCACATCATTTATGGAGTTCTGCAACTTCTTCAATAGACCTTATATATTTTTCTGTATTTTTTCCAGTTCATTCTTTTCACCAATTTAAAGTTAGAGTAGATATAAAATATTTTTTGTAATGGCAATTCACTGAAAATGTCAAATTAACAATAGAATGTTTTGTTAAATAGTTCAACAGTATTCCTGTTCAATGTATGTTTTACTTATAAGGTTTACAATTTGTCATTTTCATGCTATTCGAGAATCATAAAATAAATTAGCTAATTGTACTATTTGTTCATGATTGTAGCGAGGAAAATAGAAATTCAAATATACTTACATCAGTGCGCACTGTGTGGCTTAGCCTGGCAATAACCATGTCTGACTGGTTTAAGAATGGTGGAAAATTAAGTCAGGATGTTGATAAAGTGGCAGAAGAAATCAACTTCGTTCATATGATGTTGATGTGTGGTTGTGCAAATTTATCCCCTAAGGTAAGTGGTAATGATAATTAAGAATGTACAAATTATTAACCCTGGTAGCCGCAGAGTTCTCGTAAACTGTAAAACATTAAAATTTTAATATCATAGTTTAGTAGGGAAACTTAAAAACGCTTATTTTATTGAGTGATTTATCACAAATTAACGAACTTGCACATCTCATAAAGATAATAGATTTAAACAAACTACCACATGATTTTGGAAAGATATAGAAATTATAGAAATTGTGATCACTAATCTTAGAAATAATTTCCCGAAGAGTTCAGATGAATCTAGAGTATTAGCTGACTGCTTGGTTAAAATCGGTACCTGTTTTTATCATATGATCTTGTTAAAGTATGAAACATATTGGTGTACATTGAAATTGGAAGAGAAAGAGATGTTTTTTGAGAACACCACCAGGTGGATTAGGTCAGAAGACAAACCATTTGTACATTCCTTAATATTTTCTGATTTAATTAATTTGTATAACTAATTCCTGATAGTTAGTTTCTTAAGTAAACAAAAGATTAAAAGTAAAAGGAAATAATTTGTACAAATAATAATTAAGCTGTTACTAAAATTTATACATCTTCATAAATCTCGCTTTACAAAAAAGAAGTGAAACATTTGAATAATTAAAATCTAGAAAGAATATGCAAAGAACCTCAATTTTTTTTTAAATTTCAGTTAAATATTGTTTTTTTTTTTATTTTATAAGGTAAGCGTTCTGTAAATTTCTGTTCTCAACTGTGTTAAACATGCATTTCACAAACATTGTCATTGTTTTCTATTATCATAAATGTTTTCTCATTGTACAGTTCAAAATTAATCTCCACAGTTCTTTATAAAGCCTTCATATTTCTGAAGTTTTTTTCACTAAACTGTTTTCACCATATCCATAATGTATTAATGACATGGTTTTGCAATCCAATAAGTTGTGTCATGCTATCCGATCCATTCATGAATGCCACCTGCAAGTAATTGCGTGGAACAGTCCTGTCTCATTGCTATTTTGAGACTGTATTTTTGTATTTAGATGGAAGTTTTCTTGAAATACTGCAAAGTGTGTTTGACCAGTTCCAAGAGGCATTAAAAAATATGGCCCCATGATGCTTGTCCACATCAGTATTTTAGTAGCATTTAACTCAGCAGTTATTGTTCATGGAGTGAGTCATTGTTATAGTAGGTCAAAAAATGTCATACCTTTCGAGCAGAGTTGGTGAATCTTTCAGATGTGGTTAAGCAATATTCTGTTTGATAGAGTGACTTTTGTTGCACAGTATAAACATGAATATCTTTTTTTTTTGCAAGAATATGAGCATGTGCTTACTTTTCTCTATACTGTGTTTTGCAGTGGAACAGAAGAATGTTAAAACAGTGGAACGAACTGTATATTGTAAGCCATCAAACTTTTATTTTGCATCCATTGATAAAGCAGAATCAGATTATAGTCGATTTTGTTAATTTACTTCTTACGGGACTTCAGAGTGATAAAATTTCACTATCAGTCGCCATTGATGTTGCTGGTGTATTATTAGAAATTCATCATTCAACAGGTAATTGTGTTATTTTTTTAATTTTCTATTGTATTGTATTTATTGTTTATAGCCTAAAGGTACCATACATACGATGTGTGATAAAATTTTTATTATTCACATTCTTAAAAACGATCGATTTCGGTCATAGACCATCATCAGGTTATATACAGCACACTTGCGGTCATAATATCGTAAAATACTACTATTTACAAAAACGAATTCGTAGACATTGTTAATGAATTTGATACATATGTCATTGTCTATACGTATGTCAATAAATGTATGTATATTATAAATACATCACATTATCATTATTTTTTTAGTTTTAAATTTTTACTGTGTTATCTATGTGAGACTTAAAACGTATCAAAACGATCTGTCAACCATAATATGTTTATCTTTATTACATTGTAATTATTTTACTGATATTGTTTGACAAGTTACTCGTGTACAGTAGAGTCTCGACAGTTCGAGATAATTGGGACCAAACATCCTCGAACTACCGAAAACTCGAACTACAAATATACCTGTATTATCTCCCATTAGCGGATCTACCATGCTCTGCTGGTGTGCTGAGCACCCCGTGCTGTGCTTTCTAATGTGGAGCGTCATTGCGTGATAATGTAAAGTGTATGCTGGAAATTTATCTAAAACAAATGTTATACAAAGTCTGTAAGCTGGTGTGCTATGTATGTGGGGTTTGTTTACTAATTTGCGCGAGCCTTCGAGAACATTCACGAGCGAAAGGAAAATGAAAAATCGACGATGAATCATCATTCGTTTGATTAGGTTATATTCATGATTATTAAATAAAAATTCAACAAGTTTTTCATTAACATTCACAAATCTTATTATTATATACATCCACCAAAATCAGTAAAGTTTCAATTTTTTAAATTATTGAATAAGGCCTTTTCGAAATTATTATAATTTCATCATCAGTTCACACTAAAGAATGTTATTTATAATAATAATAACAACATTAATATAATTAAATAACAACATTCTTTAGTGTGAACTGACGATGAAATTATAATAATTTCGAAAAGGCCTTATTCAATAATTAAAAAAAATTGAAACTTTACTGATTTTGGTGGATGTATATAATAATATTATAACAGATCAGTGGCATAATGTTTAGCAAAATAATTCACAAATCTGTTTATTAAATACACACACTAAAATTTAAAATGACACTAATATTAAAAATTGTACTGTATGTATATTGTAACGTATCGCGGTTATCCTCTCGGAGTAGTTTTTGCGATCGTCACTGTAATTATTTCTTTCTTTAATTGTTTTATTAACCCCACGTTGTTAGCGTCATCTTGTAACGTAATATCTTTACTGTTACTTATTGATTATATTTGCGAATGTTCAAAAGCCCCAATGTTGGGTTTGCCACCTTGTAACGTCTCGCGGGAATTCTCTCAGAGTCTTAAATATACGTTTCCTAAAAAGGTTTCTTATCGTCTATCTATGCTCTTTCGAAAATCTCGCTTTAATAAGAGTCACGGTAATTCGTTATAATTTATGTTTAAAGTTCCAAAAAAAGAAATCGAAAGTGTGTGATTATACTGATTTTTCCCTTAAATTTGATTTGGGAGGATTCAATGAAGTTGTTTGACCGTAGTTAGGAGAGAGAGAGTACAAAAAGTATTATCCTCTTGGCATACAATTACTTAATTTAAATTTCTCCGCTCATGAAACCAGCTGATTTTGACGTTTACAAACAAATTGGAGGTTAAATTAACACCAATGATATGTAATATTTTCTGGTTGTCCGTCCATTTCTTTGTCTCCTGATAATCTGTAAACAACTACCCTCTACTAAAAATAATACACATTTTATTCAAATAACAAAGTATTCATTGTATTTATTTAATAAATACAATGTTTTTTATCTTCTCCCAATACAGAAAGTTATAATCGATTCTCCCTGTCAACACAACATTAGTTCGATCTTATTTTGTAAACATAGAATGTATAACAAATATTTTTATCTTTTATAAAATATAAAACAATAAAGAATTAATTTATTAATTTCCCAGGGTTATTTTTGAGTTCTTTGTACTATGAGACTGTCAGAAATGAATAATTTAATACCAAGCTTTACATTAATTAATAGATTATATGTTTGTAGTATGTAGTTCCGAGTTTATCCGCCAGATCGCAGGTTACATTCCTTCACTATACCCGAAAATTATTTAATGTCGGCCTGCAATTCACAAGAATCCGTTATGCAGATTTTTTGGTTAACAAAAAATAATAAAATTTGTTTCACCTCTTTTCCTGAAGTGTTAAATATATGGTGCTGTTTCTAGTGTTAGAAGTTATGGTTGAGTTGTAATTTAGTTATTTAAATTTACTTGGATACGATCTCACCAAAATATCGATGTGCAGCAAGACTAGGCCTGGACTTGGTAGTTGGATTTTTTCAAAGTTTCATCAAATTAAGGACGTGAATGTTGATACTTGAAGGAGTTCTAACATAAGGTGGACATCACTCGTCAATTTTATTAAATTTTGCACTAGTTATTCCAAAAGTATTCATTAATTTTCTCAAATTTAAATAGGCATTACACTTTTTTTCAAACGTTCTCTTCCCAATCGTTTTAACAATTAAATCAAATCTTGTTAGTTGGTTACTTGTAGTAACCAAGATTTGTCTATGGTTTTTTATTGGTGAATCTATATACTTTTTAGTATATAGGCTATTATTAATTATTATAAATTTATTTCTTCTTTTTAGAAAAATAATCCTTTTTAAATTTTGTTCATAATCCAATTTAATTTATTTAAGGTTTTTCTTTTTATTTTTCCTTAAGCTTGTACATTGGTCTTTTATATTTTAATTACCTTTAATTGGATTTATTTATTATTTACTTAAAGTATCCTTACTCTAAACTATTTTCCTATGGCATCTTGCTCACATAGTATTATTTTATATCTAACCCTGGGTTATCTTATATTTAAACACAATTATTATATTAAACATAAAATTATACCTAGGTACAAGACCTTTGTGGCCTACACAATAAAAATTACACAAAGTACAAAAAAAATACAAAATTGGTCAGCAGCAATATAGTCCACTGCTACAATTGATTGTTTTTTCATCTACAGTATAAATCTGTGAGATGCTCTTTTTTAAAAGTTTACACTCTCACTATGTACGCTATTTTTCACTCTGTTATTGTTTACAAAATTTGGTAGTACAAAGTTTTTTGATAGCTAGGTACATAATACCCATTTCTGACTTTTAGAGTGGGATGATTGTGTTATCATATTTGGGCATGGATTATGTAATGTTACATAAAGCCCCCCCACTAGAACAGATTTATTTTTGTTTACTGGTTTTAAAATAAATTGTTGAACTCTTCAATCTTCGGATTCTTGCCTTATTCTTCATGATATCCTTTTATTTCTGATTGGTTATATACTCCTTTTACTTTGTTATTGTTAACAGATTTGATCTCATATGTATTATTCCCTTTCACCTGGGTTACGATGTATGGCCCGGTATAAAGTAAAAGTAATTTTCTAGCAATACCCTCTGTAGAACTGGGTAATTGTCTATTTTTTATCAACACCTTATCTCCTACTTTGTACTTTGTAAAGTTCAGCTTTATGCAACAACCTGTTGTGCATTTCGATCTTGTTGAATTCCACTCTCTCTCTCCTGGAGGAAAATTTATTAATGATGTGATTTCTCTTGGTGGTGGTCTGTCAAACATTACTTGATAAGGGCTGGTTCCGATAGTGTCATGGTATGACCAATTAAGGAAGGTTTCTGCTGGTTCAAGGTACTGGCTCCATTTTCTATGTTCTTGGTGACAGTAGGTACGCAAAATTCCACCAACTTCCCTTAAGACACGCTCGGCAGGATTACTACTAGGGTGGTATACTGATGTTTTATATGTCCTTATTTGACATTTCCTCAATCCTTCTTTCCACCTTTTACCTCTAAACTGCGTCCCATGGTCCGTTATTATGGTTTCAGGTCTTCCCACTTCAGGTAAGTATTTTTGAATAATTACCTCTAAAATTTTCTTTGTAGTGGCTCTACTGATTGCGTAGAGTTTCGTATATTTGGTATAATGGTCAAATATAATTATTATATATTTAAATTTATGTCTCCCTCCACTTCTGGGAAAAGGTCCACATATATCTAAGAAGGTCTTCTCAAGTTTACCATTAGATTTTCTTGTAATCATAGCTCCAGTTCTCTTCTCATTATTTATTTTTACTAACTGGCATATGTTGCAGTTTTTCACTATCAATCTTACTCTCTTATTTATTGCTTTTATATAACAGTGTTCAGACAAAGCTTTAATAACTTTGAGTGGTCCCATGTGACCATATCTTTCATGGTAGTCCTTTATTAGGGCTACTTCCGTTGCTTCTGGTACATACATTTTCCACACATGATCCTCAATGGTTGGACGGATAAAAAGGATTTCTTCATAAACACAGAAAAATTTTGTTATTATAGTATCCTTCTGTAATATCCTGTCTTTAATTTTTATTAATTTGGTGTCCATTTCCTGATCTATTTTTATTTTACTAATTATATCCTGTAACTCCTTTTTCAATTTGATAATGTAATATATGTTCCCAATACTCTCCGGTTCTACTTCAAAAGTTCCTTTTTCTAGGTTAATCCGTGACAGTCGGTCTGCTATTATATTCTTCTTCCCCGGGATATATTCCCAATCTAAATTATACTCTTGAAGTATTAACACCCATCTTGTGAGTCTACCGTGGTTAAGTTTACAGTTTTTTAAAAATGAGATTGACCTATGGTCGGTCCTTATGGTTACTGGGTATCCCAATATAAATGTTCGGAATTTTATACATGAGAACACAACACTCAGCAGTTCCTTTTCAGTTACTGTATAATTCCGCTCACAACTACTCAGTACTCTGCTGGCAAAACTGATGACCCAATGATTTCCTTCCTCATCTTCCTGATATAGTTCACTTCCAAGACTAATGTTGCTGGGATCACAATTTATGAAAAATATCGGTATGGAGAACCATACATGACTTCCATGTTCTAAGATTTATATTTAAAATCATATTCGAAATGAAATATTTCCATAGAAACTACGTCTTTCTACTTATTGCTTCAGCATTAACCACAGTACTGTGGTCACTAATGTATACCACCTCACGTTTTCGCACTCGATTTTCACCGATGATGGGAGTCGATGGCACTGCCAAAAAGTCTGGTTTTGCAGAAAACATTGGACTACGGCTAAAGAGCTCGGGAAGCAATTTTAACAAAAAACTACTTCTTTGTTGCCGATAACGTAGTACACATATAAAAAATGCTTCCCTCCACCTTCAACTATAATTTTTAATAATAGAAAATTACCCCCACCCCGTTTACCAAACCTCTTCATTTATAGATATTTCATCTATGTTTCTACAGTGGATTACTATGAGCTTCTTATCAGGATACTTTATTTATAAAAATTAAGTACTTTACTCTTGTTAAATCATAAAATGTTTCAGGTAAACTACCCCTTTCTCTTAACCGATCTTCTCCAAAATCAATAGACCTTCCGTCCTCTACAATGCAAAAAAATATTTGATTCTGTTTGAATGTGCGGCAGTTATCGTTCGTCATGGAAACATTTCTCTTGTTACAACATAAAATGTTGCAGGTAAACTACCCCTTTCCCTTAACCGATCACCACCAAAAGCGACAGGTCTTGAGTACTCTACAATTCAGGCCTGTATGCAAACAATTATTTGATTCTCTTTGAATTTACGGCAGTTATCGTTCGTCATAGAAAAAATACCCTTGTTAAAACATAAAACGTTGCAGGTAAACTACCCCTTTCCCTTAACCGATCTTCAACAAAATCAAGACCTTGAGTTCTGTATAATTCAAAAAGGTATGCAGAAGAGTAGTTGATTCTGTTTTAATGTACGGCAGTTATCATTCGTCATAAAAAAAATTACCCTTGATAAAACATAAAATGTTGCAGGTTAACTACCCTATTCCCTTAACCGATCTTCACCAAAACCAACAGGTCTTGAGAACTCTACATTTCAGGGCTGTATGCAAAATATTATATGATTCTGTTTGAATTTGCGGCTGTTATCGTTTGCCATATAAAATACCCTTGATAAAACAAAAAACGTGGCAGGTAAACTACCCCTTTCCCTTAATCGATCTTCACCAAAAACAACAGGTCTTTAGTACTCAACAAATCAGGGCGGTATGCAAAAACTTATTTGATTCTGTTTGAATTTGCGGCTCTTATCGTTTGCCATAGAAAATACCCTTTTAAAACATAAAACGTTGCAGGTAAACTACCCCTTTCCCTTAACCGATCTTCACCAAAAACAACAGGTCTGTAGTACTCAACAAATCAGGGCGGTATGCAAAAACTTATTTGATTCTGTTTGAATTTGCGGCTCTTATCGTTTGCCATAAAAAATACCCTTTTAAAACATAAAACGTTGCAGGTAAACTACCCCTTTGCCTTAACCGATCTTCACCAACACCAATAGGTATTGAGAACTGTACAATACAGGGCTGTATGCAAAACATCATTTGATTCTGTTTGAATTTGCGGCTGTTATCGTTTACCATAGAAAAAAATTACCCTTGATAAAAAACCGTTGCAGGTAAACTACCCCTTTCCCTTAACCGATCTTCACCAAAAACGATAGGTCTTGAGAACTCTACAATTCAGGGCTGTATGCAAAATATTATATCATTCTGTTTCAATTTGCGGCTGTTATCGTTTGCCATACAAAATACCCTTGATAAAACAAAAACCGTGGCAGGTAAACTACCCCTTTCCCTTAAACGATCTTCACCAAAAACAATAGGTCTTTAGTACTCAAGAAATCAGGGCTGTATGCAAAAACTTATTTGATTCTGTTTGAATTTGCGGCTCTTATCGTTTGCCATAGAAAATACCCTTTTAAAACAAAACGTTGCAGGTAAACTACCCCTTTCCCTTAACCGATCTTCACCATAAACAAAGGGTCTTGAGAACACTACAGTTCAGGGCAGTATGCAAAACATTATTTGATTATGTTTGAATTTGCGGCTGTTATCGTTTGCCATAGAAAATACCCTTGTTAAAACATAAAATGTTGCAGGTAAACTACCCCTTTCCCTTAACCGATCTTTACCAAAATCAACAGATCTTGAGAACTCTACAATTCAGGGCTGTATGCGAAACATTATTTGATTCTGTTTGAATTTGCGGCTGTTATCGTTTGCCAAACAAACAAAATTACCCTTGATAAAAAAAAACCGTTGCAGGTAAACTACCCCTTTCTCTCAACCGATCTTCACAAAAAACAATAGGTCGTGAGTACTCTACAAATCAGGGCTGTATACAAAAAATTATTTGATTCTGTTTAAATTTGCGGCTGTTATCGTTTGCCATAGAAAAAAAATTACAGACACAGACAGACAGACACACACATAGACACTTTTCGAAAAACGACTTTTTTTCATGTTTTGAGTGTAGTACAATCAGAATCTGCAATAATCTCGAACACGATTTTTTTTGCCATCACCATACTTCCATTTCCTTAAGGAACATGGAAGTAAAACGTTTATTGAAATTTGGGTGGTTTAGCATTATGCTATCCAGAAATTTATTTTTTATTATCTTAAAATTATTGTCTTCATTTTCTTCCCATTTCCACTTGTTTTTCTTCAAAAGTAAATATTGGAATTTGGCTGTTACTTCTGAATAACCCTGTTGAAATTTCCTATAATAGTTGCATATCCCCAAAAAGGATTGTAATTGTTTTAAGTTTTTTGGTTTAGGGAAATCTTGGATAGCCTTTACTTTCTCAGGAGATGGTTTAATTCCATTAGCTGACAGAATGAATCCTAAAAATGGTAATTCATGTGTGATAAATTTAGATTTATCTAGTTTCAAAGTTATATTTTAACAGCTTATTTAACACTGTTTCCACTCTATTACAATGCTCTTCCCATGTACAAGAAGTAATTAATATGTCATCAACATATATAGTAGTGAAGTCTAAAACTTCTTTACCCAAAATTTGATCCATGCATTGGATGAACACGGCCACAGAATTTACCAATCCGAAAGGCAAACGTTTAAAATGATAATTTCGTCCTTCAAATATGAAAGCGACATATTGTCTGCTGTTAGGGTGCAACTCTGTTTGCCAATATCCACAGACTGCATCCCAAGTACTCATGTACTTACATCCATAGAACTTTTTCATTATTTCTTCAATCTCACCTGGAGACGTGCGGTCGTTACTGAGCATTCTATTCAGCTCACAAGCATCGAGGCATAGTCTTACTTGACCATCTTTCTTTGGTATAGCTACCAATGGGCTGGTATACGGAGAACTGCTTCTTTCAATTATATCTTCCAATATCATCCTCTGAATTTCCTTTCTTGCTGCTTCTTTCAAAGCTTGAGCAATGGGCTATGACCATTTATTAAAATTGACATTTTCTTTGAACTTTAATTCACACAGGAAGTTTTTTGATTTTCCAGGTGAATCCGAGAATACTGATTTATATTTATTATAAATTTTTATAAGTTGTTGTTTTTGTTCTACACTAATTATTTCCTGGGCCTGCCTATCTTGAAACTCTATGATTTCTTCTATCTTCTCTTGCCAAATCTTTGATTCTGTTACTTCTGTATTTTTACCTAGGGTTATCCTATTATTCTCGCTAATATAGAATGAGCTCGGACACTGAGGGGCACTTTGGCTACCAATTATCTCAGCCGCTAACTCACCTTCTTCTGCGCTCAGTGTTACTATACCACTGGCCAGATTTATAACTGCAGTGTGTCGCCGTAGCATATCACACCCTATTAACACCCTAAAAGGTAGCCCTTTAGCTACTAAAAATCCCATAGGTATTCCTATCCCACTGTTAGTAACATTCAAAGACACTTGTTTTCTGATTGTTTTATTTTGCTTCCCGGTGGCGCCAATAATTGTTAAATTATTAATTGGTAAAGTAGGTATTCTCTCAGTAGTTAGTTCAGTAATTCGGTCAAGTTCTAATTGATCAATAATTGATACATTTGCTCCTGTATCAATCATGGCCTCTGCTAACACTCCATTTAATTTGATTCGTATATAAACTATATCATTGTTTTGTAATGATTCTTTAATTGCTCTTTCTTCCATTAACTCCGCCTGTATATCCTTTAAATAATGATTTCTGATAATTGTTATTGGTTTTGTTAATTTACTGTCATTATTAGGTCTGTGGTAAATTCTGTGCCCGGTTGTTTCTAGCAGTGACGGGCAGTCACATCTTCTCACTGCTGGTACCCGTTTCCCCGATTTCCTTCATTATTATTATTTGGTTCAACATTCTCACTATGTTGAGTATTGTTTAATGGCCTTCTTTCTTCCTCACTAGCTCTGAATCTAGGTTGTTCTTCACTCCTACTTCTTTGTGGACCTTCTTCTCTCTGATAGGAATCATTTGTATAATTTCGATTGTTATAATTTTGCCCTCTTCCTCGATACCTGTTATTATAATAATTATTGTTGGCACGGATATAATTTACTCTTGGTCGATTATCTCTAGGTTGTTCGTTTTTCCGCTCCTCTGTATTCCCTTACCTCCATCTGCTCCTCCTGTAATATGATTCTTGCTCATAATTCTCTAGTAGCGTTTCCATACCTCCAATGGTTTTTATTTGTCCGCTTAATCGAGCACTGATAATCTTTTCCTCGAAATGATATGCGATTTTGGTCACCAAACACTCTTCAGGGATCTTTGGGTCTAAATATTTTGCCACACACACCTTCCCCAAAAAATAAGCAGTAGGTGTCTGTCCTATATTGCAGTCATACCTACCATGACAGATATCGTCTCTAATAATGTTTTGCACTGACTCAGACCAGTACTTAAGCTTGAACATCATCTTAAAATTCCCACAATCACACCCTCGTTCCAGATTACAGTCCACCAATTATCGTTAATGTTTTTGAAAGATTCATCTAGTATTCCTTTAATCATGTTCCATCGGTTCTCCTTCGACCTATTTAAAATTTCATCTACTCTTCCTAAAAATTCGAGTGGGTTTCTTTGATAATCTCGAAAATTTACACTTTCCCTATTATCTTGGATAGTATGTTGAGTGTTGCCTGTAGCTCTGGAACCCATTCTATCTACCTCCCCTTGTAAGTTTGTTTGTAGTTGTTATAAATTGTCTAATTTTTCTCCTTGGTTATGGAACTGATTCTTGACATTTTCTACGGTTTCGTTAAAATCTGTGAATTTACTGTTTAGGTTGCTTTTAGACCATCTAGCTGATCATTATTTTCCTGGCGTATGGCCATTATGCGAACTTGGTTACTTTGTTCCTCTCGGTCCATTCGGGCATCTATTCCTGTTTTAATTTGTTCCATCTTTTCTTCTGTTTTATCCAATCTTTGATTGGTTTCCATTATTTTCTTTTCTGCGTCTTCCTTATATTCATCTACTCTTTGGCTAAGTGTATTACTGACCATTTCAGTTTTACTCTCGAGATTTTCCCTTAACTCCTTATTGAAATTCTCCATTTTACCCTCAAATCGTTTTAAATTTTCTTCGTTTATTTTCTCAATTTGTTTTAAACTGTCCCCCAAGGTTTCATTTTGCTTCCTTGAGTTCTCCTCCTGTTTCCTAAAGTTTTCATCTATTTTGTAAAATTTTTTGCTCTAAGGTTGCATTTTGTTTCCTTGAGTTTTCATCTATTTTATCAAATTTTTTCTCTGTCTCCTAAAATTTTCCTTATTTTCCTCATTGGTTTGCTTTAAGTTTTCCTCCTGTTTCCTAAAATTTTCACATCTATTCTATCGTTGTTTGCTTGTTTTGTTCCTTTGAAGTTTCCTCCTGTTTCCTAAATTGTTCTGCCATAAATTTCATCATGTGTTGCCAATTTGGTTCTTCCCTGGCTACCGCTTTATCTGGTTGGTCCCCTTGGGCATCCTCTTCAACTCTTTCTTTTTCCGTGTTTGTGACTACTTCGGTTTCTTCTTTATCACCCGTTGGTTGTTCCATTTCACTGTCTGTGACTACTTCTATCTCTCGTTCCTGTCCACCTTCTTCCTTCTCCTTGTCTTCTGCCCTCTTCTTTGATCTGCCTCTGGTATTATGCATTTCTTGTTTTCTCATAGTTGCCGACGAAAATTAGGTTTTTTTACGTATTATCTTTCGTATATCTCAAAATTTCTTTCCTAATTAAAGGCCTTTTAAGTTGAGCACCATCTTGTAACGTCTCGCGGGAATTCTCTCGGAGTAGTTTTTGCGATCGTCACTGTAATTATTTCTTTCTTTAATTGTTTTATTAGCCCCACGTTGTTAGCTTCATCTTGTAACGTAATATCTTTACTGTTACTTATTGATTATATTTGCGAATGTTCAAAAGCCCCAATGTTGGGTTCGCCGCCTTGTAACGTCTCGCGGGAATTCTCTCAGAGTCTTAAATATACGTTTCCTAAAAAGGTTTCTTATCGTCTGTCTATGCTCTTTCGAAAATCTCGCTTTAATGAGAGTCACGGTAATTCGTTATAATTTATGTTTAAAGTTCCAAAAAAAGAAATCGAAAGTGTGTGATTATACTGATTTTTCCCTTAAATTTGATTTGGGAGGATTCAATGAAGTTGTTTGACCATAGTTAGGAGAGAGAGAGTACAAAAAGTATTATCCTCTTGGCATACAATTACTTAATTTAAATTTCTCCGCTCATGAAACCAGCTGATTTTGACGTTTACAAACAAATTGGAGGTTAAATTAACACCAATGATATGTAATATTTTCTGGTTGTCCGTCCATTTCTTTGTCTCCTGATAATCTGTAAACAACTACCCTCTACTAAAAATAATACACATTTTATTCAAATAACAAAGTATTCATTGTATTTATTTAATAAATACAATGTTTTTTATCTTCTCCCAATACAGAAAGTTGTAATCGATTCTCCCTGTCAACACAACATTAGTTCGATCTTATTTTGTAAACATAGAATGTATAACAAATATTTTATCTTTTATAAAATATAAAACAATAAAGAATTAATTTATTAATTTCCCAGGGTTATTTTTGAGTTCTTTGTACTATGAGACTGTCAGAAATGAATAATTTAATACCAAGCTTTACATTAATTAATAGATTATATGTTTGTAGTATGTAGTTCCGAGTTTATCCGCCAGATCGCAGGTTACGTTCCTTCACTATACCCAAAAATTATTTAATGTCGGCCTGCAATTCACAAGAATCCGTTATGCAGATTTTTTGGTTAACAAAAAATAATAAAATTTGTTTCACCTCTTTTCCTGAAATGTTAAATATATGGTGCTGTTTCTAGTGTTAGAAGTTATAGTTGAGTTGTAATTTAGTTATTTAAATTTACTTGGATACGATCTCACCAAAATATCGATGTGCAGCAAGACTAGGCCTGGACTTGGTAGTTGGATTTTTTCAAAGTTTCATCAAATTAAGGACGTGAATGTTGATACTTGAAGGAGTTCTAACATAAGGTGGACATCACTCGTCAATTTTATTAAATTTCGCACTAGTTATTCCAAAAGTATTCATTAATTTTCTCAAATTTAAATAGGCATTACACTTTTTTCAAACGTTCTCTTCCCAATCGTTTTAACAATTAAATCAAATCTTGTTAGTTGGTTACTTGTAGTAACCAAGATTTGTCTATGGTTTTTTATTGGTGAATCTATATACTTTTTAGTATATAGGCTATTATTAATTATTATAAATTTATTTCTTCTTTTTAGAAAAATAATCCTTTTTAAATTTTGTTCATAATCCAATTTAATTTATTTAAGGTTTTTCTTTTTATTTTTCCTTAAGCTTGTACATTGGTCTTTTATATTTTAATTACCTTTAATTGGATTTATTTATTATTTACTTAAAGTATCCTTACTCTAAACTATTTTCCTATGGCATCTTGCTCACATAGTATTATTTTATATCTAACCCTGGGTTATCTTATATTTAAACACAATTATTATATTAAACATAAAATTATACCTAGGTACAAGACCTTTGTGGCCTACACAATAAAAATTACACAAAATACAAAAAAAATACAAAATTGGTCAGCAGCAATATAGTCCACTGCTACAATTGATTGTTTTTTCATCTACAGTATAAATCTGTGAGATGCTCTTTTTTAAAAGTTTACACCCTCACTATGTACACTATGTTTCACTCTGTTATTGTTTACAAAATTTGGTAGTACAAAGTTTTTTGATAGCTAGGTACATAATACCCATTTCTGATTTTTAGAGTGAGATGATTGTGTTATCATATTTGGGCATGGGTTATGTAACGTTACAATATTTGAAAACAAAATACTTTGGATGAAACTTACTTTTTAAAAAATGAATCAAGAGTTGTTTTATTTTTGAGTTGACGATCTTTTTCTGCTACTAATACCCCCCGCCATTTTCAGAGTACGCATTATTTTTCTAGCGGGGTACCTCTAACTGTACGGAATCTCGAACTATCGAGACTCTACTGTACAGTATTTTGTAACTAATTTATAGCAGTTGAACACGGGAGTGGAAAAAAGGGTTCAAATCACTCAGGCCCTTTTTGCTTCTACTGCTCTGCTTTGCCCATTGTGGTTTCGATTTTGCTATGTAAATTTTCAGCTGTAGCTCTAAGGCTTACTCCCAGCCTTACTCCCAGATTTACTGGGACCATTGTAAGACCCTGGTTGTCATCCTGAAAAGACTAATATGTTCTTGGTTGGTTATAATGCAGGTGGGAAAAAACAGAATGATGGTGGTTAAGTGAATATTCATTCAATTTTAGCAGTTATACTAATAAAAAGAAAATCAGTTAACATTTTCCTGTTTTGGTAGTTAATTGTTAACTTAAACATTGGAATCAGGCTTTGACTCCTTTCTATAACAAAAACATAAATAAATAATTGTATTGTAGACTTGCTTTTATGCCTTTTGATAGATGTTTCCTTCAACTGCATATAATATAAAGTACATAGTTTTCAAACCCTTTTCATTTTGTTAAAGTCCCAATAATCTTTATTCAAAATTTCTCAGAAACAGTCCTATTAGCATAAAAAGAACACTGAAACTTATAATAAATGACATGGAAAGTGTGTAATAGTTTCTTAAACCCTCTAAAATTGCATAGTTTTCAATTTATTTCCAAGGCACTGAAGAAGTGTACCAAGAATATAAATATATAGTGTTAATGTGAATATAAAAATATATAGAAGAATTCTGAAGTATTCCTTTATACACCTTTATTTAAAGGGAAATTGTTTTCTTTTTAATTTAAACATCTATTTAATTTTGCATAAAAAATCTAAATTGTGTTGTATAGGCCATACACATTTTGTTGTTGAGTTGTATGGGACTTATCCATCCCTATCCATAGAGTGTTAATTTTTATCTGTACACATATGTACTGCAGTTCCAATATATGAAGGTCATGTTTTTAAATAAGAATTGTTTTTGCATGAACTGGTAACAATCCGTCAATGAATTTTGACACTGTTTTTACCTTAAAACATTGAAAACTCTAATATTTTTACAATGAAGTTTACCTAAATATGTTTTCAGCATAATCCCCATTAACCGTTAAGCATTTTTCTTCAGGAAACGAGTGTGACAATCCCCTTATTGAAGAATTCTGCCGCCTCTTTCTTGAACCATTTGGTGACAATTTGGCAGATGTCCTCAGTCTGCTGGCAATTTCCATCCAGAAATTCCTTTAACTTAAGGAAAATATGAAGATCAAATGGTGCCAGGCCAGGACTTTATGGAGATAACCAATAATCCAATACCTCCAAATGAAACTTTCACAACTGCTTTGCTTGCTTTCAATAATGTGGGAATGTGTGCTATCATGGAGCAAATACACCCCCATAGTCAGCAGACCATAAATTTTTAACGTTTCACAGTATTTATCAGCGTTGATAGTTTCTCCTTGAGATAGATAATTAGAAGAATGCCTTGTCGTCCCAAGAAACCGTGCCATGACTTTCTTAGTTGAAGGCGTCTTTTGAACTTCTTGTGATTTATCTTGTTTGAACCTCACGCACGACTGTTTTGTTCATTACACCTTCTCCATACACCTATATTATCAGTGAATTTTAGGTGGTTGATTTAAAAACGTTATAGAATGTACTTCAAGTTAGTGGAATTTTCAGTTGAGAGTTGTCCATGGCAGATGGGTATAAAAACAAATTTAGACATTAGAACATAGAAATTTTGTAGACAGATGGCAGAAGAGCTGTGACGAACAGCTGACCTTGTGAGGTGACAATTTTTTATCGTACACAGTTGTTATATACAGTAGAGCATCGATTATCAGAACATCAATTAACCGAACGATCTATTATCCGAACTCAATAAGAAGTACAATTATGTACTGTACTGTGCAGTAATGTATTGGACACGTGTAGGCGTATTGTAACTTTTCTTTCTGTTACAAATTAATTATTTTTGTAAAGCATTATTTTGAGATTTTATCGGGCACCATGTTGCATACGCCATACACAACAAAATATGAAATTGACCTTGGGGTCCAGAATTCGTGTTAACGAACCAGTAATTGCGAAATGTATTACCTGAAATAACTCACTCGTGCTTGTATTTTTTACCAATGACATTACCCTTTATTCATATAAAAACCCTACTTACATATTTGAAAAGACTCTAATGTGTGCCAAACATGCACGTTTTTACTATGCCTCGGGGCGTAGTTCCATTTATCTGGTAAACATATATTCACCTTTAAACATTTTTAGACCCTCCAAAATAAACATGTGTTACAACTACTGTATAATAAACATGATAAACAATAAATGATATTGGCACAACCCAGCACTTGTTAAAATTATTTTGTTCACGCTCTCTCTCTCTCTCTCTCTCTCTCTCTCTCTCTCTCTCTCTCTCTCTCTCTCTCTCTCTCTCTCTCTCTCTCTCTCTCTCCTCTCTCTCTCTCTCTCTCTCTCTCTCTCTCTCTCACACACACACACACACACACATTCTCTGGTACAAATTTTTTAGTTGTTTTATGAGCTCATTTTGGTTTATTAAATGCAAAAATTTGGTCATTTAAAATTTTGTACTTTAGTTATGAATTTACTGAAAGGTATAAATATTGGACAGCTGATACTTAGCTGCTGGTTTTTATGAACTTCGCACACTCGCGAGTTCGCAGATTCTGGACGCTCACATCGTTGATCACTTTTGCCGATTTGTACGGTACCGGACACTGTTATTCAAACCACTTTTGGTGGTGTAAGATTTAAATATTCACACTCAGTGAATATTGCCGGCCGGCTCCGTTCACTGTCTGGACGAAAATGACGCAGAGTCTTTGTTAAACATCGCGTAGGTGGGGCAAAACTACGTCACCAGTCTTTTGTTTGTACGGCCAAGCCTCGGGTTGTTTACAAAAGTATGCATTCCTTCGGCTGACATCATTATGGGCTAGGCTTGTTTACCGCTATCTGTGACACATAGTTTTTTGTGATATTTGCAGCTTTTCAACTAATTCGATCGAAATCCTGTTAATGCCAATCTGCGTTGTATAAAATATTCTAGAGTTTATTCACCAAAAATTTATAGGGATTATGAAATATTACAAAATTTATTACCAAATAAATAGTTAGGGAATAAAATACAATAATTATGGTTTTTAGGACCATATTTTTATAAAAGTGTGATTGTACCAGAATTGTACCATCACAAAACCCCCTCAATGAAAGATTTTGTGCCGAAGCATAAAAACTTTCATTGACACATTCGTACTTCCTAAAGGGATCAGCCAGGATATGTCGCCACAACCCCCTTACAATTTATATAAAAAGAAATACAATAACTCACCCGTGGTCCGATGATGATGACCGTACCTGCATGACCTTACTGGACTTCTCCTTCGAGATCCCAACACCATAAGGCCAATCAGGCGCGTAACGTTCCTGCTCTGACTCGCTGGCCAGCTTAGGACCGCCGTCATAACATCACCAAACACTGAAACAATAAATTAAAAATATCAAAATAGTGGCTTGGTATATTACTCTATCCTTAACTGATCTGTTTCCCCTTAGCTATGTGCTGGTTTGCGTTAATAAGCACTGGGTTTGCTTGAAATACAAGAAATACAAATACAAAAAATATAAAATACAAGAATTATATAGAATTGCCATTCTCTTCATGGACTACCCTTTAATTGTAAAAATCGTTTCGATTCCCATCGATAATAATTAACTCTTTCTGTTTCATAATTAATGTAATTATAAAAGAAACAAATATTTAAATAAAATACATGGAAATCCACATATAAATCCCAAATATTACCTAAATCTCCCAAATATTACTCAAACATGGAGAAAAACATTTTATAGAAAAAAAAATAATTAATAAAATCTTATTGAAATTAATATTATTATTATTAACAGTTAATAACTGGCACTGTCAATAATATTTACCCCCTCTTTCTCCTCCACACACTATTTCCTATACATCATGTTAAAATTTCTATGTTAATACACAAAACATAATACATAATACATGATACATCATAATCCACATTGATACATTAATACAGTTAATAATTGAAATAGTCAATTCATATTTAATCTTGATCAGAATTTACACATTCTGCCTATTTAAATTTGTAATTTAAATTATAAAAATTACAATTTCAATTAATTAATTCTAAACTTTCATTAATTAGCCATCAGTTATTTATTATAATTATAAAATTTATTATTAATATTCATATTACGTTATTATTATTTCATTTCATTTCCTATTTCCTTTCTACTCTGAATTTTCTACCTAACCTTTCACATTATAATCATTGTTTAGTCTGGGTGGCTCCTTTATTCACTATGCTTTGACTTATTATTATACTCTTACTCACCTTTCTCTAACTAATCACCAGATTTACCTATCGTGACCCCAATTTCTCAATTATAAACGCCTTTCACTAATTTCATTCCGACAATAAATCCTATGGTACCACGCGTCTTTGTACAGAGATGGGTGTTCGCTACCTGGCTATATTCATTCATAATATTTTGCCCTTCCAATATATCGGCAAACACTCCCTTAAACTACGCTATTACCTGCCACAATGCTATACGTTGGCCACTCCTTATCACCTCACCCCCACTACAAAATATCATCAGCAACAAATAAATGTTTAACCTTTACTTTACTCACCTCTACAAATAATCACTAACTACTGTGTCCCTAAGTATCTAATACTCTATTTGTATTGTTTTCTTTAAAATTCTTAGCTATCTAACTCCCATTAACTTCAATTGAATAACTCACCTGTCTCTATTTATTAATACACCCAGGCACTATCCCTTGTTGAAACACTACCTTACTGTGATCATTCACAATTGCATTATAAAATTTATCTCTCACCTACTCATAACAGTACATCTCAATCTTCAAATATATATTCTTACTTAATCATTTGTTATTCATTAGAAATGTTTTATTCATTACAAATTAATAATTTAACTTCATTACTCCTGCAATTATAAATTTAGTACAACTTTCTTTTGTACCATATTAATTCAGTAATTACTCTTTAATTACTATTCAAGTATTTAAAAAATTTTACTATTACTTTCACTTATTTAGCAAAATAAAAACATGTTAATTGTTAATTATTAAAACAATTACTAAAACATACATGGTGTACATAAAATTTACCTGTAATACGCAACATCAAAAGACATAAATACATTGACATTAATACATATAAAACAATGAAAAATATACAATCCAAACTCATTATTTTGTCATTAATCAAAATCAGTCCATATGCAGTCCAATTCAAACCCACTGTTCACATATATTAAATGTTCATTACACAATAAAACAATCTACCCTCCATCATTGAATAACATTCTAATCTTAGGTCTATTTATCTTATTGTTTAGTAAATACATTATATAATTATACTCATTATAATATTCATCAACATTTTATATTCATTCACAATTTCGTTTACATTAATAGATGTATTCCCTATTAATTTATCATATGCCAGGTCACGATCGGGTATAGTTCTGTCTCCCTCAGTATGATATGTTATAATCTTGTTAGTCATATAGTCATAATTATCATCATAATTTTCTACCACTACACCTGTAACTTCCCAAGGTAAGTGCTTGATACCATTATTCTCATTAATTATTATTGTTATCTCAATTTCAATTTTACTATAAGGTAAGTATTCATTATAATCATCCACCATCTCTACTCCTAACCTTTCTACCAGTTCTCTATACTTTCTATTTACTTTAAAAATCTATTACTTTCTTTCTCTCACCATATCTCTCACAATACATCTCTACACTTTCTCTCTTAATATATTTCTCACCATAACACCAAGTTACACTCTCTCTCTCCAAATATGCAGTGCAGCGGTCACTAACTCAAAATTACTGCACCACCTATGAGGTACACAAAAACACCAAGGAACTCTATTTGTAGACCTTTCGTCTCCCAAATATAAATTTAAGGAACTCTCGTCCTTATTAAAAATACGTGAAGACTTGACTTCACCCCCTAATACAACATCAAAGGAAAATTCTAACCCCTGCACCCCTTTTAAAAATGTACTTTCTCTCAGCTCTCTCTCTGACTCAACACACTCAAACACCTCATTATCACTCATAATACTCTCCTCATCATTTTCTAACATCATATTCTTACTACCTGTAAATTCATTAGTCAAATTATCACTATTACTTACTTTATTAATCAGTACTTCGTTTTTTGTCATATTTTCACTACTACCACCTTCTGATTCTCTATTTGGATTAACTGCTCATCCAACTTTTTAATTACTTTGTCACATTGTTTAACAAGATTTTCATTACAGTTTTTAATTTCAATCTTTAATTCATTAAACTTGATATCAAAACCATTTCTGATTTCATTTTTCTGCTCGTTAAATTGTTTATCAAAATTATCAAATCTTACACTCTGTTCATCAAATTTGTCATTCAAATTAGTAAATTTAACATTAGAATCGATTTTTCGCTCATCTAGCTTTTTGTCTAACTTTAACAGTAATTGCATCATTGCACTAATCTCATCTGGTTTGTTTTCCTGACTACTTGAGATGGAGGTTATTGTTACTGTCTCTGATTGTACAAATGCAGTCGTACTCGACTCGCCAATCTGACTAATTTGTGTTAATGGAACATTCATCTCACTAGTCAAATTTTCATCAGTTGTACTGATTTCTAATGTTTTATTGTCATTGGTACTCATTTTGGTTCTTATATCTCTAACACATATATGTTTATAACCTCGTAACTTAACCCTATCTTACGCACGTGTTTGCGTACTTTCACAATTACTTCAGGTAATTATTCCGCTTTCCTGGTAGGTATACTCCACATAAAATTATATTTTATATCGAGTCCCTGTTCGGGCGCCAAATGTAACTTTTCTTTCTGTTACAAATTATTTTTGTAAAGCAATTATTTTGAGATTTTATCGGTGCCATGTTGCATACGCCATACACAACAAAATATGAAATTGACCTTGGGGTCCAGAATTCGTGTTAACGAACCAGTAATTGTGAAATGTATTACCTGAAATAACTCACTCGTGCTTGTATTTTTTACCAATGACATTACCCTTTATTCATATTGTTACGACGGTCTACTCGATCGTCGTAGGTACAGTGGAAACACAGTAATTACAAGACACCAATCAAGTCACTAATCACACCTTTAATTGTTATAGTAAAACAGTTCGTAATTAACAACACAGTGTCTACAACAAATCAAATGAAAATTGTTCATACGCAATAAAATGTCCACTGATATTAAAACTCAACTGTATTACAATTATACCGTCCGAATATAAAACGCAACACTTCACTAATAACTACTTGAACGTACACCGTAATAACTCGAACCGCTCTGTAAATATATCGCACTAATACTCTCGAACCGCACAGTCAAAAATCTCGCATTGAACTAAAAACTAAGGCCGCGACACGATGTATTTATAGTTACGCTCACACACCAGAAGCTTCCAAACTGCGTCTTATCTCTCGCGAACTACGTAATTGCTACAGCCTTGACACAGTCCGAGCGCCCGAGCGAAGCCTGGCACAGTCGAGAAAATTCTCGCAAAATGCGTCTAGTAGCACGTACACCACACGCTTACATCGAGATCTTTCTGGCGCATTCGATAAACGCGTAGATTGTTCTGTGCTGTCGTAGCACTGCCCCCTCCTTAAGCCTGTTCGTCCCCAACTGGCAAAGTGTCTCTAAATTTGTATTTAGCCAGGCGATCTAGGTGGACGACCTTGAACTTTCGCTGTCCTTCCTGTTGAATCCGATAAACAACATCGTTAATCCTTTTTTTTACAGTGTAGGGTCCTTCCCAGTTAGACTGAAGCTTAGGTGAGCGACCACGACGGCGCTTTGGATTGAACAACCAGACCTGATCTCCTTCTTGGAAACCCACACTATTGCTGCGAATGTCATACCGAGTTTTAATTTTATCACTGGCAATCTTGAGCCGTCCTCTTACCAAGCGATTCATTTCTCGCAGTTGGTTTTCTAATTGTGAGGAATAGTTCTTTGGCTCTTGGGACTGAGTCTCAGGTGATCCAAACATCAAGTCCCCAGGAAGACGAATCTCCCGCCCAAACACCAATTTTGCTGGAGTCATGCCGGTTGTGTCATGTACTGATGACCTATACGCCATAAGGAATAGTGGTATACGTTGGTCCAGTCTGTTTGGTTCTCGTCAACAACTTTCGAAAGATGCTGCTCAAGTGTCCTGTTGAATCTCTCAACCATCTTGTCCGACTGAGGATGCAGAGGCGTTGTCCTGGTCTTTCGAATTCCAAGTAGACGGCATAATTCTTTAAACACTCCTGATTCGAAATTTCTCCCTTGATCCGTATGGATTTCCATAGGGGCTCCATAACGGCAACAGAAGTTGTGAACTAATTGCTTTGCCACAGTGGTAACCTCCTGATTTGGAATTGCGTAGGCTTCCACCCACTTAGTAAAGTAGTCACCTACAACCATGATGTACCGGTTTCCATCGTCAGTAACTGGGAATGGTCCAGCAATGTCTATGGCAATTCTCTCGAAAGGTTGTCCAACGTTATACTGTCTCATTTTTCCCCTGCTTCTAGTTTGGGGGCCCTTGCTTGCAGCACATATTTCACACGTCCGAACCCATTCCTCTACGTCGTGGCGAAGATGAAGCCAATAGAATCGCTTCCGTATTTTGTCAAGGGTTTTGTTAACGCCAAGATGGCCTCCAGATGTTCCATCATGCATCTCCTTCAAAACAGACTGCACTTTACTTCGTGGAACTATCAACTGCATGACCACGTCTCGTCCATCTGCACTTTCCCAAGCCCTTTTCAGCAATCCGTTTTCTAAGGTGAGAGATTCCCATTGTGCCCAGTAGCCCTTCAGCACTTCGGAACCATGGCAGATATCTTGCCAATCCGGGCGGCGACCTTCCTCTTTTGCTGTCAAGATCGGTCCAATGTCTTCATCAGTCATCTGTTCTTGTCGACAGTCTTGTGTTGTCCAGCCATCAGCCAGGAAATCTACAGTGATGGCTTGAACATGTTCGCTTGAGTTTTGTTCTTCCTTTCTGTGGCAATGTCGGCAGTCTTCCGGGCATGGTCTTCGTGATAAGCCATCTGCATTACCGTGCAGGCGCCCCCGCCGATGTTGTACCTTGAAGTTGTACTCTTGCAGACGTTCGAGCCACCTTGCCAACTGTCCTTCCGGATTTTTAAATCTCAAGAGCCATGCAAGTGCAGCATGGTCGGTACGTAGTGAAAACTCTCTCCCATAGAGGTATTTATGGAAGTGCTCCAAAGCTCTGACAATTGCCAGCAACTCTCTTCTTGTAACACAATAATTTCTCTCTGGTTTAGAAAGCGTCTTGCTGTAATACGCTATTACTCATTCTTCACCGTTCTGCACTTGAGACAAAACTGCTCCTAGACCAGTATTGCTTGCGTCTGTGTCTACGATGTACTTCCCTTCGGAAGCTGGAAAAGTGAGAATTGGCTGCGAACATAATGCAATCTTCATCGTTCTAAATGCTTGTTCACACTCTCTCGACCATTGGAAGTTTCGTTTATTTTCCGTTAGCTCATGTAGTGGTTTAGCAATAGTAGCGAAGCCTTTCACAAAACGTCGGTAATATGAGCATAACCCCAGGAAACTCCGAACTTCGTGTTTATTCTTCGGAACTGGCCAGTCTCTTACGGTGTCTACTTTATTAGGATCCATGCTAACGCCCGCTGCCGAAACCAGATGGCCCAAATACTGTACTTCCTTCTGGAATAGAGAACACTTCTTCGGGCTCAGCTTCAGTTGTGCACCGTGAATTCTGGTTAGAACTTCCTTAAGGTTTTCCAAATGATCTTCGAAAGTCTTCCCGATCACTATGACATCGTCTAAGTAAACAAGGCAAGTTTTCCACGTCAGACCTCGGAGTATCAGGTCCATCAATCTCTCAAATGTTGCCGGCGCATTACAGAGTCCAAATGGCATGACGTTAAATTGGAATAAGCCACTTGGGGTCGAGAAAGCGGTCTTTTCCTTGTCTTCTTGATGAAGACCCACTTGCCAATATCCACTCTTCAGGTCCAATGTGGAAAACCACTGTGCTCCGGACAACGTGTCAAGTGTATCGTCAACGCGAGGTAATGGATAGCAGTCTTTCTTTGTAACGTCATTTAACCTCCGGTAGTCTACGCAGAAACGCAATCCACCATCCTTCTTCGCTACCAGCACTACAGGGGAAGACCAAGCACTTGACGAAGGTTCGATTACTCTCTCTGTCAACATGTCCTGTACTAACCGAGACATCTCCTCTTGTTTAGATAATGGATGCCTTCGAGGAGGTTGGCGTATCGGTGTTGTGTCCCCGGTATTGATGCGATGTTGCACAAGAGAGGTTCTTCCCAGTGACTGTCCCCGAACTGCAAAACAATCTTTGAATTCGTGTAAAAACTGTCCGAGTTCTTTTACCTCACCACTTGAGAGGTCGTTAGAAGATCTGCTCAATAATTCTTGCAGTTCCTCTGGTAATTTAGAAGTATCCGAAGAACTGGGTCTTCGTTGCGTTATTCCGGCTACCCAGGCCACAGGAGTCAATTTGCCTATGAGCGTATTGCTTTGTAAAGTGATAGCTTGATCCAAAATATTCGCCACTCTAATAGGTACATTTCCGGTTTCATCAGGTTTTACTAAACTTCTGGCAATTAGTATGCCCGGTGTGCTGACTACCTGGGGTTCGAACATAGAGCACTGATTGCCCCTAGTATCTACCGCAGTTCTAACCATGATGATCTTTTCGGAGTTTGGCGGAACAGTTACGGCCACTTGGTTTATGACGTCCATCAATTTTTCTGCTGTCGTCATTGTTGATAGCATTACCTCTTCGCCTCCGATTCTCAAGGCATTGTTTTTGAAGTCGACTATAAATCCGTATGCGTTCATAACGTCCACACCAAGAATTGCTTCATCCACAATGTCTGCAACAAGTACTTGATGATTAAACTCAAGTCTACCGAGGCGTAGGTGTATCTCCACTTTTCCATACACTTTTACAGGCCTTCCAGTAGCTGTTCGCAAGCTGCAAGAGCACCAGATTGGCTTGAGATTTTTCACCACGTCGGGGCGCACAATAGAAACTGTTGCGCCTGTGTCAACTGTAATCGAGGTTGGCCTTTCTTGAACAAATCCAGTAACTACCAAGCTCCCGCTGTTTTTCTGATGTAGAAATTGCGTATTACCTAGGGGCTTCGTTCCTCCAGTTAGTCAGCACACGCCCCGTTGTACCGACTACTGCTCGTTTCCCTGCTGCTGAATTCTAACCCGACAATCTCGTTGTAGATGTCCAGGTTTCCCACATCTATAACACTTCGGTCTTCCATCCTTTCTTATTTTATTCTGTGGCGCCGACCGTCGAGCCTCTGTTCTCTGTTCTTCTTCCTCATCGTCTGTGCCGTCGCGATCTTTTAGCGCGCGCACTTTATGACTTGTCCAACCAGACGCTGATTTGGCGGCCTCAAATTGCAAAGCATGTACCAGGGCGTCAGCACTGTTCTGGTGTCTTGCCATTCGTAACACTTGCTGTAGTTCGTTATCTCGGACACCGGCAGTAAATGTCTGCATCGCAAAACGCGTTCGAAAATCTTCTGACGCTTCAGGATAGGCCAGTCTAATTAGTCTGTCGATACTTGCTTCAAACTCTTGAAGACTCTCTCTGGAATGCTGTCACCTTGCTCTCAACTGGGTGCAGTACACATCTCACAAATGTTTATCACCATACCGTAATTCTAGAGCTTTTATCAACTCGGCATAGATGTTCTGGCTGTCAGGTGGCACTTTCTGTAGTAATTCTGCTGCGGGTCCTTTTAATGCGAGAACGAGTGAGACTGCCTTGTCTTTCTCTGTCCAATTATTTGCGCATGCAGCAGCTTCAAATTGGCGGAGGTACGTTGCCCAGTGACTGCTTCCGTCAAAGGTTGGAGCTTTGACATGAACTGTCCCTACTGAAGGCAAAGTTACTTTCTCTATTGACTTATTTTCTGCGTCTTTTTCTGTCTTTATCATTGGTACAGTCTGTTCACAAAGTTGTTTTGGTTGTAATTTCAGACACTGCTCGACTTCATTTTTAATCTGCTCTTTTATATTTGTAATCGAGTCTTCTACTGCAGATATTTTTGTTGACATAATTTCTTCCACAGTCAAGACAGATTTTTCTACTTCAGATATTTTTGTAGACATCGATTCTTCAACACTCGAGACAGATTTTTCTACTTCCGCTATTTTTAGTGTCATTGATTCTTGTACCTCCGGTATTTTAGTAACTTGTTTATTAAGCTCACCTCGTAGGAGACCCAATTCTGCGGTACTATGTTCTTGCAACTGTTTCTGCATAGTTTCAAAGAGAGCTTCCGTTTTATCTTTTTGTCTTTCTTTTGTTTCTAGCATTAGTGCTTTCTGACGTTCCTCAGCTTCTTCTCTTTCTTGTATTCGTTCTTCTTTCTGTCGTCTTTCTGCTTCTTCTCTTTCTTGTATTCGTTCTTCTTTTTGTTGTCTTTCTGCTTCTTCTCTTTCTTGTATTCGTTCTTTTTGTCGTCTTTCTGCTTCTTCTCTTTCTTGTATTCGTTCTTCTTTTTGTCGTCTTTCTGCTTCTTCCTGTGTCTGCCGCAGCAGTGTTTGTAAAGCTTCCATCATCTGACTGGGATCCATGTTTACTGATTAATTACGAATCACACTCGTCTTGTACAAAGCGTCCACTGTTTCCACTGTTAACCGTTCTATCCCAGTTCTGACACCACTGTTACGACGGTCTACTCGATCGTCGTAGGTACAGTGGAAACACAATAATTACAAGACACCAATCAAGTCACTAATCACACCTTTAATTGTTATAGTAAAACAGTTCGTAATTAACAACACAGTGTCTACAACAAATCAAATGAAAATTGTTCATACGCAATAAAATGTCCACTGATATTAAAACTCAACTGTATTACAATTATACCGTCCGAATATAAAACGCAACACTTCACTAATAACTACTTGAACGTACACCGTAATAACTCGAACCGCTCTGTAAATATATCGCACTAATACTCTCGAACCGCACAGTCAAAAATCTCGCATTGAACTGAAAACTAAGGCCGTGACGCGATGTATTTATAGTTACGCTCACACACCAGAAGCTTCCAAACTGCGTCTTAACTCTCGCGAACTACGTAATTGCTACGGCCTTGACACAGTCCGAGCGCCCGAGCGAAGCCTGGCACAGTCGAGAAAATTCTCGCAAAATGCGTCATTCGATAAACGCGTAGATTGTTCTGTGCTGTCGTAGCAATATAAAAACCCTACTTACATATTTGAAAAGACTCTAATGTGTGCCAAACATGCACGTTTTTACTATGCCTCGGGGCGTAGTCCCATTTATCTGGTAAACATATATTCACCTTTAAACATTTTTAGACGCTCCAAAATAAACATGTGTTACAACTACTGTATAATAAACATGATAAACAATAAATGATATTGGGACAAACCAGCACTTGTTAAAATTATTTTGTTCACGCTCTCTCTCTCTCTCTCTCTCTCTCTCTCTCTCTCTCTCTCTCTCTCTCTCTCTCTCTCTCTCTCTCTCTCTCTCTCTCTCTCTCTCTCTCTCTCTATCTCTCTCTCTCTCACACACACACACACACACATTCTCTGGTACAAATTTTTTAGTTGTTTTATGAGCTCATTTTGTTTATAAATGCAAAAATTTGGTCATTTAAAATTTTGTACTTTAGTTATGAATTTACTGAAAGGTATAAATATTGGACAGCTGATACTTAGCTGCCGGTTTTTTATGAACTTCGCACACCGCGAGTTCGCAGATTCTGGACGCTCACATCGTTGATCACTTTTGCCGATTTGTACGGTACCGGACACTGTTATTCAAACCACTTTTGTTGTTAACCACTTTTGGTGGTGTAAGATTTAAATATTCACACTCAGTGAATATGCCGGCCGGCTCCGTTCACTGTCTGGACGAAAATGACGCAGAGTCTTTGTTAAACATCGCGTAGGTGGGGCAAAACTACGTCACTAGTCTTTTGTTTGTACGGCCAAGCCTCGGGTTGTTTACAAAAGTATGCATTCCTTCGGCTGACGTCATTATGGGCTAGGCTTGTTTACCGCTATCTGTGACACATAGTTTTTTGCGATATTTGCAGCTTTTCAACTAATTCGATCGAAATCCTGTTAATGCCAATCTGCGTTGTATAAAATATTCTAGAGTTTATTCACCAAAACTTTATACGGATTATGAAATATTACAAAATTTATTACCAAATAAATAGTTAGGGAATAAAATACAATAATTATGGTTTTTAGGACCATATTTTTATAAAAGTATGATTGTACCAGAATTGTACCTTCACAGTATTGGCTATTTATTGAACTTAAAATTTTAAATTAATTTTGTTTAAATTAACTTTGCTTTTTTTTATTAGTTACACTCAGTTTCAATTCAATGATTTTTAGTCTTAGTAATACATTACAGTACAGTATACAGGTTCCTGTAATTATATAACAATTTGTTAGAAATTATTTTGTAATAAAAACCTTTGTTTTTGTAAAGAGAAATAATGTTTTCAATTTACGATCTATTATCCGAAATATCGATTATCCCAACGGGCCCTCGGCCCGAGAAGTTCGGATAATCGATGCTCTACTGTACTAACAAATTGTACTATTAAAAATTACTCCTTGTAGATTATAATATTTTTCAAATTAAATTAAATGACACTATCAGATGATTTCTAAATTTCTCTAATGTTTGCAGATGCAGAAAATTTGATGTCATATTTAATAGAAATTGCAGAAAGGTGTATAAAAGCATTACGTGACAATATTCCCAGTGGTATGTCAGTGATCAACCAGTACTTGTCTGCATTGTTGACTTGTGCTTTACATCATTATAGCCTTGTGCCACACATTGCAGTTGTCACAGAAAAGATAGTTAATTTCAAACAGGACTTGCCAGCTTTCAATACAAGGATTTATAATAAGGTGATTTTATATGATGTTATATTTTATGACTGTTTTTATATGTTTCTGTCAGGGGCGGATTAACCATTAGGCTGACTAGGCTGTAGCCTAGGGTGCGGCACTTTGGGGGGGGGGGGCAAAAGTTTAGCTAAATAATAATAAAATTTTACAGCTAAATGTAAAATTAATAATAAATTACAAGAATAAAAATTTGAGTTCATTTTGAACACAGGCTCTTGTTTGCGAGAAATTATGGTAAAACTGTACATCAATAATAGAAGTGCTTTCCAAACTGTTTTCTCCGGTTATGAGTCATCAGCGGCCGGCGCTTATAGAACTATGCCTTATAAAAACCATGCAAACTACAAATGGTTGAAGGTGTAACTCTAAAACAATCTCTGAAAAATAGCCTCAGTTTTCAATTCTTGAGACTATTTCCAAACACAGTAAGATATTTTAAATATTCTTAACTAAGAAATATATTGTAGGGTGTTTACAGCTTCATTCAGCCCCTTGGAAATAAACGTAAGAGTAGCCTATGGGAGGTGAGGGGAGCGCTAAAATATAATTAGCCTAGGGTGCCAAGATACCTTAATCCGGCCCTGGTTTCTATGTCTGAATGTATGAGAGGTCTGTCTGGAAAAATTCAACCCTGCATTTTTTGTGACTACTCTAATTTTCTGCCATATTCCATCTCTTTGTCCTCTAATTTCTCTTGTCATTTGTTTTTCTTTCCTTTTATGAATGCACTTGTTAAGGTACGGAAAAGCAGGGCTGCCACTCACACTTGACAGACGGCGTGTGAGAGCCGTATCATCATCCCCATTAAATCAAACACTAAAACAAACCAAACTACTTACCAGAAGAAAGAAACCAAGCCCGTATAGGCGAGTCCCTGAGTACAGGTTAGGTCAGGGTCAGGTGACAAATAAAAACAACTTAAAATAGGATCATTATTTTATATATACTTTTGTCAATATGCTGTAATGTTTGTTTGTAGTTTGTCTACCAATCCTGATGTGTAGGTTGTAACGTCACAAAACGTTCCACAATATTAAAACCACCAGAAGAGTGAATGATACCAAAATAAATAAAAACCAAGTATAGGTAACAAGGAAGAATATAATAGCATTAAAATTATGAAAGTAGATAAGACCTTCAAGTGAACAGTAGTAAAACTACTATCAGCATAATATGACACTACAACATAAACAGACAATTTGACAGAGACGAATTGACAAGACAAGTTTCCCAAATAGACTGTTAAGTGAGCCTAACAAACCTTTAATAAACCAAATGAAATAGCATAAGTAAAATGAAAGATGACATAAACAATATTTATAACATGTATTATTATTACAAACAGCACATTAGCTGAATAATGGCAAAGTACTAATTTGAATGACAAACATAACGAAAGATATTATTGTTAATAATGAGCTATGAAAGGTAATAAGAGAACAATTTGTATATGTTATAATAATGAGATGATCTAAATGTAACCATCAATGTAACAACTAAATGTATTTAAATAATGTTATAAGAAGATAAAATATGTAAAAAGATATATTATTAGTGTGAAGGTCTCTCCTTCTACCCTTTATAATTACATATAATACACTCATCAAAAAATACTCACCGCTGCCAGAAATTTACTTACCGTCATGGTCCCCGTAAAACTTACCTTTAAAAATTACCCAAGGTCGCCACGATATTTTCTGGTTTAATATCGAAACCATTCTACACACTTGCCCTTATAAAAATCCCGCTATCTGACTATAATACAACTCAGAAAAATCCCAAAGAACGTTAGACGAGGTTTTCAGCACAGAAAACTAGGAAATGGTTATGGCGTAATGACTTACTCTAACACATACTTTATATTAAATAAAATCTGAATTTATTTTAAGGTGAAATTTTATGAATTAATAAAATAAACATTTCTTAATCAACTAGCTTCTAACAAACTATTATGAACCAGTACTAAATTTTTTCCCTTAGAGATCTCGTTTGAAATTTAACACTTTATACATAACAAAGGAAATTACTAAAAATGGTGTTTGATTTTATTCAATTGATTATGTTCTTAAGTTTGCTACTCATCTGGTCAATGCAATCCACAATTTCCGCCACCACGTGTTACGCACTTTTTGTTTGTAGAACACTCCGAAAACTGATTTTATACTGTTTAACTTAGATTATTTTCTCAATCACAAATGTTAAGGCTGTTTCACAAATGACAGCACTATTCTTTTCAATCGGTCAGCTTACATTGTTCGCAAGCACACTTTTTTGGCAAACTGCGCGTTAACACTTTACTTGATAGGCCGATTAGATTATTTTCGGCCTATCTTGCGCCCGAGGCCACTGTTTAATTTTACATTACAACTTTACTGTCTGATGCTGGCTGTCTGTTGTTCACTCTCTACTGACACACAGCAGACTGTGTCACAAAGCTGCTGCTATGTGATTACGCAATGCGTCTGGCAGTTGTTTTGTCTGACTGTATGTGTGTTGCATTGCTGTACTGGAGGCTCCTTACAGGTGAAAGTCTGGCAATTTGGAAAATGCTTAAAATGATGATTTGAATTAATATGAAATTAAACTGGGGTGGCTCACAAATCCGTACCGTTACATTAGTCAAGGAACAAAACCTTATAATGAAATATGTAGACCAAAAGAATGGATTAAGATGAATTGAAATTACTCAATGAGCAATAACTAATATAATAAAGACGCAAAGCAAAGACACACAGCTTATGTGAAGTCTATAATTCAGAGAAAATTGAAATAATAACAAACTAGTGATGACCCAAACGAGTCATGAAAATAATAAGCATGTAAAGACCCTACGAAGCATAGGTTTTGTATTATAATAATAATAATAATGACAAAAAAGGTGTAACTCACCATGCCATGAGTAATATTATAAGTATAGCAAATATGAATAGGATTGAATAAAGAATAGTAGAGTAAGGAAGTCTATAAATAATAATCAACAAATGTGTAGTAATAATTAATATTGTTCAGCTGGATACAGCAATTATAAATAATAATATGTTCATTTCAATCAAATAATTATGTTCAGAATAGAAATTAAGAATAGTTAAATAAATATTAAGAAAAATGTTAAAATCGGATCTGCAACGTTTAGCAGACGACACTGTAAACAATGTATTATTTAGAATAGGCTATTATTAAAACAGAATTTGTTAATGAAAAATGTAACTAAACTGGCATCAACCCATATCAAAATAACGAGAAAGAAATGAGCTATACAGTGCTAATAGTAGGACCTAATTTGTAATTAAAGTAACAGATATAAACGTTAGCATCATAAATTTTGTGAAATGTGGATAGTTACGGAAAATACAAACAATAACGAAAACAACGCTTTGAATACAATTATGTAATGGCTAAAAATAGAACACCTCATCATGACATCATTTACAACCAATCAGGAGTTACCTTAGAAATGAACCGGCGCAGCCTAGCGACAATCTAAGAGGACTATATATACAGAACCGAGAGTAAACAAAACACATTTTGTCAATTTCCACTCAACCAGCAATAACGACTCCAGACCAAATTATCATCAGAATTTATTAATCAACCAGTGAAGAAGTATAAATATATTAAAGTGCATCGAAACCAGTAGTGTTATCTTTACTAGCAGTGCGAATTAAAAGAACGAGGTTAGGTGCAATACCTAACCAAGTAAATAATTATTCAAGAAAATATATTCGTTCATACGCGTAAACAGTGCAGTGAAACACGATCAGAACACAGTACTCAGGGAGTACTGTGCCATATATTCACATTGTTTATGAATAAAATATTAGTAGTATAAAACATAATACACCTGTATACTAACGCAAAAACAATAATACCATAAGTACTAAGCACTGTCTTTACTTTATTTAGAGGAATTATACTACTATTCCGAATATAAGAATTCATGTATTAACATTACCGTAATTAACCTCAAACTTGTCAAGGTTAAACGAACTTTTCATCAATCGATTTCAATGAGTAAAGGTATCTAACCCTATTAACTTCAAATCTTGTAATAGCATTGTATCGCAAGGCATTGGTGTTTTATCCTGTAATTTAAAAGAAGTCACCCTTGAGGTATGAAATATTAGTAAACAAACAATCAATTATTATCAGAGTTATCATTGCCAATCCACTGGGTTAAAATAGTTAAAAGCTGGATGATTTGTAATGCGTTAGCATTATTAATTTGAATGTATTAAATTGAAACAAGTAAATAGTGAGCAATAAACAAATGAATTGTGAACTTAAAAGCATTGTCAGTAATTATTGAAACGGTGATTAATTATTATTTTTTTCAATTAATGATTTGAGAATTCAAAGTAATCAACCAGTTAAGTTGGCTACTATTTGGACGAGTGAAACGCCAACAGTTAAAATTAAATAAATAAACCAACAAGAAATTAATTAATATTATTTTAATTACTTAAAAAACAAATAATTTAACTTCTATCAAAATTATTTAATTTATTTTTCAAATAAATTCTTTTTATGGAATATTAACCAGAAATTGGTAAAATCAAATGTGCTCACTTAATAACAAATAGCGCAGTAATACTGTTTTTTTTTTTTGAAAACTGAACAGTGTACAAACAAACTGAGACCAACTGAACTTCCAGTATGACGCTAAAGGTACGTGAAGGTTTGAATTATTTAATAACTTTGTCAAAACTATACATTACCATACACAGACGGTATAATTCAACAAAAGTGCTAATGAACTTCGAGAGATCTTCAAAGATAATTACATTCAACTAACGGGGATTACAACATTTAATTAATCAATTAAAATTTTTAATTAAACAAACAATCATAATTAAATCAAGACACTTTAAATAAAAATAGTTAAAAAATATCATAAACGACACAGTGTTAATTCAGAGTCAAGCAACGTGTGACAAGTGATATTTATAAACAAGGACGTACTCAACGTGTATATTATAAAGTGACGCCAACAACGTGTGGCTTATTATAACGTAAAAGAGACTTTGTATAATACAAGGTTAACCTCTTCATGTCTGTAGCAGACTACTGCAACGACTCATTTCCTTTCTGTAGCTGGGCATTCAGTTACAACAGTAGACATTCTACAGGAGTGTAGTACCACAGAATTGTTCCAGAGCTGCTAATAATAGATAATAATCCAGCCTGCCAGATGGTAGAGACCTCAGAGATGCTGGTGCGCGTTTTAGTGCAAGATAAGATTGTTGCTCTTTCTGGCAGCAACCTCAAATTGTAATTTAAAAACTGGCCATGACAGGTTGCTCTTAGTTAATAGGCCTGCTTGATAAATTATGTACTATAACTAGACCAGAATTTGCAACACTTCTGTAGATTTTTTCTAACGGCTAAACTTTTTTCCAAGATCTTTTGGTAACAGACTTATGTTTTAATTAATTTACTGCCAGTTGGTACAGTTTTCTCTTCAACTAAACCTATTTTCTAATCAATGGTTTTAGCTTGCTCATCGGATTTCACATTTAAAATTTCAGCCTAGCTTTTATATTTTCATTCTCATTCCTAATGTTGTTGAAATTACTTCAAAATATTTTATTTTGTCGTCAAATCTAGGTTTTCATTTTTGTTGTGCTATTCTAAGCTAGTACTGAAAAAACATTCTGTTGTTCTGGGCTGCGTTTGAAGCTATCTAAAATGTCTTCTGTCCTTTCCCAACTGTGTACGTTATAACATTCAGATTTGTTACGGTTTATCTGTGAGTCTTAAAGCCCACGTTGGATGCGTTAAATCTATAACGTTTTATTTGTTTGTTACGGTTGTATTTTATGAACTGCGGATAACAAAATAGTTACCCTTCAAAACTTGGTTGTACTCGTTAATCGGTTCGTAAATGTCCTTATATTGCGACTATTATTTATATTAGTTATTTTGTTATCGTTTACTGTGTTGTTGTTCAGTAGTCAATGATTAGCAACGATTTTATAGGAACGAGAATTTAGTGTGTCACTGTTCGTTTGAAATCGGCGCGCGAATAATATTTGTTCAGTAATGGTCAAATAGATCGTGTATGCAGCCCATTGGATCTACTTTCGTGTCTGGATGTCCTTGCGCCCACTTCAGATTTTCTCTTCTGTTTCCTGTAATTAATAGTCTTTATAATTACTTTACTGGAATAAAATAGGACTGATATGATTGACAAATTATATCTTTTATTCGTTATTTCTTTGAAACATTAGTCAGATTACCGTTCCATTAATCGAGCATTTACAATTGGATGAATTCATCCGCCGTGACAAATAGTCCGTAACAACAAATAAAAAAATTAACAATATATATATATATTTTATGTTTCTCAGGTAACGGGTACTTGGAGTTGCTAGGAAAGATAGGAAATATGCCTACACTTAAAAATACAATGCATTACAAACATATATTTACTTCTTATCGACTAACAAAATGTATATAATAATGTTTTCCAAAATTGTACGCTTTCAAAGTTTGCAACAGTGCTTTTAGTAATACAACATGGCGGACTACCTGGTTCTCACCTCAGAAAAATATGTTTTTTAAATTCCAATTAAAGTGTTTTAAATAAAGTCTTAATTATAGTAGTTTATAGTAATAGTTTGTATATAGCCTCCTTTATCTGGAACAGCTATGTTTTTTAGTGGAAATTGTGTTGTGATGTTATGTAGTATTCTCCTGGAATTAACCAAAATTTCTTACCATTGGCTTCTTATATACGGAATGGATGCTTTGAGTTGGGTATCTATTTTCTTAGATTCTCGTTAGTGTGTTGGTTTTTCTTGGTTCTGGTGTCGTGTCATGTGTTGTCGATCTTTTCGGTATTACTTTTATCGCAAGTGTCTCTCCTGGAGTAAGTTTTCACTCATTTAATATTAATCTTTTACTGCCAGCATTATGGTGTTGAAGTTTATAGTTTTATGTCTAACAATCAACTGTCCCTTTAAAAATATTTAAAATTGGTGACCTAGCTTTGGTGTTTGTGATTGGTCTAAGGCCCTGACCCCACGTCATGTGACTAAATTATTTTTGAAAATTGGCGTTTTTAATTCTGTCACCTCAGATTACGTTTCATTTATTTTGATTTAAATTTATCTTTAATTAGTACCATTTTATTGTTTATTAAAATTAAATCGTTTGATACTAATCTCACCCCATTTTGGCCTCTTATCTGCTGTTTTGACAGGTTTATACTTTTGTGTTTTGAGGCATTGACCTAATCTTGTTTGACATTTTTATTGTATGTCCTACAGATCTAATATTTTCTAATATTGTTATTCTTACTACTAAACATAATTCTGAGTATTCCTACTTTACATACAATATCATTAATTTAAATACCTATCCTATTTTTCTGACAATAACAATAATACTGGAGCCATGTCAGCTTAGTGACTTACTAGCAACTTTACAATTATGTTCACTATCTATATTATGATAGCAATGGATGGTTTATACATCTCCCTCCATTAACATCTTTATATTTTATCAAAACCAAGCTTTTGTTTTTGTTTTACTTAATTTAGTAGTGTTTATCTAAATATTTCAATGTTGCTTGAGTCTGGCTCAATTCCTTGGGCCTATATGTCTAGCAGTCAGTTATTTCTGTACAATATCCTTTTTATAATATTAGATCTTTCCCAATTACCTGATTAACATTTTGAACAGTTTACTAAATAACTAAGTTTACTAACATTCTGTTCACTAAATAACTAACATTTTTTTAACAAAACTTTTTATAACATATAAATTAATGGTGCACACAGGCTCCCATATTAACTATTTCTAATATAACTGAACATGGGTGTTTATTACCCTAACTCTTTTGTATGTCACTATATCTATTATTTAAATTATAGCATAAGCCAATAACTGTGCATTATTTAAAAATGAATAGGTGTTCAATCCTTACGAATAAATAATTATACATGACATAGAACATTGGATTTTATCAAAACACTTAATAAAAAAATACTTTGTCACTATATTTTGGTTCTTATTTCCATATATGTGGTTCATAAGACCTTTATCATTTCAGTGATAACCCCCACTGGCTTTCACTTCCCCACTGGTTTATATTATGATCTTTTGATCATCATTTAATTATTTTGGGCTCTCACTATCTTCACTTGTTTGAACTCATAGATCTACACTGGTTTCTTAAATTATTAAATTTTTTGTTATTATTTACTCTACTGCATTGCATTCTTAATTTTATTTTATCTTTATTGGGTACTCCTATCAATTGTATTGTTTATTAAAAGAATGGGATTAGTTTATTCATTAAATTGGGTCAATTTGTCATGTTTTTTGGTCCAAACTTCTGTTTCTCAGTTCTAATTCTAGTTCTTTGCCTCTTCTCATTTCTTCTATTCAGTGTTGATTTTCTCTTCTGATATTCATTGTCGCCCGTTTCATTTTTCTTTTATTATCAGTCCATTTGTAGTTCATGTTATATTGTTCATATAGGATCTGTTCATGCCCCTCACCTACCATAACTATTGGGTTTTGTCACTTTATTAGAAATTTTTCTTTGTTTGTTCTTTTCTGAATTTCTTTTTATAACTATGGTTTCTTACAAAATATTTATTTAATCTTCTCTGATTACTTTTGTTGGATGTTGGAATTGATAATTTAATGTTAATTACATACTTTTTAAAAAGTTTTTTCCCTTTCATGGCTTGTACTAGTACTTGTTATTTATATCTTATCGTTATAATATCTCTTATACATATGTGATGAAATGTACCATCACATATTGCCCTGTCACTAAAACTGATTATTTCGGAAGATGTCTTTCAGATACTGAAGAAATAATCATTAATTTTTTCAGTTTATTTATTTGAGCTCTTTTTATTTTATTCCTTATATAGATTTACATATATTGTATTTTTCCATTTTTAAACATTGTATTTGCCTCCAAAAGCGTTTTAAGACTATAAAACAAGTTAATTACCTTCCGTCATGCTTTTTGAAATCCGAAAACAGGATTACTCGTGTTTCGACACATTAAGTGTCATCTTCAGATCCTCGATGAATATAGGTTAAAAATACATTTGTTGATGTATGCACATCCCGTCAGATAATAAAAACAACACAAACATAACAACAAAAATACTTAAATAATTTAACACGTATTAAAACCGAGACAAAACAGAACGAAAACACAATACACGCGGCCGATGCGGACCTGCGCAGGAACACGTTATACAGTAAAATCTATTTTACTGTATATTTTAAAATCTATTTTACTGTATATTTTACTGTATAACGTGTTCCTGCGCAGGTCCGCGTCGGCCGCGTGTATTGTGTTTTCGTTCTGTTTTGTCTCGGTTTTAATATGTGTTAAATTATTTAAGTATTTTTGTTGTTATGTTTGTGTTGTTTTTATTATCTGACGGGATGTGCATACATCAACAAATGTATTTTTAACCTATATTCATCGAGGATCTGAAGATGACACTTAATGTGTCGAAACTCGAGTAATCCTGTTTTCGGATTTCAAAAAGCGTGACGGAAGGTAATTAACCTGTTTTATATGTATTTTTCCTTCTGTTTACACAACTTTCTTCCTTCTTTGTTTCATCCCTTGAATAATAAAATTTACCTACTTATGTGAGTTGGAACAGTTCGGGTAGGCACTTTTTGGCTCTAATTCACCCCTGTCCAATGCTTCACCTTATGAGTTCAGAGGAACGTATCGTCTGCTCATGATAATGGTTGATGGAATTATCTACAGTCAACTCATTTTAATTAAAATCTCTAAAAAATAGTCGTAATTATGACTAAAAAATCATTCTGGGATTACTTGTGCTGGTTTCATTTCAGTTCTTTAAACATTAATTATGTTTACTGTTCACTTTCTTCTTTCATATGATTTTAGCTCTCTGTCCTTCCATGTTAGTGATGGGTGGCATATATCTTCCTCTTTAGTTATATGTATAAGATTTTTATTTTATTTATTTTTTCTTTCATATTCTGTACTAGTTAATATTAACGTAATTATTTTGTTATCACTGATTTAGTAGTATCGTTTCATAGATGATTGATTATATGTGCCTTTCTTCTTTAATGTATGGGGATCTATAATCTCATAAGTATTGTTACCATTAACTCTGTTTACAGTATACGGTCCAGTGTACAATAACAACAGTTTCTTTGCAATGCCTTCCATTGTGCTGGGCAATTCCCGGTTTTTCAGCAGTATTTTGTCTCCCACTAGGTAACGTTCTGGCTTCGGTTCGAGTTGCTGATATTTTCTTCTCGTCTTCTCAGTCCATTCTAATATTTTTTTATAGAATTTTACATTGTCAAATTGATATTCACTTTCATTAGGGAACTGAATTAGTTCTGTGATCTCCCTGGGTGGTGGTCTCTGAAACATTGCAGTATACGGAGTAGTTTCAATAAATTGATGGTATGATAAATTCAAGAAGTCTTCAGCAGCTGGCAAATGCTCCGCCCACCTTCTCTGTTGGTCGAAACAATACGTTCTTAGGATCCTTCCTACTTCCCTTAAAACTCGTTCGGCCGGGTTACTGCTTGGGTGGTATACAGATGTTTTGTATGTTTTGATTCCATTCTCCTGTAGTGTCTCTTTCCATCTGTTACCCTTAAACTGTGTCCCATGGTCGGTAATAATGGACTTAGGTGTTCCTACCTTATTGACATAGTGCTGGAGAATAATGGTCAAAATCTTTTGCGTTGTTGCCCGGTTGATTGGGTATAGTTTTGTGTATCTAGTATAATGGTCGAACAATATTACAAAATATTTATATTGGTGCCTCCCGCCATTTCGCGGGAATGGGCCGCAAATATCAACGAATACCTTCTCTAATCTGCTCGCTGATGTTATGGGCATCATGGTACCTTCTTTCCTGTCATTATTTATCTTTACGATTTGGCGTATGTGACAGTGTTTAATTTGGTTTCGTACTTTTCTATTGGCGTCTTTGATATATATATATATATACATCACTTTGATTGATATATATATATATATATCTTCTTCTTTGATATATATATATATATATATATATATATATATGCTCCTGGAGCGCCTTTACAACTTTTAATGCTCCCATGTGGCCATACCTGATGTGGTAATCAATGATGAGGTCCTTCTCCATATTACATGGTATCACAATTTTCCATTTATTAAATTCGTATTGGGTCCTGATAAATAAGATTTGCTGGTGTGTGCAGTAAAATGGTGTTATGCGGTCATCTGGCTTTTGGCAAGTCTGTCAAGGATTTTACTCAATTTGGTGTCCTGCTTCTGTCGTTGTTCTAGTTCTTTTATGATTTCAGCCAGGTCTGATCTACTGCTCATGATGTTGTACAGTTTAATTATAGTTTCTTTTTCGCCCTCAAACGTTTGATCCCTGATATTAATTCTCGATAACGTGTCTGCAGCAATGTTCTTCTTCCCAGGAATATACTCCCAATTTAGGTTGTATTCCTGAAGTATCAAGCTCCATCTGGTTAACCTTCCATGGTTCAACTTGCAATTTTTCAGGAATGATATTGACTTGTGATCAGTTCTGATGGTAGTCCTATATCCTAATATTATAACCAAACTCGTGTCTCGTGTCCGTTCGTATACCTCTGTAAAATATAACAGTGTGTCTGAGTGTGAAAGCGTGTCTGTGTTTCTTACCACTGCGTCCTCGCACGGCGATGTACTTCACGATGTTTGGGCCCGTAGCGAACGTACTGGGGACCAGGTATCGTGGTTCCCGATTTGATGTTCAAATGCAGTGGATTATCTCCGGGTGGTGCCAAATTGTTTATATAAAACAATTAAAATGGTTTACTTATCAATGTTCTATTTGAACGAGGCGACGAATTCAATCCGTCCCGCCTTTTCTCAATTTCGTGTCAATCGAGATAGCGGTTGCAGGATTCGCTACTTGAGCGCTAGACGTCGCATTGGAAACCTTCACTATACATTATATTTTTAAACATACACTTTGCTAATAGAAATAAGACACGATTTAACACACACAGTATAAATTTATTATTAATTTGAAGTTAATATTTTATAGACACAAGTTGTAATTACTTTGTTCATATACAATTCTGCACCGGATAATTCTTTATAAGACTCTACTCAAGGGTTAACCAATCGATTTCGAATACATATAAACAGCATGGCTTGCTCTGACGCCAATCAACAAATATTTCGATCGATGGTTGTGAGTTGTTTGGATCACGTTAAAAGGTTCAGATGCAGTTACAACATTAAAAATACACAACCTTACAATGTTTTTTCCTTATGTAGGATAATGTGTAGTGGTAATTGTTTTGTTTAAGTGTCATACAAGATGTTTATAAGTCGTACATAAATATGAGGTTAGTTCTATAGTTAACAAATTTTCAGTGATATAATTTTATGGATCAATCCTTGTAAAAGAATAAAAATGATTTAGTGGTATTCAACATACATTGAGAAATGGTCAAAGTGCGTTTATTTTTTGGAAGTTGAAATAATTTAACTGATACTTAACAGCCTTGCAGTACGGTATTATTCGGGATGAAAAAAGGAAGGATTATGGCATCAGTATTGTTTCTGTGTTCTTTATTCAAACTTCGGCATCTTTTTCAAAGTGGTTTGGACATATTTAGATATTTCATATTGAGTTAAAACGTCTTCTCCCTCTGGAAATGGTATTCTGCATCCATCAGACTTCTGTACTATCTATTTCTACACTTAGTTTTGCTTTTAAGATGTTTTAACTATTAAAATGTGTTGTACAGAAAATTCGCATCTGGCTTGCGATAGCGTCACTTTCCAAGTAAGTGTATTTAACAGTAATTACCTCGTTAAACGGTCGTTTCCATGGTTACGTATTTGCTCTCATTGGGTGAGCTCAACATCAGTACATTGTTATCAATTTTCGAATTCCTTTCAAATCTTCCCATATCTTCGAACTTTCTTCCTCCTCTTATCTTCCTTCTGAGTTAATATCTAAATGCACTGTCATTTACATTTTCTCACAAAGATTATTTTGGTACCCCACAATATTATTTTGGTACCCCACAATATTGGGTTTTATCAAGTTTTCTAAGTTCACAATTAATTTCATACTTATCAATTACCTTTCTTTGTTTATATAATTCCTTAATTTAATATTTGGTTTTTAATAATAACTACTATTCATCCTTTATGGATTTGTCACGTTGGATTTGTCCATTACATGGTGATTTTTGTACAATCAGTAATTGTTTATGTTTGACCGTTAGGCCTGTTTCACATTTAAGTAGCCATTACTGGTTTTTTTTGTGGCTTCATACACAACATATTTCATTTAGTCCCAAATTGTTATTTTGCATTTATAATTATTTTTAATGTATCTGGGTGTGTTTTAATTAGTAACAACTGTGTTATTCAATCTTACTTGCTAATTATTTGCTATTCATTTCCAATATAAAATATAACATCTAGGTCTATGGTCTGTATAACTCTTACAGCCATATCCATTTCATAACTAACAGTTTATATAATTCATTATTTCTTATTTGTTGTTCTGGTGCTAAATAATCTCACCTCTATTGAACTTTTTCCATTAAACTCCCCTTATAACATAGGTATTTAATTAATGTTGATACAAACTTATTTTCTAATGCTTTTTTCTCTCCCTTCCATATTAACACCATCTAATTACTTTTCTTTGTGAAACACACCTTTAGACTTTCACAATACATTTTTAAGTTATAACAATACTACTTCCTAGTCATCACAGTGAATATCACTACTTAGTGTTCATTATTTACTGAATAAATGTTCTATCCTAAATACTATTCATTGTAACTTGTTAAATGTTATTGTTCACTCTTAAAACTAAGACATGAGTAATTTTACTAAGTCTTTACCTTAGCCTACTCTCTCCCTACTATTTTTACGATAGACAATATTTGTATTTATTTTTCACTAGCACTTTCTTAAATTATTTAGTGTTTCTTTAGTATTATATCACTCTAGTATAAATCACTTTCACTAATTCAACTTCCATTTATTTCTCATCATTTTATTCTCTTTCTCTACCCACTATCTATATAACATTTATAATATGGTGTCTTTCTTAGTTAACAAATTACATATATCCCTAACTCTTGTGGTTAGTGTATTTTTATACATTGTTTCATATTACTGACGGTTCATAATGGTCATTTTATCAATACTAACATTCATTAATAGTGTTGGTTCTTAATTTCATGGTCTTTATTACTTTGGGTTACATTATTTCTCCCTTCTCTATTTTTCATTACTTGTCTAGTTTTCTTGATGCGTTTCATCTTGTTTTCTTCCTCATGGGCTTGTTCTCTCTTGGTTTTCATTCTTCTTCTCCTTCTTTCGTCTTGTTTTCTTTATTTTGATTTCTTAACTGGTTTCTTAACTGGCCAATCTCTGGGGTAGGGTCAATGTCGTTTGTCTGTCAGTTTATTATTTGAGTTTCTTTATTAATCACTTTCTGTTTATTACACCTCCTCTTTCCATGTTAATTACCTTTTATTTATTTTTTACTATCCACATAATTTATTTATTCAAACATAATATCATTTAGCATTTTTTATACATACTTATTGTTATCCAAATCTATCTGAATTTGGTGATGTTATATAATGCTCTCCCACCAAAATTGATCATTTTATAAAACGTGATTCTAAGTTTGATGAAATTATCAATTGTATTGTATCATTTTCTTCTCAAACTCTCCTGCTTCTCACTCTTTTTTTTATGCTTAATTCTGTATCTTTTATTTCCTTTCTCCTGATTCTTTTCTTCGTCATTTCTTCTTATTACGAACTGGCTTATTTTTTTTTATTATAAATTATTCCCTATAAATCTTACTTTCCCTAACTAACTTTACTTGGTAGTTGCAATCGATTCGGATGGGCTCTATTGGCTTACCTAACTCCGTCGTTCAAAACTACTCTTATTCTGAGATCAGGGGAACATCATCCCTGCTCAGTAAAATGATTGCTGGACTTATTCAACAGTCAATCTCAATTAATAAATCTTAAATATAGTCATCTCATGACTCAACATAATAATAATAATCATAACATTTGTTGGGAATCTTTTACCTTGATATTTCATTATTGCTCAGTTCGGGTCATATATTTTTTCATCTTTCCTTATAGATACTACTTGATATTACTTGAAGCATTGCTTTTTATTGATACAATTCACATTTTTATTCATTTTTAATTACGTCATTTTTATTCATTTTTGTTTCATCTCAATTCATATTACAACTCTTAGAATGTTTATTTTATTTATTTCGTTTTTTGATCATTGGTTTTCTTAATCTTACTTCCCATTTCTTTCTAAATAGTATTGGAAGTTGGTCATTTTGATTGGTATTGTTTTTTTTTTCATAACTTTTTAAATATCATAGTAAGTTAGTGTTTCTTACTAGTTAGGAATGTTTTTAGCTCATTCCTTTATAGTATGTTTTGCTTTTTTGTGCCTTACATTTTGGCTAAAGATTATTGTAACTTATCTTATTTTGTTAGGAATGTTTTGTAACTTCACTCCATTATTATTAATTTTTATTCAAAGATTATAGTAAGTTAGTGTTTCTTACTTTATGTGGATTCTTGGTAATTTTATTTCTCCATTTTTATGATTGGTCTAAAATATTCTCGAATTATCTGTGTAAGCTGTCCTTACATAACTTTTTGAATTTTGAAATTCATTTTTTTTCTGTATTTTTTCATTATTATTTATCAGTAAACTCACTTGCTGAGATTATTCTTTCTTTTTATTCCAACTAACTTGGTTGGCTTTTTTTTTTTAAATTGAATTCTTTTTAGTTAAGTTTGATCGTCATAGTATTTTTTAATCGATGCTTGGTTATATACCCCCTTTATTTTCTGGGTGGTGGGGTTGGTTATTTCATATGTGTTGTTGCCCTTGTCTTGTGTGATAGTGTACGGCCCGACATATAGCAATAATAATTTTTTCGTAATGCCTTCTATGGAGCTGGGTAATTCCCTGTTCTTTACTAATACACTCTCTCCTATTTGGTACTGGATCGTATGTGGATGATTTTTAGAGTATTTATTTTTCTGCTGTTCTATCTTCTCAGCAATTTTGTTATAAATTCTTCTCTTTTCAAATTGGTATTCGGCATTGGTGGGAAATTTAATTAAATTGTTTATCTCTCTAGGTGGTGGTCGTTCAAACATCATTGAGTATGGTGTGGTCTCAGTGAAGTTGTGGTAAGCAAGATTTATAAACTCTTCGGTGGACATTAAGTAATTGTGCCACTCCTTTTGTTTGTTATGGCAGTAGGTCCTCAGAATACGGCCCACTTCTCTAAGCACTCTCTCAGCTGGGTTACTGCTTGGATGATAAACAGATGTTTTGTATGTTTTGATGCCATATTCCCAGAGTTTATTTTTCCACAAATTTCCTTTAAACTGGGTCCCATGATCGGTTATTATGGCCGACGGTCTTCCCACTTCTGGTATATAGTTTTCCAATATAATTTCAATGATTTTCTTGGTGGTAGCACGGTTAATAGAATATAATTTGGTATATTTGGTAAAGTGATCGAATATGATGATTATGAATTTAAATCTGTGTCTTCCTCCACTGCGAGGAAACGGACCACAAATATCAAGAAATACTCTCTCTAGTTTTTTGCTTGATATTATGGGTATCATCATACCCTCCTTCTTAGCATTGTTGCATTTCACCATTTGACAGATTTGACATTTCTGTATGGTTCGGCTTACCTTTCGATAGATACTCTTGATATATACTTGCTCCTCTAGTGTCTTTACTACTTTTATTGCACCCATATGGCCGTAACGGATGTGGTAGTCCATGATTATCTGTTCTTCGGTTGTAAATGGGATTACCAGTTTCCATTCTCCGACGCTAGGGTTATTTTTTATGAATAATAAATTGTCATGTACTTTGCAATACTGTACAAGGGGTTCTTCTTCCTTCAGTATTCTTTCTCTGATACTCACTATCTTTGGGTCCACATTTTGCTGTTTGCTTATCTCCAGCATTATCTTTTCCAAATCTGTTCTGTCTTTAATGATGTTATATACTTTGACTAGCAACTCTTTTTCTCCGTCGAATGTTTGTTGCTGGATGTTGATACGTGATAATATGTCGGCAGCAATATTTTTCTTTCCTGGTATATATTCCCAGTTGATATGGTATTCTTGCAATAGTAATATCCATCGGGTCAGTCTTCCATGGCTAACCTTGCATTGTTTAAGGAAAGATATTGATCGATGGTCACTCCTCACGGTTACGTTGTACCCTAAAATGTATGTCCTAAATTTGTCACAGGCGAATACAACACTAAGTAACTCCTTTTCCGTGACGTGGTAGTTCCTTTCACATGCATTCAGGGTCCAGCTTGCAAAGCTTATGACCATATGTTGCCCTTTATCATCTTCTTGATACAAGACAGCACTGACACTCACGTCGCTCGCGTCACAATTCATGAAAAATGGTTTTTGGAAATCCGGATGGTGTAGCATGACGGTGTCTAAAAATTTTTCTTTTATTTGTTCGAATACCTTGTCTTGGTCGGCTCCCCATGTCCATTTATTTTTTGCGGATAACTGTTTTTGAAATTGTGCTGTTAGCTTGGAATAATGATCCTGGAATTTCCGATAATAATTACATATTCCCAGGAAAGATTGCAGCTGTTTTTTATTTCTAGGTGTTGGGAATCTTTGTATTGCTTCAACCTTCTCTGATGAAGGGGTGATACCTTCTTCGGTCAGATTAAAACTTAAAAATTGTACCTTGCTGGCTATAAATTTGGATTTGTCCAGCTTAAGGGTAATATGGTTATCATCAGATAATTTTTTCAAAACTGTTTCTACACTATTACAGTGGTCTTGCCAGTTTGATGATGTGATCAATAAGTCATTCACATAGACGGTAGTAAAGTTAAGTACCTCTTGTCCCAGTATCTGATCCATACACTGGACGAATACGGCAACGGAATTAATTAATCCGAATGGCAGTCTCTTGAATTGGTAGTTTCTCCCATCGAACAGAAAAGCTAGGTATTTTCTACTGTTCGGGTGTAGCTCTACCTGCCAGTATCCGCAGACTGTATCCCATGCGCTGATGTATTTCGTGCCATGGAATTTCTTAAGGATCTCTTCAATTTCGCTTGGGGACGTTCTATCATTTACTATCATCTTGTTGATTTCTCTTGCATCAAGGCATATTCTTACCTTGCCGTCCTTCTTTGGTATTGCCACTATCGGACTTGTATACGGGGATTGGCTTAATTCTATTATATCCTCCTCCATCATCCGGTTAATCTCGGCCTTCACTGCATTTCTTTGAGAGTATGCTATAGGATATGATTTTTTCTTAAAATCTACGGGTTCCTTAAATATAATTTGATACTGATAATCCTTTACCTTTCCCGGAGCATCAGAAAAAATGTGTCGGTATTGATTGTAAATTTTTATGAGATCCTCTGCCTGGTGAGCACTAATCGGTTGATCTCGTACTTCCCTTTGGAATTGTCGGATCTCTTCCAACTTGTTTGACCATATTTCTTCGTCCTCCCACTCATCCATTATTTTTACCTGTGCTTGTTGACAGTAATTATTGTGTAATATTGTATAACAGTGGTTTATTGAAGGTAAGTTGACACCCTTCACTATACTGGTTGTCCATACTCCATTTTCCGTGTTTAATGACACTTCTCCCTGCTTTAGATTAATTATAGCAGAATATTGCCGGAGTATGTCACATCCCACAAGTATTGAGAATGGTAGGCCACTGGCAACAAGAAAAGACATAGTGAATGTTAGTCCTTCACTTTCAAGTTCCAGAGACACTTGTTTCCAGACAGTTTTGTTTTGTCTGCCGGTAGCACCGATAATTGTTATGTTATTTATTGGTAGAGTGGGTATAGGTGTACTACATTCTTGTTGTATTTTGTTTAACTCTATTTGGTCAATTAAAGATATGTTGGATCCAGTGTCGATCATTAATATTGACATTACTCCATTGATTTGGGCATTTACGTACACTATCTCACTATTTCGGCTGGGCGTTGGTTGATTACTTTCTTCGACCAATTCATCTCTGATATCTGATTCGTACTTTCCCCAAGAGATTGGTCCAGTGATGGGGTGTCTACAGTTTTCACTGGCCTTAAGCGTTTAAATGAGGGTTGACCTCATTGCCCCTAACTTCATTAGTGTTTGATGGTTGGTTAGCGTTCAGCTCCTGTCGATTATTCCGGTCATCCGCGCTGTTCCTGTGATCTTCTTCAAATGGGTGACTTCTTGTATCGGGTACCTGGTTAGAGTACATTCGCCGATAGTTAGATGAGGGATAGTTTCTTCTTGGACTCCGTTGTCTTTGTCCCCTCATGTAATTTACCTGTGGCTGGTATCCTGGATTATTGTTATGATTATTGTTATTGTTTCTAGGGTGATAATTGTTGTTGTAACCATTCGATGGGAAGTTACCCCTGTAGTTGTTCCTGAAGTTGTTATTATTATTGTTTCCACTTCTGTTAAAATTTCTGGGCGCGTTATTGCCCCGTGTGTTCCCTTGGTAATTGCTAGGGTTGTTTACCGGCGGCTTATTATCTCCCTGTTGATTCGGTGATAATTGTCCCTCATTGGTTCTATTATTCCTGAAACTGTACCCTCTATTTTTTCTGTACAGCCACTCGTGTTCATGGCTTTCCAATAAGCTAGCCATATCTTGGATGGTCTTTACCTGGCTGTACATCCGTGCCTTTTGGATGGCATTGTCGTAGTGGTAAGATAACTGTATTACCAGACACTCTTCGGGTATACGTGGTTCCAAATTCCTGGCCATGCAGATTTTTCCCAAGAAGTAGGAGGTAAGGTATTGTCCATTTTGGTTTTCATACCTGCCATTGCTCAGGTTATTGCGGACCATGTTCTGAGTTGATTCAGACCAGTATTTAGCCTTGAACTGAGTCTTAAATTCTTGAATGTTTTGGATGTCTGGTCGGGTGGCAGTCCACCAGTTGTCATAGGTCTCCTTGAACATTTCGTCCAGCATTCCTCTTATTACTGTCCACTGGGTCTCTCGATTTTTGATGATTAACTCTTCTACCCTTTTCAAGAACTCAATAGGGTTCCTTTTATAATTATGGAAGTTAATAGCATCTCTGTTGTCTGTGTTCATGACATGATTATTATTACATGGTCGGTCACGCCAGGCGTCCACTTCTTCCCGTAATGACTCTTCTATTCTGCGCATTTCGTCAACCCTTTGTTGGTTTTTGTCTACTTTGCTGTCTATTTTATTTAAGTTGCTGTAAACTCCTTCTCCATTTGTTCTCCCAAGTCTGTTCGTACAGCTGCTACCTCCTTCTGGTTTTCTTCCCGGACTTGATGTATGTCCTGGTCCAGCTGTGCACACCTTCTGACTGTTTCTTCCTGACCCTCCTCAATTCTCCTTTTATGCTCTCCTTCGAGATGGTTCATTTTATTGAGTACTGCCTCACGGACTCCAGAAACATTTTCGTTGGTCTTCTCTAGCTTCTCCAACGTTTCCTCTAATTTTTCATTGATTTCCGTAATCTGCTGCTTTGCTTCTTCTCGGTACTCCATTAATTGGTGTGCCATCTGCAGCTTCATTTCTTCTTTATTTTTCTCGTGGTCCTCCTTCAGCCGTTCCCTCAATTCTTCTTTCAATTCTTCGTTTCTTTGCTGAATTTCCTCCATCAATCATTGTTGTAATGTTTCATTATTCTTGTTAATGGTTTGTCTCAATTCTTCCTTCTGTTTCTGAAAATTGTCCTCCTGCTTTTTAAAATTTTCACTTGTTTCTTTCTTCATTCTGTCGAATTTATTGGTCATATTATTCATCATCTCCATTAATTTTAGTATGTTCGGGTCTCCTCTAACTTCTCCCTTGTCGCCCGCCTGTAATTCCATTTCTTCGTCTTGTGTTGGTTCTGTTGTGGTGATTGCTGTCTCCACTTCTTCAATCGGTGTTCCTTCCTCCTCTTCCCCTATGTTTTCTTCCATTTCTTTCTCCTTCACCAACTTTTTCCATAAACCTCTTGTGTGCATCCTGATCTCCTTTCGTGACCGCCGCTAGAACTTTGTATCTTCCTTTTTTCAAGCTCCACCGGTTGGTCGCCAATTTATAACCAAACTCGTGTCTTGTGTCCGTTCGTATACCTCTGTAAAATATAACAATGTGTCTGAGTGTGAAAGCGTGTCTGTGTTTCTTACCACTGCGTCCTCGCACGGCGATGTACTTCACGATGTTTGGGCCCGTAGCGAACGTACTGGGGATCAGGTATCGTGGTTCCCGATTTGATGTTCAAACGCAGTGGATTATCTCCGGGTGGTGCCAAATTGTTTATATAAAACAATTAAAATGGTTTACTTATCAATGTTCTATTTGAACGAGGCGACGAATTCAATCCGTCCCGCCTTTTCTCAATTTCGTGTCAATCGAGATAGCGGTTGCAGGATTCGCTACTTGAGCGCTAGACGTCGCATTGGAAACCTTCACTATACATTATATTTTTAAACATACACTTTGCTAATAGAAATAAGACACGATTTAACACACACAGTATAAATTTATTATTAATTTGAAGTTAATATTTTATAGACACAAGTTGTAATTACTTTGCTCATATACAATTCTGCACCGGATAATTCTTTATAAGACTCTACTCAAGGGTTAACCAATCGATTTCGAATACATATAAACAGCATGGCTTGCTCTGACGCCAATCAACAAATATTTCGATCGATGGTTGTGAGTTGTTTGGATCACGTTAAAACGTTCAGATGCAGTTACAACATTAAAAATACACAACCTTACAATGTTTTTTCCTTATGTAGGATAATGTGTAGTGGTAATTGTTTTGTTTAAGTGTCATACAAGATGTTTATAAGTCGTACATAAATATGAGGTTAGTTCTATAGTTAACAAATTTTCAGTGATATAATTTTATGGATCAATCCTTGTAAAAGAATAAAAATGATTTAGTGGTATTCAACATACATTGAGAAATGGTCAAAGTGCGTTTATTTTTTGGAAGTTGAAATAATTTAACTGATACTTAACAGCCTTGCAGTACGGTATTATTCGGGATGAAAAAAGGAAGGATTATGGCATCAGTATTGTTTCTGTGTTCTTTATTCAAACTTCGGCATCTTTTTCAAAGTGGTTTGGACATATTTAGATATTTCATATTGAGTTAAAACGTCTTCTCCCTCTGGAAATGGTATTCTGCATCCATCAGACTTCTGTACTATCTATTTCTACACTTAGTTTTGCTTTTAAGATGTTTTAACTATTAAAATGTGTTGTACAGAAAATTCGCATCTGGCTTGCGATAGCGTCACTTTCCAAGTAAGTGTATTTAACAGTAATTACCTCGTTAAACGGTCGTTTCCATGGTTACGTATTTGCTCTCATTGGGTGAGCTCAACATCAGTACATTGTTATCAATTTTCGAATTCCTTTCAAATCTTCCCATATCTTCGAACTTTCTTCCTCCTCTTATCTTCCTTCTGAGTTAATATCTAAATGCACTGTCATTTACATTTTCTCACAAAGATTATTTTGGTACCCCACAATATTGGGTTTTATCAAGTTTTCTAAGTTCACAATTAATTTCATACTTATCAATTACCTTTCTTTGTTTATATAATTCCTTAATTTAATATTTGGTTTTTAATAATAACTACTATTTATCCTTGATGGATTAGTCACCTTGGATTTGTCCATTACATGGTGATTTTTGTACAATCAGTAATTGTTTATGTTTGACCGTTAGGCCTGTTTCACATTTAAGTAGCCATTACTGGGTTTTTTGTGGCTTCATACACAACATATTTCATTTAGTCCCAAATTGTTATTTTGCATTTATAATTATGTTTAATGTATCTGGGTGTGTTTTAATTAGTAACAACTGTGTTATTCAATCTTACTTGCTAATTATTTGCTATTCATTTCCAATATAAAATATAACATCTAGGTCTATGGTCTGTATAACTCTTACAGCCATATCCATTTCATAACTAACAGTTTATATAATTCATTATTTCTTATTTGTTGTTCTGGTGCTAAATAATCTCACCTCTATTGAACTTTTTCCATTAAACTCCCCTTATAACATGGGTATTTAATTAATGTTGATACAAACTTATTTTCTAATGCTTTTTTCTCTCCCTTCCATATTAACACCATCTAATTACTTTTCTTTGTGAAACACACCTTTAGACTTTCACAATACATTTTTAAGTTATAACAATACTACTGCCTAGTCATCACAGTGAATATCACTACTTAGTGTTCATTATTTACTGAATAAATGTTCTATCCTAAATACTATTCATTGTAACTTGTTAAATGTTATTGTTCATTCTTAAAACTAAGACATGAGTACGATTATCTTCAAAAACTTCCGGGCTGAAAGGCCGTGGTCGATTGCTTAATATACTGCTAAACGTACTGCTATACTGAAGATGGCCACCGGTGGTGTGGCCGAAACGTTTAGCAGTATTTTAAGCAATCGACCACGGCCTTTCAGCCCGGAAGTTTTAGAAGATAATCGTAATGACACCGGCCGTGAAAGCCTACGTACTAAGATTAAGACATGAGTAATTTTACTAAGTCTTTACCTTAGCCTACTCTCCCCCTACTATTTTTACGATAGACAATATTTGTATTTATTTTTCACTAGCACTTTCTTAAATTATTTAGTGTTTCTTTAGTATTATATCACTCTAGTATAAATCACTTTCACTAATTCAACTTCCATTTATTTCTCATCATTTTATTCTCTTTCTCTACCCACTATCTATATAACATTATTAATATGGTGTCTGTCTTAGTTAACAAATTACATATATCCCTAACTCTTGTGGTTAGTGTATTTTTATACATTGTTTCATATTACTGACGGTTCATAATGGTCATTTTATCAATACTAACATTCATTAATAGTGTTGGTTCTTAACCGAATTTCATGGTCTTTATTACTTTGGGTTACATTATTTCTCCCTTCTCTATTTTTCATTACTTGTCTAGTTTTCTTGATGCGTTTCATCTTGTTTTCTTCCTCATGGGCTTGTTCTCTCTTGGTTTTCATTCTTCTTCTCCTTCTTTCGTCTTGTTTTCTTTATTTTGATTTCTTAACTGGCCAATCTCTGGGGTAGGGTCAATGTCGTTTGTCTGTCAGTTTATTATTTGAGTTTCTTTATTAATCACTTTCTGTTTATTACACCTCCTCTTTCCATGTTAATTACCTTTTATTTATTTTTTACTATCCACATAATTTATTTATTCAAACATAATATCATTTAGTATTTTTTATACATACTGTAACTAATAAATGGTGGTGTGTACCTGTTAAAATGTGTTTACACTTGTTTATTATGTGTATTAGTGTTAGTGTGGTGTGTTTGCCTCACACCGGTCGTTACATTAATCGTAGTCACTACTGGAGTCTGTAGCGTTGTCAGAATTACCAGTACAACCTACCTGTTAATTCATAGGGGTTGCGAATCCCGGGTGGCGCCAAATTGTTTCTATCAAAACAATTAAAATAGTTAAATTACAAGATGATAAGTGTTATTAGCGTTGACAGCTGGAGCGTTCAAATGGTTCCCGCTGCTATACAGGTTGCCGTCTTGACCACTCGTGACGAGCGCTAGTTGGTTACTAAATAAAAATTGCTAACACACATATATTCTACAACGTCCTATGAAATAAAACGATAGTAATACTCTGTACTGTGATTTTAATACAGATTCAGTATAAATGGTTTGATAACAAATTGCTCCAGCTTATAACATGAGACACTAATATTTCAAGGTTGGCAAATTGATTTCAAAACAACTTTTTCTCCGTTGCCGAGATGGCTACTGTTTACATACAATAAAAGAATCTGTTCAAAATCTGGGGTTCTTTGGATTATAAAATAAGACATACAAGTTGGTTACATTAAAAAAGTACACTACCATACCTTATACGTACCTAAAAAATATAATGTGTTTTTACAAATTGTTCGGTAGTATCGTATTTTTGTTACAAAGTTGCACTCTAATGCGAGGTTATATTTTGATTAACAAAATGTTTTTACGTAAGTAAATTATGCATTAAAACCTTTGAAAGAAAATTATATTGGTTCAGTAGTGAGAAATTTGATCATTTGAGAAATATTTAAAGTAATTTGGTTTTTTGGGAGAAAGGAATTTATTTGATACTTATCAGTTCAGACAGTGTTGGTATGTTGTCATCTGGGGTAGTGGATATTCTGCAAATTTGGACTGGTTTTAGGCTTCGGATATCTTTTTCTATCTTGTCTTGGGATTTCTGTTAACTAATTTATTGGCATTTGGCTCCAGGACATCGTTAAATCTTAGTAGTTCTGCATCTATTCGTCCTTGGTCTTGATGGTTAACTTCCGAACGTCTTTTAAACTATTTAATTGAAAATTTCAGTCATCACAATTTTGCGTGCCGCTTACCCACGCGTCATTTCTTCAAGTCTAATAAATTTAACGGAAAATTCTTATTCAACGGCCCGTTAGTATGGTAACATCAATCCTTTGATTGGTTAAGACCTCCTTCAAAAGCATTGTTAAGAGATTTTAATTTTTATTCAAATTTATTATGTATTTTCTTAATGGTTTTATTCCTTTATCGCTCCTTTGGGGTAATAAATAATATCACTATTATATTTCTTTCCTTTCAAAGTTTAAAATGATACCTCATAAGGTCATATTCTATTATACCTTAACTTTAGTCTAAATATTTGACATTTGATAAATTACATATCTCTCTTAAATTAAACTTTTATAAGAACATTTCTGTTTTAAAATGATTTACATATAATTACTGGCCATTTACTGGTCTTAGATTAGTAAAGTTCCTTGCGAATTGTTACAATTGACATTTGTGTGTGTCTGACAGTTAGATGTTTTCATAGCCAAGATTAGCCATGATGGTTTTTGGTTACCCATATTTTAAAATATAACAATTAGGCTTATGGACTGCAAGTTCCCTTCAGCCATATCCTCTTCATAACATTGAAACAAACTATTCTTTATAAGTTACTAGTTATTGTTTTAACATTAATTTCTTTCTTTTGTTACTACTTTGAGTGATAAACATCATCACTTCTTGCAAATTTATGAAAGTTATTTCCCCTTTCAACATGGGGTGTTTTATTCATTGTAGTCTTAATTTTAAAACAAAACCTTATTTCTATACTACTATCTCCTCCATACCATGTTAATACAAACTGTTTTTGTCTGGGCTTTCTCCCTGAATAATATTACATGCTTCATTTATATTTATTTGAAATATTACTTTTAATTATATAAATGTTCACAAGATCACTCAAATCATTGATTGTTTATCAATGTTTTATAAAGTGTTTTCTTATTTATTATTACATTTTTATTGCTTAACATAACTATTTCCCTGTATCACCTTCACCTTTAATTAATAGAGGTTTAGCACTGATACACTTTCACTATTTTTAGGGTATTTACACTTTCACTATTGCACTTTACTTTGGTTCACTGTTTGTATTGAGTGTTACTTAATGGGTAATCCCTATACTTTTCTCCTATTATTTCTCACTATTTCTTTACAGCATAATTTTTATTATTAATAATATTAGGTTATTTATTTTTCATTAAATCTAACCTTCCTAATTGTGTTAGTGTACTTTTCTACACTACGTTACTTTACAATTGTCTTTTGTCTTTAAAATAGGTACATAAGTTATTTCAATTATAACAATACTATTTGTTTCATTAATGGATAATTATTTGGGGTTTATTTACAGTATTCTATCTTTGAGTCTACTATTTCTCCCCTTTATATGTGTGTTATTTCCTCTTTGGGTTTAACCTGTCTCCTCTTCATTCTTCCTCTTCTTCATCTTCTTCAATTGTCTTCATCTTGGTTCGGTTCTCCTCTTCTCATCTGGTTTAATTTCTATTTAGTCGTAGGGATTTGTTCCCTTCCTTTGATTCTTCTTTAGTTCTGGTTTCTTATCTTCCTTTGTTAGTTCATAATTGTTTGGTCAATCACCTTTTTTTCTTGTGTATGTTTCGTGGTTCCCTTCTTTGTGTTTCTGTTGTTGGGTCAATCACTTGGGTTGGGTAATATCGTCGTTCGTCGTGTCATAATATTTATATTTTATTTATTTTTAAACATTTTATTTTATATGAAGTATTTTTATATTAAGAATTATCTTTTTTATCCCTGGTACTGGGGTGGCTTATTTGTGTTGTAACAATACTTATTGTTATCAAAATCTATCTGAATTTGGTGATGTTATAATATGTACGTTCTGAATTTGCTACAGCCAAATACAACGCTTAGAAGCTCTTTCTCTGTGACATTATAGTTCTTTTCACAGCTATTCAGAACTCGACTGGCAAAACTGATTACTTGGTGGCTTCCTTCATCGTCTTCCTGATAGAGAACGGTTCCCAAACTGACATCACTGGCATCGCAGTTCATAAAAAATTGTTTGTTGAAATTTGGATAGTGTAAAATCACTGATTCAAAAAATGTATTTTTTATTAGTTTAAGCGTGGCATCTTGCTCTTCTCCCCACGTCCACTTGTCTTTTGACGATAACTGTCTTGCGAATTTTGCTGTTAATTCCGAATAATTACCTTGGAATTTCCGGTAGTAATTACACAAGCTGAGGAATGATTGAAGTTGCTTTCGATTTCTTGGTGTTGGAAATTTTTGAATGGACTCGACTTTCTCTTGGATGGAGTGATCCCTTTCTCTGACAAGTTAAACCCTAGAAACTGTACCTCCCTTGCGATCAATTTTGATTTCCCCAACTTCAATGTAATGTGGTTTTCTGACACCCTTTCCAGTATCTGCTCTACTCGTTGACAATGGTCATCCCGGTCAGTCGAAGTGATTAAAATGTCGTCTACATATACGGTTGTATATGGCAGAGTGTCCTGTCCAAGGATTTGGTCCATTATTTTCACAAACACGCCCACTGAATTTACCAGTCCAAACGGTAATCGTTTAAACTGATAATTACGGCCTTCGAAAATAAATGCCATGTATTTGCGGCTTTCTGGGTGGAGTTCAACCTGCCAATACCCACAGACAGTGTCCCATGTGCTGATATACTTAATCCCATAGAACTTTTTTATTATTTCCTCAATCTCTCCTGGGGATGTTCGGTCGTTCACTATTACCTTGTTGATTTCCCTCGCATCCAAACAGATTCTCACCTTGCCACCTTTCTTCGGAACTGCGAGGATAGGGCTTGTATAAGGGGAGCAACTTGGTTCTATGATATCTTCGCTTATTAACTGATTGATCTCCGCCCTCACAGCTTCTTTTTGTGAGTAAGTGATCGGGTATGACTTTCTATTAAAGTTCCCTGGTTCTCGAAACTCTATTTTGCACTGGTAGTTTCTCACCTTGCCAGGCATATCCGAAAATACGTGGCGATACCTATTGTACACGTTAATCAATTTTTCCTTTTGCACATCAGGTATATCACATTTGAAAGTACGAATTTCGTTAATCTTGTCACGCCATAATTGTGCACTGTCCAACTCGTAAAGGATTTCATTGTCTTGTAACTGCCCTAGCTGTTCTAAGCTTCCCTGTATATGATACGTTATTCGGGTCGATGTTGTTCTATCACTGTCCACTAAATTAGCCGTCCATTCTCTGTGTTCCATTTTTAGGAATAATTTTGATTTGTTCATGTCAATGATAGCGGAATACTTTTTCAACATGTCACACCCGATTAGCATTTTAAATGGCAAGCCACTGGCGACTAAGAAATTCATTGTAACTGTTTCATTATTGCTGGTCAATTCTAGACTTACTTGTTTTCGGACTGTTCTATTCTGGCGTCCCGTCGCCCCAATTAACACAATGGTGTTGATCGGTAGAGTAAGTACGTTTTTCTTCCCTTCTTCAATTATTTTGTTTAATTCTACTACATCGATTAATGACACGTTAGCTCCAGTGTCGATCATAATTGTTATTTGTACACGGTTGATTCCTGCTGTTATGTATATAATTTCATTATTATTTTTATTCAGATTCCCTTCTTCTTCCAACAATTCTTCTCTTAAATTTTTTAGATAGTTATGATAAATTATTGTAATGTGATTTTTATTATTTTTAATGTGACTGTTGACGCTGTTAAACCCAATAGTGTGGTTCATGAGGGCCCCGATGGTGTTTTCACTGCCGTGTAGAGTTTAAAGGCGGCTCGGATCCTTCATCTCCTCTGCCGTTTTGGTTCGCTTGAACATTTTCGTTGCTCGTCGATCTGGGTTGGGGCCGTTGGTGATCCTCCTCATAATTCACTCGTCGGTAGTCCTCCTGACTTCGACTCCTGCCTCCGTTAGTTCGATTATTGTCATGGTTACCTTGGTTCCAGTCGTCATCCCGACTAAAGCTTCGACGCCCGCGATAGTATGATCTACCGTTGCCACTGTTATCTGCCCATATATGATTGACCCTTCGATAGTTTTGATTTTGATCGTTCGGGTTGCGGTTGTTATTATTATTATGGTTAAAATTCCGGTTGTTGTTGTACTGGTTCGGTTGATTTGTATTATATGGACGGTTATACTGGTTATTCGGGATGTTTTGCCTGTTGCCATAGTTGTTCCCATTGTACCTTGGGCCGTTATTGTAGTTTGGCCGTTGGTATGCCCCATGGTTATTATTATGGGTGTTATTATTACTCGGCCTGTTGTTATAGTTTGTTTGGTGGTACATTCCGTTATTATTACGATTATTACCATTGTTATTATTGTTTCTGTTCTCGTAATCCGGAATGTTCCTGCTCCTGTATTGGTCGTTCCTCTGACGGCTTCTTCTCAAGTACTCCTCGCGTTCACGCTCTTCTAATAATGTCATTGCCTGTATTGTCTTTATTTGTCCTCCCGAACGTGCTGTAGATATCCCGCTGTCGTAATGGTATGCCAATCTGGTGACAAATATTTCTTCCGGGATATTTGGCTCAAGGTGTTTCGCCACACACACTTTTCCAAGGAAGTATGTGGTAGGTGTGTTACCCCTGTTAGGATCGTACCTTCCATAGCTGATGCTTTCCCTTACCATGTTTTGCGTGGCATCTGACCAGTATCTCTTTTTAAATGCCTCCTTAAACTCTTCATAGTTTTGCAAATCGTGCCTGGTGGCTATCTACCAGTTATCATTTGTTTCTTTAAAATGTTCGTCCAGGTAGCTCCGGATTACCGGCCATCTGTTCTCTCCGGTTCTTGTCAATTGTTCACTGACTCGTTGCAAAAATTCCATCGGGTTTCCTCTAAAAGACTTAAAATTGATAGTCTCCCGATTTTCCATGGGTTGGGTATATGCTATTGTAGCTGGTCGGTTGTCAACTGATCGTTGAAGGTTTTCGATCCTTTCATGGTTGCGATGTCTCTGTACCTGGACTTCGTTGACGACTGCACTTATATTTCGGTACTGATTTCCGAAGTCTGTCTGTAGTTGTTCTACTTGAGTTTGGTTTTCGTCTCTTACCTGGTCTATCTTGAACTCTAGTTCGGCCCTATTCAGCGTAACCACTGCATCGATTCCTTCCAGCCTTCTATTTGTCTCAGCTATCTCCTGTCTTCTTTCACCGTCGTTTTTGTCTATCTTTTGATTAATGGTTTTACTGGCTTCCTCGATTTTCTTGTTGACTGTTTGTCCTATTTCTTCATTCTGTCTGTTGATAGTGTCCCTCACTTCCTTGTTAGTATGTTCAATCCGTTCATTGATTTGTCTGAAGTTGTTCTCATTGATTTGCTTCAACTCCTCCTTCAATTGCCTATTATTTTCTTCCAAGCGTTTAAAATCTTCTCTGGTTTCTTCTTTATTTTTGTCTAATTTCTCCTCCATTCGTTTCATCAAATTTTCGCTGATTTCTTCTTTATTTTTATCCATTCGTTTCATTAAATCTTGGCTGATTTTTTCTTTATTTTTGTCTAATTTTTCCGTCATACTGTTCATCATTTGTTCCACGAATTTATTCCAATCTGGTCCTCCACTGGCTTCTTCTTTTCCCGTCATTTCTATTTCTTCCACTGAAGTTACCTCCTTCTCTTCCACGTAGTGATGTAAAATGCCCGGGCATTTGTAAGTTGGGGCAAATGCCTAGGTTAAATGCCCGGGCAAATGCCCAAAATCCATAAATGCCCGGGCATTTATTCATTTTAAAGATATATTGATAAGGCAACGCTTATAAATAATTTTTTTTTTTAAGCTGATATATTGTATTGGAAAAGTTGTTTTGCAATTTGCTTCTTTAGTGGTTTGGTAGACATATTGAAAATGTTGCTTGAGTGTTAGTTTTGTTATTGGGAAAAAAATGTTGGACTAAACGTAACTTTTTTACTTCTTTAATGGGTTCAATACTTTAATTGGCTTATGAATAATACATAATAGGCTATAGTAACTATTGAAAAAAGAAAACAAATTAGGTTGATAAATTAATTTGAAATGAAGTATAATTGTCTTATATTAGGTAGCGTAGATAGGTAGATTATCTAGTGCGAAAAAAATTAATGAAATTGTCCATTATCGCTTTTTAATCACTTTCTTCAGTTACCTGATCTTCATCACTTTTTTCTGATGAAGTGTCATGAAGTTCTGGCTCAGATTCTTCTGATTCCTCAAACTCTAGGCCTATAATTTGTTCTTCATTGGATACTGGGGGTTTTCCCCCTTTGTCTTTGTCTGGAGTCCAGAAAAAAGACTCTGGACTACTCTGTTCGGTTTTTTTCTGGAGCTTAGGTGTTCCATGCATCAATTTCCAATTGTATGCGAGATATGTTAACTTTGCTGCCCTCTCAGATGTAAGTCTGTTTCTTTTCTTACTATGTATCCAGCCAAAAGTGCTGAAAGTTTGCTCTGTGGCAGCAGACGTAACGGGTGCCCCAAGAATTTTTATAGCAACTTCCACCAGTTCACAAGTTCCTCTCAAACCTCGCCACCACAGTAAAGGATTTACACGATTCTCTTCATCAAGACCCACTCCTTCCCACACAAATTGTCTGGACCAAATTCCTTGTTTGTCCCTGTAATCAGCTAAGTTCTCTCTAACCTGAACAACATCTAATCCTGTGTTCTTTGCTGTGTCACAAACAAAGCTTATTGCATCAAGCATCTCAATAGGCTTCAGATTACTACCTTGTGCTGCTGGATCAAGAAGATTAGCTGCAAGGTGAATAGATGATACACCAAATTCCTTCCTAGCTTGGAATTTAGCCAAGATTGCCTTTTCTTCTGCAGATTGCAGTGGAGAGGACGGTAGCTTCTCGACGAGAATTGCCTCCAACTCATTGAACTTTTTGGCTATTTTTTGAACTTGAGGCTTATTGGATTCAAAAGCCGTAATCAAATGAACGATTGGGTTCATCAGCTCTATCATTTTGTCAGCTCTCACCCAGAAAACATCGTCATCAAGAACTCTCTTCTTTATTTCAGGCTTCAGGTATGATTGCGCCTTTTCGTTGACAACTAAGGTTTGTAGGACAACTTTGTTTGACTGCAAACTCTCAAGGCAGAAAAGATGGCTCCCCCACCTAGTCTTTCCTGGGAACTTCAGTGAAATCCTATCTTTGAATTTTTTTTCAGCTGATATTTCATCAAACAATGCTTGTAAAATGTGGCTGTGTTTTACTGTTTTGACAACCTCAACTGCGTTTGCCATGAAAATTTTGATTGTTTGACAGCCTAAAATATCTGAGCACAATAAGTTTAATAGGTGAGCTAGACACCCGAGAGGAACAATATGAGGAAACTTAACCTTTACCAGATTCAATGCAGCTTTCATGTTTGCAGCATTATCACCAATCGCCACCAGAAACTTTTCTGGTCCATACTTCTCCATTAAATTTGTGATAAGCTGAGCAAGGTACTCGGCATTGTGACTGTTGCTGTTAGTCATTACAAACTCAACAAAAATTGGTTCAGGCTTTGAAATTATGAAGTTAATAATCGATTCATTTTTGAGGTTACTCCAGCCATCACACTGCAGATGGAGATTTTTTGCCTCCTCTAGTTGCTTATTTATGTTACCTTGCGTTTCTGTGTACTGAGCATCTAAGTAAGTAGAGGATAGCCGATATCTTGAAGGCAACTGGAAGGAAGGCCTGATTATTTTGAAAAAATCTATCCAAAGTGGATGTTCTACTATGGACAAGGGAGATCCACTGACGAATATGGCCTTGGCTTTGGTTCAGCATCTCCTGAAAAAATACAACATACCATTAGACTCAAAAAGTAGGCTTGTCTTAATGTTGTAAATTAGTTAACTTAGTTCAATCATTAAATAACGTAGCTTCTTAACAAATTATAAGGTCAACAAAGATTAGTTAAACAAAATAGCATCCTAACCTAATCTAACCGCCGCGGTGCAAGGTAGGCTAAAGGTAGTCTACTATATGATACGCAAGTACTGAATAAACACATGCATTAACAATTTGCAGCAAAAATATTCCTTTACAGGCCTACTTGCCTATTTAACTTAAACATCAAACATCCTTAAAGCTTAAAATTACATTGGCCTAGTTTGTTTTAACATTTGTTGATGAGGTTAGGATATGTAGAAGATGAGGTAGCCAGGTAGCCTAGATCTAGAAGTGAGAAATTTGGTATAATAATATATATATATTTTGCACATCGTAAACCTCATGTTTGTTCATTTACAAACTTAAGTAAAACCTTTTGGATGGATAATATACTAGGCCTTAGGCCTAGTTTTCTCTAAAGCCTATAGCCAACATTTGAAGTAGGTCTAATAATGTTTGTGTATTTTTTAAATGTTTACTTACATTGGTTTGAATATCCATGTGGTCAACAAATGAAGGGGTTCCTTTTGGAGTTGAGGACGAAACAGGTTGCGCAAGAAACTCACTGGAAGAACTTGATTTAAATGATCCTGAGCTTGGTCCTGGTTTGTTGAAATCCTCCACTTCAACTATTAAGGGTTCATAAGGGCTTTTCTTTTTAATAGGTTTTTCAATCATTGTACTTAACTCAAGCACTTTTTTTAAATCCTGAGGGCACTTGAAACACTTTTTTATATGATTTTCCATTTTGTTGGAATGTGACTGTTTGTACTCCTTAAAACAATATTTACAAGATACTCCTTTCCCTTTCAAATTGAAAAAGTTCCAAACAGGTCCTTTTTTCTTAACCATTTTGCAATTATTCAATCTAAAACTTCAAATAACACAAAGAAGGGGTTAGCTTATCTCACTCAACCACTCACAGACAGCCCTATTCCACAACTAAATGGGTGCCAGACTGCCACCAATCTCCCCCCTCCAAGTCCACAACAAAATGGCTGCCCCCAATCTCCCCCTCCAGAAATCCTCACCTATTATTAGTAAATCCAACTCCTAGCTTAATTTCCCACTCCTCGATGAGTAATTCAAAGTTTTTCTTAAAACCTGTAAAAATTATAAAGTTATTTTTCTGTTAGTTTTCTGTTTAGGCCTATTTCTGTTCTTTTTTCTAAAATTCATAATGAAAATATAATTACCTGATAATTGACTTATAATTAATATCTAAAATTTTTTTTTTAATATATTTTTGTTACCAGTATATTACCTAATAAATCTAATTTATTGTAAGTTAATCTTAATAACATTTTTAAACTGCATAGGCCCTAAGTAGTACATATTTTCCTTAGCCCATTTAATTATTCTCCCATTTAGTTATCTTTCATAATATTGTTATGGTGCTATTTAGAAGCTATGATAATTATTAGCAATATTAAGGCATTATAACATGTTTTTTTTTTTGGCAAACGCCCTAGTGAAAATATCAAAGATTATAAAGCATCTCATTTTATTCCAACCGTTTCAAGTTTATTCATGAAATCTACCTTTAATAATGGTTTTTATGATATTTTATAAGCTCTAGTAATTATTATAAGCAGTCAAAAGTTAAAGCAATACTTTTTTTTATAAATGCCCAGATTTTGGGCGCTTAAAATTGCTTTGGGCAATTTCCCAGGCAAATGCCCATTTATAAATGTCCTGCCCACTGGGCATTTGCCCGGCCCACATCTATACTTCCACGTTGATCTCTTCTTCGGCCTCCGCCGCTCGTTTCTTCAACGTAGCTCTTCTGTGCATTTTCCTTCTCTTCTAACAACTGCCGGCTGAAAATGAATGACCTGTAATACAGTTATTAAAAAACAAATTTATTTTTCTTTCTTCTTGTTTCAGCCCGAAACGTTGGTGCGCCAATCTATAACAATCAGATTTGTTACGGTTTATCTGTGAGTCTTAAAGCCCACGTTGGATGTTTTAAATCTATAATGTTTTATTTGTTTGTTACGGGTGTATTTTATGAACTGCGGATAACAAAATAGTTACCCTTCAAAACTTGGTTGTACTCGTTAATCGGTTCGTAAATGTCCTTATATTGCGACTATTATTTATATTAGTTATTTTGTTATCGTTTACTGTGTTGTTGTTCAGTATTCGATGATTAGCAACGATTTTATAGGAACGAGAATTTAGTGTGTCACCGTTCGTTTGAAATCGGCGCGCGAATAATATTTGTTCAGTAATGGTCAAATAGATCGTGTATGCAGCCCACTGGATCTACTTTCGTGTCTGGATGTCCTTGCGCCCACTTCAGATTTTCTCTTCTGTTTCCTGTAATTAATAGTCTTTATAATTACTTTACTGGAATAAAATAGGACTGATATGATTGACAAATTATATCTTTTATTCGTTATTTCTTTGAAACATTGGTCAAATTACCGTTCCATTAGTCGAGCATTTATAATTGGATGAGTTCATCCGCCGTGACAACGCCGTAACAACAAAAAATAAAATTTACAATATATATATTTTGTTTCTCAGGTAACGGGTACTTGGAGTTGCTAGGAAAGATAGGAAATATGGCTTCACTTAAAAATACAATGCATTACAAACATATATTTACTTCTTATCGACTAACAAAATGTATATAATAATGTTTTCCAAAATTGTTCGCTTTCAAAGTTTGCAACAGTGCTTTTAGTAATACAACATGGCGGACTACCTGGTTCTCACCTCAGAAAAATATGTTTTTTAAATTCCAATTAAAGTGTTTTAAATAAAGTCTTAATTATAGTAGTTTATAGTAATAGTTTGTATATAGCCTCCTTTATCTGGAACAGCTATGTTTTTTAGTGGAAATTGTGTTGTGATGTTATGTAGTATTCTCCTGGAATTAACCAAAATTTCTCACCGTTGGCTTCGTATATACGGAATGGATGCTTTGAGTTGGGTATCTATTTTCTTAGATTCTCGTTAGTGTGTTGGTTTTTCTTGGTTCTGGTGTCGTGTCATGTGTTGTCGATCTTTTCGGTATTACTTTTATCGCAAGTGTCTCTCCTGGAGTAAGTTTTCACTCATTTAATATTAATCTTGTACTGCCAGCATTATGCCGTTGAAGTTTATAGTTTTATGTCTAACAATCAACTGTCCCTCTAAAAATATTTAAATCACGTTGGTGACCTAGCTTTTGGTGTTTGTAATTGGTCTAAGGCCCTGACCCCATGTCACGTGACTAAATTATTTTTGAAAATTGGCGTTTTTAATTCTGTCACCTCATATTACGTTTCATTTATTTTGATTTAAATTTATCTTTAATTAGTACCATTTTATTGTTCATTAAAATTAAATCGTTTTGATACTAATCTCGCCCCATTTTGGCCTCTTATCTGCTGTTTTGACAGGTTTATACTTTTGTGTTTTGAGGCATTGACCTAATCTTGTTTGACATTTTTATTGTATGTCCTACAGATCTAATATTTTCTAATATTGTTATTCTTACTACCAAACATAATTCTGAGTATTCCTACTTTACATACAACATCATTAATTTAAATACCTATACCTATTTTTCTGACAATAACAATAATGCTGGAGCCATGTCAGCTTAGTGGCTTACTAAACACTTTACAATTATGTTCACTATCTATATTATGACAGCAATGGATGGTTTATACATCTCCCTCCATTAACATCTTTATATTTTATCAGAACCAAGCTTTTGTTTTTGTTTTACTTAATTTAGTAGTGATTATCTAAATATTTCAATGTTGCTTGAGCCTGGCTCAATTCTTTGGGCCTATATGTCTAGCAGTCAGTTATTTCTGTACAATATCCTTTTTATAATATTAGATCTTTCCCAATTACCTGATTAACATTTTGAACAGTTTACGAACATTCTGTTCACTAAATAACTAACATTTTTTTAACAAAACTTTTTATAACATAAATTAATGGTGCACACAGGCTCCCATATTAACTATTTCTAATATAACTGAACATGGGTGTTTATTACCCTAACTCTTTTGTATGTCACTATATCTATTATTTAAATTATAGCATAAGCCAATAACTGTTGTAATTTATGGCTTTTTATCGTTTAATTCGTTATCATTAAAATTGTATTTTTGTATGTACTAGTAAATATAACCTCGGGCGCCATGTTGTACAAAATAACATTACATAAATTTACGTTTCGGGCCAGAGTTCGTGCAACACGAACTAGTTTTGTGAACTAGGTTACCTGAAATAAAACATACACAAAATACCATATATAAATGACTTTTGTTAGTATTGAACTTGTATTTTAATACATATTGAAAAAAAATTAGACCCACATATTGCGCCATGGGCGTTTTAAAAATCAATTTACCCTCCAAAAGCATAACATGTAATATAAAATGTGTTATATTAGATAATTATGTAAATATTGATATACATATCTTTATATATTGTTGCGCACAACCCAGCACTTAGAATTACCCACTCGCCCTCTCATTCTCTCTCTCTCTCATCCTGGTACAATTCTTTATTATTTTTATGAGCTCATTTTGAAAATTAAAATTTTGAATACTTGAATTTATTTGTTATTTTGGTCATTTCAAATTAAGTTTGATGTGGAAATAAAATATGTATATGTGTGTTGATGGAACGTTCTCACCAAAAAGTCGTGTAGCTGTTGTGCGTTCTCTGTTTGTGCAGTAAAACTTCGCATACCGCGAGTTTACCGATTACACTTTCCGGTCACATTTTGAAGTACACTGTAGTTATTTATATAGTTTATTAACCACGGCTAGTGGTTTAAAAGTTAAAATTCACTTGGCGTGAACGATCTGCCGTTCGTGAACGGTAGGCCGGCCGGCTGCGATCACTGTTGCTGATGAAATGACACCGAGTCTTTGTTACATATTTCCGAGGTGGGGTGAATCTACGTCACAAGCCCTTTTGTTAAGCTGTTGACAGCATCATGTTGTTGACAAAAACACATTCCTGGCCACTCACGTCATTAAGGATCGTCACTTTTATTGCAACAAATGACATACTGTTTTTGTGATGTTTCACGTTTTTTGCTACGAATCGGTCCAAATCCTGGCAAATATTATACAGTCCACTCACGATATATTCATACAGGTTATTTAATGTTTGTTTAATTATGACCAAACTGAGGAATACAATATTTATGGTTTTATATACCATATTTAGGGTAATTACAAATTGTACCATAATTGTACCATTACAAAACCCCCTCAATGAAAGATTGTGTGTCGAAGCACAAAAACTTTCATTGACCCTTTCATACGTCCTAAAGGGATCAGCCAGGATAAGTCGCCACAACCCCCTTACAATTTTATATAAAAGAAAATAACAACTCACCCTTGGTCTGATGATGATGACTGTACCTACATGACCTTACTGGACTTCTCCTTCGAGATCCCAACACCATAAGGCCACTTAGGCTCATAACGCCCCTGCTCTGACGCGCTGGCCAGCTCAGGACCGCTGTCATATCACCAAACACTGAAACAATACATGATAAATATTAAAATAGTGGCTTGGTAAATTACTCTATCCTCAACTGATCTGGTTCCCCTTAGCTAGGTGCTGGTTTGTGCTACTAAGCACTGGGTTTGCTTGATATATGATTAAAATCTAGTTATAAAAATTATCCTACTAAAAAAGTAACTCCCAAGAATTATAAAGAATTTCCTTTCGCAATATTAACAACCCTGAATTTATAAATTGTTTCGATTTGTATCTCTTTCCATTATAAAATAAACACATTGATATAAAAAGAATTAAAATCTAATTGAAAATATGAAAATTCCACTATAAATCTCCAAAACAAATTATAGAAAAACAAAATAATTAATAAATCTGTATGGTTTTATTTATTTATACATCTTATTGAATGGTTAAATTAAAATTATTATTATTCTTATTATTATTAACAGGTAATAATCTGGCATTAACAGCGCCATTTATATTTATCCCTTCATACACATTATTTCCTTGTTATAAAAGCATGTTAAAAATTTTATAACATAAATACATAATACATTTTACATAATAATACACATTGATACATTTAATACATTGAAATAATTTATTCATTTTTATTCTTGATTAAGATTTGCACTATAAGATATGCACTAACATTTGCATAATTTATTTGAAGTTGCATTTAAGTTAAAAAATTACAATTGCAGTTAAACTTTCATTAAATAGACATCAATTTATTTATTTATAAGATTCATTTCAAATTATTATTAGTATTCATACTACATTATTATTATATTCATTTTCATTACCTCTCTATACTCTGAACTTTCTACCTCACTAACTACCTAACCTTTCACCTTCTATCACTGTTTAGTCTGGGTGACTCCTATATTCAATATTCACTATACTTTTATTTATTATAATCTTACTCACCTTTCTTCTAACTGACCACCAAATTTACCTATCATGACACCAATATCTCAATTATAAACACCATTACTAATTTCATTTAAATCCTATGGCACCGCTCGTCTTTGCAATGGGTTGGGTGTTCCCTAACTGGCTATATACATTCATAATATTTTGCCCTTCCAAAATAATTCGGCAAACACTCCCTTAAAATTATGCTATTACCTGCCACAACACTATTGGTTGGCTACTCCTTATCACCTCACCCCCACTACAAAATATCATCAATAACAATTATATGTTTATACCTTTACTTTCTTCACCTCTACTAATAATCACCAACTACTGTGTCCCTAAATATCTAATAATTCTCTTTGTATTATTTACTTCAAAATTCTTAACTATCTAACTATCTTAACTATCCCATTAACTTCAATTAAATAACTCACCTGCATTTTATCTATACCCAGGCTCTATCCCTGTTTAAACATTCTACCTTACTGTAATCATTGACATTGTCTTATATAATTCATCTCTCACCTACTCATAACACTACTTTTCAAAATTCAAATATATATGTATTCTTATTTAAATATTATCATTATTCATAAGGAATTACCTTCAATGCGTAATAATTAATAATTTACTTCTGTTATTAAAGTACAACTTTCTTCTGTACCATAATTTTTTAGTCATAAAGAATGATTACTCTTTAATGATTACTTTTAATATTTAAAAATATTATTATTAAACATGTTAATTATTAAAAGACATAATAATACATACTGGTGTACATAAAATATACCTGTAATACATCAAAATCACATAAATACATTGATACATAAATACATTTAATACAATGAAAAATATACACTCCAACTCATTATTTTGTTATTTACCAAACTCCGTTCATAGCAGTCCAATTCAATACCACTTGTCACATATATTTAATGTTCATACACAATTGAAACAGTCTATCCACCATCGTTGAATAACATTCTTATCTTAGGTCTATTTAATTTATTATTTAATGAATAAATTTTATGAATAGTAACATTATATTCATGTTCATTTATACAAGTGTTATCAAACAAATATTTCAAGTCATGATCGAGTAGGGTTCCGCTTATCTCAGTAATCTCATATGTCATTAATTGGTTATTTATTTTATAATTATCCTCATAATTTTCTACCACAGGTAAGTACTTAATACCTTTATCATCATTATTTATTGTTATCTCAATTTCATTGTTATTATAAGGTAAGTATTCATTATTTTCATCTACCTTATCTATGCCTAATATCCCTAACAATTGTCTGTAATTTCTGTTTACTTTAAATATTTCTATTACTTTCTTTTTCTCACAATATCTCTCTATACTTTCTTTCCTAATACATTTCTCTCCATAACACCAAATTACACTCTCTCTCTCCACATTTGCAGGGGTCCCTAACATAAAATTGTTGCACCTCTTATTAGGTACACAAAAACACCAAGAAACTTTATTTGTAGACCTTTCGTCTCCCAAATATAAATTGAAGGAACTCTCGTCCTTATAAAAATTATGTGAAGACTTTTCTTCACCCCCTAACACAACATCAAAAGAAAATTCTACCCCCTGCACTCCTTGTACAAAAATACTTTCTCCCAACTCTCTTTCTGACTCAATACACTCAAACACTTCATTATCATTCAGAATACTTTCATTATCATTTTCTAACACCACATTCTTACTACTTATAATATTCTTACTATCTGTACATTCATTATTTGAGTTATCATTTTTCAGTACGTATTATTCAGTACTGCATTTTGCTGGGTACTACTATTTACCTTCTGGCTTTCTAATTGACTTACTAATTGACTTAAATTCTCGTCTAATTTTATGATGACCTTGTCAACCTTCTTAATCAGATTATCATGACCTAATTGAATTTCATTCTTAAGTTCATTGAACTTGATATCAAAACTATCAAACTTGTCACTTTGTTTATCAAATTTGTTATTAAAACTACTTCGAATCTCTTTAATTTCGCTATCCTGCTCATCTAATTTTTTGTCAAAATTATCAAATTTATTTAATAAAAGCTGTATCATAGCAGCAGTACCATCTGGTTTGCTATCTGACATAGTTGAAATGGATGTATCGACTTTCGTTGTCTCTACAGATACAGGCGTATTTGCCTTGTCAGTCTGACTAGTTTGAGTTGGTTGAACATCCATCTCACCAGTCAAATTTACATCAGCTGTACTGATTTCTAATGTAATATTGTCATTAGTACTCATATTTGTTATTTTATGTTGCTAAAACATATATATTTGTAACCTAAAAATTTAACCTTACCTTGCGCACGCTTTGCGTACTATAACGCTATTATCTCAGGTAATTATTTCACATACCGGTAGGTGTACTCTACATAAAATTATATTTTATGTCGAGACCCTGTTCGGGCGCCAATTGTAATTTATGGCTTTTTATCGTTTAATTCGTTATCATTAAAATTGTATTTTTGTATGTACTAGTAAATATAACCTCGGGCGCCATGTTGTACAAAATAACATTACATAAATTTACGTTTCGGGCCAGAGTTCGTGCAACACGAACTAGTTTTGTGAAATAGATTACCTGAAATAAAACATACACAAAATACCATATATAAATGACTTTTATTAGTATTGAACTTGTATTTTAATACATATTGAAAAAAAAATTAGACCCACATATTGCGCCATGGGCGTTTTAAAAATCAATTTACCCTCCAAAATCATAACATGTAATATAAAATGTGTTATATTAGATAATTATGTAAATATAGATATACATATCTTTATATATTGTTGCGCACAACCCAGCACTTAGAATTACCCACTCGCCCTCTCACTCTCTCTCTCTCATCCTGGTACAATTCTTTATTATTTTTATGAGCTCATTTTGAAAATTAAAATTTTGAATACTTGAATTTATTTGTTATTTTGGTCATTTCAAATTAAGTTTGATGTGGAAATAAAATATGTATATTGTAACGATACAATTAAGCCAAATCTCGTACCAGTGATAAAAAAGATAATTCTTGATATAAAATTACTTCATATGAAATAAAATGTGTAAAAAATGATTAAAATGTAAATACTTTGACAAGACGTACAACGATATTACCCAACCCAAGTGATTGAGCCAAAAACATAAACATAAAGAAGGGAACCACGTAACATACTTATTAAAAATATGATAGACAAAACAATGATGGACACAGAACTAAAGAAGAACCAGAAGAAGAGGGCAGATCCATACAAGTAAACAGAATTTAAACCAGAAGAGAAGAAGAGGAGAACCGAACTGGATTTAAGAAGAAGAAGAGGAAGAATGAAGAGGAGACAGATAAAACCCAAGGGGAAACTAACACACATATATAAAAGGGAAAGATTGTATGTTAGAGATAGAATACGGTCAATAAACCTTAAATAATTATATATTAATGAAACCAATGTTATTATTAGCATTAATTTAACCTATGTGCCCATTTTTAAGACAATACAATTGTAAAGTAATATAGTATAGGAAAAGTACACTAACCCTGTCAGAAAGGTTAGATTCAACCGAAACACAACTAGCCTAATATTGTTTATAGTAAATATAATACTAAAACAAAATAGTGAGAAATGGTAGGAGAAAGTATAGGGATTACCCATTAAATAACACTAATTACAAAACAGTGAACCAAAGTGAAGTGCTTTAGTGAAGTGTAAATGCCCTAAAAAATAGTGAAAATGGATGTGAAACATTCAAATTAGAATGCTAAGTAAATAGACACTCTGTAAAACATTGATAAACCACCAATGATTGGAGTGAGAGTATAATTAATAATATACCTATAAGTAATTAAAAATAGTATTTAAAGTTAGTATTAAGGAAGCTTGTAATAATATTCAGGGAGAAAGCCCAGTACAATAACTTGTGTTAACATGGCATGATAGGATAGAAGTAAAGTTTGTTATTAAAGATTAAAATTATAAAGAATACAACACCCCATGTTGAAAGGGGAATTAACCTTCATAATATTAGAGAAAGTGACAATGTTTATCACCCTAGTTTATAAGACAAGAAAGAAATCAATGTTAGTATTAAGAATAATTTATGACTTGTAAAGAATAGTTGATTCAATGTTAAAGAAGGAATATGGCTGAAAGGGGACTTACAGTCCATAAACCTAACTATTATATTTTAAATGAAGAGTAATGAAAATGTATGTTGAATAGTAATTAAAACACAAACAAATAAGTGAAGCCCATCAGGCTGAATTCAGAATGTAATTTAAAAAGGAAATACAATAGAAAATAATCATGGCTGTTTGTAACTATGAAAACAGTTAACTGCCAAAGACATTCAAATGCAAATTGTATCAATTTCACAAAAAATCTTACTAATCTAAGAACAGTGAATGGACAGTAATTATATATCAGTTAGTTCAACACAGAAATATTATTGTAATAATTTAATTCAAGAAAGATATGTTATTTATTAAATATCAAATAATTAGACTATAGTTAAAGTGTAACAGAATATGACCTTATGACGTATCATTGTAAACTTTGAAAGGAAAGAAAAATAATAGTGATGTCATTTATTATCCCAAAGGAATTATAAGGGAATAAAATCATTAGGAAAATACTTAATAAATTTGAACAAAAATTCAAATATTTCTAACAATGTATGTAAGGAGTAATTAACCAAGCATTGAATTATTGGTTACTATGACAACGAGACGTTTGAGGGCTTATTTTTCCGTTAAATTATATAGACGCTGAAGAAACGGAAGCGTGGGTACGCCACACAAGAAATTGGACAAACTAAAACTTTAATTTAAACCGTTATAACAAATCGAACTAGTGAACCAAGATAATCCAATATGAAGAGACGTCGATCTATACAGAATTAATGATGACCAGGAACGAAATTAAATAAACTAATTAAAGAAAAAACCCAGACCAGTTTGAAGAAGATGTTGGAAGCCTTCAACCAGCCCAAATTCGAAAAATATACGCCGATCCTGATGACGATACAGACAACGTGAGATGAACTGATAAGTACCGAATAATTTCTTACTCCCAAAAAACCCTAAATTACTTGAATTATTTTCAAATGATAAAATTTCTCACTATTTAAAAAGTAGTATTTTCTTTCAAAGGTAAAGGCATAATTTACTTATATTAAAAAACATTTATAAAGATAACCTTATTTGTGAACATAACTACTGTAACAGAAATACGACACTACTGAACAAATTGTACAAACACATTATAAATCCTAAGTACGTATAAGGTATAGTAGTGTACTTTCTTTTCATGTAATCAACGTTTATGTCTATTTTCATGATCAAAAGAACTCCAGATTTTAAAAACATAGTAATTTTGTTAAAAGTAACTGAACGATAGTGTTTTGAAATCAATTTTGCCAACCTGAGATGTTTTGTGTTTCAAGCTCTAAGCCGGAGCATAATATTATAAATTGTTTATGATTCAATTGTCATATTTATTGATAATTAAATGTGTATTAAAAAACGCAGTACCGAACATTACTATCTTGTTATTTCATAGGAATTTTTTTGTAAATATATGTGTGTTAGCGAAGTTTTAAATCATAGCCAACTAGCGCTTATCACGAGTGGCCGAGTCGACAACCTGTGTAGCAGCGGGAATAATTCGAACGCCACAGCTGTCCATGCTAATACCACGTATTACCTTAAAAATTAGATGTTTAATTGTTTTAACAAAAACAATTTGGCGCCACCCGGGAATCGTAATCCCTATGAATTAACAGGTAGGTTGTACTGGTGACATTGACAACGCTACGGACTCCAGTAGTGACGTCGATTTATGTAACAACCAGTGTGAGGCAAACACACTACAATCACACTAATGCACAAAATAAACAAGTGTGATACATTTTAACAGGTACGGCCCTAGTAGATTGTTACATATTGACGAACCCAATGAGGGGCTTGAAGGAAGAAGGACGTACCCATATAGATTGTTACAATATGTGTGTTGATGGAACGTTCTCACCAAAAAGTCGTGTAGCTGTTGTGCGTTCTCTGTTTGTGTGGTAAAACTTCGCGTACCGCGAGTTTACCGATTACACTTTCCGGTCACATTTTGAAGTACACTGTAGTTATTTATATAGTTTATTAACCACGGCTAGTGGTTTAAAAGTTAAAATTCACTTGGCGTGAACGATCTGCCGTTCGTGAACGGTAGGCCGGCCGGCTGCGATCACTGTTGCTGATGAAATGACACCGAGTCTTTGTTACATATTTCCGAGGTGGGGTGAATCTACGTCACAAGCCCTTTTGTTAAGCTGTTGACAGCATCATGTTGTTGACAAAAACACATTCCTGGCCACTCACGTCATTAAGGTTCGTCACTTTTATCGCAACAAATGACATACTGTTTTTGTGATGTTTCACGTTGTTTGCTACGAATCGGTCCAAATCCTGGCAAATATTATACAGTCCACTCACGATATATTCATACAGGTTATTTAATGTTTGTTTAATTATGACCAAACTGAGGAATACAATATTTATGGTTTTATATACCATATTTAGGGTAATTACAAATTGTACCATTACACTGTGCATTATTTAAAAATGAACAGGTGTTCAATCCTTATGAATAAATAATTATACATGACATAGAACTTTGGATTTTATCAAAACACTTAATAAAAAAATACTTTGTGACTATATTTTGGTTCTTATTTTTACATATGTGGTTCATAAGACCTTTATCATTTCAATGATAACCCCCCACTGGCTGTCACTTCCCCACCGGTTTATATTATGATCTTTTGATCATCATTTAATTATTTTGGGCTCTCACTATCTTCACTTGTTTGAACTCATAGATCTACACTGGTTTCTTAAATTATTAAATTTTTTGTTATTATTTACTCTACTGCATTGCATTCTTAATTTTATTTTATCTTTATTGGGTACTCCTATCAAATGTATTGTTTATTAAAAGAATGGGATTAGTTTATTCATTAAATTGGGTCAATTTGTCATGTTTTTTGGTCCAAACTTCTGTTTCTCAGTTCTAATTCTAGTTCTTTGCCTCTTCTCATTTCTTCTATTCAATGTTGATTTTTTCTTCTGATATTCATTGTCGCCCGTTTCATTTTTCTTTTATTATCAGTCCATTTGTAGTTCATGTTATATTGTTCATATAGGATCTGTTCATGCCCCTCACCTACCATAACTATTGGGTTTTGGCACTTTATTAGAAATTTTTCTTTGTTTGTTCTTTTCTGAATTTCTTTTTATAACTATGGTTTCTTACAAAATATTTATTTAATCTTCTCTGATTACTTTTGTTGGATGTTGGAATTGATAATTTAATGTTAATTACATACTTTTTAATAAGTTTTTTCCCTTTCATGGCTTGTGCTATAGTACTTGTTATTTATATCTTATCGTTATAATATCTCTTATACATATGTGATGAAATGTACCATCACAATGTATATTAGAATTTGATTTGTACTCACCAAATTCCAAACTCATCCCATTTTATAACACCAGTTGATACACATTTTGCACACAATTTTTATTTTTGTTTCTTTCAAAATTGTAGATATTGGTCTGATGATTCTGATGATGGCAACACTTTAAAAACAGTAAAACTAAATATTTAATGATAACTGAACTATACTCTATAACAGTCTAGGTAATGGTACAGTAATATGTAACATTACATAAGTCTTTTGTGAAGAGTGATTTTAAAAATATGTTATATTCTCATACATTATACAGTCCATCAATATTTTTTTATAGTAAAGAATAACATAAATTATATATAATGCATGATAAATTATAACATAATTGTATGATAAATATAAATTGTTGGTGTTCCAGATAATGAAAGTACATCTTCAGGTGTTGGCAATGAAACCACCAGAAAAAAGTGAAGTCAGATCTTCTTCACCCACAGTCACAAGTTTTATGCATAGGTACTAGTAGAATAAAATTAAAACAAGTAAAAAGTGTGTTTGTGTGTGTGGCTAAGGATATGATGATATCTGCAAACACTATTAGAACACCAACTTTGTCACTACTTATTGCCACACTGCTAAATACTTCGTTCTTGTCAAGAACTTGGTCAAGAACGAAGTATTTAGCAGTGTGGCAATAAGTAGTGACAAAGTTGGTGTTAAGATGGCTGCTAATAAAACTAACAAAACTGGACTATTAGAACAAGTCGCTCAGCATGATATCAGTATATAGTTATGTTGTTAACAGTTGTAAGACTATAAGTAGTAAGGCCCTATACTTATATACTTACCTACCTTAATGCACACAAAAAAAAACCTTAACACTTCCCAGCCTCTCATCATAATACCTATACCAACCACCTGAACTACATCATTCCACACAAGGGCATAAAAAACTCACTATTAACATATCCTGGCTTTACTAGGTAAAACACAAATAAACTGTGGCAGACCATTAAAATTCCAAGACTTCGTGTCTCCCTCTTCACTATACAGGGACCCCCATGCCCCCTAAGATCTCCATATGTGGAGACCTTAGTCCACTTAATACCATATAATAAAAAATTGCCCTTTGTCCCTCATTCCATTCTGTGTAACATACTTGTCTGCTATAAACTCTCGCGCTGTCATCTTTCACTACAGCTAAAATTTTATCACCATTATTGTTCAACATACTACTTCTGACACTATCATTCTCCCACTGGTGCTATCATCATCATTAAGCATATCACCTTCATTAACAAAATCACTTACCTTATTATCTGTAACCTGATCAAGTTTGACTTCTGTCTTCTTCTCAAGTTTTCCGCTTCTCAGTTTTCTCTTTAATTTTCCAATTTAACCCCTCAAATTTTTTTGTCAGTAGCATCAAATGTTTATCAGTAGCGTCAATATGTTCACCCAATTGTTGATGAGAATCATTCAAATGATTAAACTTTGCATTTACACCATCTTCAAACTGTTTTATTTCACCCCTTAGTTGTTCAACGGTTTGTTCTTCTTCACCTCTTGTAGTACCATATTGGCCCAGATACAAGACAGTTATCCACTGCCAGTCACTGTAGTTCTTCTGTAAGTGATCCTTAAATGGTTTATTAACAACCAAATCTAGAACTTGAAGCTGATAAGTCATTCTTCCAGGGATTATAACAAGGTCAGTGTTCATTTCTGCAACCAGCTTATTTTCTCACTTGACCATAAAAACCATCAAGGAATTAACATGACTCTGCTGTAGTCAAAAAACTGATCAATGTCCCCAAATAACTATAAGCCAATCTGCTGTAAATGCTTCCATTTTAGTCATCCACTCCTTTTCCTATGCTTTAAAAACAATCCCAGCTGGTAACTGTTCCTGTGGAAGCATTTTTGTCTTTAAAATAACATATAGTGGAAGTCTTCTCCCAGTGGCAGTATCACAGTAATGTGTGATTTTTCATTGCCAGAAGATCCAACTATAACCGATTTTGCACCCTTCTTGTCCATAGTAACACTTGATGCCATATTGGAGGTTGTATGGGACTTCAAACTAAGACAACAGTACTGGTCTTGCGTTCTTATGGCGAAACAAACGTTAATAATACATTTATTTCAGCACTTTAAAATTGTCTGTCAGCAACTTGGAACTGAAAAAAGTGTCTGGCAGTTGTATTTTTTAATTTATTATATTGTCAAATTTGATACACCAAAAACCAGACAATGTTATAATGTTTTATTTATTAATTAATTTCTTAAACCTTTGAGGCATTGAGGGCGGCAAGGAAACCGGTAGGAAGTCGCTAGACTCCCCACTACATTTCTAGCAAGTCAAGTTGGATTTCTATACAAACCATCAAGCGTACTGAAATACTGTATTTTCATTGCCAGCTCTTGCTCTAGTATGTGTGCCATATATGTTAATGCTCATGTTGCAGGTTCTTCATCTGTGCAGCGGCGTCATCGGCAGTACTCCTTGAGCATACTTACTAAAAATGTTCTTTATAAAATTTGCTACAAAAAAGGTTCTTTTACCAATGCCGATTATTCTAATAGATTTTGAGAAATAAGTGATTGAAAAAGGGGGTTGAAATGAACACAGATAAAGTGGCGCGATGGGCTGCCCCTGCCTCTCCCTTTTTAAGCGGTGCGATGTGTGTAACCTTCTCCCATTTTAATAAATGGAAGTAGAGGCAGATAACTAACTAACTACCCCAGATAAGCGTGCTCGCATGAAGACCAGATTAAAACACTATTTTAAAAATGAATTATGATAATTGTGTGATGTATTGTGACAAAAAACTCGCTACGCTGAAAGCAACCCCTCAGTTCGATCTCTTGTTGCTTGAAATCCATTGGAAAAAGTGGCATTAGCAAAACCACCTTTTTTGTAGCAAATTTTATAACGGAACATTTTTAGTATAAAATCTTCTGTGCGACCAACGGTTTCTGAGAAAAACACCAAAAACCACTCCAGTGGTTAGGGGGGTGAAGCAACCACTTCTGACTTGGGAACTCTTTTGTTTTTGAAAACTCTTCCCCTGGCGCGTATAATCTCCAAATGGCAAAACTTTATAATTTTTTTCTAATTATGCTAATATGCTATCTCCCTCTCTCTCTCTCTCTCTCTCTCTCTCTCTCTCTCTCTCTCTCTCTCTCTCTCTCTCTCTCTCTCTCTCTCTCTCCCCCTCTCTCTCTCCATATCTATCTTTTTGGCCCCCGTTTATTGAGCCCATTATTATTAATGTTTACTATATAAACTTTTGGCCAAAAAACTTATGTCCGCACTGTACTTATCTGCACAAAGTTCCAGGTGTTGCGCACTATGTCGATCAAGCCTTCTTCACAAAACTACCACAACTCATTTTACAAGACTGTTACTACTGTTGTAAAACTGTGTACTGTCGTATTACATTGTGTAACGGTACAGAATTGTATGTTAGAAGGAATAATTCAATTCAGTATTAATTTGAAAGCAGTCAGCATTCACCTGTGAGGTGCCCCATTGTAACATACAATGTTATGGCAGACTATTTATGTTTGATGTCTAGACTGCCCAGCCAGTATTACACAACAGCTTGCCAGCAGTCTTTGTGTGTGAATCACATTAAGAACTTTGTCACACTAGTGTTTGCATCAGACAGTGACAGCAGATAGTAGTCTGCACGTTACAAGTAAAACGGTGGCCTCGGGCGCAAGATAGGCCGAAAATAATCTAATCGGCCTATCAAGTAGAACAGGTAGTAAAGTGTTAACGCTCAGTTTGCCAAAAAACGTGCTTGAGAACAATGTAAGCCGACCTACTAAAAAGAATAGTGATGGTATTTGTGAAACAGCATTAAAATTTGTGATTGACTGAATAATCAAACTTAAACAGCATAAAATCAGTTTTCGGAGTGTCCTACAAACTAAAAGTGCGTAAAACGTGGTGGAGTAAACCGTGGATTACAATGACCAGATGAGTAGCAAACTAAAGAACAAAATTAACTGAATAAAGTTAAACGTCATTTTTAGTAATCTCCTTTGTTATGGATAGTATATTAAATTTCAAATGAGATCTCTAAGGGAACATATCAGTTAACGTACTGATTCATAATAAGTTGTCATAGGCTAGCTGATTACAAAATGTTTATTTTATTGATCATAAATTCAAATTTCACATTAAAATAAAATAAGATTTTGTTTAAAATACAGCATGTGTTAGAGTAAGTTATTACGCCCGTTGAACATAACCTGTCCTGTATAGAAAATCTCGCCTAAATGAACCTGGTAAGTAATTAAAAGTAAATAATGGGAAAATGTATTAAGGTTTCCATATTTGTCCTTTTGTTTAAAAATATTGGTGGCGACCTATAAGTTTGGAATCTTCTGTTTTTGGTAAGTTAGGGCACGTGCGTGAAAAGATCGTACGAGGTAAGTAAAAGTTAATGAGATGGGAAAGAAATAAAACGTAACAATGGCGACCCTGCCAGGATGACTCATATGGAATTTTCTGATATGGGTTTAGGCCTGATTGGAAGTACAAGACAGGTTGTGGTAACGGCGTATTTGTAAAATTTTGAATTATTGCATAGATTTCTGTTTTGGTAGCATAACGTGCTTGGGAAATTATTGTTTATGTTTATATTTGGATAGAGTATATGTTTATACGAGTTTAGGTGTAGAGTATTTTAATTGGGTGTGTAATTATAGAATAATAGTGGTTTTTTATATATAAAGGGTAGTATATAAATAATTTTTTGAACATGGCCGAGGTACAAGATAACGATATTGGTTTTGCGTGGGATGAATGGGAAGGCGAATTCAGAGGGATTGTGGATAAAATGACGGACGATGAGTGGGGTAATTGGGACGATAATTTTAGACAGATAGAAGAACAAGAAGAGGGAATATTCGCGGAAATTAAAAAACATAGTGAGATGACAAATAATAAAGGTAAAATAGTTGAAGTGATAGTGGTAGAAAATAAGACAGTGAATAGGCCTAACGATAGTGTAGGGGTGGAAGAAAAAGAGTATACATTAAATGACATATTTAACTTTATGATGAAACAGTTTGATGAGTTAAACCCAAAGTGGGATAAACGAGACGAGAAGTGGAAACGAGAGACGGATAAATTAAAAGAGAATACAGGTGAATCAAAACAGGTTAGTGATAGTGGAGGTAGTAATGATGATATGTTTACAGAAAATAGTGCTAGTTTAAGTGCTGTGAAGATAAAAAACGAGGTAGGGGAGGTGAATACAAGTGAAAATCAGAAAGAGGTTAGTTTAAGTGCAAACAAGGTGCTAATAAACAAGGTAAGTAATAACGATAATTATGAAAATGAATTAATAAATAGTAGTGATAAGAGGGTTGAAAACGAGATACTTAAAGGTGATATAATGAAAATAGATAGTGATGATATATAGATAGTTAGTGAGAGTGAGAGAGTAATGGGTTGTAAAGGGGTAGAAACAAATGTTTATCAGGTAGAGAGAGAGTATGAAGTGAGGTTAGGTGAGTATGGAGGGCAGAGGGCAAATTTTCCTGGTAGTATAAGTGGAGTAAAGACTCCACATGTGTTTTATGAGGACAGAGTTTCCTCCGGTAGTTGTATGGAAGACGAGGTGTCTTCAAATGGTCCCTTTAATTTTTTTGATGGTCTTGGAAGTGCCAAGACATATAGTAAGTTTGTTGTGCCCTTTGCGGGTATGAAATAGGTCAGTGGGGTTGTGACAGGTGTTATGATGATGAGAGTTGTTTTGAGAGGGAGTTGTGTGTAGATAGGGATATAGAATTATATCAGTTAAAGAGAAGTTATAAAAAGTTGAAAGAGAGGTTAGAATTGAAGGAAATAGATGACACAAAATACTTACCTTGTGAAATAATGACTGATGATACTGTTGTAAATGATGAAAACTTACCTGAAGTTGTGATTGATATAGTAAATGAATATGATGATACAAAGGACATGGGAATAACAAACAATACTGACGGAGATTTGACAAAAAATAATAATGCTGACTTGGTTTATGACAAAATAATAATGGGGGGTAACCCTATGCCTTATTATTGTGGTACAATGGAAAAAACAAAATTTTATGGTTATAACACAAGAGATAGCCATATGATGTGTACAAATAAAAATGAAATGTGTTATGTGAAGGAAAGACTAATTTTTGATGACGGGGGTTAGAGATAAATAAAGAATGAACATTTAATTATGTGAGTAATGGTAAAATTACTTGGCTGACTTATGTAATGAAGTGTGGTAAACAAGAAAATTATGATGAAAATTTGTAAATAAATGTGTTAGTGTTAAATATATTATGTCAAGATTATCTTGTTGTAATGTATATTATAGCTTATGTGTAACACATGTTTGTAATAAGAATGAAGGGTATAATAATAAATAATAACATTTTATTTTGCTAAATAAGTAACAGGAGGTACGAAGGAATTATTTTGCATTGTGTGTTTATATTAAAAGTGTTGTAAATAATGTAAATAAAGCTAAATTGTTTTGAGTGGAGGTGGAATTAAAGTAATGTAAAAGGTTAATTTTATTAATGAAACCAAATTAATTTTGATTTGAATTGTAACAAATAGTAAGTGAGTAATATGTCAACACTAAAACAGTTGTCTAAATTGAAAACTGAAGGAATTGTGGGTGATGATGTAATCTGGAATGTTGATACTGAGTTAGTGTTTATAAAACCAGTCTGGCATACAACTGTTAATGTAAACAGGTATGTTGTCTGTTGTGTGACTAATGTTTACAGTCATGCTCAGAGTTGATAGCTGTTGTATTTGGATGAATCATTGCCATGAGTAAAATCTTATTATGAAACAAAAGAAATGAAGTTAACTTTTTACAGATAATAAAATAATGAGGTAATTACCGTAACTTAGAGTTTTGAGAAATTAAATTAAATTAAATTGGTAATTTAAGAAGTAAACTACCTTCAAAATGTGAATGTCAGTAGTGAATATAATTTTATTTTTATTTGAACTTTGATTTAAATTGCAAGAATATTTGTTTAAAAACAAGCTGTACGGGGGGGGGGAGTATATAGGAGTTAGGGATAAGGTATTCTTGAGGATACAACTTGTATTTCTTATTCATAATTGTTATTATTGTAAGATGACTCAAATCCTCCCCTTCTTCTATGCCCCGCGATGGAAGCCAATTTGTAAGAGGACGAATGCCGGTGTTTAAAATATTATTTATATTTATTATTAAGTAGTAGTCTCAGGGTTATTTTTACTTAAAATGGGTCTTACACTCGGCTAATTATTATTATTTATCTGTTTAGTGACTTATTCCCCTCAATTCAACCTATTGTTGAATCCAGGATTGAATAAGCCGGTTACTTACACTCTTTTCGTCGTATTAGCTGTCTGTTTAAATGGTTTAATTATACGTATTATATTCACTGCTTAGAATTATTCCAATCGAAGTTCCGTCGACTCTTCGTTGATCAGCGGTGGTGAGAAGATCAGTAGTTTTCTTCCTATATACTAACATACACAGACATAGACATGACATTCATAGTAACTCATACTTTATAATATTATAAATATATAGGTCAGTGCGGTTGTAAACAAAATATAAAATCACTCAATTTGAATGATTCGCTTTCTAAGCATGGTACCAACCGCCTCGTTCTTCTCCTCTAAGCTGTATTTACTGATACAATAAAGGTCAACTCTTTCAATGGTAAAAATAATAATGGTTATTTATTCAATTCTAACACAATGAAATTTAATACAATAATACGTTTTGCTCTTCTTTCTGGTTAACAGTTAATATTTTAAAAGTGAACATGGACTCTACAACAATTGATAAGCTCAAGTTGGCATGACTGCCTCTGGTTAGTCACAAAATGTGTGTTGACAAACATATAGGTTATGTCGTATTATTCGACTTGAAATGTTATTAATAATTATAATAATAAAAGTAGTAGGTTCTTTTAGACTGCAAAATACACTTATTTGAGATAATTGCTACGGTTAGAACAAACATATAAGATAAGAATTCATTGATTGTTAATTAAAAAAGATAAAATATGAACGACTGTTCATGGTTAGATATATGCTTTAAATATCGTTTAGTGCAACCTGGTTTGGTTAAAAGTGGTTACCTAGTTATTAATAATGAATAATAATTGTTATGATCCAGTGTCAGGGACTAAGATCATCTTTAAAATTGGATATTCCTAGTTCAGGTAACGATAATTCATTTATTGTAGTTATCACTCTGGCGTAACTCTTACTTAAATTTAGCAACAAAATATTCAATACTCCTATCTGTTAATAGCATAAGAGCACCTACACTCTTCATTGAAAGTACAATGTCTTTACTTATTCTAAATATTTATAGTATACAAATCGTTGAAATTGTCGTTACTTAAATCGTTCAACTTCGACATTGTTTATTTGTATTCATCAGATCCCTTCTTTTAAGAATAGGGAATTTAATTATTTACCATAGGTTAATTTAAATCGCTATTAGCGTTCAGTTATTTTTCTTATCATCTAATCATAACATTATAGCTGTGGGTACGAAAACTTGCGTATCTTGTCGTTCGAAGGGTTACACTTTTTCTTATTAACACTTTTTAATTAATTAAAATTTATTAATTTATTAATTAAATTTTATCACTACACTGCACCCACTCCTATGCGCATTAACTCCGAATAAAGTACACTTAGAAATATACTGCACTGATTCTTCAATGTATGTAACCTATATCTCGGTTTGAGGTTAACGTTGTTTATGCCTGGTTGCTGTCAAAAGCACGTTTTCCTGGAGCGTCGACGAGCATGCAGCTCGCTTCGTTGATGTTGAAAGACTGTCTCTGGTTCCTCTGTCGGAATGATGAATTTCGGATTTTTTATAAGCTCTGATTGGTCAGTTTATTTTAATTCGTTTATTTACGGTAGGCTTCGTCAAAACAGACGCTTCCAACGGCGTCAGTCTTTGGGAACAAGATTAAGAAATCGTGGCTTACATACCCACGCGAAAGGGCACAGCATAATACAATTATTCTTAAAAGTCCAATATCTTCCTTATAATTGTACTGATGACATTGTGATTACCCTCATTGATCATGATTTTTAAAGACGATTAATTTGAACCCCCTCATCATATATTTCTGACTAGGGATAGCTGACTTCGCACTTAGTATTTATACTTAGTGTCCATTAAGCCATTAATTATTAATATTATATTGTTTTTATTTTTCATTTTCTATGGTAATATCTTGTTCTTAAACTACTGTACAATTTTCACTTAAAACTATGCCTTAATATTAACACTATGTCCGTTTTCATAGATTCGAACTTAAACCTATTGTTATACATTTTTGTTTTTCTTATTCCCTAGCAATAATAATATTCAATTGAATTCTCACATTGTATAATTAAACATCGATGGGTTAAGTCACTACTGACAGTGTTCTTTTTCCCTACATTATTGGTTTAGTGCCTTAATTATCATTTATTAATTAGGCTTGTCATGCCTATATGGAGTTACCTTGTTGTATGTTTGGTATCCTACACATATTATTCGTATTATTCTCTAATTGATAATTAAAATAGTCACAATGATCTTATTGTTATTGTGATGCAGTTCACTCTGCATTTGATTCTGTTATTATCTAGGTTTAGTGGCTGTAAACTTTACTTGCAGCTAACTGTTACAATGGTTTAGTTGTAATTACATTTATATAAATTATTTAGATAGTTATTTTGGTTGCATTTACTCATCTGAACAGTATTCTGTCTGACATCATATTCAGCTATACTATTAGCTACCATGTACAAAACATTCCTTATATGCTCTAGTTACTTCCTAGCTCATTACATTTTGGTTTAATATTGTTTTGATTTAGTTTTCATCAAGTTTTACTGAAAACTGGATGCCCAGATTAGGTTATGTTATAGGTTCAGTAAGCAATAAGGTGTTGTTGCTGACTGTGTATTTCCACGTTAGTCTATTCGACTGGTTTTCATTCAATGTTTGTACATTGGTTATTGGTTATTAATATTTCACATTTAGTTTACTCCTGTATTGTCTTATTTGTTGTTAATTAGTGGGTTTGTATTAACATCATTCCCACTGTACAATTGGTCATTCATTATTTTGGGACCTATTCTTCTGTTTATTCTATAACTACACATCAAATTTATTTTTGACTTGTAGTGAATAAGGTGGTAATGTTTTGTTTGAAATTCAATGTAAAAATGGTAATGTTTATTTAGAAGGCTTATCATGTATCCTGATTATGTTTTAACAGAAGAGCAAAGTAAAAGAGATAATGAAAGGTAAATAGAAGTCTGAGTTAATGTTGATGATGATTCATTTGCATTCTATGTAATCTACTTGTACTTTTGGCGGGGAATAATGTTTTGTTAGGGGAGTAAAATTACCAATATATAACTGGTATATGGTTTTTATGTACTCAATATAAATGTAAGCAGACAGTAAGTTTGTATTGCTATATGTATATTACAAATTCAAGGAAAAACCAGTACTTTGTATAAACATGAACCAGTACTTTGCCAATAATGAACCAGTACAAATAAGAGGAAACGAATCAGTTGGGGATATGGAGTAATGGAAAGCCGTTTGTTAATCTTTTAATTGAATGTTATAGAGTCAGGCGATACTGTGGCGGGCGCCTATCTGATTTTATGGCATTGGGATCTCGAACAGAGAAGTCCAGTAAGGTCAGATGGGTGCTGCTGCAGCCGCCAGACTAGGGGGGTAAGTACCCATGATTTTAATAAGGACTTAAGAGGGGTTGCGGCGCCATATCTTCACTGGTCCTCTTAGGCTTTAGGCAATGAGAGTTTTTATGCCTCGGCATAAAGCCTCTCATTGGGGGGGGTAGTGTAACGGTACAGAATTGTATGTTAGAAGGAATAATTCAATTCAGTTTTAATTTGAAAGCAGTCAGCATTCACCTGTGAGGTGCCCCAGTGTAACATACAATGTTATGGCAGACTATTTATGTTTGATGTCTAGACTGCCCAGCCCAGACGTATTACGCAACAGCTTGCCAGCAGTCTTTGTGTGTGAATCACAGTAAGAACTTTGTCACACTAGTGTTTGCATCAGACAGTGACAGCAGATAGTCGTCTGCACGTTACAAGTAAAACGGTGGCCTCGGGCGCACTATAGGCCGAAAATAATCTAATCGGCCTATCAAGTAGAACAGGTAGTAAAGTGTTAACGCTCAGTTTGCCAAAGACGTGCTTGAGAACAATGTAAGCCGACCTACTAAAAAGAATAGTGATGGTATTTGTGAAACAGCATTAATTTGTGATTGACTGAATAATCAAACTTAAACAGCATAAAATCAGTTTTCGGAGTGTTCTACAAACTAAAAGTGCGTAAAACGTGGTGGAGTAAACCATGGATTACAATGACCAGATGAGTAGCAAACTAAAGAACAAAATTAACTGAATAAAGTTAAACGTCATTTTTAGTAATCTCCTTTGTTATGGATAGTATATTAAATTTCAAATGAGATCTCTAAGGGAACATATCAATTAACGTACTGATTCATAATAAGTTGTCATAGGCTAGCTGATTATGAAATGTTTATTTTATTAATCCATAAATTCAAATTTCACATTAAAATAAAATAAGATTTTGTTTAAAATACAGCATGTGTTAGAGTAAGTTATTACGCCCGTTGAACATAACCTGTCCTGTATAGAAAATCTCGCCTAAACGAACCTGGTAAGTAATTAAAAGTAAATAATGGGAAAATGTATTAAGGTTTCCATATTTGTCCTTTTGTTTAAAAATATTGGTGGCGACCTATGAGTTTGGAATCTTCTGTTTTTGGTAAGTCAGGGCACGTGCGTGAAAAGATCGTACGAGGTAAGTAAAAGTTAATGAGATGGGAAAGAAATAAAACGTAACAATTGCAATACACTCCTTGGTAGGCCTACTTTAACATTTTCGGCCTACCAAAAACTCGCCCGAGGCTACGGTTAAACTACGTCTGTTCGTTCTGCTGCTGAGTACAAGACTGCTGTATTTTAAAATGTTTTAACACTTCATTACTCTTATTTAAAACTAACTTTGGGGCAGGCCTACCGTACTTGCACGCGTATGTCTCCCGACACTATTACAATGCGACCGTCCTGTTTGATGGTGACTGGGGCGATCTTAGATGGCGTGGGCACGCTGTCCGTGTTTCATACGGATGTCCCCCCCACCTCCCGCCTTCAAGCATCGTAGATTCTAGACGTTTCTCGACTCCGGAAGTTCGTTGTAACATCGAAAACACATGGAGCTCTCATGATCCAAGAGTGACGTGATGGTAATTAAGCAAATACCTCTCCTTATATGGTAAGGTCTGTTCAACTTGGGACATAGGTCACCTACTTGGTTATAACTTCCAATACGTCTCTAACGATGGAGTTCAAAAAATTATTACATAAAATGGTTATGCCCATTTTGTGCCGTTACAGAAGTTTAAGTTACAAAGTTGTGACGGTACGTACCAGGTCACAGGTATAAACGGGGTTCAGATCAAAATAAGGAATAAAATCATTTTACTTTGTAATCCATGTGACTCAGTGGCAGAAGAAGCTATAAGGAATTTGGGTGTGACTTGTAAACAAGTGAATAAGTTATTTTTAGCTGTGTCTAGCCAGAGTGCTGCCGATCTAACCCAATAAAGGGGCCTCAACATCGCAATTATTGACTGACGTCACAACCATAATGACGTCAACTCAACATTTTATACCTCTGTCGTTGTCAACCTATTTAAACCGTTAGTAGTTGTTGATAAAGAATGATGGGAGAGTGGGATTAGGTTTAAATGCCCGTTGATAAAACAGATTATTATTCCTGAAAGGGAGTCACCCGTTTATTAATAGATGAAAATAGGAAATAGAAATTCAGAGTAGAAATTATTATGTAACAGTTGGAAGATTTAATTGAAAAATTGAAATTAAAGTTGTAATGTTTGTAATTTTTATGCAAATTTAGAGTTGAGATGTTTATGTTAAGGAAATAATGGTAACGTTCAATTTGAGTGTTTATTATGTTGTATTATGTTTATTATAGAAAAATTAAAGTGTTTATTGGAATATAAGGTAATTTTGTATAGATATAGAACATGTGTTGTATGTTTTAAACGTGATTCCCCAATTTCGGGCGGTCACGGCTTCACCGAACCCTGACCGTGGATTTGGCTTGTTATTATTCTAAATTGGTGAACTTAGAAATACAACTGGGGGTAGAATCAGGGGAATCTAATATAATATAACTTTGGAACACGGCTATACACCTATAAGAAGGGTGATAGACCGATTAAGGGATTGTAAATATTATTTTAGTAGGATTACTGGTATCCGGGATACCAGTAATGCCGAATTTTGTGTAACGCCAAAGCAAGGATGGGGAGAAATAAAAGAAAAAAATGTTCACCCCTTCCGCCTCAGTCCTTGTGGAGGCAACTGGGCGCTACAGTCTGGGGGGGGGAGTAATAGTGTGTGTGGAAGGAGTAGTTTAAGATGTAAAATGGAAAATAAAATAGAGAGAATGATAAGTAAATCACAATAACGAATAATAATATAGTGTTCAAATACACATATGATTGACTGTACGTGTTTTATTGTATAATTGTTGATTTTAGATTCATTATGTATTGTATACAGGTTAATACTAAAGAAAGTAAGTGATGAAATGAGATGTTTAAATAAAAGAGTGGTTATTTAAATTCTGATTGGAATCAGGAAAATATTTTGAATTTGGGATAAGAAATAATGAGAAGATGTTTATGTAAAATGTTTGAATTAAAATATTTCATGTTAGGCTAAGGAGTTCTGTTAACCTATAATGTGTGTTAGAAGTTAAGAAAAGCCAGTACTTCGTAAAAAAGGCTAACCAGTACAACTAAAAGGAAACCAAATCAGTTCAGGATTTGGAAAAGTGTAAAGCCCTTTGTTAATATTTTTAATTTGAATGTTTCAGTCTAGGGATACTGTGGTGGCGACCCTGTGCTGACCAGCGTGTCAGGGCCGGGGCGTCTAGTGCCTGCCTGGCTTTGCGGTGTTGGGACCTTGACAAGAAGTCCAGTAAAGTCATGCAGGTGCGGCCACAATCACTAGATCAGGAGGGTAAGTTACCCATGGTTAATAAAATTTAAGGGGGGTCATGGCGCCATATCCGGACTGATCCTTTTAGGTTATGTCAATGAGAGTTTTTATGCTTCGGCATAAAACCTCTCATTGAGGGGGTATTGTGACGGTACACACCAGGTCACATGTATAAACGGGGTTCAGAGTTTTAATCAGATCAAAATAAGGAATAAAATCATTTTACTTTGTAATCCATGTGAAACAGTGGCAGAAGAAGCTATAAGGAATTTGGGTGTGACTTGTAAACAAGTGAATCAAAAGTTATTTTTAGCTGTGTCTAGCCAGAGTGGTGCCGATCTAACCCAATAAAGAGGCCTCAACATCACAATTATTGACTGACGTCACAACCATAATGACGTCAAATCAACATTTTATACCTCTGAAGAAAACAGTGCTAAAACATCCAGAGGCATACGATATGACGTCGCCAATGTGGAGGGAGGATCACGTGACCCACAAATATATTGGCCACATGGAGACCAAAATCATTCTGTTCCGCTCAACACCTTAAACCGGCCGGTTGCATATAATTCAAGTCCGCGGACAAATCAGATTTAGAACCTTAAACCAGTTAACATGTAATTCAACACAGTAAAATCAGTACCAAGTGTCGACAGCAAGTTGTGATCTTACGATTATTTGAAAATTAATAAAGTCCCTAGTTCTGGGCGACATCTGTGAAGTTATTAATTACTACATTTAAATCACAAAAATATTTATCTCCCACTTACCTTGTTTCTGCCCAGGGTTACGTCACACGAACGGTGCAATGCAAGTATGATTGTAAGGTTATTTGAATAACATACGCAACTCGCCTTTATGAAGAGAAAGATTAAAATTGTATTCCATTCTTTAAATTTTTAACATTTTATTTACTTCTTTTTAAATTTTACTCAAAGTTCATTTTGTTGAGAAATCATTTCTGCTGACTTAAACTTATTTATCTTAACACCATTTACTATTAATTTCTTTTTTATTTAAAACATAAACACTACCTTGAATCATCTTACACAAAAATATATATTTATTAATACCTGAATCTAACTAGCTTATTTTTACTATAGACGTCCTAGTTTGCTGCACACACAACTCTCATTCATATCAATTTACCCCCCCCCATTTATTTATTTTAGAGATCTCATTAAAATAATTTTGATTTTTATACTGTTACTTGTTTCGGTGGCCTCTTCCCCGACCGCGTGGCGCGTCCCACACCAAGTCCTCTTTGCGGTGTCTAAAAGGTTGATGATTTCATATTTCCTTCTTCTTCGTTAACCACTGCACTCACTATTTACTTTGCGACATCGTTCCACTACTGATAACTTCTTTTAATTAATATTTAAAAACTTATTGAGGGGGCCACTTTGGGTAGTTCGCCTGGCCAGACAAAACGTTGATGAGGACTGCCACAAGAGTTAACAAAAACCCCACTTCTAAACTTTTGAACAAGACGGATATCAATGCCTTTTGGTGTTAAAAGTCCTCGTCACTGCACATTCAACACGTGTTATTTACGTGTGTTGGACGTCGACGAAATCTTGACAACACTGACTACGTCATCCATATGGGCGTGGTCTCGAAATATATCCGGCATCCCCGGACTGCATGGAACAAAAATCTTTGCCTCTCTCCATTTTTTCGTGGCGTCGGTTGGAGTCTGATCTGTGTCGTCTATGTGCCCGTGTTAATGTTGCGTGTCGGTGAGCGCCACACAGCACTGAAGTTCTTGGAATTAAACTGTTGTTGACCACATGCCGCATTCCATTGTACCGACTACTTGCACAACTTCACCTCACAGTTCCTTTGTTCGATGCCAATTTCAGTTACCATAGGACTGACCACGCAGATGAAAACTAAATTTATATTAATAAAATGAAATAAAACCCTCTCCCTCTTTTAGCCCTGTTACAATACCCCCCCAATGAGAGATCTTCTGCCGAAACAGAAGAAATCTCATTGCTAAACCCCTAAGAGGATCGGAGAGGATATGGTGCCAACAACCCCCCATTAATCCTTAACGCATTATGGGTAAACTACCCCCCTAGCTCGGTGACTATGGCTGCACCTGAATGATATTACTGGACTTCTCTATCCGAGATCCCAACACCATAAAATCGAACAGACATGCACCACAGCGCACCTAACCTTCTAACATTCTACCCCCAAAATCAAAACCCTGGCCTCATACCATGCCAAATCCTCAACCGATATATTCCCCCTTGTCATGCATACTGGGTCGCCTTCAGCAATACTGGGCGCATACATATACTTATTAATACATCCTTTTATTTAAACAAAAAAATGTATCTAAGTTTAAAACCAAATTGTTATATTCCATTACTCTCTCAAAAAAATCAACAATAAAATCTTTTGCATGAATCCATCAACTCTATTAATTCTCTTCAATACTAATAACAATCCTAAAGAAAAACAAATTGAACACCTTATTAAAATGTGAATTCACTTATTCTAACATTTGATTATACAGATATACTAAACAATGTAATTCAATAAAACGCTAGTAATACACATAAACAATAATATACTTGAAATTCAAACATCACCTATATGGCATGCATAAAATAAAAAAAATTTTAATTTATCAAAATATACTTTTCTCAATATTCAGAAACATTTAAAATCATTTAATTCAATGAAGCGACCAAATTGCCTCAATCAATTGCCAGAAACTGGTCTTGTTTATAACATCAACCATCAGCTGATCTCTCTGGGTCAAGTCAATGACCTTGACATACCTATGTTGTACAAAGCTACATCATAAAGTACATAAAACATCTTTAAAACTCTCTACCTTCAAACATAGTGCAACATAATAAAATAAGACATTTAAAATTAACATGATTATTCTTACAATAAACAATAGAATTTTCATTTAAATTGACCAAAATTTACATATTTTATAGCTTTATATTATTTTCAAATTCTATTAACATCTGTCATTTGTTTCAATTATTTTTATATTTTGACTATGACTTTCTTTCCTTAACATTTTCATTTTCAATTAGTTTGGGTGACTCTTGTTTACTCAACAACATTTCGATTTACACTTGGCATTTATATATTTATAATCTTCCCCCCTTCTGACTCTAATACTCACTTAACAGCTTTATTAGTATGACATCCCTCTATCAAAATATCTACCAACCATTCTCTACCTCTAACTTACTACTCAAACTCATTTCGCATCATTCTACCCTTATGAGAAAAAATACTCTACCCCTTTGTACTCAGGATGTGTGTTCCCTTCCCACTGCTCATTCCCATATGTTGGCTCCTGGACTCTCCCTAGGTAACCCTTTCCGGCGCTAATCGGTTACCCTCCCGCCACAACGCTTTTCGTTGAGGGCTCCTTATCACACCACCCCCTTACAAAATTACCATCAACTAATTACTCTCCCAATAACTCACTTTCATCTACAAAATATCTCTATTTATTACCTCAGTATATCACTCATTACTCTACATATTTTCCCCATAGCTACTGTGTCACTATTGCTTCTCAAATTCTACATTACATTTATTCACCACAATCTTACTTTGTTCAATTCCCCTTCTATACTTAACTTGGACTGATCTAAATGTCCTAACAAAATAATAATCACCCAAATTCTAACATTTACCACATTTTACATTACATTTACAATTGAAAATTCAAAATTATCTCAAATACATTTTACCATTTAAATTAAAATCTTTTTAACACATTGAAAATCTATTATTCAATCACTAATCATATGCAAACATTTAATTACATTGAAAAATCTGCAAATCATTTATAAGTGACATATTACATATATAACACCAGTAATCAGCTGATTTTCTAGTCAGGTGAATGACCTTTCTATAGATATGTAAACAACAATATTATATAAAGTACAGATTTTTATAATCCTTATCACTAACATACTACATACAATTACTATAAATACACAAAATTATATAGTTGTCCTACAATGTTATTTGAATTCATTACTATTTAAATCTGGTACTTAAAATGGTTTTGCTCTCATAGGGACATACATCGCTACTCATCGAGACATAGTCATAGCAACAGTTACTGAACAGCTCTATGGATTGTCAACCCCCAACTCTCTCTATAGAGTCGTGTTATAAGTTGACCACCCGATGTTTACAGAGGTCGTCACCCTCTCGCTGAATTTACAGCTACACTCCCACTACATCGCTTTATTGTTTCCCCCTTTTCTGACTCTGCTGCAATTAGGTAAACCACCTGCCGGTCGGTCTGGGTATTTACCTTGTGCACAGATGCGTTATCTGTGTCCCTGGCTTGTAACTGCCAGCTCCTTCACCACACACACTATTGTTTACTACTGGTGGACTGTGGCGCCCATTTGCATCCCCAAGAACTGAAATTCCATGTATGAGGTATAGTCGCTGACTATACCGTTCTTGGTTCAGCGTTACATAAAAATTCGGTATTACTGATGTCCGAGGACACCAGTAATCCTACTAAAATGATTCACACACCCTAATCACGGCACTATCGACACCTTCGACGATAGCCGCTGTTCCATAGTTATGTAGTTTCCCCTGTTACCCCCCTGGTTCAATTTCAAAATTCACCAATTTTGTAACTACTTACATCATTCCACAGCCAGGGCCTGGTGAAACCGTGACCGCCCGAAATGTGGGGAAACTACCAAAAGACATATAAGGCCAACGCTGACACTGCTACTACAGTTCACAGAAGGTCAGCTCTTATATGTTTGGGTATATTTATTCATTAAGTAATTTTCATTCTTAACATAATACATACAATACATTCATAATTAACATGGCGATTATTCCATTAAAACAAACAATTCACATTTAAGGTTACTTAGAAATTACACACCTTACATCCCTACATTTGCATATAAAATTATAATCATTATATTTTAATTTCAATTGAACTTCTATTAATTAATTATCCATTATTTATTATTTACTATACCATTAACTTTTTCAAAATTTTTCTTTGTTATCAACCTTCCTTTTACATAACATTTCATTTCAAATTTGCTATTTAGACATCGAACATTTTACTTTATTTAAGTTGCATTCTAAAAGTCATACTTACATTCCCTCACTCAACACTATTATAGACAAACAAATACAACCATCAAACACCAATAACTCCATGTACCTTCTGAAACATTTTAACAACCATGTTATTCCACAAACTAAACACAATTTAACATTTACTTATTTATTAATTATTATCAAATTTAAATCTCATAAAATAATTTAAATTCATCATCAAATTTCAATTATATAAAATTGTAAATCAATCAAAAATATTTAATCATCTCAAATTATTTACTTCAATCCATTATTAAAAACACAACATATTTTAATTACCTTACTTCCACAATTACAATTCATTAATTACCAACTCATTTTTTCTTTTGTCTGATAAAATATTATTATTATTAAAATCAATTTCTATTACATACACATTGTTTACATTACATACTTGTTACAGTACACACAATCAATTTCACTAAAATTTATTTACAATCTTTTGTCATTATTGTTCAGTTTTCCGCACCTCATTTCCTAATTCAGCAAGGTCTTAACCATACATTAAAATATTTAATATATTTAAAATGTCCATTTATTTATTTCTTATCTAACTGCCATCGTTGTGTAGATATCTAACATATTTAAAACATAAATCATTTTTATCGACCTTCCATTTATTATTATTATTATTATTATGACCATTATCAACATAATATTTGACACCATTATTATATATTAATTCATATAACCAGTCTACATTGGTAATTTCAATTCTGTCTCCGTACTTATTTTTATTCAACATAAAGTAATTTATTTTCTCATCATATTCATTGACTGTCTTCATTAAAACCTCAGGCAAGTTATTATCATTTATAAAGGTATTATTAAAATATTCATCTATCTCTCTTTCACAATGTATTTCACTTTTTTCATCTATCTCAATATCTAACACCTGCACTAACCTTTCATAATTTCTATTTATTTCAAAAATCTCTCTCTTTCTTTCATCACAACACCATATCACATTTTCTCTCTCACTCCATGCCGAGGGTACTAAATATTCATCTATCTCTCTTTCACAATGTATTTCACTTTTTTCATCTCTCTCAATATCTAACACCTGCACTAACCTTTCATAATTTCTATTTATTTCAAAAATCTCTATCTCTCTCTTTCTCTCATCACAACACCATATCACATTTTCTCTCTCACTCCATGCCGAGGGTACTAACTCATAAAATTTCAGGGAACAACTCAAAGACCTCATGTCTTCCAATAATACGGGACTCTTGCCCTTCCACAACAACATTTGTAAACACCTTGGTTCACAATAAACCTGGGGAAAATTTACCCTCTGCCCATCTAAACTTTCATTACACTCTCTCACTGACTGACAAACATTCGTTTCTACTACTTCATTATCACATACTACTTCCACTATATTCTCAGAATTGGAATTAACATCATTATCATCACTACTCAATACCACATTTTTACACATATCATTATAATTCTCATTTGTTTTACAGTCATCATTTACCTTGTTATTAATTATTTGATTTGCTTTACTTTTAATTTTTTTCCCTACTGACTCTACCACTTTCTCAACACTCTGTTCTAATTTGTTAAAGTTAGTTTCTAATATTTCGTTGGTTTTCTCTAAACGCTTATTAACTTCATTAATCTGGTTTTTTAACTCGTCAAATTTATTATTCTGTACATCGAATCTAGCGTCAAATTTGTTATTTTGTTCCTTCATTTTAATGTTTACCTCGTCAAGTTTTATATTGAAACTATTTTTTATTTATTTAACTTCAACATCGTTAACGTCAAATCTTTTATTAATAAGATTAAATAGGTCATTTAATGACAACTCTTTTTCTCTCATTTTAGTTGCTACGGGAGTGGAAATCGCTCCTGGCTCACTAATTACAGATTCGTTTATCAGGCTTGGAGTTGTCTCCATTCCTGAATCGTTAGCGTCAACATTTACTGAGTTTTCTGTTTCAACGTCATTTAAGCTGACGTCTCCTTATTATTTTCATAAGTATTCATTTTGTATATAACTTATTATGTTTTCCTTGATATAAAATTCAATTTTACATATATACAGTATTGTTTATATAATATGACACAAGTAACATAGTATGGCTCTAACTTCTTAATTTTTTATACATCGTTAGTACGTATGTTACCCAACCTCCAAATCAAACTTGCATTCGCTGTAGGTGTGGAATTTTAATATAATTTAATTTATAAAATTCGTTCCAGTTCGTGACGCCATCTGTGATCTTACGATTATTTGAAAATTAATAAAGTCCCTAGTTCTGGGTGACATCTGTGAAGTTATTAATTACTACATTTAAATCACAAAAATATTTATCTCCCACTTACCTTGTTTCTGCCCAGGGTTACGTCACACGAACGGTGCAATGCAAGTATGATTGTAAGGTTATTTGAATAACATACGCAACTCGCCTTTATGAAGAGAAACAATTAAAATTTTATTCCATTCTTTAAATTTTTAACATTTTATTTACTTTTTAAATTTTACTCAAAGTTCATTTTGTTGAGAAATCATTTCTGCTGACTTAAACTTCTTTATCTTAACATCATTTACTATTAATGTCTTTTTTATTTAAAACATAAACACTACATTGAATCATCTTACACAAAAATATATATTTATTAATACCTGAATCTAACTAACTAGCTTATTTTTACTATAGACGTCCCAGTTTGCTGCACACACAACTCTCATTCATATCAATTTACCCCCCCCCCCATTTATTTATTTTAGAGATCTCATTAAAATAATTTTGATTTTTATACTGTTACTTGTTTCGGTGGCCTCTTCCCCGACCGCGTGGCGCGTCCCACACTAAGTCCTCTTTGCGGTGTCTAAAAAGTTGATGATTTCATATTTCCTTCTTCTTCGTTAACCACTGCACTCACTATTTATTTTGCGAATCGTTCCACTACTGATAACTTCTTTTAATTAATATTTAAAAATTTATTGAGGGGGCCACTTTGGGTAGTTCGCCTGGCCAGACAAAACGTTGATGAGGACTGCCACAAGAGTTAACAAAAACCCCACTTCTAAACTTTTGAACAAGACGGATATCAATGCCTTTTGGTGTTAAAGTCCTCGTCACTGCACATTCAACACGTGTTATTTACGTGTGTTGGACGTCGACGAAATCTTGGCAACACTGACTACGTCATCCATATGGGAGTGGCCTCGAAATATATCCGGCATCCCCGGACTGCATGGAACAAAAATCTTTGCCTCTCTCCATTTTTTCGTGGCGTCGGTTGGAGTCTGATCTGCGTCGTCTATGCGCCCGTGTTAATGTTGCGCGTCGGTGAGCGCCACACAGCACTGAAGTTCTTGGAATTAAACTGTTGTTGACCACATGCCGCATTCCATTGTACCGACTACTTACACAACTTCACCTCACAGTTCCTTTGTTCGATGCCAATTTCAATTACCATAGGACTGACCACGCAGATGAAAACTAAATTTATATTAATAAAATGAAATAAAACCCTCTCCCTCATTTAGCCCCGTTACAAAGTGACGAATAAATTAAACAGTTTCGGACAGTTTATCAAGTGCAGCAGAAATTGGGTGGAACGAGCAATGGCGCCTCACAATGGATAACTCTTCAAGATAAGTACAAAGACCTAGGCAAACGACAAGACAAAACAAATAAAGATATTTTAAAAGTAATAGGGGGGTTTTAAAGAATGAAAGCGAGCGTGAATATGAAGTACTGGTGAGCCTTATTAAAAAATAAGTAAATGTAGTTCTATCTATTATTCATTATGCATGTTTATAAATGTGGTCTATGAATCACCAGAGATATGGGGCAAACCCTGTTAATGTTTTAATTGCAAATAAAATACTAAGTTCAATTTACATAATTGCAAATAAAATACTAAGTTCAATTTACAAAGACCACGTGTTAGTTTAATTTATTAAACGCTACCTCAGTCTGTTTGTGTCATTTAAATTCTCGCCTAACGGACTGTAGGGTTTTCTGGATACAGGTAAGAGTTGGAATGTCAAAGGTAGGTGGTATTTTGGGAGGGAAGTTTGAAAGTTTAAATAATCAATAGTTTGTAAAGTCACAAACTGTCACCAAGACACTACATATCCTGTAAACGATTTTTTTTTAGAAATTTCTTTACATTTATGAAGTTAAACTTGAAACCTTTATATAAAGCAACCCTTGATATAAAGTGCTTTTTGGTCGGTCTACAGAAGAGTGTTATATCAAGGTTTCACTGTATACCCTTTTGAGTTTAAGGCAGGTAGAAGTTTGGGACTTTTGAAAGAATTAAAATATTTGTTGCTATAAATGGTAATAAAGGTATTATATAGTATTTGTGTAGTGACATACAGTTTAATGTACTCTCTGCAAATTGCAGACATAGACATTGTGATGCTGTAAAGGGGTAATATTATAATATTAAAAACAGTGTAGATGTAATCTTAACAGAAAATTTATAAATAAATTGGAAAATAAATGCAACGGTGTTTATTGTTATGTATTATTGTTTATAGGCTGGCAAAAGCTAAACAGAATCGATCTCAAAGTACAGGAAGTTCGCCATTAAGAGATAGATGTTTAACCCCTCAACTGACGGTGCCCAACTCCCCAAATACGACATCACCAAAATCACGGCAGTCAAAAGCTGGTGGAGATTCACAGGTTTGTCAGTTACCAAACGTTTTTTAGTTTAAGAAATGCAGTGTTTTTCTTGCTATATATTTGTATGTCAATTAAATAGTATTGACTATAGTGATGTATTTCGTTACACAATAGACTGAAATTATATACTGATTTATCCCGTAGGTTGCTGAGTTGTTCGTATAGATCAGGGATTCCAAAAGACTGTTATGACACTTAAAATGCTACAGAATTTTAAAATTAATGTAGTAAAATGGAAATATAAGTAAAAATTGTTCCAGTAACATACTTTTTTTTGCAACATGTAAAGTACAGATTCAATTTAATTCTATATGCATTAACTACACATTACAGTTTATAGTTACAGGTCTCAGTACTGAGAATAATTATGGTTATGGTATACCATAGAATTTAAGACAAATTTAAAAGGGTGCCAGAGAACTAAAAGCGTTACGGAAACAGATCTAGATTGTAATCGGCATGTTGTAATGTGTAATGGGACAATTTTGAAGGGTTTTATTTTTATTGTAATTTTAAATGTAACATAAGGTCTACCCAAACAGGGCCTCAGCTTTGAACAATTAACATTCCTTGTTTTACTCTGTCGGGGCACCAAGACGTATATTTTGTCAGAGCCCTGCAATAAGCACTGTTCCTTAAGGCATTGGAATGCGAGTATGTGCGCGGGTGATTGCGTTTTCCGTTGGCAAACAACATAAACTTTGGGGCGAGCCCCAGGACAAACAAATATATACGGACTGGCTACCAAGGCGGAAACTGTAATTTCAATAATGACCATATCATGTGATTTGTATCAGCGAATCAGAGCGCGAGCTGGCGGATGTAACCGGACTGACACCAAGAGTAGTGCGTCCCAGTCGACTTAGAACTCCTGACCGTACAGTCATGTAAAATATCGCTCGAGCTAATTAGGGTCGGCCGACCAGTAAACCTTACTATTTTAATTTAAAGTAACAGTCAACCATGTTATAAACATTTTAAACTTATATTCAGAGTGTGCCAGCAGAATCAAATATTAACAGTGATGGCGAAACCACGTGGATGAAGGAATGAGTACATAATTTAAACAATTTGAACAGACAATATATTTCAGTTTTAATTAACTTCAATTCACTAATATTAAATTATAACAATTCAATAAGAAAGTGCTTTATGATATAAAAAGTATGAGGAATGAATGAGTGAGTGAGCAAGCTGGGTTGTTTTGAAATAAATATGGTCTAGTTTATTAAATAGAGTTAAGTATATTTCACAATCTATTTTCAATGTAACGTAAAAGAAAGACGAAATTGGTGATGTGGGAGTTATGGTAGTATTTGATGGCAAGATAAAATGAAATAAAAAATGTGTTAAGTGAGCATATAAATATGTTTGTCAATTGCATTCCCTGTTCTTCTCTGCTAAAGTACACCAGACGACACCTTGGTAAATTACCGATAAAGGTAGGTAAGATGAAATTTTAATATATTAAACCTTTACTTAACTCGTAATACTTTAAATGACGCCCTAAACAGGGACGAATTTACATATTTTAATAACTAATTCACTGGCCATACTTCAAATGGCGCCCGTAAACAGCGACGTTGTAAATTAAAATTAAATCAAATTAATTTACAACCTGGTCAAAATGGCAGAGAAAAGCAAGAGTGCAAATTTATGTGAAAGTGTAGAAGAATCAATTTTAAATGTTACGCAAAACGATTTAATATCGACAAATATTAACGAGAGCGTAGACAATACGACAGATGAAATAACAATTGAGACGGTAGACGCTAAGAATTGCAGAATCAACAATGTAGACGTACTTAGTCAGTTAGCATTATTTATGGAAATGATGAGTAGTAAATTTGACCAACAAAATGAGAAATTTGACCAACAAAACACGAATTTGAATGAATTTAGAACGGAAGTCAAATCAGAAATAAATATCGTAAATATGAGTTTAAATGAGTTGAAATCAGAAAATAATAATCTAAACGCGAGTTTAAATGAATTTAAAATTGAAATCAAGTCAACGATAAGGGCACGTAACGTAGAGTTGAAAACTGAAATAAATAAACAAGACGAAGTAAACGAAAGTAGAACTCTAAAGGAGGATGTAGAAAATGATACAGTTACAGGTTAGTATAACGAAAACAAAAATATTGAAGGTACAAGTGATACTAAGGTAAGTGACGAATTTAAAACTAGTGGTAATTATGATGATATAATTAAAAATGTGGTGTTAGAAGATAAAATAAATAACAGAATAAATAATAATAGTGGCAATGACGTTTTGATGGAAATACAAAGTGATTATGAGAAAGAGAGAGTGATAGAAATATTTAAGCGGAACAGAGGTTATAACGAATTAGCAGGGAGGTTAGATATTACGAGAATTAATAATATTGAATACTTACCTTGCGAAGTAGTTAGTACAACAAATGATAAAAGTGATAATATTGATTACTTACTTTATGACAAAACTGATACAGCAGTAGACAATAATAATAATGAAACTGTAATTGACATAATTATGACAGATCATACGAAAGGTGACTGGACTATACTTGGTGATAATAGACTATATGATTTAATAACATGGAATAATCCTGTTGGTATTGTGGAAGAATATAAAAATTTGGATAATCTTTATATTAATAAAAATGATATAATGAGTTTAATAAAAAATGAACTGTGTAAACGTAAAACCAGGTTATTGTACGATGATGGGGGTTAAAACAATTAATGTTTATGAGCATCTAACTATGTAATTAATGGTTTTGAGTTGGACTGTTTTATAAAATGAGGTGTGGTAAACAATAAAATAATGATGAAAAATTGTAAATAAATTTATAGGAAGATTAATTGTGTTTGTGTTATAAGATGTATTTTACGTAAACAATGTATGTGTGCAGTAGTAATTGATTTTAATAATAATATTTTATCAAACTAAACAAATAACAAAAGTAATTGGGAAGTTTATAAAACAACTGAATTGTAATTGTTTTGGGAATAAGGTAATTAAAGTAATGTTGTGTTTAAATAACTGATCGAATTAAAATAAATTGTAGATGAATTAATTGATTAATTAACTAAATGATTTTATATGATTTGATAATAAATGTAAAATGTGTTTAGTTGTGGAGTCATATGATTGTTATGTTTCAGAAGATACATGGAGTTGTGTACATGATTTGATGGTGATAAATGTTTATATATTTTTGTGTCTATGACAGTAGAAATTCTTTGCATACAAGAACGGGGAGGGGGCCCCTAGTTTCGTGGAAAGGTAAGGTAGAGTCATATACCTATAAAAAAAAGGGGGGAGAAAGTTTTTGATGGTGGTAGTATTTTTCCACGAACTACAGTAGTTTTGTTTTAGAAATTGTGAAATAAAACAACCAAAATTTTGTAACTTAAATAATTAATTTTTCAAGGAATTGCTTTCCTTCAGAAAACAAACGTATTTTATTTTAATGTAAACTTGTAAGATGATCCATTGTTGTAGTTATTATTTTGTCATAAAGAAGATGTTAGTGAAAAGTGAAAGCTGGAACTTGCAAAAAGAGTCTATGTGAAAAGTTTAATGAAAATAAAAGAACTTGTTGCTATACAAGATTAATGGGTGATTTTGGGGGTTTGTTTGGTGTTAATAGAAGTGTAAATCAGTTGTGGAATGTAGAGACAGCAAACGTAGAAAGACATAAGTTTAGATATAGGTAGGCTATTGCAGTGGCGGCATGTGCCACTGTAGATAGCGTTATGGGTTGATGAGTAACGCACAAATATGTTACCATCATCGGAGGTCGATACTGGCGTATACACACTGCACAACCACTTATATAATTTTATTATATGTTAATTGCTGCCGTGCAGTGTTAGTATTATCAAAGTAAAACATGCTAATGAAGATGATTTCCCCGCCTTTTCGGGCGATAACTGTCTTACCAGCACTAATCGTGGTTTTGGATGACAACCAGCTGTGGGCAGCAATTGTAAAACTGACCATGGTTGGTTGCCTTTGAAATTAGTGAAAGTTGAAATTAACGGGGGGCCACTTAGGGGAAATCCCCGGAACTATGGAACAGCGGCTATCACCTTGTTCGAGTAGGAACAGCAAAACAGGTGATAGACCCGCCTTAAGGGTATAACTATATAACATTTAGATATGATGATATCTGACAATTTAAAAATGTAACGCCGAAGCAAGGACAGGAGATGCCAAAATTCCTCCAAAAATTCTGTTCTTGTGGAAGCAGCCGGACGCCACAGTTCAGTGGGGGATCATAGTGTGTGTGGCAAGGAGGTTACTCAGGGGAGTAACGAATGGAAATATTAAACTGACATCAACTAAATGAGCTAATAAGCTCATTAAATAATTTTATTTTGATTTAAGAGATGATTACTGTAGACGATTTGTACGAAAGTAATGGATTTACATGTGTTTGCTCCATATGATAATTTTGTAGATGAATTTACTGATTTTGAAAAGATTAATGCTAATGAATTTATTATGTTTTATTATGTTACTATTTTTACTATGTTAGGGTGTAAGAATTATAAACATATGTTGTCTATTTTTCATGGTATAGATTTGTGTAGTGTATATAGGGTAAGGTCATTCACCTGATGTGGCGTTTCACTCTTTTTTATATATAAATTAATAATAATAATTGTATGATGATCATGTATTATGTGATTTGCATAATTAAAACCACACATCCGGTAAAACACGTGCTCAGTTTTGGTTAAATGCATTAGGCTTTTAGGGTCCAAGATTGCGTTAAGCAGAAAAGACAGAGGTTTTCGGGGTATTGAAATAACCATTTACACAACATGAGGATAACAAATTAAATTTTATTCAGTTACTTGCGCTATAGGTTATAAACAATGGGAGTCAACGATTATTAAATTTCAAAATGGCGGCTACATTATTTCCGCGTTCGCCATGCGTTTAATGCTATATGCATGGGCTTTGTTTTCTTTAAAATAATTCTTTTTTAAATTCTATACTGCAGTTACTTTCAAATTATTATTTATTTCTCTGATTTGAATAATTACTCTGTAATTGGACACAAACCAACGCCCCAAATATAACTGATTTAAGGTTGGCCAACGATCACTTTCACTCTCTCACTTTCACTCTCAATCATCCTGTAATATTGAACACGTGTGTTATTTATTCTGCTTTCAGCTCATCTTTTATATTTTTAAATTGAGAAAAGAAATTTAAGAAGGGCTTTCCTGAAATTGATGAGGCGTAGACTCCTCAGAAGACTCCCATGTTGGCTGGCAGGTGTTTGGCCGAACCTCTTTCTGTCTCTTTTAGTGCACTGAATTTACTGAATTCTCATATTGGTTGTCCACTGATTCTACATTACTGTTACTGATTACATTTTTTAAATGATTACTGCATTTTTATGGCAAAAGCTGCCCACTGCATTAGTCGAGCATGTGTGCTCGCTGAACTGTTATAGACGACTGGGGCGGAATCAGACGCAATTGTTATGTAAGTGGTTGTGCGTGTGACGTCATTGTTCATTGTTTTATCGCCACCGCCCTGGTTAATACGTATTTATTATCATGCCGTCATTGTTTATTTATAACGATCTGGCTTTGTGGACCAATGAAAAGTTCGTATTATTAGTTCGTTTCACTTATGCCGCCATTACACATGTCAAATTCTGCTCGTACCATGATGACCTTGGCTCGGCTCCCCTCTTGTTGAATCTGCTTATTTATTGGGACTTGTGCAAAACTAACTTGGCCCTTGTTAACATTTATGATCAGAATAAAATTTACAATAAAAGATTCCTGAATCCCATTATTATGGTAATAGGTATTTCTGTACTGTCACAAAACCCCCTCAATGAAAGGTTTGGTGTCGAGACACAAAAACTTTCATTGACTCATTCATACGTTCTAAAAGGATCAGTTCAGATATGTTGCCACAACCCCCTGTAGTGTTAATATAAAAAAATTTCAATCACTTACCCTTGGTCCTATAGTGCTGATCGTACCTGTCTGACCTTACTGGACTTCTCCGGAGAGATCCCTACACCATAAGGCCATGAGGCACTGCACGCTCCTGTTCTGACGCTCTGGCCAGCGCAGGACCGCGGTCACAACACCACAAAACTTATGAAACATATAATACAAAATTTTAAAATAGTGGCCTTATTTATCTACATATCCGCAACTGATATGTCTCCCCTTAGATGCATTGGTTTGTGTTTTGAGGCGTTGGTTTTCTTTGTTCATAAAATTCCAAATAACACACAAAATTTATAACAAGATTTAGACAGATAATCCTTCTACTTTTCAACACTCCTATATATATTTTTTATCAAATTCTCTGACTCCAGTCAATATCAACTTGCTTCTCTCATCATAATGAAATATACTCTTATACTAAACATAAAACAAATTCTCTCAAACAACAACTACGATCTCTACTCATTTATTTCAAATAACATCAGTATACTTAACTATCATGGCAGCACTTCAGAACTATTAAATTTCCTTACTCAACTTTCTTTACATTACTTTTCTTTTATAACAGAATCATTACCATAGATGTGCTAACCAACATAAAATTTAACATTATTACCGTCACTACCCTGGTAGTAACCTCCTAACCACACACACTATTACTTTATTAGGGATGGACTGTGACGCCCATTTGCCTTCACAAGGACTGCATTCTTTTTAGAGGAATCTATCGCCTCTGTGTCCTTGCTTCGGCGTTAGATTGAAGGTATCAACATACCTTTGTTACATAATTACACGCCCTTAATGGGGGTCTACCACCTGGCTTTGCTGTCCCTACTCGGACAGAGTGGCAGCCGCTGTTCCATAGTTCCGGGGATTCCCCAAGTTTCACCCCCCATTAATTTCTACTATCAACCAATTTCAAATCAGCTATGGTCAAGGGACTTAAATTATGGCATAGCTGACCGCTAACCAAAACCACGATTAGTGCTGGTAAGGCAGTAATCGCCCGAAAAGTCGGGGAAATCAACTTTACCTTCAGGCATGTTTTACATCACATCATTGTCATACACTGCACGGTCAATAATCACATACAATACAAAATTATATTAAAACTTGTGCAGTGTATTCACGCCTTCTTGAGGCCTCCGATGATGGCAACGGTCTGTGCGTCACTCATCAACCCACTTCGCTAGCTACAATAGCACATGCCACTACTGCACTAGCCCAATTAATTCTAACTTAATTCCTCCTACATATACTGTTCATACAGTCCATTTTGACTTACATTTTCTAACACCAAACAACTATAAAACACCTTTTAACCTTGCTCAAAAACAAGTTCGTTAATTATTTAAAATTTCTCACATAGACACTTTACAAGTTCAAGCTTTCACCTTCACTAACAACTTCTTCTACTACAAAATAGGAATTACAACAATGGATCCTGATAAGATTACATAAAACAAAACATATTCCCTTGCTCTCTGAAATAAGAAAAATACTTGGAAAAATGTTTTATCACTTACATTACAATAATTTTAACTATTTCGTTTCACAATTTCTGAACGAAACTACTTTAATTCGTGGAACACATGTATATAACATCCTCTCTCTCTCTCTCTCTTTTTTTTTTTTTTACTTTCACGAACTCTGGGTGGTGAATTTGATCGCCCGAAAATGGGGGAGTGTCCCTCCTGGAAACATAAACAGTAAACTAAACTCATTCACACTCATCAATATGCAAATCTTATCTAAACCCTAAGATGACCAATATAACTTTAATTTTGTTGCATTGTGTGTTCCTACTACTTTCCTAGTCTCCCTGTCCTGCAACACATATGAATTTTTCATTTTGATCCCCACTATCTCGTAAGGTCCTTCGTAAAGCAGGAAGAATTTCTTAATTTCTTTGTCTTGAGCGCTTTACAGATTGTGCCTCCTCACTAATACTAACTGTCCAACTTCATACTTTACCCACTTACCTTTTGCGTCGTGTCTAAGTTTTCTTCGTTCACCCTTGCTTAACAAATTCTCGTTGGCCAACCGGATCTTAATGCTCACCTCCGTCCGCTCGCTCTCCTCTGGATAATCGAACAACTGCTCCAAAATTCTTGGGAGGCGTGTTCCCTTTACCAACTCGTGAGGTGTATAGCCGGTGGACTCATGGGTGGTACTGTTCAGCCAATTTTCTACCCCCTTGACGTACAACGGCCACTCGCTGTGTTTAGCGTTACAATAGGCTCTAAAGATCCTACCTATCTCTCTCATTACACGCTCAGCCTGGTTTGACTGGGGATGGTACACAGCCGTATGCTTCGTGAGGATTCCTTCCCATCCTAAGGTCTGGCGCCATTTTCCATTGATGAATTGTGGCCCATGATCTGACAAAATCACCTTCGGCTTACCCACGTAAATCATGTAGTCCTTAGTCACCTTCTCACTCAATACCTTACTGGTAGCTCTCTTTACGCTATACAATTTCACATACTTCGAAAAAGTGTCAAGTAATACAAAAATATACACAACTCCGCCTCTACCCTTCGGCAATGGTCCAAACAAATCTACCGCAACTAAATCAAATGGTCTCTCTACCCTTATAAAATTCAACTCACCTTCAACCCTGTAGTTTACTACCTTTGATTTCTGACACAAATCACAACTCCTCAGCGGTTTCCTCACTCGTCTCTCCATACTCCTGAAAACACATGACTCCTTCAACACACTGACACACTTCTTCGCCCAAAAATGACCGTATCTAAAATGACAATCCCAAATAATCTTCTCTTCCAGCCCTTCTGGTATTACTAACTTCCAATCACGCTCACCCCCTACTACCCTTTTAAACAATAATCCTTTGTAAACTTGGAAAATTTGGCTATATTCTGATTCCTCCAACTCCGTTTCTAAGCTGTTCATTATCTTACCCGATTTACCATCTGCTCTTTGCATGGTGCTGATATCCTTTAATTCTTCTCCAAATATCTTATCCTCCCTAGTTATCTTAAAAATCTCGATCTCCTTTATATCCCTACCTGTCCTGTTACTCTCACAATCTACTCTGGAGAGAGTGTCGGGTACCTTGTTCTCTGTTCCTCGGATGTATTGCCACTCGAAGTTGTATTCCTGGAGCACGAGCACCCATCTTGTTAGACGGCTGTGAGCAAGCTTGCAAGTGTTCAGAAAGGATAACGCCTTGTGGTCCGTTCGTATGATGGTCCTGTTTCCCAAAATGTAAGTTCTGAATTTTCCAACGGCGAATACAATACTCAGTAACTCCTTCTCAGTCGTTGTATAATTCTTTTCCACTGGCAGCAATGATCTACTCGCGAAGGCTATAGTGAGGTGCTCCTTCTCCTCATCCTCTTGATACAGTTCCGCTTCGATGGCTACATTACTGGCGTCTGTCTGTAAATAGAACACTTTCTCAAAATCCGGGTGGTTCATCATGATCATTTCACTGACTTTCCTTTTAATCTCCTCAAAGGCTCCATGCTCTACGTCGCCCCATGTGAAGCTACTTACCTTTTTGTATCACATAAAATTGACTAACAAACATTGTATATTTCTCGGGCGCCATCTTGCCAACTGCAAGAAAATAATTTATGAGGGTTCTTTTTAGGCGAAAAATGCCCCGCTACACCCATTTCCACTGTCGGTTCTTTTGCAGTATCACACTTAACCTTGCTGTCACGTGGGCGTAGTTTCTTTGGAATTTCCGGTAGAAGTTGCACAGCCCTAGAAAACTTTGAAGTTGCTTTATGTTCCTCGGTTCAGGGAAGCGCATGATCGATCGACCTTGTCCGGGTTTGCGGAGATCCCTTCCGGCGTAATAATAAAACCTAAAAATTTAATTTCTGTCTGTAAAAATTCCGACTTGTCCCAGTTCACTGTAAGTCCTCCTGTTTCCAATTTCATTAATACATATTTTAAATGTTCCAAATGATCCTCGAAGGTCCTGGATGCAATCAAGATGTCGTCCACATAAACTGTCAGGAAATCTAAGTCCTTGGGTCTCAGAATTTTGTCCAAGCATTTGATAAAACTCGCCACACTGGTATTTAATCCAAAAGGTAGTCTCCTGAACTGGTAATTCTTTCCGTTGAATAAAAATGCGGTGTATTTTCTACTCACCTCCGCTAACGGTACCTGCCAATATCCTGCAGTAAGGCCCAGCGATGTCATATACTTCACGCCGCTGAATTTCTGGAATATCTCATTTATCGCTTCTGGTGACTCTCGGTCGGGTATAATTATCTGGTTTATTCTCCTCGCATCTAAACACAACCTGACTCTGCCGTCCTTCTTGATTACTACCGTCCTTCTTGATTACTGCCACCAAAGGATTCGAGTAGGGCGATACTGATCTCTCTATAATTTTACCTTCCAGCATTTTATCCAATTCCTCTTGCATCGCTCGTCTTTTGGAGTAAGGCACAGGATAACTCCGTTGCATGAATGGTGTATGTTCTCTTATCTGTAATGTACATTCATAATCTTTTGCCCTACCTGGTACATCGGCAAACACTACCTTAAACTGCTCTACCACCTGCCATAACGCTGCACGCTGGCCACTCCCAACACCGGACCCTTCACTCCGAAACTTATCTGCCCTTATCTCCCACACTGCATCATTAATATTACTCATTTCGTTATCATCATTGTAAATATACTCTGCCTCTCTACACCAATTGATTCTAGTATCGCTATTATTCTCATCTACTCGTTTCTTCAACAACTTTACCCCAGTTGTTTTAATTTTATCTATCACCCGTTTGAAATTTACTTTCACCGACCGGTCACCCCCGTCTAACTCTATCACCTTTTCCGTAAAATTTATCACCGCTCTATTCCTCTGTAAAAAATCGTTACCCAAAATAATGTCCAAACTCAAACCCTTAACTACCAAGAATGTACTGTCAAAATCCATACCATTTATCAGAAAGTTCAAGTGTATTTGTTTCGTCACACGCTTGCTCCGTACCCCTGTGACTCCTATCACCGTAACCCCTGCTACTGGCAAAACTGGAATATTTTTGTTAAATTCTCTCAATTCGTTTAAAATGCTTTCTGCTATCACTGAAATTTCGCTCTCTGTATCCACCAGTGTTCTAAAATGCTTACCTTCTATATTTACCTGAATTTCCGTCAATCCTGCTCTCACTTCCGTTAAAGTATGGTTATCCTCTTCTAATAAATCAGCTACTATGTCCGTTTTGATGACGTTACTTGGGATGTCCTCCATTGGTTGGACCTCATGCGCTTCTCTGAACAGTGGTTGGGTCCTGGCTACCACTGTTGATTCTAGTTTTCCGGCTGTCGTCTGCTATTATTCATCTCCTGTTGCTGTTGACCATTGGGTCATCCTTGCCGGTGGTTGGATGTCCCACTGGTACCTGGTCCTCCTTTGTCGGTCGGTACACATTGTTTCATGTTTTCTCTCCTCCTTTGTTCTTCTTTTGGTAGTTTGCATCTGAAACATTGTTGTCTGTGAGCGTAGTTCTCTCTTCCGCATCTGGAACAGTTCCACTCACCTGTCTGTTGAAAATGATTTCTGGGTCTATAATTATTATTGTGATCGCTATTTCCCTGATAACTACTCTTATGTCGGTTAAATTCTGGGTTACTATTGTGATGATTAGCCTGTATAGGTCGTCTAACTATTTCACGATCCCTAATACTTTGTAAAATATCTAAAATCCGTTCTAATTCACTTAAATTCTCTATCTCCTTCGTCATTAAGGTAATCTGTGCTTCTCTGGGTAGATGTTTACTCACATATCTGACGAACGATTTAAATGGTATAGGCGGTTCGAGGTACTTTGCCTCGTTATACAACTTTGTCACGTACATTGTTATATTATTTTGCCCCACAAAATTACCTACTCCCATAATACGACTCCTCAAACTCTCTTGTTCCTCTTCCGGCCAAAATTTATCTTTAAAATGCCCTCTCGAATGTTTCAAAACTGTCCCATTCTACTCTGTGCACCTCCGCCCATATGATAGAATTGCCTTTAAAACATTTGACTATTTTCGTTAACTGTATTTCCCAATTATGATTACTAAAATGGTTATACTCTCGCGCCTGATTTAAAAATCTCATAGGGTGTATTATTCTGTTCTCGTGGTTAAAATTCTCTAACTCTATTTCACTGTACGTGTCCCTAGTTACGATTATTCTTTCCGTAATACCGGTAAAATTTTTTTGAATCTCCCCCCGTAACTCATTTTTCACTTTCATTAAATCATTTTCAATCACATTACATTTAACATGCACATTATTATCTATTTCTTTAATTTTACATGCTCATTCTCTCATTAGTGTTATTCTCATATTTTGACACTGTTTGGTCTATTGTTTCAAACTGTTTGGTTATGTCTATTACATCTAATTCACATCTCTCTATTTTGTTCTGTAAAATGCTAGTTTTCATCTCTATTTGTTTATTTGTTTCAGAATTAGTTTTACTCTCTATCTGCTCATTAACTGTGGTTAAACATTTATTCTCTATTTTTTCATACTGTGTTTCTATTTGGTTTTGAACTATCTCATTAATTTGCTTAATTTTGTCGTCTAACTGACTTATGTTGTTATCAAATTGCTCATTACTAGTTTCTGTTTGTTTTTGGATACTGTCACACTGTATTTCTATTTCGTTTATTCTCTCGTCAAAATTACAGCTCTGTTTCTTAATCTCTTTTTTAATATCGTTAAATTGTTCATCAAATTGGTTTAATTTATTATTTAATTGACCATTCTGTATTTTCATTAACTGAAAAAGATCTTCTAACGAAACTTTATTGTTTATAATAGGCGTTGAGTTCGCCTGTGGTTCGTTTAACACCAGTGATTCTGTTGCTGTGTTTTCTATATTGATACTTTCGTTGTTATCTGCCATTTTTATTATACTGATAGTAATAAATTCTGTCTTAATTGTCATACAATTCTCTTCATACCACACATAACCTACATAGATAACCTCTACTGTTATGCGTATTCCACTACCCGTCTACCTCTGTTTTTCGCTTATATATATAATTTAGTTTTATATAAAGTCCCTGTTCGGGCGCCATCTGTGGCGTTTCACTCTTTTTTATATATAAATTAATAATAATCATTGTATGATGATCATGTATTATGTGATTTGCATAATAAAAACCACACATCCGGTAAAACACGTGCTCAGTTTTGGTTAAATGCATTAGGCTTTTAGGGTCCAAGATTGCGTTAAGCAGAAAGGACAGAGGTTTTCGGGGTATTGAAATAACCATTTACACAACATGAGGATAACAAATTAAATTTTATTCAGTTACTTGCGCTATAGGTTATAAACAATGGGAGTCAACGATTATTAAATTTCAAAATGGCGGCTACATTATTTCCGCGTTCGCCATGCGTTTAATGCTATATGCATGGGCTTTGTTTTCTTTAAAATAATTCTTTTTTAAATTCTATACTGCAGTTACTTTCAAATTATTATTTATTTCTCTGATTTGAATAATTACTCTGTAATTGGACACAAACCAACGCCCCAAATATAACTGATTTAAGGTTGGCCAACGATCACTTTCACTCTCAATCATCCTGTAATATTGAACACGTGTGTTATTTATTCTGCTTTGAGCTCATCTTTTATATTTTTAAATTGAGAAAAGAAATTTAAGAAGGGCTTTCCTGAAATTGATGCGGCGTAGACTCCTCAGAAGACTCCCATGTTGGCTGGCAGGTGTTCGGCCGAACCTCTTTCTGTCTCTTTTAGTGCACTGAATTTACTGAATTCTCATATTGGTTGTCCACTGATTCTACATTACTGTTACTGATTACATTTTTAAAATGATTACTGCATTTTTATGGCAAAAGCTGCCCACTGCATTAGTCGAGCATGTGTGCTCGCTGAACTGTTATAGACGACTGGGGCGGAATCAGACGCAATTATTATGTAAGTGGTTGTGCGTCTGACGTCACTGTTCATTGTTTTATCGCCACCGCCCTGGTTAATATGTATTTGTTTTCATGCCGTCATTGTTTATTTATGACGATCTGGCTTTGCGGACCAATGAAAAGTTCGTATTATTAGTTCGTTTCACTTATGCCGCCATTACACATGTCAAATTCTGCTCGTACCATGATGACCTTGGCTCGGCTCCCCTCTTGTTGAATCTGCGTATTTATTGGGACTTGTGCAAAACTAACTTAGCCCTTGTTAACATTTATGATCAGAATAAAATTTACAATAAAAGATTCCTGAATCCCATTATTATGGTAATAGGTATTTCTGTACTGTCACACTGACCCAGAGAGATCAGCTGATGACTGATGTCAGAAGCATGATATGTTTCTAGTAATGACTCATGGATTCTTTTGTCAGTTAATGTAATTGAATAATTTTGTTTTGTGGGAAATTGATAAAAGAAATATTTTTGGAAAAAAAATTCTATTTTTGAATTATGGTAGAAATAAGTTGTGTATTTTTATTTGTTTATTATGATTGTGAGCATCTAGTTAGTAAGAGTAGACATAAAATAAATGCATTTGAAGAATTTTGGAATTTAAAAAAAAAAAAATATGATTAAATTCATTAATATTAAAGTAAATAAAATGAATCATTTTAAAAGGATAATCTTTGATAAGGGACTTGGGTTTATTGCTTTATTGAACAAAATTTACATAATTGAGTTGACTTGAGACCGTAACGTCAAACCAATTAAATTGAGAAATGAAGTTGAAAATAAAATAGAAATTATTTTTGGAATTTGATATCAAGAAGTAGAATGTAAATGTGTGTTGATGTAATAGTGACTATGTGTACGCACCCAGTACTTGCTAAAGGCAACCCAGTATGCATGTAAGGGGGAACATATCGGCTGAGGATCTGGTATGGTGTAAGGCCAGTCTTTGATTTTTTGGGTGGAATGATAAAAGGTTAGGTGGTACTGTGGTGAGTATCTGTCCGATTTTATGGTGTTGGGATCTCGTCCAGAGAAGTCCAGTAATGTCGTTCAGGTACAGCCATAGTTGCCGAGCTAGGGGGGGGTAGTTTACCCATGATGTGTTAAAGAATTAAAGGGGGGTTATTGGCACCATATCCTCACCAATCCTCTTAGGGTTTAGCAATGAGAGTTTTTCTGTTTCGACAGAAAATCTCTCATTGGGGGGGGTATTGTAATGGGACAATTTTGAAGGGTTTTATTTTTATTGTAATTTTAAATGTAACATAAGGTCTACCCAAACAGGGCTTCAGCTTTGAACAATTAACATTCCTTGTTTTACTCTGTCGGAGCACCAAGACGTATATTTTGTCAGAGCCCTGCAATAAGCACTGTTCCTTAAGGCATTGGAATGCGAGTATGTGCGCGGGTGATTGCGTTTTCCATTGGCAAACAACATAAACTTTGGGGCGAGCCCCAGGACAAACAAATATATACGGAGTGGCTACCAAGGCGGAAACTGTAATTTCAATAATGACCATATCATGTGATTTGTATCAGCGAATCAGAGCGCAAGCTGAACCGGACTGACACCAAGAGTAGTGCGTCCCAGTCGACTTAGAACTCCTGACCGTACAGTCATATAAAATATCGCTCGAGCTAATTAGGGTCGGCCGACCAGTAAACCTTACTATTTTAATTTAAAGTAACAGTCAACCATGTTATAGTGATGTTATAAACATTTTAAACTTATATTCAGAGTGTGCCAGCAGAATCAAATATTAACAGTGATGGCGAAACCACGTGGATGAAGGGATGAGTACACAATTTAAACAATTTGAACAGACAATATATTTCAGTTTTAATTAACTTCAATTCACTAATATTAAATTATAACAATTCAATAAGAAAGCGCTTTATGATATAAAAAGTATGAGGAATGAATGATTTGCTATGAGGAGTGAGCAAGCTGGGTTGTTTTGAAATAAATATGGTCTAGTTTATTAAATAGAGTTAAGTATATTTCACAATCTATTTTCAATGTAACGTAAAAGAAAGACGAAATTGATGATGTGGGAGTTATGGTAGTATTTGATGGCAAGATAAAATGAAATAAAAAATGTGTTAAGTGAGCATATAAATATGTGTTTGTCAATTGCATTCCCTGTTCTTCTCTGCTAAAGTACACCAGACGACACCTTGGTAAATTACCGATAAAGGTAGGTAATACGAAATTTTAATATATCAAACCTTTACTTAACTCGTAATACTTTAAATGACGCCCTAAACAGGGACGAATTTACATATTTTAATAACTAATTCACTGGCCATACTTCAAATGTTAAATTTATTTAACTTAATTAGCACACATACACATTATTGTTTTGTATCATACTAAAGGTTTTATTTTTATTAACAATAAATGGACCATAAGTTAATTTTCTTGTATAATGGGGTTGATTGATTTACAATCATTGACTCGATTCTTTGTTAAATTAGCTTTTTTTTAAGGCTAATTAGGGAAAAATTAATTGGAAGAATTTATTAATGAAATACATTAAAGACCATATGAATTGATGACTCGTTGGGCACTTCGTGAAACATATTAATACAAAGGTTTTAAAAATATATATATATATAAACATTTGGTACGTTTTACAGTTTTTATTTAACTCTGACAGCTGTTTCAGCTTATTAAGCTATTGTCAAAGATAGGACTCTTTGTCCTGTGCTGATGCTATTAGCTTTATAAACATTTTGCATAAAGAAGTGGCATTACACTTCTGGGCAACTATTGTGTGTTAATACTGGAAACAGTATATGACTGCTGAACACAATTAAAAGTAATTAAATATATTTTAAATTCTGTTTGTCAGGTTTTTGTAATGATACCACCAAAGCCAAGAACAACACCGCTGACTGAACACCAAAAGGAACAGTTGTTTGCAAGGCCATATGATATCCCAGCACTTTACCAGGACCTTTCGCAGGATACACAGTCACAGAGCAACAGTTTTGAAGTGTAAGTAGGAATTAATTTATAAACTATTTGCAAATATTATCTCACTAATAGTGTGTGACAGTCATTACCTACAAAACTGATGCTGTGTATAATCGGGATATGTTCACAAAGTGATGTTAACTCTCGCACGACTGCGCGCGCGCTTTTGTGTGTGTGTGTGATATTGGAACACATCAAACCAAATCTGTACACAGAAAAAAGTTTATTACAAAAATTCTGAGGTTTTGTATTCATTTTCAAAAATACAACGTTTAAGACTTATGTATATATTGTGTTATAGCAGATTTGTTTGTTTTACTTCCATGTTCCATAAGGAAATGGAGGTATGGTCATGGCGAAAAAAATCGTGTTTGAGATAACGGCTGATTCTGATTGTACTACCCTCAAAACATGAAGAAAAGGCATTTTCCGAAAAGTGTCTGTGTGTAGAATTTTTTCTATGGCAAATGATAACAGCCGCAAATTCAAACAGAATCAAATAATTTTTTGCATATAGCCCTGAATTGTAGAGTACTCAAGGCCTATTGTTTGTGGTGACGATCGGTTAAGGGAATGGGGTAGTTTACCTACGTTTTGTTTTAACAAGGGTAATTTTTCCTATGACGAACGATAACTGCCGCATATTCAAACTGTTACGTTCTGTTACTTTACCAATTTCCCCCACGTGACTTCTACTTACCTCGTGCGATCTGTTTACGCACTCGCCCCGATTACACTTTACCCTGACTTACCAAAACAGAAGACTCCAAATTACTTATAGGTCGCCACCAATATCTTTAAAGGGTAGATATGGAGACCTTAATACACTCTCCACTTTTAGAATTCAATTAATTACCAGGTTCGTTAGGCGAAATTCTCTATACGGGATAGGTGATGTTAATTTGGCGTAATAATTGACTTAACGCATGGTTACGCTATTAATCCATTTTATTTATATTCATTTTAAAAGTTAATTATTCTGTTCGTAACTCTTAACAGTTCATCAAATTCTTTACTTTATCAACTCTCTACAATATTATACTTTAAACATTTAAGAAAACAAAATTTACTAATTCAACTAATCGGTATACCTTTTTTATTTTTATTAGACAACCCAGTATTTGCTCATTTGCTCACACTTACATACGTACCCCATGTAATTTATTAAGAGCTTTTTTAATTTAAAATATTTTAATAGTGAGTTTACATATAGTTACTCTGTTAGTGGTTTCCTGCCGAACACACGTTGCACTTTTTCCATGGCATTTCACTGTTGCGTCATACTACGTCCTCACTAAATTTTGATCACTGCCGAACTGTTTGAGTTTAAATTCTTCCTTTTTCTGCTGGTCGGTCTTCATGGTTAAATTTTAGCCGACCCGCGCGCCGACACAATTGCGTGGTTTATATGTTAGGTTGAACTGTCTTGGCCCTACATTCCCATGTAATTTGTGCGGGCGAGGTGAAAACTGTGCCCAGTCGGCGGACGCACACGCTACTCACGTCCGTCGTCTTGAGATGTTATTTGCCGACTGCCTTTGTTCTCTGCGCACGTAGGCGAGAAGGAATTTATACCTACGTGCCGTTTTTGTGAGAATGTTGGCCGAGGTGTGCGCTCTTATATGTGAAATCGCACCCTTGTTGATAACTTCACATTCCTTTACCAAGTCGCACCCGTCTCGAAGCTATATCCCGTTCACAAAATATACTTGGGCGAAATAAAATTGACAAGATTTAATTTACAAATCCTCATAGGTTTGTACCATTACAGTACCCCCCCCCCCCAATGAGAGGTTTTCTGCCGAAACAGAAAAACTCTCATTGCTAAACCCTAAGAGGATCAGTGAGGATATGGTGCCAACAACCCCCCTTTAATTTCTTAACACATCATGGGTAAACTACCCCCCTAGCTCGGCGACTGTGGCTGCACCTGCACAACATTACTGGACTTCTCTGTTCGAGATCCCAACACCGTAAAATCGGACAGGTACTCACCACAGTACCACCTAACCTTATAACGTTCCAAATAAAATTCCATAACTGGCCTTATACCATACCAGATCCTCTACCGATATGTATCCCCTTACATCCATACTGGGTTGCCTTTAGCAAAATACTGGGTGCGTACACGTATTCATTATCAAACTACACACTATCTCCACATATTAATTATTAAAGTAAAATTCACATTTTGTTCAAACAGTAAAATAAACCTAAGTCCCCTATCAAAATTTACATTGATGTTAATTTACCTCATCTCTCTCAATTAATTAATTTCTTCGCAAATTTTAAATCAGAAGATTCCAGGTTCGAATCCTGTCAGGGTCGCCACTTGTTGAGGCACAAACTTTCTACCTTTTAATACGCCCCATAATTCACTTACCCAGATTCCGTTAAACTTACCTTTTATATAAAAACTCCCCATAAGATTCCAAACTCGCTAACAAGGTCGCCACGATGTTTTAAGGATATACATCGAAACCAAAATACTTACACTTGCTTAATTTTGATCATGTAATGCCCTTAGATCAGAAGATTCAACAGGTTTCGTTTAGACGAATTCTCGATGCAGAACTCAGGTTACGGGTGTAACGTAATAATTAGATTAACACATTTTTATGCTATTTAAACCAACTCTTTTATTTCAAACACTTTTCAAATACTTTCTTTCTTTCTCTTTTCTTTATGAAATATTATTTGTTTCTTATTTATTACGTTATCTCTTATTTATTCTTACCTCTATCATATAAAAGTTAAAAAGTTTTATTCTACCTAACAAACCAGTAGCGTACTTTTACTTTTGACGTCTTTTTTCAAATTTCCTCACACACACACACACACACACACACACACACACACACTCTCACGCTCTTTACATTTCTCTTTCACCCCCTTTTTCTGAATTTTCAATTATTTAAATATTTAAGACTTTGTTGGCCAACATATTCACAGTACTTAACTTTCTCCTTGCCATTCCAATTGTTCCGTCATCTTCACATTCACTTACACTGTCCCTTACACACAACAACTATCACTGCTTTAAGTTTTTGTATTTAAAATATTCATTTTCTTTTCTTCGCACTCTTTCGTTCGAATATAATTTTGGGGTAGGCCGGGCTTACTCACACGCACTGGCCTCCCGTCACTTTTCACTGAGATGGTGCTGGACTACCGACTATATTGTTGGATGAGTGGTGAACAACTGCCTGGCGACGACTGTGTCGACTGTCTGTGTGCGTTTGGTTGCCTACCCGCCATGCGTTAGGCGTTGGTCGCGCGGTCTCAACTCGTTCTGTGATTGGTTGTTTTCAATTGCATATTCGACCATGGAATTCCTTTTACTTTCCCACGTGTCATTTCTGCGTCGCAAAAGGTGGCACACACGTGCGCTCGTACGCACAAATACGCACCCTTCTGACAATTAACATTCCGGTGCTTTGCCGTACCTGTCACGGAGCTATAGTCGGTGACCAAAAATACACTCTGGTTAAATAAAAAGGTTACCTAAAAGGTTGTCTACAGAGAATTTAACATGAAATTCTTTAAATTATAAAATCCCCTTCAGTTTGTCCCGTTACAATACCCCCCCCCCATGAGAGGTTTTCTGTCGAAACAGAAAAACTCTCATTGCCTAAAAACCTAAGAGGACTAGCTAGGATATGGCGTCGTGACCCCCCTTAATTTCTTATTAAAATCATGGGTAACCTACCCCTTTAGTCCGGTGATTGTGGCCACTGAATCATCAGACTCTGAAACAATTCATAAAAACATCAATAACTGGCCTTTCACTATAACATATCCTCAACTGATTTGGTCCCCCTTAGTCGTACTGGTTTGTCTTTAGCAAAGTACTGGTTTTATCTTAATGATCTACTTAAATAAACATTACTTCTTAACCCATCTATACTTAACCTGAACATATTACATTTTTCTGTATTACATAATCCATATTATTTTTACTTCTGTAACCTATACAATACACATTGACCATTTAGGTTAGACACAACAAACAAAAAAATTTAAACTTCAAAATAACTCAAATTAATCAAACAATCTACTTCACTATTCTCAGCACCATTACAATAATCGTCAATTTTATTTTATTTCTTTTTCAATAGGAACTTATTTATTAACAATTTAACAACCTCCTTCCACACACACTATTGCCCCCCCCCTGGACTGTAGCGCCCAGTTGCCTCCACAAAAACTGAGGCGGAAGGGGTGAACACTTTTTTCTTTTCTTTCACCCCCATCCTTGCTTTGGCGTTACATAACCTTCAGGGTACCAGGACCCCTACTAATAAACTTATTGATACGCCCCTATCCGGTCTACCACCCATATATAGGTGTATAGCCGTGTTCCAAAAACAAAATTCTTAGATTCCCCTTTTGTTCCCCGTTAAATTTCTATGTTACACCAATTTCAAAACAACCAACCATGGTCAGTGTACAATAAGTCTGCCCACAGCTGGTTGTAAACCAAAACCACAGTCTGGGCTGGTAAGGCCGGGACCGCCCGAAATGTGGGGAATCGCATTTAAAAACATACTATACATGTTTTATATATACCCACACAATTACATAATCAACATAATACAACCTAATAAACACTCAAAATAAACATTACCATTGTTACATTAACATAAACATTTTGTCTCTAAATTTGAATAAAATTTCCTACCATTACACAACTTTTAATTTCAATTTCTATTGATTCAACATTTTAATCATTTAATTTTAATTGTCTACCATTTATTATCCACTTCAAATCAAAAATTTTCAAATTGATTACCAAGATTTCTATCTTTTAAATGAATTTAATTTGCATGAATTTAAATTTCACTAGAAACATTCATAATTACATACTGCCAATTATTCAAATAAAAATTTATTACTATTACAAAATCAATTACAACTATAAATTGGTTACACAAAATATAATATACACATAACACAGTGTATCAGCTGATATCTTATCATAACAGCATAACCTTATACAGAGAACATGAAAACATAATACAACTTTAATTTCAATTTTTTAATTATATTTTCCAACTGTTACATTATAATTTCTACTCAGAATTTTTTATTTTATTTCATATTCTCATTTATGAATAAACGAGTGACTCCCTTTCAAGAATAATAATCTGTTTTATCGTACGGGCATTTAAACCTAACCCCACTCTCACCATTTTCTTCATATCAACAACTAAAGGATTTGAAATAGGGTGACAACGTTCTCTCAATAATATTTCCCTCCATCATTTTTTTCTCTAATTCTACTTAAATCATTCTCCTCTTATAACAAAGCACCTGATACCCTTTTTGTACATAGGATGTGTGTTCCCTTCCCTTATACTCATTCCCTTATTAGTTCCTGGCCCCTCCCAGGTAACTCCGCCAAACCTCTTTAAAACTTTTCACGACCCGCCACAACGCCTTGCGTTGAGGACTCCCTACACCTCCACCCTCACTACAAAATTTATGTACCCTGCTCTCACCTATTTACTCTCCACTTTCATCACTCTTTCTCTCTACACACATTCACTCTCACTTCTGTGTTCCCCCTACTGACCCGTGTTTATCTCACTTTACCTCCAGAAATTCTTATGTTGTCTAATACCCGTGCAAAACTAACACTGACTGGTTTAATTTCATTGTCTAACTCTAACACCCGTTTACTGAAATCAATTACTGTTTTATTAAAAAATCGTCACCCAAAATCCAACTTTTACCACATTTTAAATTCATTTAAATCCATCTTTCCATTAATTTAAATTAATTACCTCAAATTAATTTAATTACATGATTTGCAATAATTTAAATTACTTCAATTACATTATAAAATTTCAATAATGTCAATTACTTATCAAAATAAAATATTGTTGTTATCAACTCACTCAAAACTGTAAAGATTGCTACACAAACTGCCATGTATGCACACAACACTGTAATTATTTTGATTGTAATATCTTTACTATTACATTATAAAATATTAATAATTGTATACTGTTAATCACTTCATCAATTATCATTATTATCATGTGCTCAATAAGAATTATCAATCTTAAGTACCCAAAATACAATGTACATACACATAATATAACCTATTATACAATCCATACTGCTTGTAATCTCAATGCATTAACATGTTTTACGTTTAATTATTTATCATTTATTATACAATTCAATTCAAAATAAATTTCTCAAATCTATTATCAAAGTTTCACATCTTTTAAATTAATTAGCCCATCTCAAATTAATTTAATTCCATCATTTTTCAAAACATTGTAAGTCACTTTAATTACCTTATTCAAACAATTTCAATTCATCTAATTTCCTTATAAAATTCATAATAATTACATCCTGTTAATTATTTAGTCAAATGAAATATTATTATTATTATAAAATCACTCCCTACTACAAACACTCGTTACATAAAATAGCCTACTGTGTACAACATAACCTATTACACAAATACATTTAATACTAATACACATTTATATGCAATCTGTTTTACATTAAGTCATTGTTTACACACAAAAATCATTCCGTTCATCAAAATTTAGTCTGATATTCCCACACTTTTCATTTTTGTTTACATTTATTATATTATCTTTTTTTAATATAATACCCATTTACACCCAGGTAAGTATTCTCAAAATACTCCTCATTTGCTATCGTGCTGTTTACTTTATAAGGTAATTCTTTATTGTATTAACTCTCTATTTATTTATACTCTGTCTTAACTCATGATCTCTATTAAATATTCCTCTCTCTCTCTCTCTTCTCTCTCTCTCTCTCTCTCTCTCTCTCTCTCTCTCTCTCTCTCTCTCTCTCTCTCTCTCTCTCTCTCTCTCTCTCTCTCTCTCTCTCTCTCTCTCTCACCCCTATTTCACATTTTCATTCCCTGCAGAGGGCAATATAACAACATTAAAATATCATCTGGCTTCCAGATACCCAAAAACAACTTATTGGACTATTTGTTGACACCTTGTCACCCCAAATATCCTAACTAAAACATCATCTGGCTTTACCAGATACTGTACACAAAAACAACTTATTGGACTATTTGTTGACACCTTGTCACCCCAAATATCCTACAACAACATTTGTGAAGCTTTTCTTCACATATAACCCGGGAAAATCTGCCCTCTGCCCCCAGTATCCACTAAAACACTCTTCATACTCCCTCACTAATACTCCTCTAACCTCAACTAACTCTCTACTCTCAAAATACCTCTCATCATAACACCATTATTTACCGTTATTACTTGTTATTTCGCTATTAAACTTGTTACCATAATTAGTACTTACCTCGTTATTATTTCTTCATTACTCATGTTTTCATTTGCACTTAACATGTCAACCTTATATGTTACCTGATCGTCTTTATTCTCGTTCATTTCGTTCTTTCATATGATTAGATATTTTTCCCTATTATTAATTATTTGTTTTTAAATATTAATTAACTTATTAAAACCCTTATCCCATGATGGATCTACTTCGTTTTCCCAAAATACCACACACATAAAATCGTTATCAATATGTAAAAGTAAACACACAAATTTCACAGGCACGTTACGCTACCCAAACATAACCATAGAATATACGTTTAACATGTACAATACTTTCACAAATTACGCATTACCCAAAACCTATGTTCTGCGTCTCAAATAGATCTACCTCGTATAATATTTATATACCAGGATCCTGGCAGGGTCGCCATTTGTTACGTTCTGTTACTTTACCAATTTCCCCCACGTGACTTCTACTTACCTCGTGCGATCTGTTTACACACTCGCCCCGATTACACTTTACCCTGACTTACCAAAACAGAAGACTCCAAATTACTTATAGGTCGCCACCAATATCTTTAAAGGGTAGATATGGAGACCTTAATACACTCTCCACTTTTAGAATTCAATTAATTACCAGGTTCGTTAGATGAAATTCTCCATACGGGATAGGTTGTATAAATACAAACTTATTTATACATTTTTCACTTGTTCATTACTTACCGATATTCCTAAGGGTCCCCAGAGTTCTTTTATAAGCGAGATCAGAAACAGTGTGAGGTTACGAAATAAATATTAATACACATTTTGTATGAAGAGAATTTACTTAATATTTATTAATCATTTAATATGTTCTGTTGTAAATTATTCATTGCTAAATTCTGGTATGTTTACAAAACCTCTATAATTTTTAGTGTATTGTGCAACTGGAATACAGCTTCCTTGTAATAGGTACTTTTACATTATTGACTTACATACTATGGCTTACCTTATACATCACTCATAAATACACAAACACAAACACAAACAGCCCAGCTTTGCTCACTCACGCATACACACAGAAAATTATAAAGCCCTTATCATTTTTTTAAAAGAAAACCCCTTCCTGCCGGCACGTGGGAATATCTCGAGCACCACATTTCACTTCGTGATTTCTAATTGATGTGTCCGAAATTAATTTGATGTTTCTGAATGATTTTAGTTTCTGCTGCACTACTCCGTGTTCATTTTTTAACCGAAACTCACTTTGACGGATAATTATAACAAATTTTAGAAGAGCCCACCGGGCTTGGTACCTGCAGGTACTTTAGCTAGGCCTAAACTGCGCAGAGCGGCAAGGCGTTCGACGCTAACTGAACTTCGTCGTTTGTTGAGGAAACCAATGCCTGGTATTTGTTCGTCACAGTTTCGTCCTATTTCACTCATGCTGTAGGTGTTGCGTTAATTCGTATACAATCTTGGTGTGGCACTGGCTAACGTCACGAGCTGGGCGATCCTCAAGTTTTGCATCCGCCGTTACACGACCATGTGCTCGTATAGTTTCTTGCTTTTAGCCATTTTGAGTTTCACAAACGCGTGGGTCAGCGCCCATGCTTGGTGGACGCATAGGTGCGCACTGCCACACTCTCGCATAGTTCTTGGAAAACTAGGGTGGTAAATTCTTCGCTTACTGATTGCACAACGCTATTTCGTCTTGCCTTTGTTCCAAACTGTTCCATACACTTGGTCTGTCACAATAGAATTAATGTTTGCACAATTTTTTTTTTTTACAAAACCCCAAAAAATGGAATAAATAAAAATACAAATACCCCATAACCGCAATAAATAAAATGACCCAATTTTGACACGTTACAATACCCCCTCAATGAGAATTCTTCTGTCCAAAACAGAAGAAATCTCATTGATAAACCCCTAAGAGGACCGGTGAGGAACTGGTGCCAACAACCCCCTGGTTCTTAATCTGCATGGGTATACGACCCCCCTGGCTCGGCGACTATGGACGCATCTGAACGAGATCCCAACACCGAAAAATCGAACAGACAAGTACCACAGCACACCTCACCTTCTAACAAGCTACCCCCAAAATCCTCAATCCCTGGCTTAGATTATGCCAGATCCTCCACCGATATGTTTGCCCTTGTATGCAAGCTGGGCTGCCTTTAGCAGATACTGGGCTCACACACACTCACATCACATACTGACATTACATATCATAAAAATTAAAAAATTTTCAAAAGTTATTTAAATTACAACCCATTGGTTGTTTTCAGGTAAAATCGATTCATAAATTTTGTATAAATTTTAAATTATTCTCTTCATTGGTTTCTGTTTTTATTTAAAATAAGTTGATTTAAACATTTCTTATAATTAAGAACATCCTTAACCTAACATGTGAATACTTAGAGTCTAACAATATAAGTCAATACAATAAATCAATAAAAATAAACATGGTTAGTACACAAACAATAAATTAATCAAAGCTTTAAAATATTCATTAGCTGGCAGGCGAAAAATCAAGATTTTTTTTTTTTTTTTTTTTTTCAAAAAAAGTTTTTTCCAAAAATTTTAAAATTCAAAGAAAAAAATTTAAATTTATTAAAATGTTTCCTTTACATATAAAAATTATTTAAAATTGGTTTAAATTGATAAAAAAAAAACAAATTGAATTGACTTCCATACTATTAACTTATATGACCTCACTCTCAGCTGATCAAAACTAGGTCAAGTCCACAAACCTTGACCCACATACGTTATGTACAATTTCTGTCTGAAAATACACTTAACATCGGTAAAATTCTGTCTCGACACACAAAATATAATAAAACAAAACATTTAAAATAACAAAATATTATTTGATCCAAATAATTTTAAAATCCAATTGACATTTAAATTATTCAAAATAAACACTTTCTGACTTTATATTTCCAACTTCTATCAAAATTCTGTCACTGGTTTTACTTAAAATCTTTTATATATTCAACTATAACTTTCTTCATTTAACAATCTCATTCTACGTCTTTATGAAATTATAAACATTCCATTTTACTTTAAATGGAACTGTTATTAATTAACCATCCATCATTTATCATTTAATGCTATGCAATTCAAATTTATTATTAACCTTCCTGTTACATTATATTTCATCTCTGATTACCTTTCTATTATGAATTTTCTATCTAACTCTTCACATTTCAATCATTGCTTAATCTGGGTGACCCCTGTATTCTCTATGCTTTCACTCGAATAGACATTTATCATCTTACTCCCTTTCTTACTACTAACAACCACTATTAACAATTTATGACACCAATCTCTCAATTATAAATACCTTTCACTAATTCCACTTACCTCTGGCACCGCTCATATTTGTACTAGGATGTGTGTTCCCTACCTGGCTATATACATACGATCCAATGCCCCTCCAAAATATCGGCAAACACTCCCTTAAACTACTCTATTCCCGCCACAACGCCGCACGCTGGTCTCTCGCCACGCCGCACGTTGCTCACACCTTACCACCTTACCACCTCACCCTTACTACAAAATATCATCAACAAATATGTTTATATCTCATTCACATTACTCATCTCTACATATAATCGCTAACCACTGTGTTCCTAAATATCTAACACTATTTTTGTGTGTTACCTGTATTTCAAAACTCTTATTCCCTTTAACTCCCATTAACTTTAATTCTACTTAACTCACCTGTCTCATTTCATTATCATCCAAACCCTTTTTACAACATTTCACCTTGATATAATACTAGAAAATTCATCACTTCTCCCCTTATAATAATATACCTCAATTTGAACACATTATCTGTTTAATCATCTACCAATCATAGAATTTCATAAAATCATTTAACTTCATTCTCAAACTTTCTTTTATACAACCTTAATTAAGTAATTAATTTTCAGTTATTTAATTCAATTCTTTAACAGTTCACAATTATTTTCATCGCCTAATTAGTCTGTCAAATTTTATAATTATTGTTAATTTATACTGGTTAATTGCAAATTCAATTTAATTGATAATTAATGTTATCACTTTCTACTGTACATACACATTGTTTACATAACACATAGTACATTATAATGTAGTACACAAATACACTTAACATAATGACATCAACACATTTACAGTCCAACTTATTATTTATTATCATTAACTACAAATCGTTCCATAAGACAATGCACTTCAAAACCATATTATTCATATCATTAAATGTTCATGAACAATAAACAATACACAATTACCCCATATCGTCAAATAATAGTCTAACATATTTGTAACATAGATCAATCTTATTTATATCAAATTTATTATTATTATTATAATAATCCTTTACTTCTATGTCATTCATTATCACTTCTGTTGGTTCATATACCTGTTCAATATTGGTCAATTTTGTCCAGTCTCCGTTAGAATTATCTGTTAAAATCAGGTGAGTTATATTATCATTGTTAACCTCATCTACTGCTATCTCAGTTTCACTGTAAGGTAAGTACTCATTCTTATTATTACTTCTCTCTAACTCTAACCTTTCTACGAATTCTTCATAATTTCTCTTTACTTTAAATACCTCTATTTCTCTCTTTCTCTCTCTCTCAAAACATTTCTCACCATCATACCAAGCTACACACTCTCTCTCAAAATATGCAGGGGACATTAATTCATCATTATGGCACCACCTATGAAGTGCACAAAAAACCCAGGGAAATTTATTTACAAACCTATACTCTTCCAAATACTCACGTGAAGCTATTTCTTCACCCCCCACTACAACATTACGGGAAAAATCTACCCCCTGCATCCACTCTACCTGTAAATTCTTTCTACTCTCTTTCTCTGATTCATCACACACAAACATCTTATTAACTTCTACTCTTTCTACAATTACGTTATCACTCTCAACATCTACACAATCATTTTCTAACACCATATTTTTATTTGTATTATCATTGTTATTACTTGTAACCCCATTATTTAAATTATCATTTCCACTACTACTTACCCTGTCATCTTTGTTCGATTTTAATTTGTTTATTACTTTCTCATTTTCTAATTCTATTTCGCCTAACCGCGTCTCTATTTCACTCAATTTCTTATCGTAAATACAGCCTTGTTCTTTAATTTCTTTCTTCACTTCATCAAATTGCACGTTAAGATTATTTTGGATATTTCTAATTTCATTTTTCTGTTCGCTAAATTTTTCATCAAGTTTACTAAATTTTTGATTAAAAAGCATCTGCATCATTTTCATTATTTCATTATCTTCAGCCCTGTTAGTCGGGACTGGCGTTGAGTGAATAATTTCTCCACTCATAATTTGTGATTCGGTTGCGCTTGTCTGGCTTTCATTGTTATTGTCAGTTAGGCTGACGTTCTCGTTATCTGCCATTCTAAAATTTTGTTTAAATATTTCTTTCAAAAAATGTTTTCGTGTAATAAATATTACACATTCATATTATATATAAAATTATCGTACTATTTTCTACCGTGCGTAGTTACAACATAACCTTATTTTTACGTCTTTTATATCCTTTCGATACCCACCCTGTTTCTGAATTAATCATTTAATATGTTCTGTTGTAAATTATTCATTGCTAAATTCTGGTATGTTTACAAAACCTCTATAATTTTTAGTGTATTGTGCAACTGGAATACAGCTTCCTTGTAATAGGTACTTTTACATTATTGACTTACATACTATGGCTTACCTTATACATCACTCATAAATACACAAACAGCCCAGCTTTGCTCACTCATGCATACACACAGAAAATTATAAAGCCCTTATCATTTTTTTAAAAGAAAACCCCTTCCTGCCGGCACGTGGGAATATCTCGAGCACCACATTTCACTTCGTGATTTCTAATTGATGTGTCCGAAATTAATTTGATGTTTCTGAATGATTTTAGTTTCTGCTGCACTACTCCGTGTTCATTTTTTAACCGAAACTCACTTTGACGGATAATTATAACAAATTTTAGAAGAGCCCACCGGGCTTGGTACCTGCAGGTACTTTAGCTAGGCCTAAACTGCGCAGAGCGGCAAGGCGTTCGACGCTAACTGAACTTCGTCATTTGTTGAGGAAACCAATGCCTGGTATTTGTTCATCACAGTTTCGTCCTATTTCACTCATGCTGTAGGTGTTGCGTTAATTCGTATACGATCTTGGTGTGGCACTGGCTAACGTCACGAGCTGGGCGATCCTCAAGTTTTGCATCCGCCGTTACACGACCATGTGTTCGTATAGTTTCTTGCTTTTAGCCATTTTGAGTTTCACAAACGCGTGGGTCAGCGCCCATGCTTGGTGGACGCATAGGTGCGCACTGCCACACTCTCGCATAGTTCTTGGAAAACTAGGGTGGTAAATTCTTCGCTTACTGATTGCACAATGCTATTTCGTCTCGCCTTTGTTCCAAACTGTTCCATACACTTGGTCTGTCACAATAGAATTAATGTTTGCACAATTTTTTTTTTTTACAAAACCCCCAAAAATGGAATAAATAAAAATACAAATACCCCATAACCGCAATAAATGAAATGACCCAATTTTGACACGTTACAAGGTGATGTTAATTTGGTGTAATAATTGACTTAACGCATGGTTACGCTATTAATCCATTTTATTTATATTCATTTTAAAAGTTAATTATTCTGTTCGTAACTCTTAACAGTTCATCAAATTCTTTACTTTATCAACTCTCTACAATATTATACTTTAAACATTTAAGAAAACAAAATTTACTAATTCAACTAATCGGTATACCTTTTTTATTTTTATTAGACAACCCAGTATTTGCTCATTTGCTCACACTTACATACGTACCCCATGTAATTTATTAAGAGCTCTTTTAATTTAAAAAATTTTAATAGTGAGTTTACATATAGTTACTCTGTTAGTGGTTTCCTGCCGAACACACGTTGCACTTTTTCCATGGTATTTCACTGTTGTGTCAAACTACGTCCTCACTAAATTTTGATCACTGCCGAACTGTTTGAGTTTGAATTCTTCCTTTTTCTGCCGGTCGGTCTACATGGTTAAATTTTATCCGACCCGCGCGCCGACACAATCGCGCGGTTTATATGTTAGGTTGAACTGTCTTGGCCCTACATTCCCATGTAATTTGTGCGGGCGAGGTGAAAACTGTGCCCAGTCGGCGGACGCACACGCTACTCGCGTCCGTCGCCTTGAGATGTTATTTGCCGACTGCCTTTGTTCTCTGCGCACGTAGGCGAGAAGGAATTTATACCTACGTGCTGTTTTTGTGAGAATTTTGGCCGAGGTGTGCGCTCTTGTATGTGAAATCGCACCCTCGTTGATAACTTCACATTCCTTTACCAAGTCACACCCGTCTCGAAGCTATATCCCGTTCACCAAATATACTTGGGCGCAATAAAATTGACAAGATTTAATTTACAAATCCTCATAGGTTTGTACCGTTACAAAACAGAATCAAATAATTTTACGCATACATCACTGAATTGTAGAGGACTCAAGGCCTATTGATTTTGGTGAAGATCGGTTAAGAGAAAGGGGTAGTTTTCCTGCAACATTTTATGTTTTAACAAGGGTAATTGTATCTATGACGAACATTAACTGCTGTAAAGTCAAACATAATCAAATAATTTTTTGCATACATTCCTGAATTGTAAAGGACTCAAGGCCTGCTGATTTTGGTGAAGATCGGTTAAGGGAAAGGGTTAGTTTACCTGCAACATTTTATGTTTTAACAAGAGTAATTTTTTCATGACGAACGATAACTGCCGTAAATTCAAACAGAATCAAATAATTTTGTACATATGTGCCTGAGTTTTAGAGCACTCAAGGCCTATTAATTTTGGTGTAGATCGGTTACAGGGAAAGGGTAGTTTACCTGCAACGTTTTATGTTTTAACAAGAGTAAAGTACTTAATTTTCATAAATAAAGTTTCCTTATAAGAAGATCATAATAATCCACTGTAGAAACGTAGATGAAATATCTATAAATGAAGAGGCTAGTTGGACGGGGTGGGGGTAATTTTCTATAAATGAAAATGATAGTTGAAGGGGGTGGGGATAATTTTTATTTATGTCATGTGTACTACGTTATCGGCAACAAAGAAGTAGTTTGTTGTTAAAATTCCTTCCTGGGGTGTTTGGGCTTGATCCAATGTTTTCTACAAAACCAGACGTTTCTGCAGTGCTATCGACTGCCATCATCAGCAAAAATTGAGTGCACTATCGTGAGGTGGTATATGTTAGTGATCACAGTACTGTGGTTAAGGCTGAAGAAAGAAGTAGTGTCTGTGGAAATAGTTCATTTCGAAAAGTATTTTAAATATAAAACTTAGAACATGGAAGTCATGTATGGTTCTCCATACCGATATTTTATTTATATAGAACATACTTTGTTTTTACATCCAATGGATGTTTTTAATTATAAGAATTTTGTTTTAATTGTGTGATTATTCTGAAACAAATTCAGTATTCGTAGACTAGTAGGTACTATAAAAATACCAGTAAACAAAAAATTTTAGTAAAAAATTAGAAATCTCTGGGAATGAAATTGTGCGTAACATTGAATAAGTATAATTAAAGGAACAGCTGGGCTAAATGAAGACAGTTGATAAAAATAGATACATTAACATTAGGGCACAAATAACAGATTGAAAAGATGCGGTGGGATGATTTGTACATAGCGCCATAATAGTGAGTACAGTTAATAATATTGGCAGACAGTTGCGAAAGGTGTGCATTAGGATGTATCAAAAGTGGGGTCAAAATAATTGTTTGTATACTTTGAAACCCAGTATCACTAAACAGTTTGCTTTTATGAAATACTATTTACACCATAAAAATTTCAGCTCAAAGAAAATTGTTTCAACTCAAGCAAAATGACATACATATGATTATTGTATATTTAATATTTATAATGAAGTTATCTCAAGATATTCTTTCCTTGTTAGGAACATGTTTCGGGAAGCATTGTGTTCCCATCTTCAGCCTGGCTGATTTTGAGTCTAATGAAGTACTTGTGTGTTGGTAGGTTGTTATTGTGGTTTCCTGTTGGCGGTACTTTTTTGTGTGTGATTTTGTGTATTTTCGATGTTGAGTGTTTTGAAAATTGTGTCATGTTTTGTATTGATTTGTATTTGTTCCGATATTAGCTTATTTTGTGTTTTATGTTTGTATATTTTCCCAAATGTTCATTATGGTGCCTTTGTGTGGTATGTGTTTTATTAGTGTCATGTTGGTTATGTCTGGGAATTCATGTCCAATGTTTATTGCATGTGTGGCCAAATTAGATTTATATATTTCTAGTTTTTTGTATGTGTTTAGGTGTTCAAAATAACGTTTAATCTACAAAAACTAAATAACCCACACAACAAAGGTAATACAACAACCAATGGTACATACAAAATTGAATGTCAAGATTGCAATAAATGTTACATAGGACAAACAAAAAAACAACTGAAAAACGTTATTTTGAATACCTAAACGCAACAAAAAAACAGAAATATATAATTCTAATTTGGCCATAGATGCAATAAACACTGGACATGAATTCCCAGACATAACCAACATGACGCTAATAAAACACATACCACACAAAGGCACCATAATGAACATTTGGGAAAATTTACAAATATACAAACATAAAAAACAAAACAAGCTAATACCGGAACAAATACAAATCAATACAAAACATGACACAATTTTCAAAGCACTCAACATTGAAAATACACAAAATCACACACAATAATACTAATTTAAAGTACCAGAGACCAACAGGAAACCACAATAACACCCTAACAACACATAAGTACTTCACTAGACTCAAAATCAGGAAGGCTGAATCTGTGAACACAATGCTTCCCGAAACATGTTCCTAACAAGGAAAGAATATCTTGAGGTAAATTCATTATAAATATTAAATATATTATATACATCAAGAAACAGACTGTAGCAAAAAGTGTTTGAATATTATTATTGGTATCCAAGTCACTTTGTTATTTATAAATTAATAAATTACCTTATATCCGTCGTGTGACTTTGTTTTATATTTAGAATTACACATTTCGGAACATATTGTTACGACGGTCTACTCGATCGTCGTAGGTACAGTGGAAACAAAGTAAGTACAAGACACCAATTTAGTCACTAATCACACCTTTAATTGTTACAGTAAAACAGTTCGTAATTAACAACACAGTCTCTACAACAAATCAAATGAAAATTGTTCACACGCAATAAAATGTCTACTAATACAGTAAAACCTCTCTAATTCGGATTATATGGGGCGAAGCCTAGTCCGAATTAGAAAAAAATCCGAATTATAGAATATTTTATAGAAATTCATACTACAGTATAGGTAAAGTGCTGTAAAAATAAATATTAAAACTACCTAAATATTAATGGAAATTTAAATTGATTGTACTTACAAAATGGATAACAAAATTCACATAAACAACAATCTTTCACCATCAATGTTTTCAAGTTAAGTTCGCACGCAAAAAGTTTATAAGTAATGCACACCTGCAATTATTAATGTATGTAAATATTAATGGAAATTTAATTTTATTGTGAAATATTCGTCCATCGGCTAATACAACAAGCACAAGTATATAGTGGCACGTAATTTTTCATTTCCCGTAATCTACTGTTACAGATTTGGTTCCCTTTTGGTCCACCGAAAATATACGTAAATAAAAAATAAAAATACGGGCGTTTCATCGGCATTTCCCATGTGTTTAAGTGAATAATTATACTTCTTGCGTAAATGAATGACAAACCGCTGATACTGTAGGAGTTTTTCTTCGTAGTCACTCAGTAGTTTTAGCGCGAGTGATGTACGTCATTTAAGCGCAAATCCATTTCGCCGCATCATTCGTCTTATACACCCGAAGCTGGCTTTGAAACCGGAGACTTTTAATTCTGCGATTTCTAAAGCTTTTAATTTTAAAACATGTCTAATGACAGGGAGTCCTTGCCTTCTTAAAAGCCGTACGTATTCACAGATGCTGGACTCTACTGCTACAAAACGCCCAACTTGAGGTCCCGCGAATGCTCATCACGCAGTATTTTCATGTAAAAGTTTTTCCTTCTGTTTTCTCCATTGTCGAATACAGGATTCATCAATATCGAATTTCCTTACGGCTTCGCGATTGCCATGTTTTTTCTACATTTTGTATCACAATTAATTATAATTCGCATCGTACGGGTTACGTTTAATTTGATTTGACCGCGTGCCTTTAGTCTCCACAATATCACTCATACCGCAAACACACTACAAAAACGCCGAATGAAAACAAAGTACAGATAAGCGATGTTGTCGCTGTTACAATAGAAAACCACACTGTCAGTTTACCCGTTATTTAGAAACATGTTACTCACACCCCCTCTACTCATCCTTTGTCTTGCTGCCTACAGAAGGGTGCGAGCACGCCCACGTGCGCACGCACGTACACTTTATCTTCCTATTCTTTCTTCAGTTTGCTGTTAAAACATTCGGTTGTAGTCATAAATCATAACGCCAGAGTTAACTACAGCCAGTCAAATTGCTGTTGCTTAGGCAGTAAACAACTCATAGATACCAAAAGCGTTCGTCCCGCCAGAAGTCAGGTATAACTTCGAATTTCGTTAGCGCGCGAATGCAAGCTGCAGGCCAAATTAGCGACCATGTTTTTAGGAGAAAAAATGTGGCTTGTATTCGGAACAATACGGTATTTGCATGATATTAATAGTATTAAAATTTCAAGTGTTATAGGCCTATTTGACTTAAATATATCCTCAAAAAACAAAATTTGCGAATTAACGGACTTTCGATTTTACGGACACCCCTCAGCCCCAATTAGTCCGTTAAATCGAGGGTTTACTGTATTTACCTCTAGCACTCATATTGTAATACAGTACTGTAAATTAATACTAAACAGTGTTTGAAGAAAATGCGGTTTGAAAAGTTGTACGCAACTAAGAAATAACTTCAGTACAATAGAACGCACACGAATACAATAACAATGATGCACACACTACCAAAGCAGCAGTTGAAACTGGACTAAACCAAGCCGGGGGGGGGGGGGGGTGCGTATCGCACATTTTGCCAACATAACACTTTAATAATTCCCTAAAGGCAAATGTTTTCACAAAGAATTCACAAAATTAATTTTTTTTGTGAATTATAATTTTTTTTAGGGAGTACGAATTATCGTAAATTCCGAATTAGAGAAGTCCGAATTAGAGAGGTTTCACTGTATTAAAGACAATTGTATTACAATTATACCGTCCTATTATAAAACACAACACTTAACTAATAACCACTTGAACCCGCACACTAAATCGCTACTATAACTCTCGAACCGCACTATCAAATATCTCGCATTGAACTCAAAACTAAGGCCGCTACCCCATGTATTTATAGTCCCGTTAACACACCAGAAGCTTCCAAACTGCGTCTTATCTCTCGTGTGAACTATGTAATTAACTGCGGCCTTGACACGGCCGAGCGCCCGAGCGAAGCCCGGCACAGTTGAGAAGATTCTCGCAAAATGCGTCTAGCAGCACGTACGCCACACGCTTACATTCTGGATCTCTCTGGAACGTTCGACAAACACGTAGATTGTTCTGTGATGTCGTAACACTGCCCCCTCCTTAAGCCTGTTCGTCCCGAACTGGCAAACCGTCTCCGAAGTAATACTCGACCAGGCGATCTAGGTGGATGTCCTTGCGAAGGATGATTTTCCCGTTCTTCAAATTCAGTCTCGTGTGATCCGAACATCATGTTCCCAAGAATGTGAGTCTTTTGCGCAACCACTAGTTTCGCTGGAATCACTCCCGTTGCGTCGTGTTCTGATGACCTAAATACCACTGGCTGATCCAAGTTTGTTTGGTTCTCGTCAACAACCTCTTGCGTAACCTCATCTTCAGCCACTTTGCCCTCAGGCGCTTCTATCAGCTCAGGAACCAGGAAGAGTTTTGTCTCGACACCCATAGTTGGCTTTCCAATCACTTCTTTTGTCGTTATACTTATTTGTACTTCCTCTGCTAGTTCTTCCTCCATTTCCGCTTGCAACAGGGAGGGTTCCTTTTGACCAGACTTGTTGACTTTTTCTTTGACTAATGCCACTCGCTTAATCGAATGGTTGGTAGACCCTGTCATTTTAGCCATGCAAAGCTTTATCTTCTCTTGGCCAACCTTCAGGACGTTCTCTCTTAAGTCCACAACGAATCCGTAGGCATTCATAATGTCCATGCCAAGAATCACTTCATCGACAATGTCTGCAACGAGCATTTGGTGGCTAAACTCTAGAAGACCCAGGCGTACACGTACGTCTACCTTTCCTAGCACCTTGACGAGGCTTCCAGTCACAGTCTGTATTGTACAAGAGCTAATTAGAGGCTGGCGGTTGCTGACTAAGTCAGGGCGCACAATGGACACTTGCGCCCATGTCAACTGTAAATGATGTTGGTTTACCTTACACAAATCCATTAACAATCAAGTTTCCACTGGTCTTATGTAGCGTGGAAACTGTGTGCTGTTCTGGGGCTTTACTTCTCCAATTGGTGCAATCACTCTCTTCTCTCGGTATCTTCTTCTCCCAACAGTCTACCTGTAGATGACCACGTTTTCCACAGTTGTAACATTTCGGTCTTCTGTCTTTTTCAAACCGTTGCGTATCTCTTGAACTTTTGAATTGTTTGTCCGACAACATTGTTTTTCTGCACCCATCGTAATGGCAATGTGATACAGGGATCTTCTGACTGCAACGTGATGGCACAAACCCATTAATGTAGCGGGACGCTGACTTGGCAGCTTCAAACTCTAGGGCGTGAACAAGAGCTTCTGAGCTATCTCGGTGTATTGCCATTCGTAACACTTGCTGAAGTTCACAATCTCTGATGCCATCAATTAATGTCTGCACCGCAAACCTTATTCGGAAGTCTTCTGGTGCTTCAGGATAGGCCAAACTAATCAATCTGTCGATACTTGCTTCAAACTCTTGAAGACTCTCCCCGGAACGTTGTCATCTTGTTCTCAACTGAGCGTAGTAAACCTCTCGCAAATGTTTATCACCGTAGCGTAATTCTAGAACTTTTATCAACTCGGCATAGATGATCTGGCTATCAGGTGGGACTTTCTGTAGTAGTTCTGCCGCGGGTCCTTTTAATGCGAGAACAAGTGAGACTGCCTTGTCTTTCTCTGTCCAATTATTTGCGCATGCAGCAGCTTCAAATTGGCGGAGGTATGTTGCCCAGTGACTGCTTCTGTCAAAGGTTGGGGCCTTGACATGAACTGTCCCAACCGCAGGTGAGGTGACCTCTATTGACTTATTTTGTGCATCTTTTTCTGTCTTTATCATTGGTACAGTCTGTTCACAAAGTTGTTTTGGCTGCATTTTCAGGCACTGCTCAACTTCACTTTTAATTTGTTCTCTTATGTTTGCCATTGAGTTTTCTACTGCAGATATTTTTGTTGGCATAACTTCTTCCACAGTCAAGACAGATTTTTCTACTTCAGCTATTTTTAATGTCATTGATTCTTGTACCTCCGATATTTTAGTAACTTGTTTATTAAGCTCACCTCATAGGAGACCCAACTCTGCGGTGCTTTGTTCTTGTGTCTGCTTTTGCTCCTGTATTAACTCCTTGATGTCTTCTGTTTCACACTTCCGTTCTTCTTTTTCTCTTTCTTCTGTTTCTAGAATTAATGCTTTCTGACGTTTCTCAGCCTCTTCTCTTTCCTGCCTGCGTTTTTCATCCTGTCGTTTTTCTGCTTCTGCCGCCTCCTGCCTGCGTCTTCCCTCTGCTTCCAGCAGGAGGGTTTTCTGTCTCTCTTCCGCTTTCTTTGCATCCTGTCGTCGTCGTTCTTCTGTCTGCAACAACAGCGCCTGGAAATTTTCTATCATCTGACTGGCATCCATTGTTTTCCGATTAATTATGAATTACACTCATCTTGTACAAAATGTCCACTGTTTCCACTGTTAACCGTTCTATCCCACTTCTGACACCACTGTTACGACGGTCTAATCGATCGTCGTAGGTACAGTGGATACAAAATAAGTACAAGACACCAATTTAGTCACTAATCACACCTTTAATTGTTACAGTAAAACAGTTCGTAATTAACAACACAGTCTCTACAACAAATCAAATGAAAATTGTTCACACGCAATAAAATGTCCACTAATATTAAAGACAATTGTATTACAATTATACCATCCGATTATAAAACACAACACTTAACTAATAACCACTTGAACACGCACAGTAAATCGCTACTATAACTCTCGAACCGCACTATCCAATATCTCGCATTGAACTCAAAACTAAGGCCGCTACCCCATGTATTTATAGTCCCGTTAACACACCAGAAGCTTACAAACTGCATCTTATCTCTCGTGTGAACTATGTAATTAACTGCGGCCTTGACACAGGCCGAGCGCCCGAGCGAAGCCCGGCACAGTCGAGAAGATTCTCGCAAAATGCGTCTAGCAGCACGTACGCCCCACACGCTTACATTCTGGATCTCTCTGGAACGTTCGACAAACACGTAGATTGTTCTGTGATGCCGTAACAATATGTTCCATCACAGATTACTTCACTCAGCTGAGATCATCAAATGTTAAAATCACATACTCAATTGTTAAAAACACACGTCAGTATGGGTGCGCACCCTATGAAGGCTGACCGGATACTGAAGTTGTCTAAAGCTGTTTTTGCAACTGCAAGGCTGTATTGTACAGCGGGTTCGATTTAAAGTTCAAATGATCATTCACTATGAAATCCCTACTGTCTATGTTATTGTATGTCTGCATATTTTGTTTGCCAGTTTAATATATTAAAATATTTCTAAAGTTAGAAAAAAAAATGCTGTATTGTACATTAACATTTGACAAATATGTTTGATGTGCACACTTAGAGAAAAATACAGGTCAAAATAGAATCATCAGCTAAACTCATATAGTTCCTTACTTGCAGATGATTAACTTCCTTGACAAAATCATATTGGTACAAGCTGTAATTTATGAATTACACTGAATTTGCAAAAGTTAAGAATATTATTGTTTAAAGACATTATTATTCAGAGATACAGATGTGCAAAATAAACTTCTCAGCATTCATTACATTTCCACCACTATACAGGTATCACAGAAAAGCAAATCTGCTCCGAGAAGTTTAAGTAAGAGCTACTTCAGTTAGTGGCTTGGAAATTAAAGCCTTTATAATTGAATTCATAAGAAACCACAGTGTTAAATAAATTTATATAAATTTTTATTTTTATACATGTAAAAATTTATTACAGTTTTGTATTTCATAAAATATGAACATCAATTTTTTTTTCAGATTAGTATCATCAGGTGAGAATAAGAACCATGGACATTTTCTTCGGCGACTTCGTGAAACTACTACAGACAAATCTGAAGGAGAGACAAATCCTACCAAAAATTTGTTGAAAGTAATGAGCGAAGCTTCAAACAAATCTTTTGCTATAGAAAGAACTAATGAAGCAGTTAGTTTAGACGTATCTGCAGTCATCAGTTCTGATGAAAATAATGGAGTGAGTGAAATAGTAATTAGTCCTGTAGAGAATGATGTAACACAGAAGCAGTCCATGGAATCTTCTGCTGTAGGCATTACAGAACCAGCTAAAGAAGATGCAAATTGTGTAGGAAGTGAAGATTTGTTACCAAAAAAAAGAAAGTCTGAATCTGAGCAAAACTTCAGAGCAAAAGATGGCAGCAAAAATATGCATAAAACATTAAGTAAAGATACTTTAGATTTAAATATAGATTCACAATCCACCAGTTTAAACAACATAAGAATTACCAGAAGTGCAACGAAACCAAAATCCATGAGACGAAGCATCAGTTTGCCAATCATGGGAAAATCAAACACAAACAAATCTGATGACTTCAGCACACCCAGAACCAGGAGAAGAAAACAAGAAGAAAGAGGCTCATCAGTTGAACCAACATCTAGCCAGAAAGATAGATTTACTTCAAATAATTTGAATGTATCAGTAAATGAAAGGAGAGTCACTCGTCAGTCATGTGAAAACATTAATACACTGCATTTGCAAGACAAATGCTATGAAGGTAATACAAATAGCACACGTAAACGTGGGAATGTTGTCCAGAAGATTACCAGTGGACCAGTAAATGACATCAAATCAGAAAAACTGGAAGGCGCATTAAAGAGGAAGTCTCGAAAATCAGTTCAGAGAGACACAAGTACAGAGAAACAAGATGATGTGCTAATTAGTAAACTTCGCCGGAGCAGAAGAAAAAGTACTGTAAGTATAACTGAGAATACTATGTCAAACGAGGATGCTGAATCAAGTGTTAAATCAGCCAAAGGAGGTGAATCATCTGAAGCAAAGGAAAGTGAAAACTTAAATTTCTTATCAAATCTTTGTGACAACAAAGAGCCACTTTCTATTTCTGTGAGTACTGAAAATACGATTATATCTGATAAGACTGAAGAAAATTATAAGAAATCCAGTACTTACAGTAAAGAAAGACGCTTAAATGAAAGAAGTAATGGACAACTGGAAACTGATAAATTGAAAAATTCTGTGGATAGAAATATTGAAACCCATGAAGAAGGCAGAGTAAACCCAGCCATTATTGAGAAGGACAATGTAAACCTGAAACGTACTGATAATGTGTCGATAAACTCAGCAGACAAAAATCAAAAGGAAGAATTTGTGTATCATAGCGAAGAAGCAATGGATGTTGAGGTAATTACTGGTGATCATGAAAAAAGAGTAAACCTAGCTGTAGTGTCAATAGATCGTTGTGACAAACAGCTGCATGATGTAGAACAAATGACACAGACAGAAAAAGTTGATAGCAATGCAAATATTAAAAGGTCAAAGAAAGATTTAAAAGAACCAGCAACAGTGGAGAATTTGTGTGAAAGTGAAAATAAATTAGCTGTTGTGAAGGAATTATTGTCAAGAATGTGTGACAAAAATAAGCAAAGTGAACACATTGTAAAAGCGGTGACATCAGATAAAAGTGATGCAATACAACTTGCACCAGAAAATAAAACGATAACCAAGAACAGATCATCAAATGACAGTGTAATTAATAAGGAACTTAAAATTATTCTTGAAAGATCGCCAGCAAAACAGGGGACTAACTATGTAGCAAGTAAAATTTTATCTCCTGTAAAAGTTCGTAAATTAGGCATTTCTGGTAATATGGTCACTGATACTCCAAAAACGTCATGTGACAGAACGTTGGAAGCTAAGACAACTAAAGTATTAGATGTCAGTGAAGATAGTGCTGCTCCAAAAACACCATGTGGCAGTCCACGAAAAAATAGGTTAACAGAATCAATTCTTGAAGAAGAAAATCATACTACTCCAAAATCATCACATGACAGTCCTCAGAAAAATAAGACAACTAAAAACTTGATGCTTGCTCAAGAAAGCTCAACATCACGTGATGGTCCTCAAAAAAATAAGACGATTAAAGAATCAACTGTCATCAGTGACAGTATAACTACAGAATCTTGTGAAAGTCCACGAAAAAATAAGACAACTGAAGAATCAATGCACATTAAAGAAAGCAAAACTACAAAAACATCATGTGGCAGTCCACATAAAAATAAGATAACTGCAGAATCGATTGAAGACGTAACTGCCTCTTCAAAAATGCCATGTGATAGTCCACAAAAAAATACAATAACTACAGAATCAGCTGACATTGAAGAAAATTTAGAAAGGATTGCAGAACACAGTACGGAGAAAGCCAATAGAAGTGAATCTATCGTGTTACATGTAGAAGACGTTGATAGTATTCGTGAAACTTGTGTAGAAAATATAAATTCCAAAACAAGAACTAATGAAGAGACAGTTTCCGATGCTTTGAATTCGGTTACCTTTCATAACAAAGCAAATGACAAATGCAATCAAGAATGTGTTAGAACAATAAACAAGGTTGAAACTCAGAAAATTCCAAGTCCTAATGAAAACAAAAGCCCAAAATATGAAGAAGCTCATAAACGAAACAAAGTTACCAGCAGAAAAAATGCTGAAAACACATCGCCATATAACAAAAAATTCAGTGATCCTAAAAAACAAACAACACTGACAACATTAAATAAATGGATTTTAAGGACTCCCACCAAGACGTTTGGTGATACGGAAAGTAGTAATACAAATGCAAAGAAATTAGATACTTCAAAAGCTGAATCACAAGATATGCTTGAGTCCCAGGATATTGTTGAAAGTTCACAAGAATTGTTGCCAAAAGAAGGAAAACATTATAGCACTGTTCATAACAGATTTAATAATAATCATGAGCAAGGAACAGATATTAAACCAAATATTAGCATTGTATGTGATAAACTGATAAGTAATAATGAACAAGAAAAGGGTACCAAAGCAAACCATAGTGTTGTCATAGAAAAATTACATAACAAACCCAAATCAGAAACTGATATAAAAACAAATTCATTAACAAAGACAGAAGTACAATGTTCCAGTCCTGTGAGGTGTGTTGTTAGTCTGACACCATTACAAGAAGGCAAGAATTTGAGTCATGTTCTAAAGAGTACACCCACAAAGAAGTCAGTGTGCAGAAGGTTAGACAAGGAAATAGAGGGTGTGCATAAAATGAAGTGTCTTGAACAGATTGAGAAAGAAAATTGCAAAAGTCCATGTACATGTAAATATACAAACAAACTAGAAACATTACCAATAAATCCAGCATTCCATGTCGACGAGACAGGTAACATTTGCGATGATTCCTCTAAGGTTTCTTCACAAGTATGTAATCCTGAACATAAACAAAGAAAACCTGATATAGTTAACATTCTCAATGACGATGATGATATAGATGATGATGACTTATTCGACATAAAGAGGAGAAAAGTCATAGCTTCTGAAAAGCAGTCAGACATGGGAAGATATTATTTAGCTTTACGTTCAAGAACCAGAAACATTAATGAGAGCAACTCATACTTTGGCATTAAAAATGGATCACCAGTTCATAGAAGAATAGTTTCTAGTAAAGAAAATGGATCGCCACTTGGAAGGCCAATTGTAGAAACTAATCAAAGTGGTTCACCACTCAGTGGGAAGCTCGAGTCACCTACTAAAAATGGATCTCCACCAAGTAACAGAATTCTTAAAAGTGATGTACAAATAAGCCCAAGTTCCAGGACTGCTCACTTGATTGAATTAGCAAAACAGGATCCCACGGGGAATGGGAATTTTTATTCACCTGTAAAACTAGGATCAGCAAGAGTACGACGTGTAAGACCAACTAAGCTCATAGGAAATGAATTAACATCTGTTGAGTAAGTAAACTTGTTGAAATTAACTAGTTATTTTATAGTATCCAATATTAGTCAGTCTTAACTATTTATTAAGAAAACGCACATTTGTTTTTATCAATTATGAATTATTGCTGTACTTTCCCTGAACTTGGTACTAATAAAGATTTGTAATGTAGTAATCAAAACTGTAACAACAGTTGATTTAAATACAAACTTTTGATGACGTGTGGCAAGTGATGCAACAATAAGGTAAAAATTTGTAATGTGCAAGTATTTTTAGGTGTTCGTTACAAAGTGGTGACAAGCATATTGTAACTCATTGACTTTACATTTTAGAAGAAACCAATAGGCTTGGTGTTTCCACATATTAAAATGATTTCATGTACATGACTTATTTTGTTCTTATAATCGATTTCAGTCTCAGTTCATGTGTTTTCAGATAATTGGAAACTATGCATATGAAGGCAAAAAGTGTTTGCCCATAATGTAAAAAATATTAGTGGTGGCATGTGGAATACTTGGTGATATAAAATTATATATAATTGTTTTGCAATGGAATGTTTTAAAATTTACTTGTTGGAATTAACGGTACCACCATTAACAGAAGTCACTGAATTTCAATTTTTTTTTTTTTTAGAGTTTGGAGACATTTTCCAATTGTGTTGATATAGCTACTGGTTGTGTCGTCAGCGTTTTCAGTTACGTAATGTAAATTAGTTATGTGTAAACAGAATTCAGGATTGATTATAATTTGTACCCAATACTTAGTGCACCACTTGGAAGTTCCGTGGTATCTAGTATAATTAACATTAATTTTTGTGAGATAAAATAAATAACAATAAGTTAAGAAAAAATAAAGACTATCATATTCATGTGGTCAAAACTTTTAGTAAGACCTGTGTGTGGACATTGTAACGTAACAAAGTTAAGGTCACAAACGTTACATACACACTTTGTCAATAGAAACTCAAACAATGCCCAAGGTATGCCATAATTAAGGTCAAGAGGGCCAATCTCACCCAAAAAATGTATTGGTGACACCTAGTAAGGTTACTAGGTAATAAAATAGTAAAAATGTATCTAAATATAAAATATGGAGTGATCAGTGGAAGATGTAAACTATAAACACTGTGTCTAATGAGATGAATTTACTGTGGATGAGTTTGAATATAATAGACTGTTTAATTAATATTTAATGTTTTATAAAGATGTACCTGTTGTTGTGCTTTATCATGATATTGTGTTTACATGATATTTATTTTGTGTTTTGTATGTAGCAAGTGTGAAGCCATTGCTTTAAGAAAGTATAAGTAATGGGTACTAATTTCATTCATGTTAAACTTGTATTTAAGTAATTAAATACAAGTGTATTTATTATGTATGGTATCATGTTAAGTGTATTTACTTTGAATAATTAATGAAGATGTCTTAAAATAATATTTGTAAACTTGGCCAGGAAGACAATAATTGTTAATGAATTGTCAAGTGGTCATTATAATTATGTTAAAAACCAATGAAGGGTTCAATGATAAACTAAATAATAATAATAAATTGAAATCAGGAAATTAAAATTGGAATAATTGGCCATAAGCCAGTGACTCTTTGTACAGTAGGTCAGGTCAGAAAAATTAAAACATTGTATTTGCCTCCAAAAGCGTTTTAAGACTATAAAAACAGGTTAATTACTTACCGTCACGCTTTTTGAAATCCGAAAACAGGATTACTCGAGTTTCGACACATTAATAAAAGTGAAGATGACACTTAATGTGTCGAAACTCAAGTAATCCTGTTTTTGGATTTCATAAAGCGTGACGGTAGGTAATTAACCTGTTTTATAGTCGAAAAATTAAATTAAAAACAAAAAATTATAACACATGTAATAAAACCAATAGGCCTAAATTTAGTATTTTGTAAAAGGAAAATAATACCTTTTAAAATAAGTTGATTAAAAAGAAAATGTAGTAAAATGTATACGGTTTAATAAGGCAGATTAAGTGAAAGTTTTATGTGATTTAATGTAATTCCAAGCAGGGAGTATTTTATTAAATAAGTGTAAGAATATTTCCTAATTATGGCTCTAGGATAACAAATATTATCCAATAACATAAGAGGAAGATGGTTGTTAAGGGCAACAAAATGCAAGATATCTTGTTGATTTCAACATTCAATTGTTATAAATGAACGAGGACAGTTCAGTGGTGATAAATCTAGAAAAAACCAATAAACCTAATAAATAAAATTACAGTTAATTCAAATTAAACATAGTAACTGATCAAAAAGACGGTTGGACGACTTTCAGACTCTCACTGCGAGAATATAAAATTACCTATCAATAAAATTCAAATCAGAAATCTAAAGAATAAATTAACTAAACCTACCGTCAAATGAGTAATAATGGAAAACAATAAATAAAGGAAGATAACTCAGACCTGGAGAAGTTGAAGTGAATAAATACCATACAACGAAAAAATAAAGAGAATTAAATTTACATACAGAACCTCACTTTTAACAACGGAGCAAGAACTTAATACTACACTAATTCCGTCGGGACCTGTGACCACCAGAAACGAAAAATCAGCGAAGATCAAGAACTGAACTTTCCATTACATCCTGGGACACTAACGACAACTTTTATTGAGAAGCTGGAGGTTGATATCTTCAAGCCATTCAGCATCACTTGGCTATCCGTCACCGTTTAGTGGAACACTGCCTTAATGAGTATCTTGTAAACGTTTGGTAAAAACACCTGCTTATGTTTATACTTTATAAAATAAGATTTTAAACTAAATTGTAATACCTAGTAACCTGAATTTGCATTACCTGACCTTACTAATAGTTAAAAGAACTACATGTACCCTGAGATAAGAGACAAACTGAAAATTATAATTAAATTGTAACATCTAAAACACGAGTTCAATAACAAATCGATTCTGGATTGTGTGATCGATATGATGTATTAATAGCAGGAGAAAGCAGCTGTTGGAATTTAAAAGTATATAAAATAAAGAACCCTTCTTGAATTTGACGATTTTGTGTTATTTGTAGAATAATTTGTAATTCGAATAGGGTGTATTTTACAGAGAAAGGAACGTGAGAAACGCATCAAGTGGAACGACTTAACCTATAATAATGGGTCAATCGCCAATAACAGCGCTCGTCTGCGGACAGCTGGTGAATACGGGGGAATAGAGAACTAACTTACTCTCTCTGCTCTCCGCTCTTTCCAATTTAGATAATACATACCGACTAGGGTTGGAGAAAAATACTGAATTATTCACTATAATAACTGTAATATAGCGTAACACTAGTAACGTAACTGGTAAAACACTTGATAACTACTTAACACAGGTCTATGATCAATAACCGAATAATATCAACCACTTAATAAATAATTTTATAAATAAATTAACATTGATTTGCAGGAGTTATTATATTACACTTATATGTATATAACATATTACAAAGTAACGTAATCATTTAGATTACAAATTGACGCTCACAACGTGGGGCTTAACGTTGATACACGGGAGTCACATATAAAGAAATAAACCTGTAATCATTTAGATTACAAATTGACGTCAACAACGTGGGGCTTGATTAGGCGAGAGTTTCGAATAAGTAACACATACCAAAAAATATTTAGATTACAATATGAACTGCCTGTGTGTGGTTGCTATGGTTACCACGTGTATGCATTAGATACGGCATATAACTTTGTTCCAAAAGTCACAAATAATTCACAGTCATGTTACAAAAAGTCACATTTCCTTTGTGTAATAATAATATGAAGTAATTTGAGAAATAATATTTGTGCAGTTGCCTAGGAAAATATTGTTACGACGGTCTACTTGATCGTCGTAGGTACAGTGGAAAACAAAATACAAGACACCAATTAAGTCACTAATCACCAGCTTTAATTTTCACAGTTAAACAGTTCGTAATTTACAACACAGCCTCTTACAACAAATCAAATAAAAATTGTTCACACACAATAAAATGTCCACTAATATTAAACACAATTGTATTACAATTATCCCGCCCGATTATTAAACACTTCACTAATAACCACTTGAACGCACACATTAATATCGCCCGATATTCGCTTGTAATCACCCGACAATAAAATCGGACCGCATTGTAAATATATCGTGACTAAGACTGAAAACTGAGGCCACTGCCGCCATGTATTTATACCTCCGCTCACAGACCAGAACGTTCCAAACTACGTCTTAGCGCCAGTGTGTACTATGTAATTAATTGCAGCCTTGACACAGTCCGCGCTGCTAGCGGCTTCGAGTAAAGTCTCGCGAATGTGTTGAGAGTCACGTACACCACCGTATTATATTCTGGATCCCTCTGGAACGTTTAATAAACATGTAGATTGTTCTGTGATGTCATAACACTGCCCCCTCCTTAAGCCTGTTTGTCCCGAACTGGCAACCCGTAAGTAGTACTTAGCCAGGCGATCTAGGTGGACGTCCTTGCAAAAGATAATTCTCCGGTTCTTCGAATTCAGTCTCGTGTGACCCGAACATCACGTTCCCAGGAATACGAGTCTTCCGTTCAACCAATAGTTTTGCTGGAATCACTCCCATTGCGTCATGTACTGATGACATAAACACCAGTGGCTGATCCAAGTTTGTTTGGTTCTCGTCAACAACCTCTTGTGTAACCTCATCTTCAGCCACTTTGCCCTCAGGCGCTTCTATCAGCTCAGGAACGAGCAAGAGTTTTGTCTGGACACCCATAGTTGGCTTTCCAATCACTTCTTTTTTCATTACACTTATTTGTATTTCCTCTGCTAGTTCTTCCTCCATTTCCGCTTGCAATAGGGAGAGTTCCTCTTGACCAGACCTGTTGACTTTTTCTTCGACTAATGTCATTCGCTTAATTGTGTGGTTGGTAGACCCTGTCATTTTAGCCATGCAAAGCTTTATCTTCTCTTGGCCAACCTTCAGGACATTCTCTCTTGAGTCCACAACGAATCCGTAGACATTCATAATGTCCGTGCCAAGAATCACTTCATCGACAATGTCTGCAACAAGCATTTGGTGGCTAAACTCGAGAAGACCCAGGCATACACGTACGTCTACCTTTCCTAGCACCTTGATGTGGCTTCCAGTCACAGTCTGTATTGTACAAGAGCTAATTAGAGGCTGGCAGTTGCTGACTAAGTCAGGGCGCACAATGGACACTTGCGCCCGTGTCAACTGTAAATGAGGTTGGTTTACCTTCCGCAAATCCATTAACAATCAAGTTTCCACTAGTCTTATGTAGCGTGGAAACTGTGTGCTGTTCTGGGGCTTTATTTCTCCAATTGGTGCGATCACTCTCTTCTCTCGGTATCTTCTTCTCCCAACAGTCTACCTGTACATGACCACGTTTCCCACAGTTGTAACATTTCGGTCTTCTGTCTTTATCCTCTGGTTCGAAAGATCGTTGTGGCGCTGCTGACTTCTTAAACTGTTGTTCTTGAATTGTCTCTTTATTCTGTCCATTATGACTATACTGTGGTATTGGATCTTGTTTGGCTACAACAGGATGGCATGCTTTAATTAATGTAGGTCGCTGACTTGGCAGCTTCAAAAAGGAGAGCATGAACAAGAGCCTCTGATTTAGTATCATGCCGTGCCATTCTTAACACTTGTTGTAATTGACTATCTCTGATACCGTCAATAAACATAATGCGAGAAATCCACTTCCGGAAGTCCTCCGATTCTTCAGGATAAGTCAATCTTGTCAATCGGTCGACATTCGCTTCACACTCTTGAAGGCTCTCCCCTGAACGCTGTCGCCTTGCTTTAAGTTGAGCATGGTACACTTCGCACAAATGCTTGTCACCATACCATAATCCAGAGCTTTTGTTAATTCGGCATAGACGTTCTGATTGTCAGATGGCACTTTCTGTATTAGCTCTGCGGCAGGCCCTTTTAAAGCAAGAATAAGTGGAAGTCCCTTTTCTTCTTCCATCCATTTATTTAAGCAAACGGCAGCTTCAAATTGGCCAATGAGTGCTTCCATCAAACGTTGTGGTCTTTGCATAAACTGGCCCTACTACAGTTAGATTTCTCTGATATTTGAATCTTCTTCAGCATTTATTAATGGTCTTTCATTATCAACTATTTCTTTCACTAAATGTGGGGCTTCCTTTTTAATTTGTGTTATTGCATTTGTAATAGAGTCTTCTAAACTTGACATACTTGTTTTCATAGTTGACACAGATTTTCTATTTCAGATATTCTGTCAACTTGTTTGTTCGGCTCACCTTGTAACAGGACGAATTTTTCAGTAGTATTCTCTTGTACGAACGCCTTAACGCCATCTGCTTGACTAAATTCTTCTTTTTGTCGTCTGTCTGGTTTTCATTTTCACACTTATATTTTTCTTTTAGTCGTTCTTCCATTAGTGCTTTTTGTTGTTCCTCTGCTGCTTCTCTTTCTTGTCTGAGTTTCTCATCCAGTCGTTTTTCCTTTTCTGCCGCCTCATGTCGGCGTCGTTCTTCGATCTGCAGTAGTATTGCTTGGAATGATTCTATCATCTGATTGGCATCCATTGTTTACCGATTAATTACGAATTACACTCGTCTTGTACAAAGTGTCCACTGTTAACGGTTCTATCCCAGTTCTGACACCACAGTTATGACGGTCTACTTTATTGTCGTAGGTACAGTGGAAACAAAATACAAGACACCAATTAAGTCACTAATCACCAGCTTTAATTTTCACAGTTAAACAGTTCGTAATTAACAACACAGTCTCTTACAACAAATCAAATAAAAATTGTTCACACGCAAACACAAGTTGCGTGTCCACTAATATTAAACACAGTTGTATTACAATTGTCCCGCCTGATAATCGCTTGTAATCGCCCGACAATAAACTTGGACTGCACTGTAAATATATCGCGACTATGACTGAAAACTGAGGCCGCTGCCACCATGTATTTGTACCTCCGCTCACAGACCAGAACGTTCCAAACTACGTCGTAGCGCCAGTGTGTACTACATAATTAATTGCGGCCTTGACACAGTCTGCGCGGCTGACGGCTTCTAGACAAGTGTCGCGAATGCGTTGAGAGTCACGTACACCACCGCATTACATTCTGGATCCCTCTGGAACATTTGATAAACACGTAGATTGTTCTGTGGTGTCATAACAATATCCATTATACAGTAACCGACAAAGATTTAAAAAATAATGAATGTATACGAATTTTTGTCTACAGGGATTTCATAGACATTAAACCAGAAGCAGCTGGTGACCACCAAATCGTATTTATGAATTTTTGAAATAAAATTTTACTATATTACCTCATATTGTTTTATTAGATTTGTATATAGATTATAATACAGGCAGATGTTACATGGTGTTAAAGTAGTGCAACTCAAAATAGTGTTTAAAATATTTTAATTATTTATATTAATCGTAGTTCAGATTTATTTTGTCAGTCTTAAAATACCAGTTAATCGTATTTATGAATTTTTGAAATAAAATTGTTCACTATATTACCTCATATTGTTTTATTAGATTTGTATAGAGATTATAATACAGGCAGATGTTACATGGTGTTAAAGTAGTGCAATTCAAAATAGTGTTTAAAATATTTTAATTATTTACATTAATCGTAGTTCAGATTTATTTTGTCAGTCTTACAATACCAGTTACAACACTTGGAATACTATTATGTTTTTGTTGAATTTAATTGTTGTACTAGATATTCGGTTTCATTCTCTTCTTATTTTTTGTCATATATTTCTTATTCTTAACTGTTTATTGAAATAATTTCAGTCATTTTGTAATGGTATAAAGTCATTTTTTGGAAATGGTAGTCATCTTTGTAAATGAGCTTTCATCAGTTAAAAAGTAACACTAAATTGCTTAACTATAATTACTTCACTACCGACTCGGAACAAAAAGAAAGTGAAAACCAGTAAAGGCTATAAGGTAAAACTTTTATGTTTTTACCTATAAAAAACTTTGTGTTCCGAGTCGGTAGTGAAGTAATTATAGTTAATTAAGTAATGGACACATCATGGACAATGAAATCCAAGAACTAAATTGCTGTTGTTGATTCTTATGGCTTTTTCGGACTCCATTCCACCTTCCTTCTGGCATCCTAATACAGCCGTACGATGTTCCCTTACAAACTTGCCTCTAGTTTTTGGCAGTGGAGGATGTGTTCACTATTATCTTGAAGGTGAATAGCGGAATAGATTTTAATATGGTGGAGATGGGCAAGGCAGTTGTGTCCGATATAGGCAAAATGAAGCAACAGAGTATCTCGTAGCTTATTTTTTATTTTCTTCCAAGATGCGTCCGTGTTTTGTCAGTGATGTTGTTTGTTGTTTTTTTTAGTGTGGTTCCGCAGTGTTGACTATAGGTATAGCTCTGGTTTGGTGCAGAAAGTTACCTTTCTTTCCTAAGTTGTCTGCTGCCTCATTCCCTTATATTCCTACATGCAAATTGGTTCATTGCAATGTGATGTGTTTATTGAGTTTTTGTAGAATTATTATCATCTGTTGTGTGTCCCTGAGTGCTTTCCTGGTAGTTATGGTGTACAAAGATACAGGTTGTATTGCTATCAAGGAATCCATCCATATAACAACCAGTGGCGAAGCATCGGGGGAGACAAGGTAGACAGTGTCTCCCCAAATAATTTATCCATAAATAATTAATTTTTATTTATGAATTAAGTTGTGTAAGTTACTAAGAAAGGATACAAAACTAACTTAAAGAAGTTAACTATCATCCGACATGTCGCGAGTATGAGTCATGGAACCTTGCAATTGTATGGCGAGTGTCTGGGTAGACGTTACTTGAAATGTCTTTTTAACAAGGCTGGAGGTGAGGAGGGCTTCGGTGGACAACAACGAGAGCGGACCTGCGCCCGCAGGATAAAAATGCGTCCCGTACATCACATCAGAAGACACTTCTCCCCCACACTAAAGAGCACAGAATTCTCACCTGGCCACCTGTGTTTGTTTCATTGTGCTCGCGTATATTTGTTTTTGTTGAGTTTACAAATTTTTTTGAATTGTGTAAATAGTGTTATAGACTAAGAAGTGTGTAACCATTTACATACAAATTATTTAATAATACATTGATTTAAGTTACATCCTTTTGAGTGCTTTAAACATACTATTTTCTTGGTTTAAATGAGCACATTGAATACAGTTAGTACCAGTTCTACTGCAGAAGTATTTGATATAAACTCTGACAACTTTGATTCAGTGGAATTTTTGTTAAAATACGAAATCAGTACGTTACATTTAGAGTGAATGGTATTGCTAAAGTTAAAAAAAACTCAGGCGTTTTTAGATTTGTCGCAGAAGGATGGAAAAGTCAGAAAATTTCAGAACGTTTTGTATAGGTGGCTCTCTGGCTCTCTGCACTGCTATTATTGTTTGATATTTAATGAAGAGGAACCATGGGAGCAAAGTTGGAGTAGGCACTATACAAATTTTTGAAGCTAAAGCCGCTAAACATGCTGGTAGCAAAACTCATATCTGAGATGTTTTACATGCTAGTATGTAACAAAATTGTACATTGTTTGTCCGAAACACTTAGAATTTAAGCAGTACCGCACAATGAAAATGTGGCACGAAATTGAAAGATAGTAGGCCGTTTGATAGATGTTCGTTATTTAGGAAGGAAAGAGTTAGCTTTTATGGGTCATAAGGAAAATGAAAAATCTCCTAATAAGGGTAATTATTCAGAAACTTAAAATTTATTGGCAGTGGACGAGTCTTTCATGAAAGAAGAAAGACTCACTCACAGAGTGATTCAAAATTGCACGGTAATCTCTCGGGAGCTGATTCCATAGCTAAAACTAAGAAAACATGAGACATGGCATGTAAAACTCATTTACAAGAAAATATGAAAGCTTGTGTAATGCCTACAGTAATCCGGATTTGTCACCATTAAAAAATGTGAATAAAAACTATATTTTTGTAGCAATATTTTCTAATTAAGATTCATAAAGGACACCAATAACAATACGATAGCTTTTCTTTGATATTTAGGCCAAATTATACAATGAAATGCATGTGTTTCTGACAGTCACTTAGCTGTTGTGTGATAGAGGTAGCATTAACTTTATTTACCATAGTTTTACTGGTTCATTAAGAATGTTAACAATCTTAGTAAGAGGTTGCTTTTGGGTGGTATTTTTATGTCTACCCAAATTAGTTTGTCATGCTTTGCCACTGATAACAACATGTCTATAGTTGTGCGGATAATTTAATATGGCCAAAAGAGCCCGTGATATGGCTCCGATCTCTGCATCAAAATTTGTTCTGTTCAGGTGTACAGGGAAGTGGTGTGAAAACAGATGAGTAGATCCTCTTTGCAGTATTGCCTGTCATCTTTTCATTAATCTTTATAAACTCTTAGCCACTGGTCTGAGGGGTATCACCCTTTTATTGTGGAGATAGCTGGTTGATTATTGGTTACTAGGGACCTGTTTTTGTTACAACTCAGATTTGAGTTTATATGTGGGGAATCTATTAGGTTAATTGGTAAGATGTAGAAAGTGGCAATTGGTGTTCCCTAAAATATCCTGATATTAGGGAGAGAGAATTTGTTTGAGTTTCAGAGTGCTTATTTTGTTTGAACTTGTCATCCATGATGTTTAAGGCAGTCGTTGAAGATTCAGGTATGCGGCCACAGCTAGGTGTTTCATTTTGCCCTTAGTAGTTTAGTTATGGGCGTACAGATGCATGGCTGGCACTGGGGTGGTCTTCACAGCTCCATAAAAAAGTCTCATTGCATTGCTTTGGCATTTTTCTAGTTGCTCAAGGGTTGATTTATGTGTGTTAACCAATACTTCACTTCCACAATGTTATGACAGGTTTGATATATGTTTTGTATATTGTGTTAAGTGTATCTTGAGTGCTTCCCCACATGACTCCTGTTAGTCGGATTTTTTTCAGCTTAGTTTGTTGTCCATGATGATGCCAAGATATGTGGTGTTCTCACTTTTTGGTAATTCTTTATTGTACTTTAGGTTGAATTTTGAGTTTTAACGTTTCAGTAAGAAGTACTGGTACACTGTTTTTGTTATATTCATTTCCATATGGGTGTTTTCCACTTGTGGCAAACATAATGCTAAATTCATTCTATTTTCTAATTACTTCTACTGGTTGGGATTGTTTCTGTAGTCCAGACAATCACATCAGCAAACATACCAATATTAATTCCTTTCAGATGTTTGAGTGACTCTTGGAGGTCACTGATATAGATTTTTAAAAGTATTGGGCTGGACAGTTCTTGAGGGAGTTCAGCTTTTGTTTGCGTATATCCAGAGATTTTTATTTCCGTACCTTGGGCTGTGAGAGAGGAATTTATAACCTATCATAGCACCACACCACATTTCCTGTTACCTTGATCTGGTTGAGTTTTTGAGATTTTTTCATCATAGTGTGTTGTACGCTGCTTTAAAATCTACAAAGACAGCAAGTACTTTTTATACACTTTGGCTGTCTGGGTTTGATGTGATGTGGATATCTTCTGTTTGAATCCAGCTTGCTCTTCTGCCAATAGGTATTTTGAATCAAGGTACCAGTTTAGCCTATTCATAAGCATGCATTCTTGCATTTTAGTTAGAGTGGATGTAAGTGCTGTGGGTCGATATGATGACAGTTGGTCTCTTGGTTTGCCAGGTTTGAGAATATGTATGACTACTGCTTTTATTGAATCTAAAGGCAAATTGGCTTTTGTGGTCCATAGGCTATTATAAGCAGCAAGTAAAAATTAAACTCAGAGAATATATCATCCGGTCCTGGTTGTTTTTTTAATTTGTATACTTGTAGTTACTTCTTTCAGCTTTCCATTATGAATTATGAACTCTTTTCTGGAAGGCAGCCTCAGATGATTCTTCATTTATGCATTTTCCTGTTTCTTTTTTTCAGGTTCTTGTCGCCTTTATTCCCTTTAGGTGAGGGTTTAGATGTATTCTAATCGTTGAAGTGTTTGGGTATTTTCTGAGGGTCTATAACTTCTTTGTTGTTTATAGTAAATGGATCTGTAGGGAAATTGTTTTTTTTTTCTTTCTATTTGTATCGGCCATCTGAGGACCATATGCCAATTTCAATTCTTTATTCCTTGTTCTTTTCTTTTTCTTCAATATTCTTTCATCTTTTCACTATGTCTCTTCTTCCTGTCTTCAGTCCACTTTGAACCTGTGTTTTTCTCTCTCGTACCCTGGTCTCCTTCCGTTTTTAACAATTCTGTCCGAAAAAATTCTCTTTCAATTGCTTCTTCTGCGTTTAATCATTACTTCTTAATTTCCAACCTTCTGAAGTTTTTCGTGGGCCTAATACTTTACTAATAATTCGTCTTTCCAGTATTTCTAGTTTGTCTAAATTATAATTCAGTGCTAGACATTCACTTGCATTCTGGCCTCACTACTGTACTGTAATGCCTTATTTTTGCATTTTTAGATATGCATTTTTTATTGCAAATATCTTTAGTTATACCATGTGCTCTTTCCATTTTACGAATCCTTTCTTCTATAGTCAGATTTTTCTAAACCATTTCCCCTAGATACTTAAATTTTCTAACCCTCTCTATTCAACCAATATCTGTTAGCAGGAATGTTAATTCCAAATTCTCACTACTTTCTCCAGGACACAGTTGAAAAGAATAGGGGAAAACCATCGCCCTGTCTTACACCTGTATTTATGTTGAACGGTTGAGATATTTCTCCCATGAATTTTACTTTTGAGACTGTCTGGAAGGGTTTCACGGATTAGATTTGCCAATTTAGATTTAACACCAAATTCTCGGATTATTTTATCTATAGTTTCACTATCAACAGAATCAAAGGCCTTTTTGAAATCAACAAATGTTACTACAATCTCCTTTGAATTCAGTAGTCTGTGACGGATTATTGACTTCAGATTAAATATTTGTTCTGGACAGGATCTACCCTTCCTAAAGCCACCCCTGATATTCACCCAAATGGCTATCCAATGTTTTTTCTACTCTGTTCAATAGAATCTTTGAAAATATTTTATACGCAACTGGAAGTAAAGATTTTCCTCTGTAGTTGTTAACCTCTTGCTTATCACCCTTCTTATGCAGCGGATGTATTGAGGCCACCTTCCATTCTTCTGGGAGTTTTTCTGTTTTCTAACTTTCTTCAAAAATTAATTGTAGATCGTTTTTTTATCTTTGGTAGAGACCATTTCAAAAGTTCAGCTGATATGGAGTCTTCTCAAAGCTGGAGAATAATGGAGATATGATGTATTCTCAATAAAGCTGGAAATTATAGTTTTATTGTTTAGTGTGTTGATCAATTTGTGGGCTTTGGCACTCTGTCTGGTAGTCCGTTGTGTTAAGAAACATGATGTCCATGTTTCTCTTTTGGTTGACCCTATTTTTTATTTCAGAATTGCTGTTTGTGCCATATTGTTATGTTTTCATACCTTTATGTTGTTTAGCTCATGAGACCAGAATGGTGTATATTTCTTTTGCTGACCACATGGGATAGTTGAGTTAGCTGTATATTTCAGAGCTGAACAGAAGTTTTATATTGATCCACCCAGTCAGCCTTCTTGAAGTTCCATTGTGTCTGTTGAGTGTTAGGTTGTATATTCTGCTGATGGAGAGATACAGTGATTAGGAACATTCTGTTGCCACTTTGTGGATCGTCAAGGTTTTTTTGGTCGGAAATGTCAGTCAGATCCATTGAGGTCTGGGTTGGTTGTAGAGGCTGAATAATGCAAAAGGGTTCCTAATCTTCATCCTTACAAATGAGCTCAGTGGGATTGCTGCTTAGAAAGTCTTCTAGTTTTCCCAGATTTGTTGATGTAATTGTAATCCCCATATTGGGAGGAAGCATTAAAGCCCCTATGATTACTGTAGCTGTAGAGGGTTCAACATGGCTACGCTCCAGTTTCTTGTTGTTTGGGGGACTGTATGCACAAAATATTTTAATTTTTTTGTTGTGGATCCAGTTGATTAGCTGTGGATCATTCTCATACATCCGTATTACTATTCTGAATTTTGACCTAATTCTGTTCATATCTACAACTAGAATTCCAGTAGCCACTTATCTAACTTTGAAGAGAGAATATGTCGAACAGTCTTTGGTTTTATAATGTTGTGTATTTTCAGCCGTTGCATTGACTTTGTTAAATTGTAACACATCTACATCTCTGTTACTCAAAATCCTTCTTTAATTTAGTTATTTTCTTTGGTGGGAGGTATTCTATTTTATGGTGTTAATCACTATTGGTTAGGATTTAGCCCTGATAAAGACTGTTTTAATGTTTGGCTTTTTCTTTGTATTGGATTGTCGCACTTCAGCTCTGTTGCTGATTTCGTACCATCCTGGGGATATGTACATTTCTGTCTGATCACTCCAATTTACAGATAGTAACTATCAATGTGTTACCTCATATTTTATCCTTTTTTACTCCTTTTCCAATTAAGTCAATGATGTCATAGTAAACCAATAATAAAGGTTAAACAAATTCAGGAACAAAATTCTGAAGAACAAAGACTAACTTCAATTGGCAAATAAAGAAAAACTAAAATGTGGAAAAATATTTTGTTATATACAAAAGTTACAAATCGTATTGCATTTGCACATAATCACCATAAACATAGAGGCACTTGTTAACGAATGCTACTGTCAAGCTACACAGCCAAAAATTGACACCATTAATGAAACCAAGATTGGTGTCAAACCACTGGGTAGCCAGCCAGACTATCGTCTATTCTTTGTTCCACAGTCAGATGAGATAATGGGCAAATAGGGAAATACATTGGGCTTATAGGTTTTACATTCACTACTATTACGCGACTTGGAAACCTTGACCGATAAAAACTAAGTACTAGATTAATCTACAAAATGTACACCGTAGTAACAGTATTTTAATTCTTCATATTTTGGTATATTTTAAATAAATTTAACCAGAAAACTGAGTCGGTAAAAATAAAAACGTAATAAAACCATCGCATGCTCATTTTAGTATGTATTAAAATATAAACTTTACAGTATAAAATATTAATCGTGTACAACTTTCTGTGTATGCAGTTTAGGTGGAGCTAAAGAAGACTGGGTTTGTCGCACATATTCGCCTTCAGCAAGCCCAAACACGAGCATTCTCAAACGTAAAGTATATGAAATGCCAGATATCATTACACCAAATTCAAAGGTATAGTATGTGTTGTCTAGAAAGTTTTTTTCCCAAGTATAAGCATGTTATAAAGTTTTCTTTAACTGTAAAATGAAATGAGAACATTAGAGAAATTAAGAAATTTTGTTCCATAGTACTTTTGTTGTCTTGTACATAGCAAAACATATTGTTTTAATAATGTTGTCCATAGTTACACTAATTTTATATTTATTTGTACTCAGTAAATAGCGTACAGGATATAATATAGTGAAATGTGGATTATAATGCTCCTTTACAATAAATGTTCTCTTTTAGAACAGTTTTTTCACAACTCTGTGAAATGATTTTCCCAATTTAATAGGAACAATTATCTAATACATACAGTGAAACCTTGATATAACGCTCTTCTGCGGACCGGCCAAAAAGCGCTGTCTATCGAGGGTAGCTTTATGTAAAGGTCCCAAGTTTAACTATTTAATTTCCCGGGACCGTGAAAAATGAGCGTTACATCAAGGGCCGCGTTATATCACAGGGGTGTTGTATCGAGATTCCACTGTAAATAGTAGTGAATTAAAAATTTAGAACTGTATTGACAATATGTTGAAGGCAGCGTGACATGAGAAAGTATTTAAGTTTCTTACGTCTTCCATTAATGTTATGAATGTTATGTGTTATGTTATGAGTGTTACGAATCAAAGTTGTGATTCTTCTTCAATAGAATTTTACTTTTATAACATTCATTATGTTGTTACTGACTGTACTTACATCAGATTTCTCAGAATTAAATTCTTTATAAATTGTATTACAAGTTTACATTTATTTATTGGGAACTTAAACAAGTAAATTCACATAAAACCTAAAAAACTGTGTTTTAAACACCAATTTTTTGAGATTTACAACAAAATTTTATAAGACTACCCAAGATACAGTCTGGGACCTTCTTTTATCAATTTTCAAACCAAAAACCAAATGAAACCATCAAATTCACTCTTTCATTTAAGTTCCAAAATTTCAGTAGGGCTTAATTGTAACCATGAAGCAGATATCAGGTGAAATTTTTTACAAGCCCTAAATAAAAAATGAAGCGTTTTTGGACCTATGTTTGTATAAAATTCCTTCTTTATTTCAATCTGTAGCATGCATTCCTGAAGTATGTGCCATTCCGCATGGGACTACTATATTTTGAACTTCGAGTACTATATACGTAGTATATAAAACTGTTAGATCTATATTGCAATATTATGTTACGGATTGTGGAACTAGTTCATGGGAACACTATGTCAGAATAAAGTGATTCTCTTACAACTTTATTTCTGAGATAACACCATAGTTTGTCATTAAGCAGTGCACTAATTTTACATAACTCCAAACAATTTGTGCGTATGTGGTATAATAAAAAAGCCGTATCAGCAGATAGGTGGTGTGCAAGTTTATTCACCTTCCAAATGCTGAATTGGGTTAAACATTCCTCACTTGTATCAAGCCGACCAGTAATGCATGAATTGACTTTAGTTACTTTTAAGTGGATTGCAGAAATTACGTGGTCGCCATGCATAATTTGTATAAACATAGTTTGACGTTAAATTTGAAGGTAAATTTCTATACTTCAGTAACATATTTATATATATCTGTGTCTTGGGGAAGGGGCATGTTTTCCAGTTGATGTTGTGAACAGTGGTGTGTTCTTGTTATTGGCATGAAAGTGTGGGACATGCACGAGAATGGATATGTCAAAATCCTTCGTACGTATGGAGAAACATTTGTAGATCTGTCAAACTTACACTGAACAATGAAGTCTTGATTGGTATTCATTATCAATTTTTTATTGGAAAATTAATTAAACATAATGACAACTACATTCTGTCTGTTGACTTTTTTTTTGAAATAAAAATAAAGCCTGTCAGTAGTTCAAGCAGTATTTGATATAATGTCTTGGTTTCTAGATTTCATTAAATTCAGAGATTCCTAGGACCAGAATCGCTCTTTACATTATGAATTTGAAAAGTTTGTTTTTGCAATAACTTTACCTCAAGATGTTTTTCACTTATTTGGAACATGTTTCGGGAAACTTATTGTTCCCATCATCATCATCATCATATATTAAAAACGTTTTATTTATGTAAATTTTTAATGTATGTGTTGTCCTGAACAGTTACATCAACAGGTAGCCACGGAAATGTAATAACCAAATTAATAACAAGGTATCATACACGTTGACTTAACACTCTTGTTTTATCTTTTGCAGCAACTCATAAATTCAATGTCCGTAAGTAAAAACTTGTTAAATGTGTTTGCTAAACTTTGTTGGTGTAAATATTCACTGTATATGGCTGAACAAATTGTGTCACATAATGTTACAAATGTGTAGACATATGTATCCAGTTTCATGTTGTAGGAGTGTGTAGGTGTGCATTTCAATTAAATAATTATCACCATCAAATTATACGTTATATCGTTCAATTAAATAATTATCACCATCATTATGATCCAACTTAAAACCTGCTATCACCAAGAAATCAGTCTCATTTCAAATTCATGAATGGCTGTGTCATGGTAAAAAGAAATTGAGTTAGATGTTTTCTCACCAAGTTGTATGTGGGTTATTTACCTAGATCAGCCAATTGAGCATGACCTTCAAATAATAGCTATATGTTGAGAAAGGTTAGGTTAGGATCGACCTTGAACCAAACCCACAGCCAAAAAAGCAAAAACCTGATGCTCTGCTGTCATTGTACGTTCAAAAACATTATAATCAGCACTGGTCGAACAGTCCAGAATTTTAATTTCATGTTACTAACCATTGACTTTTCAACCTGAAAATATTGTAGGTAAATGTCTGTTTTCAGTGTTTAACGGAGTATCATGACAATCAAATAAAAACATCTTGAGAACAAGAGAACATTTCAGTCTCATTGTACACTTAAATGTAACTCTAGCCTTTGTTAAAATTTACCAGTTGGATGAATACTTTATTTGTGACTTTTCTAGCTTGTTTGTCTTTGTTTTCAAAAACTGGTTTAACACTTTGGATACATTGATTGTGGAAATTGTGGGAGGGCATTTTTCTCTCAGAGTACATTGCCCTCACTCTCCACAGGCATGTCTATTCGTGTGTGTTAGAAATTTAAATATGTAAAACCTGTGAGCTGCGTGGCCTGGAACATAACCTCTCACATATTTTGTTTACAAAAAATACAGATAACAGCACTTTGTGTGTACCAGGGAGTTCCAAAAAATCTCATTCTCAGGCAAATTATTGTTAAATTTTTCTTCAGAAAATTGTCAGGTTATTATTAAAGAATATCTTTTTTTACTTCCATGCTCCATAAGGTTATGGAAGTATGGTCATGGCGAAAAAATCGTGTTCGAGATAACAGCAGATTCTGATTGTACTACCCTAAAAACATGAAAAAAGTCATTTTTACTTCCATATTCCTTAAGGAATGGAAGTATGGTGATGGAAAAAAAAATCGTGTTCGAGATTATTGCAGATTCTGATTGTACTACACTCAAAACATGAAAAAAAGTCGTTTTCCGAAAAGTGTATTTTTTTTCTCAGTTATATACTGTTTACGTTTCCATTTTATTATTATGACTACCACAATGAAAAGGCAGGGAAGACACACACACACACACAGTTCGCGTTATTTCTGGCCTCATTCATGTTTATTTTCTTACATTTGCACGGTTTTTAAATGGAAAGTGCCGAACCCATACCAACATAACGCATGCAAGCCGAAAAAATGGACATCAATTTGCTTCCTGTGGATCGCTGGGCAGTGTAACTGCACGTGTTAACAGAGGAACGATTCATAGACAGACTTTTCGTCTTTAGGGAATGAACCCTCTGCAAGATGCTGAGGTTCCATGAGTGACTTCGGAGCGCTCCTTCTTTTCCGCGTGTTTATTCTGTGAAACGTACACTGTAGATTCACAGCTTTACTCTAAGCAACGCTCAATAGGAAATGTTGAAAATTTTTGTCCACGGTGTACCCTCATACACACTAAACCTGCTCTGATGTTTTAATTACGGACATCATAATATTAAAACTTTGGAAACTTGAGCACTACTTAATGGAGATCAATCATTATCTTATACAAGCCATTAATTTTATGCATATATTTTATATATATTTGTACAACGTTATCGGCAACAAAGAAGTAGTTTTTGTTAAAATTCCTTCCCGGGATATTTGGCCGTAGTCCAATGTTTTCTACAGAACCAGACGTTCGGCAATGCCGTCGACTTCCATCATCAGTGAAAATCGAGTGCGATAACGTGAGGTGGTATACGTTAGTGACCACAGTACTGTGGTTAAGGGTGAAGCGGTAAGTAGAAAGTAGTAGTTTCTATGGTAATATTTCATTTCGAAAATGATTTTAAATATAAATCTTAGAATATGGAAGTCATGTATGGTTCTCCATACCGATATTTCTAAAAGTGTCTGTGTAGAATGTTTTCTATGGCAAACGATAACAGCCTCAAATTCAAACAGAATCAAATAATTTTTTGCAAACAGCCATGAATTGTAGAGGACTCAATGCCTATTGTTTTTGGTGAAGATCGGTTAAGGGAAAGGGGTAGTTTACCTGCAGCGTTTTACGTTTTAACAAGAGTAAAGTGTTTAATTTTGATAAATAAAGTATCCTTAAAAGAAGGTAATAATAATCCACTGTAGAAAGGAAAAATCTATAAATCAAAAGGGTAGTTGAAGGGAGGAGGGGGTAATTTGTTTTTATAAATAAAAATGGTAGTTGATGAGGGAGGAGGTAAATTTTTATGTTTTATGTGTGTACTAAGTTATTGGCAACAAAGAAATAGTTTCTATGGAAACATTTCATTTCACTTTAACAAAATTCTATATTTTTTCATTTTAATTTAAATCACGTATGAGTGAAAATATATCGTTCATGGCAGGCAAGTATATCTCAATTATGTAATTTCTACTTTTCCAAAATTTTATAATTGTGATTACCGCAATAAAAAGGCCGGCAGGACACACACACAATTCTCGTTATTTCTGGCCTCACTCACGTTTATTTCCTTATGTTTGCACGATTTTTAAATGAAAAGTGCCGAAACTCACACCAACACAACGCGTGCAAGCCGAAAAGGTGTACAGTGATTTGCTTCCTGTGGATCGCTGGCCAGTGTAACTGCACGTGTTTACAGAGGAACATTTCATAGACAGACTTTTGGTCTTTAGGGAATGAACCCTCTGCAAGATGCTCAGGGTCTATTACTTAGTAATTAAGTAAGAAAACATTTGTTATGGTATGAGCCTATCAAACTATATAGAGGTCTGCGAACCTTAAACAGTTATTGTATGTAGTCTTACTACAGACTATAAGTAATATAAAAAAGCAATTAAAATAATATTAAACCCATAATTACCAACTACCTAATGTAAGAAAGGCGAAAATAATGAAAATAACAGTTATTAATGTTAAAAAGCCATGTATAAGTTTTCATAATTTTGTGAAATAAAAGTGTTTAGGAAATATATCTTGTTATAATATAAACATTGAGTAACACATGTAATTTATATAAAATAACTGTAACTAATCTAATAAGATTAAGCAATGTGTACAATACTTACAACTAGTGGAATATGTCCCTAGAAATTAATTGTGTACATCAGGGACAAGTAAAAATAAGTTTAGAATAAATCATGTTAATTATAAATTGTAAAAACAACCTGGTGACCCATAAAACATGTTGTGAATCCAAGAGCTTTACCGAGTTAATCTATAGAAAAAAAAAGAAAATTGAATTGAATAGTTTGATTTTGGTAAAGATCGGTTAAGAGGGAGGGGTAGTTTACTTGCAACATTTTACGTTTTAACAAGAGTAAAGTACTTAATTTTGATAAATAAAGTATCCTGAAAAGAAGCTCACAATAACACACTGTAGAAAGGTAGATGAAATTTCTCAAAATGAAAAGTGCATTTGAAGGGGGAGGGGATAATTTTTACTTTCATTTTCCATAAGTAAGTGCAAAATAAGGGGAAGGGGTAGTTTACCTGCAACGTTTTATGTTTTAACAAGGGTAATGTTAAGAAACCAGACGTTTCCGCAGTGCCATCGACTGCCATCATCAGTGAAAATCAAGTGCGCTAACGTGACGTGGAATACGTTAGTGACCACAGTACTGTGGTTAAGGCTGAAGCAAGAACTAAAAAGAAGTAGTTTCTATGGAAGTACAGTAAACTCCCGATTATCCGCGGAATTGGGTGACGCTTCAACCGTGGATAAGCCAATTCCGCGGATAATCCGCAAAATGGCCGAAAAAGGACACCAATCAACACAAAAATGCTTTTGAACAATTTTATTTACAGTAGGAGGTCTACAGATACAATTGTGGTGCAGTTGTATTGTTTTTTCACACTTTATAACATATAATATAAGACGATTTAAGAACGCGTCTATCTGCTAAGATCGTTGTCAAAGAAGTCTCATTTTATTTATCCGAAATTTCTGGTTGCTATGGGTAAACTTGGAATCTGGTTGGTCAATCCGGCTAGACATTGTCATAAACTTTTATTATTTCAGAATCTAAATTTGTTCAAAATCTTTAAACTAACGTAACTTTTCTATACTGAATGGGAGTTTAAAACCATTATCAGCATTATTTTGATCTTCACATTTGTTATATTTAGACACCAAACATGCCTATTTTTGCTTAAGAACTATGGATGTTACAATTTTGTTATTTGGAATTTTCTTAAATAACTTGATATGTGTTATTTTGGTTCTATATTCCGTGTATACATTATTACCTATAAATACATCTATCCCTTCATATTTGCTTTACAAAATTTCTAATATAATTGTTCAAAATTTACTAAAGTTGATTTCACCTGGCCTATGTAATAGTATTATTTTCATCATCATGTTTTAACATCTTTAACAATTAAATTAATTTTTAACACTCATCAAAATGGTTTAACATATAACGTTATTTTAACAACACAAAATATATATTACTCTAATATTTAAATTCATGTCCACATGGCTATGATTATACCAATTCCTTGCACAAATAGCTGTTTTCTACTCACTGTATAGGTGTTTGACATTTAACAAAACATCTTTGAATAGTCCATTCTGCTTGGTTAATTAATTTATTTACCATGGCTTAATATCAGCTCTATTGGTATATTTGTTAACACAACATAAACAAAAAATGGAATTAATATCATAAAATTGGCATTCCTTTAAACTAACTGTATCCTCTGTTACATACAAAAAACACAACACAAATACTATTATATAAAACACTGTGCTATAACATAAAACATGCACATTTAACAAAACAAATCCTATACTAATTAGTTAGTCCTTTGTCAGCTAATTTACTCATTATTCTGACACTGTCTATGTCATATTTATTATTTATATTGGTTTCAACATCCGTATACTTGCTGATGTTTGACTTACAAAAATTACAATAAAGTGAACACTGTTGCTCTACCTCACACACAGTTCTAATAACCTTGTTACATTTACTGTTTATCTGTGTTTTATTCTTGTTATAAATGTTATTGTGACCATGTTATAATTTGTTGTTTACTGGACAACTCTATGAACTCTATATGTGACACTTTTTGTATGGTTCTTGTATCTATAATCATGTGTATCTATATTTTTGTTACATTGATTAACTTAATTATTTAACAATATTTCTCTTACATAATATTATATGTTTGGGTCTATTATCCCTCACTTTGTATTTTGATTATTTGGATTTAATGATACATCAACTGAAACCATTTGTTTCTTTATAGTCCTGGTTCATAAACTGTTTGTCTTTACAATTCTTTGTTCGGTCAATACTGAAAATTCATGTCATAGTTGGGGTTTGAAGATATCTGCATCACTTAGCCTAAATCATTAATTTGGGTACGGTCAGTTGTCTTACTAGTCAGTCTAAAATTGTTAGTCGTTCTTCTTCACTATCATCTTTGAAGATATTGTTCTTCTTGTCAGCTTCTTAATCAAAGTCTTCATTAAGTCAGGTACGGTATTATGTTGTTCCAAATGTCATGTTACAAAGTATACATTAACAAGTTACAAATGTGTGATAATACATAGTATAATGAATATTGGCACATCGATAGATGGCCCATTAGACAGCATAAATACAAATACAATATAAATAAATATAAATACAATATTGATCAATACTCATCGAATAATATATAATAATAAAATACAAATGCTAGAATGTCTGATGACACATAATAATAATAATGACAATATACCCAAATTCAATGACAATGATACATGGCAATGAATAACACATAGTAAGTAGCATTACACAATAATTAATAGAAATCCAACAAATTCAGTAATAATAGCATGACAATAAGTGCATAATAAGCAATATTACATAATAATACAATGGCAATATATACAAAAAATTCATTATAATAATAGAACAATAGAAATATACCCAAAAAATTCATGATAATAATGACACTGCACCACACAGTTACACAATAACTGACATCACACAGACGAAAAAAAAACACTTAAAATGTTTACTAATGCACATATAAATAGCGTATATTAATTTGGCATAAATATAAATACAAATGTATAAATAAGTACATTTAACATTGTACTTAGTAGTACGTAGAGCATGTGCTCATCCGGAAATGTCCCGGGCATGAAGCACTGAAAAAAAAAACAATTAGTCTGATGCCACGGGTAGTGGACACAGTTTGTGGATAGACCTACGCAGGATGCCGTTTGTGATGCGGACATCCGCTACGCGTACTATTGAATCCTGACTTACATAGATTTGGGTGACAATACCACGTTTCCACTGCAGGGGGTGGAGTATTGTCTTCTAAAATGAGGACGAGTTGTCCTGGAGACAAATTTTTCGAATGTTTTCTCCATTTATTTCGTTGTTGCAACTGATGCAGATAATCTCTTGACCATCTCTTCCATATAGAGTGGGTGAACCTCTGCAGAAGCTGCCATCTTTCCAAGCGACCCATTTTTACATCCGAATAGTCGGGTTCCGGGAGCGCAGTAAGTGGAGAACCAACTAAGAAATGTGCTGGAGTCAAGGGCTCGGGATCCCCGGAATCATTTGAAATGGCGAACAAGGGACGTGAATTCAGACATGACTCTATTTGAGTCAAAACACTGTAATGCTCTTCAAAGTTGAGAAGCGTACTGCCGATAACGCGCCGTAAATGAAATTTAATGCTTTTGACTCCGCTCTCCCATAGACCACCGAAATGAGGTGCTGACGGAGGTATGAAAGACCACTTGACTCCCTGTGAACTGGCGAAGTCCTGAGTGGATTGTTGAAATTCGTCTTGTTGACAAAGATTGTACAAATCGTGTAATATAGTGCCAGCACAACGGAAATTTGTACCGTTATCAGAGAATATTTGTGCAGGGATGCCCCTGCGAGCTATGAAGCGTTTTAAAGCAGCTATAAAGGCGTCTGCAGTCAAATCTGATACCAATTCAAGGTGAATTGCCTTAGTGACCATGGAAATGAAGAGTGAAATGTAAGCCATTGTGAATGATTTGGACCGCTGCCTGCCCTGCCGTAGAAATATGGGACCGGCATAGTCGACGGCACATTGTGAAAATGGCTTAGAAGGAATGACTCTGGAAGAGGGTAATTATCCTAAAAGCTGGCTTGAGCCAGTTGCGCGAAATCGAAAACAAGTGATGCATTTGTGTATCACAGCGTAAATAAGATTTGTCATTGATGATCCAATATCTTTGACATAGAGAGCACTGCGTCAATTGTACTCCGGCATGGAGTAGTTGAATATGCTCGTTTTCTATCATTAGTCTAGTGAGATGAGACTGCAGGTGAAGTATGATCTGGTGTTTAGTATTATAGTTGAGCTTAGACTGTTGAAGGCGTCTGCCCACGCATAATATCCCCGTGTTGTCTGTAAAGGGATTAAGCGAAAAAGTTTTACTAGTATTAGGTACAGGGCGTTGTGCCTGAAGTTCTTTAATTTCAATGTTGAAATGCGATAGCTGGGATTGACGTATAAAAATCAAAAGTACGCTGTGTAGCTCTTGTGAAGTTAAAAATGAAGTGTTTCTGTTAGCGACGGGAGACTTAGCGTTCCGAATGAATCGCAGGCAGTAAGCAAACACACGAATAAGTCTTGAAAGCGAGGAATAATTTTCAACGTAAGGAGTGGATGAAGTAGTAACCAGAGCGAGTTGAACTTGTTTACGTTTTTCTTTGTCCATATCTGGATGAGTACAGGAAGGGTTGGATTCGAAAGGACTGGTGGGCCATGCTGAAGGCTCCTCTAACAACCAGTATGGGCCATCCCACCATTGCGGGTGGCGGTGCAACGAACGGGGTAAACAACCGCGGGATTGTCATGCGAAGCGACATGATACCAGGTGCCCTTTGCAGTGAGCTGCTGTATCTCCACGACGCGTTTGGCTACAAATACCTTCCACCTGGAGGACTGTTGGTGAATCCAGTGTAAGGCAATCGTAGAGTCAGAATAAAAATACAACTCGCTGAAATTGTAGGTCACAGCGTTGACAACCTTATAAACCAACTGAGCCAATAATAGACAGGCGCAAAGTTCAAGGCGAGGTAAAGATATCTGCTTTAAAGGGGCGACTCTAGATTTGGAACACAATAAGTGAGATGATATACTGTTGTCGGAATATACTGTACGCACATAAATACAGCATGCGTAACCCTTTACAGACGCGTCGGCAAACCCGTGTAATTGAAATGAAATGATTGGAAAATTACATGAATCCTGTATAGCTCTTGGGATCTTAAAATGAGTGTCGGAAATTAATTGAGCGTAAAGCTCTGCCCATGGAATTGATAATGAGTCAGACAGCGGGTCGTCCCAATTGGTGCCCGATGACCATAGCATTTGCATAAAGTGCTTACACCAAAATGTAATAGGTCCAACGAGCCCTAATGGGTCGTAAATTCCAGCGATGACGGATAATACCCTTCTTTTATTAAACACATCGATTTTAAGATCTCTTTGGAAATTGTATATGAAGCTGTCAGCCTGAACGTCCCACTGAATACCCAAAGTGCGGATGGTTTGGTCTTTGTTGAAATCCAGGGACGAGTTGGTATGTGAGGATATGATATTCTGGTCATTAGAAGACCATTTATGCAGAGTGAAGCCGTACCGGCTTAATAAACCAGAAATGTCAGAGTTTAATCAGGCTAAGATGTGTGAGCTATCAGATCCGGTGATGAGATCGTTGACGTAAAAATCGTTTGCAATGACAGAGCAGGCTAAGGGGGGCCGAGTACTATTTTCTTGTGAGATTTGTTTTAAACATCTAGTGGCCAAAAATGAAGCGCTTGCAGTCCCATATGTGACTTTTCTCAAAGCATAGTGTTTAAGTTCCTTGTGGGGGGCGTCACGCCAGACAATTCTTTGCAGGTTAGAATCCCTTGGGGACACCAGGATTTGGCGATACATTTTCTCGATGTCGGCGATGAGTGCGTATCGGTGCGTTCTAAATCTGGCCATGATGGAGAAAAGATCCTGCTGGACCGTAGGACCAACCATGAGGGTGTCGTTTAACGATAAATCATTTAATGTTTTGGCTGAGCCATCGAAAACAATGCGAAGTTTGGTGGTTGTGCTAGTGAACTTGACGACAGCATGGTGTGGTAAGTAAAAAATATTCGAATTATTGGTTGATAAATCATAAGAATTGAGTGGAGACATATGACCCAGGCTTAAATATTCCTGCATAAAATTACTATAGTCTTTGTACAAAGACTGGTTTTGCCTCAATTTGAGTTCAAGTGTCTGAAATCTGCGAACTGCTCCGGGGAGTGAATCGCCGAGATGCTCTGTCCTACGGGGTAGTGACACAACAAACCTACCACTAGTGTTACGATAGGTGTTTGTGAGGAAATGATTTTCACACTCCGAGTCCTCAGCTGAGGGAGTACGGAAAGAAACGTCCTCCAACTGCCAGAAGTTCCTCAACTGTAACGAGATGGCATTATTGTCGTCACGAGCCATAAACAAAGAAACCAGTTTTGTCGTGTCTACGTTAAAGGGTAAATTTCCGGCGAGGATAAAACCTAGTTTTGTTTCCTGTATTATCGGAAAGTGCGGACTGCGAATAAATTTAGTTGGCTCAATCAATTGTAAAAAATACTGTGCCCCGAGTAATATGTCGATCTGTGACGAAAAATTAAGTTGTGGGTCAGCTAAAAATATGTGTTTTGGAATGTTTAATGATGCCATATTAAAAGATTCTGTAGGGAGGTTATTTGTAATTCTGGGCAGAACAGCGCAGTGTACATTTAAACTGAAATCCCTCCTGTAGCGTGAGTTTAGGCGCACCCTTGTACTGAAATTGGCTTGGCATAGAGAATTATTTATGCCCGTGATAGGCAGTTCGGACTTGTTTAATTTTAAGCCCATGCGGCGTGCGAAGCCCATGGTACAAAAGTTTGCTTGTGAACCTGAATCCAACAGGATTCTTACCGGGTGTTTGTTACCGGCACGATCGGTTATGATACATACGGCGGTAGACAATAAAATTGATTTGTTGGTTTGTAGTTTTAGGGAACATTGATTATTGTTCCTATTCGAAGAATCATTTGTTGAAGCGTGGATCATGGTGTGGTGCCTTTTCGAGCATACTCTGCACAAAAATTTGGAAGGGCAATGCGAGGTTTCATGGCTCGAGCGTGTGCAATTTAGGCAGAGCTTGTGTTTTATTAAAACGTCTTTCCATTGACTCGGATGTAAAGCCACGAATTGTGGGCATTCGGACAATTTATGATTGCCGCGACACAGCTGGCAAAGTCTATTGCTCGTTTGAGTATGTATTAGTGACCCAGTGAACTCAGCGCGTTTAGCCGATAAGAAGTTTTATCGCTAACTTGCCTACCGTAAGACGAACCAGTCGGTGCACTCACATTTTGCAACAGCTGTCACCTAGTATTTAAGAATTTAATAAAGTTATTGTAATTTGAAAGCTGTTCGTCAGTTAAACTTTCCTTCCATAATCTAGATGTGCGATCGTCAAGTTTTTGGGCAAGAAAATGCACAAAAATAATTTCGAATGTGTTCACTGGTAAATTTAACGAATTCAGAGCATTTATGTTAGCAGTGAGATCATCTATAAATTTGGAAATGCTAACCATAGAGTCCTGCTGCATGTGCTTCATGCCCAAGACATTAGCCACATAATACGCCGTAACAATCAATCTACTGTCGTACCTGGCTTTCAACAACTTAATGGCCACCGTGTAGTTTTCGTGCATGATTGGGAGTGATTTTATAACATTCAGCGCCTCATCCCTTAGTGATGAGTGCAAGTAGTGAAATTTTTGGATGCTGGTCAGGTCTGTTCGGACATGAACCAACTCCATAAACATATGGTAAAAATGTTGCTAGTCAATTATATTACCTGCGAAGCACAGGGTAGTTTAATTGGTTGTAATTGAATAGGAGGCGTACTGAATGTGACGACTTCGGACTGATTTAATATTTTCTTGCTCATCTCTTCGGCATGATCTAATAAATTTTGCAACTTGCATTCTATGTTACACAAATCATCTTCCGTCTGAACTCTGTCACTAACGGATGCAAAATCAGAGTCCTCAGACTCAATTTGCGTTTGAATCTCGTCATATTTGGCGGATAGCTCCATCAGATGACGAAGCTTTATTTTTAGCGCATGGTGGTCATGCGTATCATGATCAAAATTATCCGCGTAGGTGTTTATGCGCGATATAGAGGCCTTGATCGTGCCACGCTTTTTGATCAGCGCCTTCATATCAGTCATGATTGTGTATCACGGAAGATTTGAACGATAATAAGAAAAAACTGAGTGAATGCAGAGAGATGAACAAGACCATGCAGATTATCTAATTTATGAAGTCATGCTACAACGCGGTAACCATTGATTAACACATCTCGGACCAATCCTATGTTGTAATAAATACTGATATAGACAGCATATACAATATAACAGTATAATCTCTATTGCTATGAACACTATTTAAAAATATGGTTTACAATTGAATCAAAAAAATATGAATATAAGTTTATTGAGTTATTTAAGTTTGTGATTGATTCACAGAAAAATTTATAAGCTTGCTGAGTTCGCAAAAAATTCCAAGTTCATAGTCAAATGAAACTGATATAAGAAAGTTATATTATTTTTTTTTTTTAAATACTGCTCATTTTAGGTGAATGCCCTTGAAAGGTATACAAAATTATATAAAATTGAAAAGATCATATAAAACAAATTTATAGTCACTTGGCATCTGGTACTTATCGACATGTTCAAGAAGGTCTCAGAGCGTGTCGAATCCTTGGCAGTCCCATCCGGCACCCATGAATTGACGATGCAGACACGGTCGATGCCTGTCGGGTGATGTCTGAAGTGGTCGAATTCTGCATAGGCTGGATGCTTTGGATTTTCCCAAATGATGAATGCCACGTGGTGATGGTGTTCAAATGCTGAAATAATGCTTCGAACGATCCGGTCGGCGAAGTATGAAGTCCCCAAAAGTCGTGCAATGCTTCCTCCAGTTATGGTTAATAATTACAGAACTGCTGATTTAAATTATGTTGTTAAATGCTGATAGGGCCTGCTAATTGAACTGAATCCGTGAAATAAATTGTATGTGGAATGAATCATCCATGAAATGAATGATCTGGCCCGGAGGGCCAAATGTTGCATGCTCAACGCTCTCGAATATTTCTAGAGTTAGCATTTGTCATGCGAAGTGCTGCTGGTATAGGAATCAGAAATGTGTTTTTTAAATGAAGAAGTGGACTGTATAAATCTGAGTTAACTAGCCATTTATTGAAGAATTATATAATGAAGCGCATGGCCCATGCAATTACATATGGCGTACATTGCCAAGATAAATACCGATAGAAGAAAGAAAAATTGTATAAAGAAGTTAAATAATTAAATTTCATATCGCCGCGGCTAGCAAATGGAAGAGAGTACTGATCTGATGAAGGCTGAGTTTTAACTAACTAACTGTCGCAGCTCGCAGTAGCGAACTGTACTTTAAGCGGATGACGTAATTGCGTGGGCTGATTGCGCGCGAGTATATAAACAAATACAAAGGTTTAACAGACACCTTTGTGTAATACATTTATTCATTTATTTTCCTTTTAAGTAAAATTTTATGTAATTTATTAATAACTAAGGTATTGAGTTTAATGTAATAAATTGTTACAGTTAGAAAGAATTAGTAGTACCAGTTTTAAACTAGATTTAAAACTTATTTAAAAACCCATAAATGATGATATTCTGTAACTGCTCAGAGGAGTAGTAATCACAATAAAACTTTAGCATGGTTAATGAATTTTAATGGATGTAATTTTTTATTATGTTTGTAGCGGAAACGTGTCAGTTTTTGTGATCCGCCTGTTTCTGAAAGCTTGGTCTTTTCAAATAATGAACCTGGCAAAGGACAGGTACAGCGGCCTGAACAAAAGAAAGGTTAATATTTTATAATCTATTTTTATAAAATAAAGTCTTTCTAAGTATAGATTTATTTTAAAAAAAAAAGCATTTATAAATATCTATAACTATCTTTTAGGTCTGATTTTGTAATCTGTATTTTTATAGTTCCGATTTTTAGACAGACTGTTCTCACCCCCCAGATAATAAATTTGGTAAGGTTTGCAGCTCACAGATTCTTAAAACACAGTATCAAATAGTAATTACTTGTAACTGTCGTACCAGATGATAGCAATACAATTTGGTGGAACTTGTCTTTTATTGTAATGATCTTGCTTTGTTATATGTATATTCCACACAACCTCATGTTTATGTATTATCATTTTTGTATTGTGTCTTATCATTAGATGTGTAAATAATAGATGTAAGAATTAAATTTAATAATTATATTAACTTATTTCAGTTCTGTCTTGTGACTTCTAGTAGCTGTGTGATGCCTTTCGAAATGAACGTTCCATCATCAGACACATATATCCCTCGTAAGAGGTTGTCACCATTAAAATTTATAAATCAAAGTCAAACACGTATCAGTAAAAACATGTACACGCTACTTGAACGGTGAATTTTTACCAGATTATAACACCTACTTATAGCTGTAGCAACTATTAACATTATATAACGTAAGCAAAAGACATTCGAGACTCTTTTGTTATTGACAATGTTGACAATTCTCCTCAAGACTGTTTAAAATCTCTTACTTCTAAACCTAGGTCAGTTCTATAAATCCTAAATAGCTTTAACTTTAATTTGGTGGGCCTTTGTGATTCATCTTCAGAAATTGAAAAATAATTGATTATTTGACTCAGTTGATCTTTCCTCTTAATGTCTTGTGTAGTAGCCATTATTACAGAGAAAAACTGAGCAGAATCAATCGGTTTCAAAGTAATGTTTTCAACTTTTATAGATAAAATCTGAGTGAGTTTATTTTGAATTTTGGGACTCATATACTTTTCACTGTGCTTTGGATAGCTGTGTACCTCTTGCAACAATGGATTGTATTTACTCAAAAGATCGATAATTACCAAACATTTTCTCCTATTGGGCTGGGCCTGCCTTCTCTTAGTAACCTCCAAAGACTAAATATGAAGGCACCTGTGTCACTTTGGCCCATTTATCAGTTTCCTTTTGTAGCTCACAATGAAACTCATAATGAGGATGCGATGCAGAATCTTAACTGGAATCACCGTCGTCCTATTGTGCAGTTATCCAAATAATTTATACTGTCATAGTACATCATTAGGTACTGGTAAAATAACAATAAAAAATAAATGTATTTATTTTTATGTTAAATATATATAGGAATATTTTGTTTTACTTAAGTTCAATGGTGTATACACCCATTCTTAAAAAATTAAGGGAAATGTTTATGCACCCCCCCTGCACCGCGGGCCCGTGAGTTATACTACTGATTTTATGTTTGTGATAAATGGATGTATAAGAACTAGAGTAGAAGGCCCAGAACACTGCCCTGTGAATAGCTCCTGCTTTTACTTCTTTTCAGCTCAGAGTACTCATTTTCTAACTTGAGTCTGAATTAACTATTAGAAATATATGGTTTTATTGTATTAGATGTATTATCTAGGTAGCAGTATTAGGTGTAACTTGCTCGTCTCTTTGTTACACACTTATACAACATCAATTATAGTGAATTGAGAAACCAGTTTTCTTCCTCTAACATCTTTTTTAATGTATCTGTGATTCATTTATGTACTCAGTAGTCAGGAGATTATCTATAAAACCAAGTAGATGGTTTGGAATTGGCTTCATCATACAAACTCATAATGCAGAATTTCAAGCACGTTTACTTTCATCACCAATCTGAAGGTGAGAGCTTGAGATGTTTAATGACATACAGCAAATGATTGTTGCATTTATATTTTGTATAAAATGACTAATGGGCATTCGACCACTAACAAATCTACTCATATATTGTAAACGAATCGTTTACGGGGGGTGTATTTTTAGCTTTGTAAACGTTCCCCGTCGTTTCGTCCTTCTAACAGAAACGAAAAGCCCCACTGTTGTGAGCGTCACTTTGTAAGAGAATCTTTACGTGGGTTATTTTTTAATAATTAATATAATGTATATAATGTGATTCTGTAAGTCGATCTATCTTCGTACAGTGTATGTGTGCGTGTCGAGCATCTGTTGACTCGCTCGTTGGGTTCGTGGTTTAGTATGTATGTAGAATTAAAGTTATTAATAATTTTAATGAATTCTGTCACTGTTCTCAGCATGTAGCAAGTCGAATTGTATCTGCTCTTACCATTTACGGATAAACCGTATCTCTTTCCGTTTGATTTGAATGTTGCCGCCTCGCCACCTGATTGGCGCACGGCTTTCTGCAGTGTCGACTTGGCTAACGTCTTGCTTTAAAGTTTCCACTTCAATAAACTCTTATTTATTATCGTAAATTATTGATACATTAAATTTATTTTTAGCACCGGCTATTACACTTGTTCAGTTGGTAGTCAGTTTCAGTGTTTTGTACACAACCGTCTTACAGTTAACGTTAGTTTACAATTAAAATGTTTTTTCTCAGGGGTGTTAATAAGTCCTTTTGGCTACAGAAATATTTAACTACGGCTAAAACACACAAATTTATAACAATCCTTAATACTAGTTACACAAAAAAATTAATATCTTAACACATTCAAGTAAGTAATTACCAATGAAACTTAGTAAAATTTTTGGTTATGATTCGTCTATTAGAAAGGTTTGTTAATTATTTATTATATTTTGATTTTAATAATTATTAACTGATTAAAGTTCAAATAGTGATTTTACCAATGCATTCAGTTCTAAATCAGAATAGTGATCAGTGAAGTGAAATAGTTATTTATTATTTTGATCAAAAAATTTGGAATTCGTTTAATGGGAATATTGTTTATACTCATCAACTTTCCGCTGAAGATCCCGCGATGCCGTCTTCTTCTATTCTTCAGAATTTTATTTATCTCGTCCCGACGGTTTCTCTCGTAGACTTCGGCCTAGTACTCCTTCTGTGATCGTCCGCCTTCTTGAGTTGATATATGTCCTTATGATCTTCCTTCGGTATCCGTCGTCATCTATTCTTCGCGGCGTCTTCTTGGCTTCCTTGGATAATTACGGTTTGTGGATAAATTTAATAAACAATATCTTATCCCGGATTCCCTGGGCTGTTATCCTGATCTTCCTTCGGTTTGATTTAATTTGAAATTCACTTATTTGTAATAAAATTTTGTTGTGAGAGCTACTCAATCCGCCCTCGGCGTCAGTCAATAATGAACTATCGAAAATCTAACGGTTTTTTGGCAATAAATTTCTGGTTGCTATGGTTACCTAATAAATTATGCTAATTCTCATTGGTCATTAATTTAAGTCATTGTTATGTTTTAACGTCTTTTTTAGTCTAATTTTACCAAAATATCTTCAAATGAAGATTTCTATCTTATATTAATAGCTAGGGTTATTACATGAGTACCATTGTTCATAATTTTTCATAAGGGTCATTTTGATATCCCTCATGCCCACTTTTGAGTGGCTAATTACATTTTTATTATTTTTCATATTTATATTTTACATATATTTTATTCAAAATAGGCTGTTATTCATACCTTTTGGTATTAGGAATACTCACTTAATTTGTTTAACCATTTGGTATACTCTGCTTCAATATTGGACTATTATTTGTTCTCAAATCTACTAATTCTTATTTAACAGTTAGGCCTAGAGCCTAGATTTTGCTCTACTACCATCTAACATTTCTTAGTAACATATTACCTTTACATTTGGTAATTCTAACACAATTTTTTAAACAAAACAAGCAATAAACATCGGTGTTCCTAACTCCACCTCTTATTATAGTAATAAACATTTTTTTACAGGTTCAAGCCTGAAATAACTTTTAACTATCTTACTGCTCCCTTCTACTATCTGGTTCAGTTAACAATTCATTATATTATATTGGTTTCTTTAAAACAGTAACAACATCCTTATTATACTGACATCAATTTATACTTTACACAATATATACTATTCCTCCATTCCTTCACTAGCAAAAGTGTCTATCGTTCTGGTCTGTCTTTCATTCCAATGCCTTAAACTCTATCTTATCCTATAATCCTTATTATCTATAGCTTAATTTAATTACACTATAATAAGTTCCTCTTACTTACTAATACAAAGTTTGTCACTGTCTTCCAGTTATTCTAACATAGTTCACTAATTAGAACACTTTTGAAGTTCAACAATTGCACTTTTTCCTTCCTAGAAGGTTTTTCACTTTTACACTTTCACTTGCTAAGTGTAACATGCTCTCACTACATGTTACCACTTTAATTTAAATATACTACTTCTTTCACTCACTTAACTATTCACTGGGTTGTGTTTGATATTAGTATCATCATGGGGTTTACTGATTACAATGGTTACTTTTATTTCCCTTCACAAATGATCACTGTTTGGGTAATTAATTGTGGCCTTGATTTGCCTTAGGGTATGTTTACTAATTTTGGTTATATTCATCACTATTTATTAGGGTGTGTGGATTATTAATTCCCTAACTTATATTTATAAACACATTCCTTTATCAATAAAATATACATGACATTGTTATTTTTCATTAACATTATTACCCTAGGTAAATCTCATCTACACTATAATTACATCAGTTCATATGTTAAACTACAGAATAATGGTCATTATTTGGGATTTACAATGTTCATTCTTGATGTCTTGATTACATTTAGGTCTTAGCTTCTTCTTCATTGTTCCGTGGTTCCTTTTGGTATTTATCCGATCTATTGTGTCAGGTCATTGTCAGTTTAACAGTCATTTGTCATTTGGGTTATTGGGTTATTGATCTTTGAATTTATAAGTCTTTGCCTCTTATATTTGTCTTCAGCTTTTTATTTTTATAGTTAAATATCATTGGATCTTCACTACCTTATGTCATATTACAATATTCATGTTAACAAATCTGCTCATAAGGTTGACTGTTTGCTTATTTGCATTCTGTATAGAAACAGAAAGCATTCATAAACTACTGTTTAGGTCTGTTTGACTTCTCCATTGGATATCTAAGTACCTATATAATTTTTTTATTTTGTACTTTACAAAATTAGTTTAATTTTATAACCAGGATAATGAATGCATAGTCAGATAACGCAGATTTAAAAGGTATGTTAATATTTTCACAGAAAGGGTATTTAATTTGCTCATGTCTGTCTAATTTGTGTTTTTTCAGGTGTAGATAGTTTTATGGAGGTGGACGGTTCCGAAACACAAGTAGAGAGCAATGATCCTATTTTCCCATCATTGGAATTTTGCAGGCATCCTGTCACAAAAGTTTTGGAAAAATTTATTTCTTCTCACTGGTAATGAATTTATAAAAAAATGAAATGATTGTCTATAATGTATGCTTATTCTTTAGAATATTTACATATACTGTTTTTATTGCTACATGGGTTTAATTGAAATTGTTTTTATATACTATAATGTTCACTTGTTGAAAAGCAGATTTTGAGGATTTTTCAGTGTCAGTCACATGTGAGAATAGTTGGTAGCAGATGCTTTTAATCATGCACTATATAAAATACAAGTGTCACTCAATAAATAAACAGACAAATGCACGTGGTGGGGGAACTAGTTTGTCTAGTCAACTGCGTGAAGGTCAGCAACATTAGTGTGGGCCTGTGGTACACTACATTGACTGCAACCACATACACTTTGTTCATTTTCAATATTTGTATAAGTATGGGCACATCATTGGCAGATTGTACCTTAAGAGGAGCAGCTTAGTTATTCATTTTTTGCTATTTGAAGTCGTGAAACCTGCTGCCCCCCCCCCACAACAGGTGCCCAGTTGCAGGGCACTTTTTTAGGCAAGTTTTTACATATGGGTAGACAAATTTAAAGAGATCGAAAAAATATTGTTGGTGAAGCATGATCCAGATGGCCATTAGAGGTGTCAACAGAAATTTTGAGAAAAATGTTAAACAGATGATTCTCAACGATCGTTAAGATACAGTGAAAGAAATAGCACAGAAATACAGTGATAGTCTTGGTACACTGCACAAGGTCATCCACAATGATGACTTGCAGTTAGCTAAGAAATGTTCTCTTTGGGTTCTGTGGGGTTCTTTTTGATTTGCAGTGGACTGTATATTGTCAAAATAAATAGTTAAAAGGCTTTATTCCCATGTAATCAACAATGCATAAAAATTAAGCGTTTACTGACCTTGTCCTTGTGCATTGTAAATGTCCTGTTGTAAGCAACACTGGTGATTTTCTAGGCAGTCCTAAACTTAACAATAATATTCCAACAAACGTTAAACACATAAATAAACACATGAAAAAAAGCACAAAGTAAAATAACAAGAGCGTTGAATAGTCTTTCTATTCTTGCGGTATGCGGGTATAAACGAAAAGAACTGAACTGCACGATATACCGTACACTACAGGAAAGAAAAACGCTCTAACTATGACTGCTGATTACAATGTGAATTGAACTTTGAAACAGGTAATGGGAGTGCATTCTATTAGAGATAATGAAATATAGATAGGGTGAGTTTAACTATTGTTATAAAAACAAAATATCTGACATACCGGCCCCTTTGAACCAACTGGTTCAACAAGAAACATTAAAAGAACATAAGAACAAATTTGATCCTTTGGAAGAGTATAATAAAACTAAATTATAAGGGGCAGTAGCCAATTGACTGGTCGAGGATTTTAGTAAATGGGAAGACGGGATACCTTAACAGAAGGACGGGTCAAGGTTCCACCGGCAGTCTTCATGTTGACGACACGTACCACTCCATCATTCCCTGGAGATACGGAGATGACTCTCCCGAGCTTCCACTTGAGGGGTGGCAGGTTTGTTTCATGAATAACGACTAAATCTCCTATTTTGAGATTTTCTTGAGGTCTGATCCATTTGGACCGTTCTTGAAGTGTGTGGAGGTACTCCATTTGCCATCTTTTCCAGAGATGTTGTGTGAAGGCTTGAACCAATTTCCAGCGTTTTATGTGATTAAGTGGTGCATTGGTTAGTTGAGGTTCGATCAGGCCATTAAGAGGTCCTCCAGTTAGAAAATGTCCTGGTGTAAGAGGTTGAAGATCTGAAGGGTCATTCGAGAGAGGAGCTATCGGCCTCGAATTAAGGATAGCTTCAACATGTACAACTAAGGTGGTAAATTCTTCGTACGTTAAAATGTGTTCACCTATGACTCTGGTGAGATGATATTTTGCACCTTTAATGGCACGTTCCCAAAGTCCACCTTGGTGAGGTGCATGCGGAGGAATGAAATGGAATGTGATACTGTTGGTTGTAGCAAAATCTTGCATCTCTGGTTGCTTCATGAGATCTTGAAAACATCTTTTGAGCGAAGAAGCAGCTCCTATGAAATTAGTCCCACAATCAGAGTACAGGTCTGATACAAGACCTCTCCTAGAGATGAATCTCGTAAGGGCTGCAATGAAGGCGTCTGTAGTTAAATCAGTAACCACTTCCAAGTGTACAGCTTTTGTTGCAAAGCAGATGAACAGACAGAGGTACACCTTTATAGGCTGTATCCTGCGAAGTGTAAAAAACTTGACCGTGTAAGGGCCAGCATAATCAACTCCAGAAGCGTTGAAACAACGAGTAGGGGTAACACGACCGGCGGGTAGATCACCCATGAGCGGAGACGTGTTTGTTGATTTTGCACGAAAACATCGTACGTATTTAAATATTCTTGAGCGTATAACACTGCGGGCGGAGAGGATCCAAAAGCGTTGAGATAGTGTTGCTTGGAGGAACTGGGGACCAGCGTGCAGGTACATGCCATGATAGTAATCAATGAGTAAATGAATAGCGACATGATTTTTTGGCAGAAGAATAGGATGTTTGGCATTGTAAGTAAGCGCAGAGTTTTTCAGTCGACCTCCGACACGGACTATTCCTGCATCATCAATAAAGGGTGCTAGACGTTGGATGCGGTTTGTGCATGTCCTTTTCTTGGAGAGTAGATCTATGTCTTCTGCAAAGTGAAGTCTCTGAATGAGCCAGCAAATGCGGTTACAGGCGTTATTTAATTCAGTTACTGTAAATGATCCACTTATGGTGGTTTTAAATTTCAAACGGGTTATAAAGCGAAGGACATAAGCCATTACATGAAGAAGAGTCTTCCAAGAAGAAAACTTTGTAAGAAATCCAAATGTTGGGATTTCTTTTGTGGTCATCATAAGATTAAGCACATTTGGTTTCATTTCAGGAATAGACTCCTCCGAAATTGGATGAAGGATAGATTGTGGCCAGGTCTGCGTTGATTTAGCGAGCCATGGTGGTCCTAGCCACCACTGACTATGTTTCATCAGAACCATGGGTGTCAGGCCTCGAGAAGCACAATCAGCAGGATTGTCAACAGTTGAAACATATTTCCAGATGTGCGGTGAAACTAAGTCTTGTATTTGTGCCACACGATTAGCAACATACACCTTGAGACGAAAAGATAGAGTGCGTATCCAAGATAGAACTACTGTCGAGTCGCACCATGCTGAAATGTTGTCAATCTTGTGATGTTGTGAGAGCTGTTCTGTACAGTAATGTAGCAATTTGGCTAACATGTGCGCACCACAAAGTTCCAAGCGGGAAATAGTCACACGCTTCAGTGGAGCTACTCTTGATTTTGCGATCAGCAGTCGTATGTTGACATCTCCTTCTGCGTCTTCTGTGCGCAGGAAGACACAAGCTGCATATCCGGATTCACTTCCATCTGAAAATCCATGAAGCTGGATATTGACTGCAGTTGCTAAGGATATGAAACGTGGTATCCTTAGCTTTTCTATTTCTGGAAGTTCTTTCACGAATCGTGACCACTTCTCGGAAATATGATCAGGTAATGGAGAATCCCAATCTAAGCCTAAGGTCCATACATGCTGCATTAAGACTTTAGACCAAAAAACTATTGGGGATATCCAACCACAAGGGTCATAAATCTGCGCAATTGATGAAAGTAAAGTTCTTTTTGTGTAATTACTTGAAGGTGTGTGCATCACATATGAAAAGACATCAATATCTGGGATCCATTTTAGCCCTAATACACTTGAAAATGGCTGTTCCGATGTGCGTAACATGAGGGATGTCTCAGGATTATCTTGCATGACATTTTCTAAGAGTTTAGGATGGTTTGAAGACCACTTGCTCAGTTCGAATCCACCCTTTTTCAAAAGTAAAACAACATCCTCTTGAAGGTGGAGAGCTTCTTCCAGAGAATTGCTCCCTAATAGAGCATCATCAACATATATTTGCTGTTGGAGTGCTTCAGCAGCAAGTGGATGATTTTTTCCTTCGTCCATAATGAGCTGTTGTACTACTCTATTAGCAAGGTAAGGCGAGGACGTCATACCATAAGTGACAGTAGTCAATTGGTAGACCTTTGGCGGGACTGAAGTGTCTTCTCTCCAGTACATTAACTGAAAGATCTGATCATCTTCATGGATGGATATCTGCCTAAACATTTGTTTGATATCACAAGAGAAAACAAATTTATGTTGACGAAAGCGAAGAATTATATCAGTAATGTCATTGTGCAACTTTGGACCCTGATGTAGAATGTGGTTCAGTGAGACACCTGAAGAAGATGGTGCTGATGCATTGAAAACAACACGGATTTTCCTATCTTTAAAAACGCCATGATGTGGCAAAAAGTAATGCGGCATGTTCAGAGATGGCACAGTTTCATGTGCCCACATGCTAAGTAGTCATTCATAAAATTGACATACTTCTGTTTAAACTCAGGTTGAGATTCAAATTTGCGTTCCAGTGTATTAAACAGGCGTTTTGCCAAAGTTGTAGAGTCACCTAGTTGAGCAGGGTTTCCGCTGAAAGGCAAGTGACAAACATATCTGCCGGAGGCATCTCTCTTATGAGTAGAGACGAAGTGAGCTTCACATTTTTCATCTTGTGGAGCGAGTTTTGTAGTGTGAGGTGGTTCCTCTATGGACCAAAAACGTTGCAATGTTGCGTGCAGATCATGATCATTCGTCGATAAAAGAGTCACTAAGCCTGAGTAAGGATTAGACTTAAGTGAAACAGGTGTCGGACCAAGCACAACATAGCCAAAGATTGTGTTGACAGCGTATGGCATATTCTTGCCGAGATTGATAAAGGTACCATTAAGAGTCAATGCAAATAAATCTGCTCCAATCAGAAGGTCAACTGGACCCGGAACATCAAAAGTTGGATCCGCTAGCATATAACCTTTGAGTCGCTCTTTAATTTCTGGTGGGAGCTGAACACGAGGCAGATTGCATGATATTTTATTAAGAATCATGACTGGGTGAGATTTTGCTAAAATATTCCCACTGAGCGAAGACAATGTCACAAAGGTAAGTCCCTTCGTTTTCACTGGGGCTGTAGAGATGCCACTAAGTTCTGGAACATCTGTTTGAGAGCGGTACAAACACAACGTCTTTGCACAACTTTCTGAAATAATTGTTGTTTGGGATGCACTATCAAGCACAGCTCGTACAACTGCTGCATTTCCATTGGCAGATGTGATATGCACCAAAGCGGTTGCGAGTAACACAGTGTTATTCTGGTTGCAAGAAACACCTATCAAGGTAGTATCCTGGTGACACTCTGCAGAGTGGTTTTGCTTATTCATCGTCGTTTCAACAGAAGGGCACAAGGTAGGTCTATTTGACTGAGTCAATTTTTGTTGCGGTTGTGCGGAGCGGTTCTCAACAAAAAAATGTAGTAGGCTATGGTGACGCCTATGACATACATTGCATGTGTGGACGGACTTACAGGTGACTAACTTATGTGTTCCAAAACAATTTTGACACAAGTTCTTATTTTTAACAAAAGCTTGTCTCTCTTGTACAGTAAGTGCGGAAAAATCTGCACATCTATATATGTTGTGTGAATTTGATGAACAGAAGATACAATGCTGAGTGTGAGTAGTGACCATCGCTATTTTGTGCGGTTTAAACTGGTTTTTATTCATTTTAAAGCCACTGATTTTTTGAGAGGTTAGAAGAGAAGGTTCATTTTTTGAGATGATATTAGTTAAACCCGCTGCTTCTTTGCAAGAACATTCATTTTCTAAGAATGTAATTACTTCTGTAATGGTAGGAACATTTTGTAAATTATCTCGCGAACGTTCAAGTTTGGTCCTGAATTCCGTGTCAAATCTACGCAAAATATATGAGGTCAACAACAAACTTTCACTAGCAATATCATGTCCTAGTGCTTTGAGCGCTTGATAATTTTCATTGTAGGTCGACAGAAAATTCCTCATTTGTTTAACTGAAGGATTGTGCAATTGTGGTAACTCAAATATATTGTTTACGTGAAGTGTTATCAACAATCTAGAATTTTGATATCTTTTTAGCAAAGTTTGCCAGGCTATGGCATAGTTTGTATTAGTAACAGGCAACGATTTAATTAAATTTAGCGACACATCAGTCAAACAAGAAAGCAAGTATGTAAATTTCTCCACATTAGAAATGGTTTCATTTTTGTGCACTGCATTTTCAAACAGACTGTGAAAGGCTACCCATTTCTCAGGTTGTCCAGAAAATGTTCCCAAGTTTAAGCGAGGTAAATTTACGGTGGGAGTGGGTGCAACTAGTTGTGGTGCACCAGTGTGAGACTGATCCAAGGTTTCCTGCGGTAGCGATGGTAGAAGAGGAGCACACGAACTTTGTATAGATATATTTAAGTCTGATATAGAATCTTGTAATCTTGAAATCTGTTCATTATCCAGATTTTCTGGTAAAGGTGTTGTACTAAATAGTTTATTTATAAGCCTTTCAAATTCAGCATATTTATTTTCTGCGGTGGAACTAAGCAAACTAACCTTTTGTGTTTGCTGTTCAGTTAAATTACCTATACCAATAACCTCAAGAACAACAATTTGCTTGTTAATATTATGAAGCCTACTCTCAATCAGTTCACATTGCTTCACAAAAGAAGAAAATCTCATTTTGGTAATTTATTAATACACTCGGTTTAAAAAACAGATTCAGATGTAAATGACAAAAGAGTTCTAATTAAAAGTTGTAATTCACAATGTTCTTCCACTATTCAGTAATTTCCAGTCCAAATAATTTTAATTTATTTATTTTTTATCACTGTAATACCAATAGCGTAGATGACAATAATAATGGTAATATGGTAATAAAGGAATATGGCTACTGTATTTTAGAAACTAATACAGACGTCGGTTTTGAAGAAACACACTACACTTCAGAACTATGCTTGCTAGATAAAACATGAAATAACACACGCTGCACAATGAATCAATAAAACTATCCTTGCATGAAAAAACAAGAGAAAATCATAACAAAATGAAAAGAGCACTGAGTATTGGCAATACTTGCCAGTAGTAAATAATTGTTTTTTTTTTTTGTTTAAGCGTTACAATAATTCAATAAACATAATAATAAAGAGCGTAATAATTAATAAAAATCTTGCTTTCCAACGTGCTGGATTCTGAATGAAAGATGCTATCCGGGCTGGACGGACCAAAAATGTGGGGTTCTTTTTGATTTGCAGTGGACTGTATATTGTCAAAATAAATAGTTAAAAGGCTTTATTCCCATGTAATCAACAATGCATAAAAATTAAGTGTTTACTGACCTTGTCCTTGTGCATTGTAAATGTCCTGTTGTAAGCAACACTGGTGATTTTCTAGGCAGTCCTAAACTTAACAATAATATTCCAACAAACGTTAAACACATAAATAAACACATGAAAAAAAAGCACAAAGTAAAATAACAAGAGCGTTGAATAGTCTTTCTATTCTTGCGGTATGCGGGTATAAACGAAAAGAACTGAACTGCACGATATACCGTACACTACAGGAAAGAAAAACGCTCTAACTATGACTGCTGATTACAATGTGAATTGAACTTTGAAACAGGTAATGGGAGTGCATTCTATTAGAGATAATGAAATATAGATAGGGTGAGTTTAACTATTGTTATAAAAACAAAATATCTGACAGGTTCCAAAAATCCTGACAAAGCACACAAAACATCAAGTTTACAGGCTGTTGACAGCTGATATGTCGATTCGATTATGAAGGCGAAGCATTTTTTATTAGAAGAGTGACCTGTGATGAGATGTCGATACACCTTCATGAACCAGAATTAAAACAATAAAGAGTGGAGACACAAGAAATTCAAAATACACCCTTCTGCTGGTAAAGTAATGCTTACTGCCTTTTGGAACATGAAAGGTCATGTTCTTTGCCATTATTTGAAGGTCAACATACTCCAACAGAGCCAATTATTCAGAATTGCTGGAGAAAGATTTGAAAGCGCTATTTGCAATAAATGACATAGATTGTTGAGAAAAGAAGCGATTCTTCAAACCGACAATGCTTGCTCTTGTGTCACCAAACTAACACAAGGAATACCAAAATAGGTTGGGAACTCTTACCACATCCAGCATATACTTCTGATATGGCACAGCGTATCAACTTTTTGGTCCATTAAAATCTGCTTTATATGGAAGACACTTTCAAGATAAAGAAGTGAAAACAGCTGTGGTTCTGGGGTTAACCCAAAGAATTCTTTGCTGTTGCAAAGCTCACAGGAAAATGAAATAAATGCGTAGCAAAAGAAAGATTATGTTGAAAAATGTAAATATTAAAATTTGTGACATTAATGATAAATTTATAAACATTTGACTGTTTACTTATTGAATGACCCTCATATATAAGGAATCACCAGCAACACAGTTAATAAAATCTATGAGACGTGGACTGGACATATATTGCCCACAACCAAGATAGTGAAACAGAAAAGTGAATCATGATGAGACACCCAAGCAGGCAAAATAAAAGAGGTAGACCAAAACTAAAATGGAAAAAAGGGGTTGAAGATGACGTGCAGAAGCTGGGCATCTAAAATTGACATGTTCACTTGTCTAGTTTTTCACAATATACTAGTTTTAAATTGATATGGAGTTTTATGAAGATGTGTAATAAAGTACAGGCAATTCTTTATTAATCCATAAATAAATATCACTATAATATTGACGACTCGGAACACAAGTTTTTTATAAGTAAAAACGTAAAGTTTTACCTTACAGCCTAAACCGGCTTTCACCTATAGAAGGCTTCATCAGAGGCTGTCGTTAGTAGCGCTGCTCGTCTTGTTGTTGGCGACGAGAAAGTGTTTCGAAAGATTGAAGCTGTGTGTGTGTGGTGAGATGTGTTCGAATAATGCGTGCGATTTGAATTGTGTCTGTTCGTTTAGGATGTCGTTTTTATTTGTTTTTGTGTGTTTGTATATTTCTAATTGTTCTAGAGTGTCTAGTTTTCGGCCTTTTGTGTGTACGTGTAGTATGTTCATGTTATTGTCGATTTTTTTATATGTGTGGTTTGCTTCAATGAGGTGGTTTGCGAAGGTAGATTCTGTAGTGGTGTGGAGTGCTTTTGTGTGTTCAATGTATCTCTGTTTGAAGCTACGTCCTGTCTGGCCTATGTAGAATTTACTGCAATTTGAACAATTTAGTTTATATACACCGGGTAGATCGAATTTGTTTTGTGCTTTGGGCATGCGTTTTGATAGTGTGTGTTCTGTTTTGTTAGTAGTTTTGTAAGCGATTCTGTATCCTGCTTTTTTGAATTTGTGGGCAATTTTTTCTCTGTTTGTTTGTTGATGTATGTTAGTGTTATGAATTTGTTGTTTTCTGTCTTTGTCTGTTGTTTGTTTTGTGTTTTGTGTAGGAGTTTACTGACTATTGTTCTGTCATAACCGTTAGATTCTGCTGTCATAACGGTTATGACAGAACAATAGTCAGTAAACTCCTACACAAAACAAACAACAGACAAAGACAGAAAACAACAAATTCATAACACTAACATACATCAACAAACAAACAGAGAAAAAATTGCCCACAAATTCAAAAAAGCAGGATACAGAATCGCTTACAAAACTACTAACAAAACAGAACACACACTATCAAAACGCATGCCCAAAGCACAAAACAAATTCAATCTACCCGGTGTATATAAACTAAATTGTTCAAATTGCAGTAAATTCTACATAGGCCAGACAGGACGTAGCTTCAAACAGAGATACATTGAACACACAAAAGCACTCCACACCACTACAGAATCTACCTTCGCAAACCACCTCATTGAAGCAAACCACACATATAAAAACATCGACAATAACATGAACATACTACACGTACACGCAAAAGGCCGAAAACTAGACACTCTAGAACAATTAGAAATATACAAACACACAAAAACAAATAAAAACGACATCCTAAACGAACAGACACAATTCAAATCGCACGCATTATTCGAACACATCTCACCACACACACACACAGCTTCAATCTTTCGAAACACTTTCTCGTCGCCAACAACAAGACGAGCAGCGCTACTAACGACAGCCTCTGATGAAGCCTTCTATAGGTGAAAGCCGGTTTAGGCTGTAAGGTAAAACTTTACGTTTTTACTTATAAAAAACTTGTGTTCCGAGTCGTCAATATTATAGTGATATTTAGTTAAGTAACGGACACGTCATGGACAACGAAATCCAAGAATCCATAAATATCTATAATTAAAATAAATACACTTCTGGTTATACCAAGCAGTCAGGTAGCAGATGTTGCAAATAGTAATGCTAACTGGACTAATTAGTTAACAACTCATGACTGGACTGACTTCTTACTTATCCTGTTGATCAAGTTCTTACAATGATAGCGATGTCTCCACACATACTAACATATAACATTTTTTTCACTTGCCCATATTTGAACTATAGAATTTCATTCAACGTGTGATTAAACCAAAATCCTCGAACGTCCACTGGTGTCTGAATAATACAGAACAAATGTAAAGTAGCATTGAAGGAGGTTTTTTTTCATGTCTTGTAGCCAGCTGTACTCCCATACTCTGGATATAACATGTTGTAAAAATTATTTATAGTAATGTTGAAAGCTAAAGGCGTCAATATGTGCGAGGCGAGTGCATGCAGAGGGGAATGCGCATGTGGAAGCAGTTACTGTGAGATGTGAACCTATTGATAGTTCAGTGCAGCCAACCTATGAGTAAGACAACTAATAGTAAACAAAACTTGCATACTGTTGAGGTTTGTTGTAAAATCCCCCTCCCCCCAATGGAGACATCAGAATCACAGCCTTCATACTCCCAACTGTTATTGAAATGAAATTCCATACTCGTAATGGAATTTCGCAGACTGCACAGTTCCTGAATAACCAACTACACTGACTCTCACCAAACAGGAAATAATTGTTTGGAATCAGTGATTCATATTAGTATACACGCAAAAATTGCGTAATGCTAGACAAGAGAAATCTGTTTTTCGTTCTCCAAATTTCATTTTAAATAAAGTGAAAAAGCTAAAGTTTGAACAAGCGATATTTGATATTTTGAATTTTTTCATTTTAACATTCTACTTCGTTTTATTGTTACTTCACAAGCACACTCATCACACACACACAGTATGGCTTGTGTAGATAAAGATATAGGGTAGGATATTATTGAACATTCTGAAACCCACTAACGACTGTATGAACATCTAGCATAAATAGTCTTGTTTTTACTATGGCACTTAGGCTTATCTTTTTTTATATCCTAAAATTAGATGGGAACTAACTAATTTGGCTATTAAAGCTTAATTGTTTTCTCTAATTATGTTGAGCTTAGTGTTGGATCCACTTTTGAGTAAGTGCTAGGTCTTTTTTGGTTTGTTAAACGTTCATAAATTTTTTTTCCCTTTTATACGATAGGCTATATGCATGGGAGTCTATAACTCGGTTGTCTGCAGTAATATTAAAAAACACTTTTAATTAGAATATTTACTCCTTGAACCACTTCTTCTCTCATAAATTGTAAAACATTAAAAATTATTTCTCATGCTTGATTGTGAATAGTTTGTGAGTAATTTTCTCTGTCGATCTAGCAGGATAAGTATCCATTTTAACAACAAAAGGATGATAATGTAAGTAATAATGAAGGCACATAATGATAGAATTAAAGTAACAATACAAGGAAAATAACTACAAAATTAAATAACAATCAAAATGAATTACTCTAAAACAGTATAATTAATAATAAATAGAAATAATAGCAAGATCAAGGCGGGAATAACAGTAGCACTTTAAACTTCATCCCCCTGTATAAAAACTCACTTATTTATACATTTAATTCACTTATACTTACCATTTTTTCTAAGGGTCCCCCCAGAGTTCTATAAGCGAGATCAGAAACAGTGCGAGGTTACGAAATAATTAACTGTACACATTGTTAAGAAGAGAATTGATAATTTTAATTTTGTCAAATCATTTAAGCAAACGGTTTATAAACTTCAACTTTGAAATTAATTAGTTATAACATATATAGATATTGGTTGTTACATGATCATCCTAACTTACTCTACGCTTACCTTATCATTGACAATTATACAACTTCAGTCACACACAAACATAGGTCAGCCCAGCATTGCACATTCATCACTCACATTCCGTTCTTAAACCCCAATTGCCCGATTGAATACATAATTTTTATATCACTACTGGTAACGCGTTCTTCGGTGACCTCGTGGCCAGCCCGCGGTAGATTGAAAATGTCTCGGAAAAAGACGAAACTGAATTCCAAATTTAAAAGTTAGTGTTCTACAACTCTCCTCCCATCCTGTCACTGTTTTTGAAAAGAATTACTTTACTTTCATTATTGAAAACTAATGAAATTATACGAGCATATTTAGCTCGCGTGTCGGCTATACACCGTCAGAGACGAACTGGGCAATGTGCTTCCTTGAGTCACGGGAAATGAGCAGTCACGACCATCAGGTTTTAGTCGCCGTTTGTGCTTAATTGTGGTGGCATAACCATTTTATGCATGGATTATAGCTGGTATATGTGTGGTACCAGAGTACAATATTGGCGTCTGCTCTGCTGATGTCACCAACAGTAGGCGGGGTTTAATGCGACTTCCTGCCGCTCAAAAAGCACATTTCTGGATTTTGTTCGTCCCAGGACATCCTGTTTTGGCTGGATGCGTCACTCGAATTTGTGGTGATACAGTTGCGTCTGTGTGCTGTTACACAAGTACAGATTTCTGAGAATTTAGAAGGGGGTAAATGCTTCAGCCGCATTACTCAACAACAACCTGCGTCTTATTGCTTTGTTTCACTGTTCTGTTATACTGACAAATACGTTGCACAATAATACATTTTTACATTATTTTATACAAGCCCGCCCGAAAATGAAATAAGTAAAATATAAATGCCCCAAACCGTTAAAATAAAAACACCCAAAATTTGACCCGCTACAATACCCCCTCGATGAGAATTCTGCTGTTCATGACAGAAGAAATCTCATCGATAACCCCAAAGAGGACCGGTGAGGAACTGGGGCCAACAACCCCCTGGTTCTTAATCTCCTGGGTACACGACCCCCCTGGCTCAGCGACCATGGACTCATCTGAACGAGATCACTGGACTTCTCCGTAAGAGATCCCAACACCGAGAAATCGAACAGACTCGCACCACAGCGCGCCTCGCCTTCTAACATGCTACCCCCAAAAATCCTCAATCCCTGGCTAAAATTATCCCAGCTCCTCCGCCGATATGTTTCCCCTTTTTGCAAGCTGGGCTGCCTTTAGCAGATACTGGGCTCACACACACTAACATTACATATTGCCATAACACACTAAAAAATAAAAAATTTCTCTTAAAATTTATTAAAAATTTTAAAAAAATTCAAAATTCAAAAAAAAATAATATTTTATCAAAAAATTCTCTTCCTTGTTTTCTAAATTTTTGTTTCACATGACTTAACCTAGACATTTCTACTAATCTAAACACATCCTTACTCTAACATGAGAACCACTTATAATCTACCAATACAATGCAATACAATAAAATAAACATGGTTAATGCACACATAATAAAATAATCATTACCTAAAATATTCATTCGCTGGCAGGCGAAAAATCAAGTTTTTTTTTTCCAAAAAAAATTTAAAATTTTCCAAAATTTTAAAATTCAAAAAAAAATTTATTCATTAAATATTTATTAAATTTATTTAAATGTTTTCCTCATATTTAAAATTATTTAAATATTGGTTTGAATTAATTAATCAAACAAATTAAAATTGGCTTCCTACTATACAAGCTTAGTAGGTGTATGACCTCATCAGCTGATCGAAACTAGGTCAAGTCCAAAACCCTTGACCTACATATGTTACGTATACTCTCTGCACCTACATTAAACATCTGTAACAATCTAACTCAGAGCACAAAACATAATAAAATAAAATATTTAAAATGAACAAAAATTAATATAAATAATAAAGTTGACATTTAAATTATTTAAAATAAACAATTCTGGACTTTACATTATTTTCAAATTTTATCAAAATTCTGTCACTGGTTGAAAAAAATAAACAATTGTATATTCTTTATCATAAATCACTCTCTCTATGTAACAATCTTACTTTATTCTACTTTGGGTGATTTGAACTATTTATTCTCATTGACTGTACTACTTGAGCTGAATACCTATATAATCTTTATTCCCCTGACTCTACTATTAACTTTTACTACATGACACCCCTCTCTATCAAAACACTCTAAATTCAATTTACCTCTGGCACCGCTCATCTTTGTACTAGGATGTGTGTTCCCTACCTGGCTATAACCATACGAGCCAATGCCCCTCCAAAATATCGGCAAACACTCACGCGAACTACTCTATTCTCGCCACAACGCCATACGTTGCTCACACCTTACCACCTCACCCTTACTACAAAATATCATCAACAAATATGTTTAAATCTCATTCACATTACTCATCTCTACATATATTCACTATTACTGTGTCAACATCAATACTTCTCAAAAAATACTATAACATGTATAAACCAAAACAACATTACCTTATATCATCTCTATTAATTCAACTTTAACTTTGACAGGTCTATATGTCACATAAAATATTTATCACCCAAAAACTCTCTTTTATTTGCTTTCACCACTCGTTACTTCATTTCTCATTATCAAATTATTTTTTATCATTACATTAAAACGTCTGTAATACCTCAAACATTACATTGAGCATCAATTACTTAAAACATTTATAACTAATATACCGGTGACGTGTTATTGCTGATCAGCTGATATCCTAACATAATGAAAACACATCTCATAATTGAACAAATTACATGGAATACATTATCAATACTTACTTCTATTATGTTGATTGCCTGCCAGGCGTTTAATTATTGGCTTTTTTTTTAAGCATACACGTATCATGAAAACACATATTCTTATCAATGCCTATACCTAACATACAACAATAAAATAATACATTTAAAATCATAGCATGTAATGAACACCTTATATTACATATCTGATCAGCTAGTTAATTGAACAGAGCATAAGCAGTTTTATTGAATCCAACATTGAATAAAAAAATGTTATGTTATTAAACTTTACATTCGTGACTCCTTTGCGTCACCTCCCAGCCACACACACTATTTCAGATTATGTTGGACTGTGGCGCCCATTCGCTTCCACAGAGACTGTATATTTTGGAGCAGGGTTTTACCTCTCCGTGTCTCTGCTTCCGCTATTAAGTTTTAAAGTACTGAACATCATCATGTTCTTGTTCTATAATCATACACCCTTAAAACGGATCTACCACCTGTCTATGCCACCCCCAAGCGGGCAGAGTGGCAGCCGCTGTTCCATAGTTTCCGGGAGATTTCCTCTAATGTCCCCCCATTGAATTTCAAATATCTACCAGTTTCAAGTCAGCTATGGTCAAGGGACTTGATATGACCATAGCTGGCCGCTAGCCAAAACCACGGTTAGTGCTGGTAAGACAGTAACCGCCCGAAAAGTCGAGGAAATCTAAACTTTTATTTCACTGCCTGTTTCATCAATACTCTTATGTGCGACACGTTATTTAGTATGGTGTGTAAACTTTTAATTTACACGGATAAGGTGTGCCGCACATTTATCGCCATTTTGGCCTCCGATGGAGGTAACACTCTCGGTTACCCCCAACCCATTTCGCTGTCTAAGAGAGCACAGGCCACCCCCTCAATAGCCACTTAATAACTAACTAATTACTTAACAATTGAAAATTAAACTTTCTACAAATGCAGTTCAACACTCCATTGTTTCATCACTTCATTGGCACCAATCAACCCCCTAAAATTACCCTTTAATCTTGTATAATAACAAGTTCTTTTATTTACTTTTTAAAAGTTTTCACATAGACACTTCTGCAAGTCCAATCTTTCACTTTTCACTAACATTTTCTTTCTGACAAAATAATAAGTACCACAATGAATCATCTTATACAGTTACATCAAAATAAAATACATTTGTGTTGTTTTCTGAGGGAAAACAATTATTTGAAAATTTAAGTATTCAAATTACAAATTTTTGGCTGTTTCATTTTACAATTTCTAAAATAAAACTAAAATATTTCGTGAAAAGAGGAAAGAAAAAAAAATATATATATATACTACCTTTCCACGAAACTATGGGTCCCCCTCCCCGTTCAAAGTGTTGTGAGTTTTCTAATTTTAACCAATTTTGGTGGAGCCGGACCATCGTTGCGTTCACCGCCCGAAGGAAGATCCTCCAACCATGGCCCGCCTCCAAGTTCCGAATACCACGGCCAGGACTGGTAAAATCGTGACCGCCCGAAAATGGGGGAGACTCCCTTCTGTAAACATATAAAACCAGATTAAATTTCATTCATACAATAATAATTAATAACAATCCTGGTAAAATTCCTATGATGACCAATACAATTTCAAATTTGTAGCATTGTGTGTCCCTACTATCTCCCTTGTCTCTCTGTTCCGCAACACATACGAATTCTTCATCTTAACTTCTATTACCTCATACGGTCCCTCATAGAGTAAGAAGAATTTCTTAATCTCCTTGTCCTGAGCGCTCGACAAATCATGTCTCCTCACCAATACCAATTGTCCTACTTCGTACTTCATCCACTTACCTTTTGCGTCGTGCCTACGTTTTCTTTGTTCTCCTTTACTTAATAAACTCTCATTTGCCAACCTGATTTTTATACTCACATCCGCTTTCTCACTCTCAGGTGGGTAATCAAACAACTGTTCCAAAATTCTCGGGGGGGCGTGTTCCTTTGATCAACTCGTGAGGTGTATAGCCGGTGGACTCGTGGGTGGTACTGTTCAGCCAAGTCTCTACTCTTCGGACGTACAACGGCCACTCGCTGTGTTTAGCGTGACAATAGGCTCTAAAGATCCTGCCTATCTGTCTCATTACACGCTCAGCCTGGTTGGACTGGGGATGGTACACAGCCGTATGTTTCGTGATGATTCCTTCCCATCCTAGAGTCTGACGCCATTTCCCACTGATGAACTGCGGACCATGGTCTGATAGAATCACTTTCGGCTTACCCACGTGAATCATGTAGTCCTTTGTCACCTTCTCACTCAATACCTGACTGGTAGCTCTTTTAACGCTATACAATCTCACATATTTAGAAAAAGTATCAAGCATCACAAAAATATACATCACTCCGCCTCTACCCTTTGGCAATGGCCCAAACAAATCTACCGCAACTAAATCAAAAGGTCTATTCACTTTTATAAAATTCATCTCTCCTTCTACTCTATAATTTACTACTTTCGATTTCTGACATAAATCACAACCCCTTAACAATTTTCTAACACTTCTTTCCATATTTTTAAAAACACATGACTCTTTCAAAACATTAACACACTTCTTCGCCCCGAAATGACCATATCTTAGATGACAATCCCAAATAACCTTATCAACTAACCCCTCTGGCATAACTAGTTTCCAATCACGCTCACCCCCTACTACTTTCTTAAATAATAACCCCTGATAAATCTGAAAATGCTGATTATATTCTGACTCTACTAATTCGGTTTCTAAACTATCCATAATCTTACCTGACTTACCATCTGCTCGTTGCATGGTTCTGATGTCCTTCAACTCTTCACCAAAAATTCTGTCTTCCCTGCTAACCTGAAAAATTTCAATTTCCTTTAAATCCCTACCTGTCTTATTGTCTAACATGTCTACCCGTGAAAGAGTGTCAGGTATCTTGTTGTCTGTTCCCTTGATGTACTCCCATTCAAAATTATATTCCTGTAAAACAAGTACCCACCTGGTTAAACGGCTGTGAGCAAGTTTACATGTATTTAAGAAGGATAGTGCCTTGTGATCGGTGCGGATCACCGTCCTATTTCCCAAGATGTAAGTGCGAAATTTGCTGACGGCGAACACAATACTTAATAGTTCCTTTTCAGTAGTGGTATAGTTCTTCTCAGCCATCAACAAGGATCTGCTCGCAAATGCGATGGTTAGGTGTTCTTTCTCTTTGTCTTCTTGGTAGAGTTCCGCACCTACGGCCACGTTACTAGCATCTGTCTGTAAGAAAAATATTTTATTAAAATCAGGGTGGTTCATCATTATCATTTTGCTAAATTTCTGTTTAATTTCGTTGAACGCTTCTTGTTCCACTAATCCCCATCTCCATTGTTTATTTTTCTGTAGTACCGCACTCAATCTTGCTGTCACATGGGCGTAGTTCTTCTGAAATTTTTGATAAAAATTACACAATCCCAGAAAACTCTGTAGCTGCTTGATGTTCTTTGGCTCAGGGAAGCGCATGATGGAGTCCACTTTATCCGGATTTGCGGAGATTCCTTCTGGTGTGATTATAAATCCTAAAAAATTTATTTGTGTTTGTAGAAATTTTGATTTGTCCCAATTTACAGTAAGTCCGCCTTCCTTTAATTTGGCTAGCACATATCCTAAATGATCTAAATGGTCCTCAAAAGTTCTTGACGCAATTAAAATATCATCTACATATACCGTTAAAAAATCTAAATCTTTGGGTTTTAAAATTTAGTCTAAGCACTTTATGAAACTGGCTACACTGGTATTTAATCCAAACGGCAATCTTTGAAATTGATAGTTCTTACCGTTAAATAGGAAAGCGGTATATTTCCTACTCACCTCCGCCAATGGTACCTGCCAATATCCTGCTGTTAGATCCAATGACGTCATATATCTCACCCCGCTGAATTTCTGAAATATTTCATTGATTGACTCTGGTGATTCACGGTCTGGTATTATTATCTGGTTGATCCGCCTGGCATCTAAACATAACCTAACTCTGCCATCTTTTTTAATTACTACAACTAATGGGTTCGAATAGTGTGATACTGACCTTTCTATTATCCCTCCTTCCAGCATCCTGTCCAGCTCCTCTTGCACCGCTCGTCTCTTGGAATAAGGCACGGGATAACTTCGCTGCATGAAAGGTGTGTGTTCCCGTATCTGCAATGTACATACATAATCCTTTGCCCTTCCTGGAATATCGGCAAACACTCCCTTAAACTCCTCGATTACTTGCCACAGCGCTACACGCTGATCACTCCTTACCACCTCACCTCCACTACAAAATTCATCCGCCCTTATCTCCCATACTGCATTATTAATATTACTCATTTCATTCTCACAATCACCAATATATTCACTCTCTCTACATAAATTTACTCTAGTATCTGCACCACTTTCACCTACTCTCTTTTGTAATATTTTTACCCCCATTGTTCTAACTTTATCTATTATTTGTTCAAAATTAACCTTTACCGACCGATCACCCCCGTCTAATTCTACTATTTTCTCCTTAAAGTTTACAATAGCTTTATTTCTTTGCAGGAAATCATTACCCAATATGATGTCTAAACTTAACCCTTTAACTACCAAAAATGTGTTCTCAAATTCTATGTCATTTATCAAAAAACTTAAGTGTATCTGTTTTGTTATTCTCTTACTGCGTACGCCTGTAACTCCTACTACTGTAACCCCAGCTACTGGTAAAATTGGAATATTCTTTATACTTTCTTTTAATTCTCCTAAAATGTTTTCAGCAATAACAGAAATCTCACTACCTGTATCTACAAGTGTTCTATAATATTTATTAGCTACATTTACCTGTATTTCTGTTAGTCCCGCTCTCACCTTGATTGCCTTGTTTTCTTCCTCCAGCAGATCTGCAACTATGTCTGTTCTAATTACATTACTCGTGACATCTTCTAATGGTTGGACCTCACTTGCTTCCCCGTACAGTGGTCTGGTCCGTGCTACCACTGTCTGCTCTAGTTTTCCGGTTGTTGTCTATGGTTGCTTGTTGTGGGTATCTGGTGATCCCGCGGCGGTCCCTGGTGGTAGTTATTTGTTCCTCGGTACGGCCTGTTTTCGTTTCTCCTCCTCTGCTCTTCTCTTGGTAAATTACATTTATAACACTGTTGTCTGCTGGCGAAATTCCCCCATTTGCACCTGGAACAACTCCACTCACCTGGTTTGTTTACATTATCTCTATGCACATTATTATGATACCCACGATAATTATTATTCTTATTTTGATTATGTTCAACATGATGATGGTTATTATTCTGTTGTGTTCGCCTACCCCCTTCTCGATCTCTAATACTCTGTAGTATATCTAGTATTCTCTCCAACTCGTTCATATCGTCAATTTCTTTTGTCATCAAAGTGGTTTGTACATCCTTCGGTAAGTGTTTACTTACATGTCTGACAAAAGATTTAAATGGTATCTGCGGCTCTAAATATTTCGCTTCGTTATATAACTTGGTCATGTATATTGTTAAATTATTATTATTAGGGTGTCCTAAAAAATCGCCCGTTCCCATTATGCGGCTTCTTAGTATTTCTTGTTCATCTTCGGTCCAATATTTCCCTTTAAATGCTCTTTCGAATGTCTCATAACAATCCCATTCTGATCGATGTGCTTCCGCCCACACTACTGAACTACCCCTAAAACATTTAATTATTTTGGTTAATTGTACCTCCCAATTACTGTTATTGAAACGGTTGTATTCCCGGGTTTGGTTTATAAATCTCATTGGATGTATTGTCCGGTTTTCATAGCTAAATGTTTCTAACTCAATTTCATTGTGTAAATCTCTCGTTATGATAACCCTTTCCGTAACCCCGGTAAATTTCTTGTTAATTTCCCCCCGTAATTCATTTTTTACACTCATTAAATTGTTCTCAATTACAGTACATTTGTCATAAATATTATTACTAGTTTGTAAACTGAACTCATCTATTTCTCTAAGCTTACTTTGTATTGTACTTATTTTACAGTTGGTATTATCTGCATGCTCTGAAATAGCTTTACTTACTGTTTCTATATTCTCTGCTATACTTATTACATTTGACTCAAAATTTTCTAACTGATCTTGTAAAACAGTTGTTTTAATGTCTATTTGTTTATTTATTTCAAATTTAGTTTTCATCTCTATCTGCTTATCTACTGTAGCTAAACATTTATTTTCTATCTCTTTACTCTGTGTCTCTATTTGGTTTTGAACTGTGCTAATTACTGTTTCATTAATCGTATTAATTTTGTCATCTAAATCATTTATTTTAGCATCGAATTTCTCATTAACTATTTCTGCTACTTGTTCTTGCATATTTGTACAACGTACGTCTATTTCATTGATTCGTCTATCAAAAATAATATTCTGTTTTCTGATTTCATTTTTTACTTCATTAAACTCGTTTTTCTGTTCGCTAAACAGTGCTTGCATCATCTTTACTATTTGATTTTCGTCAGCCCTGTTAATCGGGACTGGCGTCGAGTGAATAATTTCTCCACTCATAATTTGTGATTCAGTTGCGCTTGTCTGGCTTTCATTGGTATTGTCAGCTAGACTGACGTTCTCGTTATTTGCCATTTTAAAATTTTGTTTAAATATTTCTTTCAAAAGATTTATGGTAATTTCGTGTACTAAATATTACACCCTCATATTATACATAAAATTATTGTACTATTTTTTTTTTACCATGTGTAGTTACAACATAACCTTATTTTACGTATTTTGTATTCTTTCGCTACCCACTCTGTTTCTGAGTTCTGGCTTATTTATATAATTATTTTATATAATGTCCCTGTTCGGGCGCCATTTGTATAAAAACACTTATTTATACATTTAATACACTTATACTTACCATTTTTTCTAAGGGTCCCCCCAGAGTTCTATAAGCGAGATCAGAAACAGTGCGAGGTTACGAAATAATTAACTCTACACATTGTTAAGAAGAGAATTGATAATTTTAATTTTGTCAAATCATTTAAGCAAACGGTTTATAAACTTCAACTTTGAAATTAATTAGTTATAACATATATAGTATAACATTGCCAAACCCTGATCACATTTGATATAAAAAAGTATGTAAAAAATGCCAAGAAACCATATATTTTGATAGATAAATGATAACGAGAATGAAAGTAGTAAATATAATCAATAGTGAAGGAGGAAGAATACAAACAAAGGTGGTCACAAAACAAGAAATACGAACTAGACTGACAGACAACTGACATTGACCCAACCCCAGAGATTGGCCAGATATTAACCAAAGTGAAGCGAGACAAGAAGACAGTGAAGAAAAAAGAAGAAAATAAAAAATTACATGGCCATAACAATTAACTCACAAGATTGTTTTAAAAGAGCATAATTTTTTATTATTGTTAATAATTTATGTTTAAATTTTTATTAGTGGTAACTTGTAAATGACAGTATCTCAGCAATTGTTATACATAAAAAACCATGTGTAGATATGATTGTATGTATATCCTTATCTATAGGTGATGTGTCAGCTGTTATGTTTAAAATTACACTCATACAGACAGGGAATAGAAATGTGTGCGTGGTTCAATCAGAGAACAAATGGTATAGTCTACTATATACTTTGGAACTTTTACTAAGATTATTTCAGCAGTATGTATATTATTTCAGCATTATGTGTTTGAAAGTATAAGGTTTTGGAGAGTTTATTTATTCGCTAATATTATTGCTGTTGCTACAGATGTAGTATGTTTCAATTAACACAATATATTTTAACATTATTGAATTGTTGTTATTATTACTAATTATGACATTTCAGACCAATTTTTATCACTTTAATGACAATATATACAAAGTTATGTTTTGTTTGAAAGATGTATTTACAATACCATGTTGTTTGCATATTATAAAATGATATGTGACAGTCTGAAGTTAACAAAAGAGACATGAACTCAATAGATACAAAAACTTTGTAATAATAGTGAGATCGTGAGAAATATAAGGGTAATTAGAGATAGGTAGGGAGTGACAAAGTTGAACAGTGAAGTGATAAGTGTAATAAAATAAACAGCATATAATCTTAAGAAAAAAGAGTGAAACAAGTGTGACAAACCCAAAATATAAGCACATGTTAAATGAGCAATTAAGTTAAGTATATTAGACTGAAAGACACAGAATAAGTTGAATGTAAAAAACAGAAAAAATATTATCTCAGTATAAAATCACCAGGGTGGTTACTGTTATAAAAGAGATGGTGTAGATATAACACTCACCAAATTTGTTAATTTAAAGAAAGAAGTTATTGGCTTAATGTTTAAGGCAATAATTACCAGAAGAAATAGTTTTACAGTAATATGTTAGTATGTTTTAAGTAAGTAAGGAATTTATAAAGAAAATAATAGCAATACCTTTATAAGAAATAATAGGCAAATTATATTAATTATGTGTAACGAAAGGGAACATGGCAGAATTATATTAAAACTTAGAAATAAGTAAATTATGTATTAGCATAGTATTAGCCATTTTGGACTAAAACATTAATACATGACTTAGACCAATCTTGTAAGATATCAAACTAATCTTTGAAAGAAAATAGAAACATCTACGTAAAGATTACAACCATTGAAATTATCCCCAAGTAAATATAGCCATTATAAAATATTTATTCAAATTAAACAAAAAATTCAAGGTTTGATAACAATGGGTTTATTTTGAGATCGACCAGGTAGAATAATTACGTTACCATGGAAACTGTGGAGTAACAAGCCAAAAATACCGTTAGATTTTTTACTGAATGTATGACGCTTTAATGAGATAGACGCTAATTTTCGAGTGACCAAAATTGTCCATTAAAACATAGAAAATATCAGAAAAAGTTATTACTAAGTGTATGCCAAGACATAAAATAAAGACTGGAGCCATATTATTGAAGTTGAGGCCAAATTAACGAAAAAAGAAAATAAATTACTACCAGTTAAACTGAAAAAGATGCCTGATGTCCTGAATCCAGCAAATTAAAGAAGATTATAGTATAACCCATGAATAACAGATCGTATGAATTTGCCATAACTACGGAAGTGATAAGTACCTCTTAAATTACTCGAAATATATAAATAAACTCACGTTAATTATCTCACTAAAGGTCGAAATCTCACTGAACTGAAATTCATTACTTTCAAAGATTAAAAAGAAATTTAAGTCACTGACAATTTATAAACTAACCAATATAAACTGTTGTTAATGATCCATAACTTGTAAACACTTTTACTACACTGCGCTAAACAAATTCTACATACACAATATGTTAGTTAAGTTTACTTGATGTAAAGGTGTGTATTTTTATTGTTTTTAAAATATTTGTAATCCTTTGAACGTAACCTCAAGAGCCTATGACAAACGACATTAATAATTTGTATACAATTTTTAACAGACGCCATCATTAAACGTCTGGTATCAATTCAAATATCGATTGTCAAACCCTGTAATTGTCTCATATAAATAACCGGAGCATTTGTATTAGAATAATTTGTATTAAATGAATAATAATCACTAATAAAAAATGTGTAAGTATTGAGTGTAACCACGGTGTTATAATTTCATTAGGAGGTGCACAATATTTTATGTACATTTTAGCAGATGACTGACGATTTACACAGCCCACGCATCGAACTGCTGTGTGCTACAGTGAGCCTAGCTGGCGGAAATATTTGAATTATTCAAACTGCCTGAGCTGTGCTGGTCATACGCTTTTGAATTTTATTTTAATTGTTTTAAGAAAACAATTTGGCGCCACCGGGACTTTCTCACCCCTAGTGAACATCAAGACCTGGTTATTCGTACGATCGCAACGAACGAAATATACAGAAGTTGCCCGCATTTGAACTACGGATCGAGAAGACACGTACACTCATTACACACAAATTATACATTATCCACATTTTGCAGAGTAAAACGGTAGCAGTACCAACGACAAAACTATAAATTGGCTTCCATCGCGGGGCTTGAACGAGGCGTACACACACAAGAAAATTATAAATTGGCGCGCCAACTAGTGGAGCTAGAATAATAAAGAAATTATACAATTAAACCCTATAAATTCTAGCGGCGATTACGAAAGATTACAAAATGCACACCAGAGGAGTATCGAAAAAATTGGCAAAGGAGAAGGAGATAGAAGAAAACAGAGGGGAAGAAGAGGAAGGAACTCCGATTGAAGAAGTGGAGACAGTAATAACAACAACAGAACCAAGCCAAGACGAAGAAATGGAACCACAGGCGGGCGACAAGGGAGAATTTAGAGGAGACCCAAACATACTAAAATTAATGGAAATGATGAATAATATGAACAATAAATTCGACAAGAATGAAGAGAGTTTGAAGGAGATGAACAATAAGTTTGACGGAATGAAGAAAGAAACCAGTGATAATTTGAAACAGATCAATGAAAAAATAGTGAGTACTAAGGAAGAATTGAGGAAAACAGTCAACCAAAATAATGAAACACTACAACAACGATTGCTGGAGGAAATTCAACAAAGAAACGAAGAATTAAAGGAAGAATTGAAGGAACAGCTGAAGAAGGACCACGAGAAAAATAAGGAAGAAATGAAGCAGCAAATAAGACTAATTTTCAGAGAACATCGTGAAGAAAGCGACCAGACAAAAATGGAGATGAATAAGAAAGGGGAAGAAACCAATTACCAAATAGATCTACTTAATGAGACATTAGGTAACGGGTTCAAGAAGGTGAATGAAACAATAAACACCACTCCAGAAGGAAATAATGAAAAAACAGAAATTCAAGAAGACCCAAATACATTGTTACATCAAAATAAAGGTAACGAAAATAAAGAGAAGAGTAAGCACAAAGGAACCAACCGTAGAGGAGTACAGAAAAAACAGATAATTAAGAAGACTAAGAAAATACATCAGAGAAAACGAATCAATACCAGAGAGGAATTGGAGATGATGAAGAACGGACTACTTGAGACGTTTAATCGACCAATTAATGACCATACGGAAATGATGAATGTTATGGAGTGCAGGAGAACTCTGAAGGAAATTCTAGGAGGGATCAACAATCAACCAATGAGTAAAACTTTCAACAAACCTATCTTTAAATGGAGGATATCCAAAGTTGAAAAGCATCACAACAAAACAATGTATGACAAATTGAGAAAGTCTACAAGAAAAGGGAAATTACCAGAGACAGAAAATACCAAATAAACCAATATCAGTGAGAAGATCAATAACGAAGGTACGATTAACTTCGTTGAGTAGTAAACAACATCATCAAGTGATTGAGGTAGGCACTGATGCCAGAGAACACATGGTATTAGAAGAGTGGCTGTACCAGATAGAAGAGACATATATAACACAGACAGAAACAGTGATGCACACCAGAGCAGTCCGAACAACAGAGGAAACTTATGTAATCATGGACAATGGATAAACCAAATGCAGATGAACACTGGAATATAGGACCATACACTATAACAAAAGACAAGGGCAATAACACTTACGAGATCACTCACCCCGTCACCAAGAAAATAAAGGGGGTATACAATCAAGCCTCAATTAAGAAATATTATGACAATCAACAATAACTGTAAAAAACAATTTAAAGTAAAAAACCAACAAAAATACTTTAAATAAAGAAAAAAATAAAGTGACAAACAAACAAGTCTGCCAATGTCATAAAGAAAAGATCTCTAAAGAATGTCAAAATTCCAAAACATTCGTAAGTACAGCTTACACTAAGCATTAGAGAAACCATTATGATGAATAAAAATTGTAAAAAATCAAAAAAGATATGTAAGAAAAGCTTACCCAAATATCTTAATAATATTTTAGAACAAGTAAAATAGAGAGATAACAGTCACAAGGCATTCAGATAAAGTAAGAGCAACCAACTTACTACAATATTTAAATAAAAATTAACAATAGAGGAGTGTAGTTACAAAACATTCCTCCAAAATAAGGTTAAATTACCATAATATTTAGCCAAAAAATGAGGCATAAAAAGCATAACATACTGTAAAGGAATAAGCTACAAAAAATTCCTAACTAGTAAGAAGCCATAACTTACTATAAAAAAAAAATCAATCAAAATGATCAGCTTCCACAACTATTTAGAAAGAGGGGAAGTAAAATTGCCCAATCACAAAACAATATAAATGAAATAAACGTTCTAAGAGTTATAATGTGAAATGAGATGAAACAAAGAGTAATTAAAAATGAATAAAAATGTGAATTGTATCAATAAAAAACAATGTTTCAAATAGTATCTATAAAGAAAGATGAAACAATATATGACTCGAACTGAGCTATAATGAAATATAAAAGTAAAAAATTCCCAACAAATATTATGATTATGATTATTATTATTATTATTTTGAGTCACGAGTTGACTATATTTAAGAATTATTAATTGAGATTGTCTGTTGAATGAACCAGCAATCATTTTACTGAGCAGGGATGATGTTCCCCTGATATCAGTATAAGAGTAGTTTTGATGAAAAATAAGATTTATAGGGAATAAGTTATAATAAAAATTCAATAAGCCAGTTCGCAATATGAGAAGATAATGAAGAAAAGACTAAGAAGAATGGAATTAAAGGATACAGAATTAATTATAAAAAATGAATGAGAAGCAGGAGAATTTGAAAAAAATAAAAATAAAAAAAAATTTGATACGATACAATTGATAATTTCATCAAACTCAAATTCACGTTTTATAAAATGATCAATTTTGGTGGAAGGGCATTATATAACATTGCCAAACCCTGATCACATTTGATATAAAAAAGTATGTAAAAAATGCCAAGAAACCATATATTTTGATAGATAAATGATAACGAGAATGAAAGTAGTAAATATAATCAATAGTGAAGGAGGAAGAATACAAACAAAGGTGGTCACAAAACAAGAAATACGAACTAGACTGACAGACAACTGACATTGACCCAACCCCAGAGATTGGCCAGATATTAACCAAAGTGAAGCGAGACAAGAAGACAGTGAAGAAAAAAGAAGAAAATAAAAAATTACATGGCCATAACAATTAACTCACAAGATTGTTTTAAAAGAGCATAATTTTTTATTATTGTTAATAATTTATGTTTAAATTTTTATTAGTGGTAACTTGTAAATGACAGTATCTCAGCAATTGTTATACATAAAAAACCATGTGTAGATATGATTGTATGTATATCCTTATCTATAGGTGATGTGTCAGCTGTTATGTTTAAAATTACACTCATACAGACAGGGAATAGAAATGTGTGCGTGGTTCAATCAGAGAACAAATGGTATAGTCTACTATATACTTTGGAACTTTTACTAAGATTATTTCAGCAGTATGTATATTATTTCAGCATTATGTGTTTGAAAGTTTATTTATTCGCTAATATTATTGCTGTTGCTACAGATGTAGTATGTTTCAATTAACACAATATATTTTAACATTATTGAATTGTTGTTATTATTACTAATTATGACATTTCAGACCAATTTTTATCACTTTAATGACAATATATACAAAGTTACGTAGAAACATCTACGTAAAGATTACAACCATTGAAATTATCCCCAAGTAAATATAACCATTATAAAATATTTATTCAAATTAAACAAAAAATTCAAGGTTTGATAACAATGGGTTTATTTTGAGATCGACCAGGTAGAATAATTACGTTACCATGGAAACTGTGGAGTAACAAGCCAAAAATACCGTTAGATTTTTTACTGAATGTATGACGCTTTAATGAGATAGACGCTAATTTTCGAGTGACCAAAATTGTCCATTAAAACATAGAAAATATCAGAAAAAGTTATTACTAAGTGTATGCCAAGACATAAAATAAAGACTGGAGCCATATTATTGAAGTTGAGGCCAAATTAACGAAAAAAGAAAATAAATTACTACCAGTTAAACTGAAAAAGATGCCTGATGTCCTGAATCCAGCAAATTAAAGAAGATTATAGTATAACCCATGAATAACAGATCGTATGAATTCGCCATAACTACGGAAGTGATAAGTACCTCTTAAATTACCCGAAATATATAAATAAACTCACGTTAATTATCTCACTAAAGGTCAAAATCTCACTGAACTGAAATTCATTACTTTCAAAGATTAAAAAGAAATTTAAGTCACTGACAATTTATAAACTAACCAATATAAACTGTTGTTAATGATCCATAACTTGTAAACACTTTTACTACACTGCGCTAAACAAATTCTACATACACAATATGTTAGTTAAGTTTACTTGATGTAAAGGTGTGTATTTTTATTGTTTTTAAAATATTTGTAATCCTTTGAACGTAACCTCAAGAGCCTATGACAAACGACATTAATAATTTGTATACAATTTTTAACAGACGCCATCATTAAACGTCTGGTATCAATTCAAATATCGATTGTCAAACCCTGTAATTGTCTCATATAAATAACCGGAGCATTTGTATTAGAATAATTTGTATTAAATGAATAATAATCACTAATAAAAAATGTGTAAGTATTGAGTGTAACCACGGTGTTATAATTTCATTAGGAGGTGCACAATATTTTATGTACATTTTAGCAGATGACTGACGATTTACACAGCCCACGCATCGAACTGCTGTGTGCTACAGTGAGCCTAGCTGGCGGAAATATTTGAATTATTCAAACTGCCTGAGCTGTGCTGGTCATACGCTTTTGAATTTTATTTTAATTGTTTTAAGAAAACAATTTGGCGCCACCGGGACTTTCTCACCCCTAGTGAACATCAAGACCTGGTTATTCGTACGATCGCAACGAACGAAATATACAGAAGTTGCCCGCATTTGAACTACGGATCGAGAAGACACGTACACTCATTACACACAAATTATACATTATCCACATTTTGCAGAGTAAAACGGTAGCAGTACCAACGACAAAACTATAAATTGGCTTCCATCGCGGGGCTTGAACGAGGCGTACACACGCTATAATATTATAATAGATATTGGTTGTTACATGATCATCCTAACTTACTCTACGCTTACCTTATCATTGACAGTTATACAACTTCAGTCACACACAAACATAGGTCAGCCCAGCATTGCACATTCATCACTCACATTCCGTTCTTAAACCCCAATTGCCCGATTGAATACATAATTTTTATATCACTACTGATAACGCGTTCTTCGGTGACCTCGTGGCCAGCCCGCGGTAGATCGAAAATGTCTCGGAAAAAGACGAAACTGAATTCCAAATTTAAAAGTTAGTGTTCTACAACTCTCCTCCCATCCTGTCACTGTTTTTGAAAAGAATTACTTTACTTTCATTATTGAAAACTAATGAAATTATACGAGCATATTTAGCTCGCGTGTCGGCTATACACCGTCAGAGACGAACTGGGCAATGTGCTTCCTTGAGTCGCGGGAAATGAGCAGTCACGACCATCAGGTTTTAGTCGCCGTTTGTGCTTAATTGTGGTGGCATAACCATTTTATGCATGGATTATAGCTGGTATATGTGTGGTACCAGAGTACAATATTGGCGTCTGCTCTGCTGATGTCACCAACAGTAGGCGGGGTTTAATGCGACTTCCTGCCGCTCAAAAAGCACATTTCTGGATTTTGTTCGTCCCAGGACATCCTGTTTTGGCTGGATGCGTCACTCGAATTTGTGGTGATACAGTTGCGTCTGTGTGCTGTTACACAAGTACAGATTTCTGAGAATTTAGAAGGGGGTAAATGCTTCAGCCGCATTACTCAACAACAACCTGCGTCTTATTGCTTTGTTTCACTGTTCTGTTATACTGACAAATACGTTGCACAATAATACATTTTTACATTATTTTATACAAGCCCGCCCGAAAATGAAATAAGTAAAATATAAATGCCCCAAACCGTTAAAATAAAAACACCCAAAATTTGACCCGCTACACCCCTCCAACCATTCAGAATTTCTAACTGGACTCGTCCATGCGGAAACTGGTTTCTGTGCATATGCCTTTAGCTTTTAATACTAATGTACCTTAATTTCAGATCTTAAGAATCGTATATTACTTTTTAGAACTCTCCTGCAGCAAAAAACAAAAAGCAGGCATGTCTAGAAAATTTGTGGTACTTTGGGTCATGCCCAGAATGTAAAACGACATTTTTTGGTATCCTAATTTCAGTTCAGTCTTGTAGTCTTAAAAACTGTCCTATACCATTCAGTCATCTGACAGAGATGTAGTAACCATCTCAGAAGAGTGCAAACTTTTTTTATATCTCATCAAGGCTGGAAAAATTGTCTTGTTTGTATCTAATTACTTTTACTTATGTTGTTGTTTCAGTAATATAAATTTGTTTAAATTGATTAGTGAGGCAATAAAAAAAAATTGTGTATTGATAGCATGTTGATGAAAAGGGGAAAGCTAACTGACATTCTGTGTACACAGTTAACACGAGAAGGTGGTTTGTGATTGTGATCCTGGACTTGCTCATTACTTCCAGCACCCTTCCTTCCTTTCTTATTAATGTGTCCAGCATGATAATTCCTGCATAACAATCATTCTTAGAACAAAATTATATTCACTTGTAACATCGTATAATAAGATTTGAGATGTATGCTGCACAAAGTACACACATTCAGTTAGGCCTGTGTATGCATGTATATGAAGTTCTGATATTTTGCTATCGGACCATATACCGTATTGTTCCGAATACAAGTCGCATCCGAATATAAGCTGCACCCCAAAAAATTACCGTAGGTTAACGGTTAAAAATTTGCAAAAAGTGTAAAGTCACCATTTGAATAAAAATTACTAAATTTTATTAAGATGAAGAAAGAAATAGCACGTAAAAGTACATTATTGTTACATAATTATTATTTACTAACAGTTTATAAAAATTATACTTTTTTATTGTTACGTTATTTTATAGTAGTGTACAGTAGTTTATATTTTGTGCACTTTAAAATATTCCCATACTTAATCACTGTCACTGTCACTTCTCCCTGAGACAGTCGCTTCTTCCTCTTCATAAATGACATCATCTTCCATTCCATCCATGCAGTTCGATATGCAGCACTTTTTGAAACCATGCATTGTGAATTCTGGTGGGATGCTTTCCCACGCACTCTTGATCCAGTCGTCAAGTTCTGTTACGAATGTTTTTTTAATTTTTCCTGTAGGAGTCAAAGGATGATTTCTTGCCACCAACTAATTATTATATAAACGCCGCAGGTTATCTTTAAAAGGTTTATTTACTACAACATCCATCACCTGCAACTGACTTGTCATTCCTCCAGGAATAATGGCGATATCAGTGTTCATTTCTTCGTAAAGAAGCTTTTTTTATTTCATCCGTAGTGTGACCACGAAATGAATCTAGCACTAACAAACTGCGTTGTTTTAGTAATGCTCTTGGTTGTTTATTCCATACACATTTTAACCAATCTACCATAGGTCGTTTGTCATCCAACTTTTTTCGTGACAGCGAAAAATTACACCCGATGGTAATTTCTCCTTTGTACGGTTTTCCGTTTTAATATTACGTAAGGTGTAAGTTTTCGTCCATCGGCTAATGCAGCAAGAATAACAGTGACACGTAATTTTTCATTTCCTGTAGTCTTTACTGTTACAGATTTGATTTGGTTCCCTTTTGGTCCACCGAAAAGTTAGAGGTCATGTTAAAAAATACGGATCATCAGCATTTACCATGTGCTCAAGTGAATAATTATGCTTCTTGTGTAAATTAATGGCAAACCGCTGATACTGAATGAGTTTTTATTCATAGTCACTCGATAGTTTTTGCGCGACTGATGTATGTCGTCTAAGCGTAAATCAATTTTGCCGCATCATTCGTCTTATCCACCTGAAGCTGGCTTTGAAATCGGAGACTTTTAATTCTTCTACGATTTCTAAAGCTTTTAATTTTAAAACATGTCTAGTGACAGGGAGTCCTTGCCTTCTTAAAAGCCACACGTATTCACAGACGCTGGACTCTACTGCTACCAACTTGAGGTCCCGTGAATGCTCGCACAGTGTTTGCATTTAAAAGCCGTTCCTTCTGTTTTCTCCATCGTCGAATACAGGATTCATCAATATCGAATTTTCTTGCGGCTTCGCGATTGCATGTTTTTTCTGCATGTTGTATCACAATTAATTTATAATTCGCATCGTACGTATTACGTTTATTTTTTGGAATTTGATTTGACTGCGTGCCTTTAGTCTCTACAATATCACCATACCGCAAACGCACTACAAAAACACCGAATGAAAACAAAGTACAAATAAGTAAAGTTGTCGCTGTTACAACACAACAGAAAACCAGACTGGCAGTTTACCCGGTATTTAGAAACATGTTCACCGCCTCTACTCGTCCTTTGTCTTGAAGGATGCACACGCACATACACTTTTTCTTCCTATTCTTTGTTCAGTTTGCTGTTAAAACGTACGGTTGCAGTCAAGAATCATAATGCCAGAGCTAACAACAACCAGGCAAACCGCTGTTGCTAAGGCAGTAAACAACTCATTGATACCAAAACCGTCGTCCTGCCAGAAGTCAGGTATAACTTTGAATTTCGATACCACGCGAATGCAAGCCACAGGCCAAATTAGCGACCATGTTTTTAGGAGAAAAAGTGCGGCTTGTATTCAGAACAATACGGTACTTTTTGAGGTTTGATGTTTGGAATTACAGACATTAACATTATTTTGCGTTGGATTTTGATTTCCATAATAACAGTACTGTTAATTATATCAACAGCTAGCTCAATTTGTCTGGCTAGAATGTTACTTTTGTTTCATTTGTTGTGGTAACTACTATAATTATTTTTATAATCGGGGCAATAATGTAGTAAATACACTTTTTAGTTTGTAAAGTGTTTGAGATTCTAAGATGTTTTGATAATGTTTAATATTTTATTTTAGGTTAGATCAGATGGAAACAACTCTGGATAAAATAAACGTTCATACAGTGGGTGACTTGAGCACAATGAGTGAATCCGCCGTGTACAGGTTGTTGTGTTGTTCATTCAAACTGGAAACACTGAAACAGGCACTGCAGGTGAGTCGGAATAATACCATGGCGTGACAGGATTGGTTAAGTGATGATTTGCATTTAATAATTCTGAAAAAATTTTCATGTACTCGTGATTATTTGCAAACCTAACACACTGGGGAACAAATTAAAACTTTTTTGGCACAAGTGAGAAAATTCTTTATACTAATAGAACTTTTCACATTGAATTCAAATATGTATATAGTTTGTCTCCATCACCTGTAATTCTTTTAACACCCAGCTTACCTACGTACTTCTTGTTAGCTTCTTTTGATGTCAATAATAAAATGCATCTCACACAGTTAGCAGCAATGACCAACAAACTTGTGCTTTCCAATAGTCCTTTGATGCTTTTGTCCATTATTTTAGTTTTGAGAATGGTTCTCTCTTCTCTACAATCAGAGAGAATATACTGCAATGTCTCCACCTCCCTTGTGCAGTATAGAGAATCAACAAGATCGAAACAGTGCAGATACTCCTCAGTGACTACCTGTATATAAGAGGGTTGTTCATAAAATAATATTTACTTTATGATTTAAAAAACCTATTTTTAAACAAAACTTTATATTTAACTTAAATTAACCTTAATGTACTTTTCTACATATTCACCTTGTATATTTAAACATTTGTCATACTAGTTTGTAAAGATAAGTAGTAACCGTTTTCTTTAAGTTTTCGTCACTCAAAGGCTCTCCTCCCCAAAAATTGTTCAGTTTAGAAAATATATGATAGTCATTGGGGCAAGGTTGGGACTGTAAATTGGATGATTGACAAATTCCCACTTAAATCGTGCAAGAGCATAAGGCCAGACATTATCATAAAAGCAAAATGTCTAGACAACAGGCCAGTGCAATTTTTTTTTTTAATGTTTCACAGTATGTGTCAGCATTTATTGTAACTCCATCGGCTATAAATTAAACAATGAGTAGACCTTTTTGGTCCCAGAAGACTGTAACCATAACCTTTCGAGTTACACTACCTGCTTGAACTTTTGTGAACTTGAGGACAACCACTTTGTTTGTTACCAAACCACGGATATTCTCACTGCCTTTGTCAAAATTGTGAAACCATTGTTTTACTGGTGATTCATCCATTGCATTACTGTACACCTCACTGATTTGATGGTAAATCTCAAACAGTCACACATTTCTTGTGTGAGGAAATATAATTACTTCTCATGCAGCAGCATTATTGATATTTTTAAACATTTTGAACACAGAAACACAGAGGTCAGGAACGCAGTTGCAACTCACACAGACTAAACAGGTACGTCACTGAGACTGCTGAACATCCCACTAGACATGGACAGGTTGTTGGTCGTGTTCGGTTATTGTTCACATTCCGTACCCATAGATGGTCACAGTCTGTATTTGGGTTCTACAAATTTGTATTTTTGAAGCACTAGTTAATACTTTTCTTCTTAAAATGTTTGTATTTGCAAAGTAGGCTGTAATTCCTGCCAGCATTCTTTCTATAATCACACTCCATGTTCTACTGTCATCATTTACAGTTATTTACTTCTTCAAATATTTTATTTATTATCATTAACCCTACAGGATAAAAGATATTTTATTCTCATCTTATAAAATGAGAAGAATTTAATGAGATTTTGTTACTTTTTACCTTTGTGTACAAATTTGTTAGTATGAAGTTTTTAAAAATGAGATGACAGATTGGAAACTAGGTGGCTATAATCATTTATGGCTGATCTAGAATGAGATGACAGATTGGAAACTACGTGGCTATCATCATTTATGGCCGATCTAGATTGAGATGACAGATTGGAAACTAGGTGGCTATCATCATTTATGGCCGATCTAGAATGAGATGACAGATTGGAAACTAGGTAGCTATCATCATTTATGGCCAATCTAGAATTACTTCTAGCCGGTTTAACAGTCTACATTTTTTAATTTCTTCACGGACAGATTACATGACTCCTGTAACCAATCTTTACTATGAGAATTTATTTGTTCTGTCATACCAGGCTGTTTACATTAAAAAAATTTCGGTTAGCGATAGCATTGAATTTAGTGTAGTCCAAGGTGATATATTAAAGAAATGACAGGTTGCAGAAGTAATATGGTAGGACCTTGCATAGGATTCAGTCTTACAATTTATTTTAATTTTGTAATCAGGATTGTCTTGTGTTTTCAGGAATATTATGAGAATAATTCATCAAAGGAGTTTCTCCGTAGCAGTAAGTCCAATTCATTGGATACAGAATTAATGGGTAAACAAATTTTAACTGTTTTTATAATTTTTTTAATTTAATACATTATGTAATTGTTATACTTCCTTTATGTTCTTTCAGAACTTAAAGTTTTACAATTCTTGATGGTTCAAAATATCATAGAATGGTCACATTTGAGTTCATGAGTTTATAAAATGATTCATGATATCTAACAATCATTCATGAAAGAAAATTGAGTGTCAGTAACCACAAAGAGCATAATGAAAGTTGGAGAATATCTGAGCATGTTCATACATGTTTATGTATAATTTGGTAAAGCTTCTTAATCCTTTTCTTGACAAGGCCACAAAAAAATTAATTTTTTCGTTGGTGATAATCTTATATGAATTATTTTTATTAAATATAACTAAAACTTTACCACAAACAAACGATTATGTGACAAATGAGATGATTTATGCAATTTTATATATAAATATATAATATAAATTTAAATATATATAATATACAATTCACTTTTTATAAATTGTAAATATGAATTACCATGGTGTCTTGTAGGATACTTTGTCAGAATAAGATTAAAAGAATTGTTATATATAAAGTAGCAATAAGGGAATATAAAAACACAAAATTAACTTTATTAATGTGGCATGATGTGACTTTTTTTGATAGTGTATATCCAACTTTATGGGACAGAGCCAAGAGGGAAATTAGGTGAAGCAGAAAGGTTTATTACGATATAGTGTGTCTTGCTTTACGTTTCCCACAATTAACAACATTTTGATATTACGTGTATATCAGTATGCACCAGTTCCCAGTAAAAAGTGGCAGTAGTTTCCTAGTTGTGTTTACTCAAATTACTAAGAGACTTATAACACTTAAATTATTGTTTACCCAGGATAGCTTACCTTATATCCTCAAGGTCCGTCACACGAACTGCGAAATACAAGCATGGTGTAGGTTATATCAATAACATACTCGACTCGCATTTATGTAAAACAACTCAAATTTTATTTCATTTTTATGCTCTTTCAAATTTATTGATTATTCATTCTTTCTTTCAAGATTAAGATATTACTGTTTCTTTCTATTACTGAAAATATTACTGAGTGACACAAAACATTTACTTCAACACTGTGTACTTATTCTAATACTTATATTAATTAAGGCAACCCGGCTTGCTACACTCTCACATTCAGACTTTTAAAACCCCCTTTTTATAGAACATAAGAATAGGTGTAAAGGAATATTGTTACTTTCTGAATCGGCGTCACTGTCGATCACATGGCGCGTCCTGTAAATTTCTTGCACTATGTCCAAACGGTTGTTAGTTTATTTTTTACTACGAACTCACTTGATTTTATTGTGTTACATATTAATCTCAACTTTTTTATACTGCTTTACAACTCCAATACAAACTTGGTTGGTTTGTCACTAACTACATTTAAAAGATTACTTAGGGTTCACGAATCTTAGCGTACGTCTGGCAAGACGTACGCTATTTTGTCGACTGCACAGCAACAATGAATCACGTTCCCCACCTTTGCTGATGGCTTAACCGGAACCACACTGCCTTTAAGTTATAAAGTTTTCGTCATCGCACATGCAGCGTGGATTTTCACTGTGTCCCAGGTGTTGACTATGTCAAGCGACGACGACATAGAGGCTGAGGTAGGCGGAGCCTCTAATTAATTACTGTCGTCCCCAAAGCACATGTTCAGATAATTTCGCTACTTAGCCATTTTCTGTAGCGTTCCTTCGGACTGATGTGCATCGCCTCTGCGCTAGCAGCTGTGCGTGTGCGTACACTGTGCGTGACAAAACACTGGATTTACCAGCGAGTCTGGCATTCTTCAAGTACACTCTGCCCAAAAGTTTATTCCAGCGTTCATTGTCTGAATAGAACCTTCTCAGGTGGGAATTGCAATTGGAAGTTAAATAAATTTAATAAAAAATAAAGACCCCCTTTTTTGCCCCATCACAATACCCCCCCCCCCCAATGAGAGGTCTTCTGTCGAAACAGAAAAACTCTCATTGCTAAACCCTAAGAGGATCGATGAGGATATGGCGCCAACAACCCCCCGTTAATTTCTAAACACATCATGGGTAAACTACCCCCTAGCTCGGCGACTATGGCTGCACCTGAATGAGATTACTGGACTTCTCTGTTTGTAGCGGGTCAATTTTTTGGGTATTTTTATTTTTAACAGTTTGGGGCATGTACATTTTTATTTCCTTTCAATTTGGTCGGACTTGTAAAAAAGGAGTTATGAAAATTATTGTGTAACGAAATCCATTCCATTCTAACAGAACGCATGGCAACGTTATTTCCATTGTGTAACAGAACAGTGTTAAGCAACAGTTTGAAACAAAGGCATCGACGCAGTTTGTTGTTGTGTAATGCGGCTGAAGAATTTGCCCCCTTCAAAATTCTAAGAACTTTGCAAGTGTGTCGACGCACAGGCGCGAATACCCATGCACGCGCGCTCAAAAGGACGCTCTGACTAAAAACTCAAGATGGTCAGAGAGTGAAATTTTCATCGTTCATTTGGGTTCACTACGGAAGTGTTGCTTAGGCCAAGCCCACTTAAATGACGTCAGCAGAGCCAAAGCCAAGATCGTACTTTGGTACATGGAATATAACTTCAATATTCCATATACAAAATGGTTACTTAACAGCAAATGAGCAATGAGCGACGAAAACATAGTGGCAGTGAACCACAGATTCCGCCCGAGGAAACAAGACGTACCTGTTACGTTCTCCGTGACGGTCGACATAAAACAGAGACGCTAAGTGGGCAACTAAAAGCGGACTCCAGTTAGAGACGCTTACAACTCCGTCGGCGTCCCGGTCGGTGTTGTTTTATACGGTGTGAGTGAAACAACAATATCGTTAATACCGACCGGGACTCGTGAAACCAACGACGTAATAAACTAGTGTAGCGAAAGTGCGAAACGCCAACAGTGAAATCGGACATTAAAACACGTGTTCGGTCGGCATCAGGACAGTTAGTGAATGTAACGAAACAGGAAGGTATAAAGGCTAACTATTTTCTATATTGACTATAATATTTAAAGGGGTTTAATTGGTGTGATAGTGTGTGTGTGCGTGCAAAGCTGGGCTGCTTTCTTTTGTAATACATAGTATGTAAGGTAAGGTCGATGTAACCAGTAATTAATGTGTTACCGTATTCTTTTGTGTTGTGTATGAGGAATGTACGACCTTATGAGAGTAAGTAAAGTATTCATTTAATAACCATGTGTTAGTCTTAAGTTATTTCGTCATTACCATGTTCTCATTTCTGTGTTAAAAATTCGTCTAACGAAATCGGGGGTTTTCTGAATTTCTATTACAGTCAGATAGCGGGATTTTTATAAGGGCAAGAGTGTATTAAGTTTTCGATATTTTACCTTTTAGAAAAAATATCGTGGCGACCTTGGGCAGTTTTCAAAAGATAAGTTTTACGGGGACTGTTGCGGTTTGGAAGCTCTTGAATAATCGTGAGTTATTCCAAAGACGCTAATGAGGAAGGCTGGATTGTTTATTAGAAAGAAGTGGACTGTATTAAAGATGTTGAACATTCGTTTATTGAAAAATCTGATTGCTAATTACGATCGGCACGTGCGGATGCATTTGAGGCAATAACGCCCGAAATTAATTTTGAATGAAATCGTGTCCATTGTAGATGGACGCAGGTAGATGAATAAAATGAAATATTATAAATGCATGCTGCAGAATAGCCAGAAGCCGCGGCTGTAAGAGAAGTGTTTTACGAGAGTTGCGCTCGGAGTCGTGTTATAAACTGAACTAAAACTGGCTTGCAGTCGGCGATGCTGGCCGGTTGCAACGTTTGATAAACGCGTGACGTCATCCGCGCGTGCCGTGTAATGGTAGTAGACTGCTTACAGCTGATAAACCAGTACAAAGTTTAAACATACTGCCCGCCAAAATCGGGACGATTTTGTACATTAAAGGTTAAATTGAACAATATAATAATTAGACTTACATGTCGTAAGCGATACAATAATTGGCGCACTGGCCAGAGAGCAATGACATAATAAACATAATATAAATTCAATTAACAATCACCAAGCATACAATAAATTGACCCTTACGCCAATAACAAGGGCTTACTGACGTTAAAATTATTCAAAACATAATAGTAATACAATACGCACAATAATACAATAATTAAGTAAGTATTGATCTTTCCTAAATGATACCCCTTTATATTTGCCAAGCATTACAATAACAAGTGATAACACCATAAAAAATACAATAATTTCCCCATGATATTGACATAACAACCCCAATGAATTTCATAATGTTTGACCCTTAGAAAATACAATACATATATAGAATAATTGACACTATAAATGACACTTGTGGTTCTCAGAATTTGCATCACACAAACATATTAACAATACACAACATCCATAATGATTGATAGTACATATGAGACATAGTCACTATTGCTGTAATAGCTAGCGACACTTAACAATGTTACAATGCTTATGATACAATTGACTTGTATGCTCGCCCCGGGGAATGTCCCGGGCGTGTTCCATGTAATGTGGCACGCACACACTCACACACACACACACACACACACCTCGTATGTCTCGTATGGCACGCATACGATTAGTTTGTTGCCACCGGAAGGGGGCATAATTTGTGGATGGGTCGGCGTAAGATACCTAGCGCGGTGCGAACTTCTGCGACGCGTACTAAGGAATCTTGACCCGGAAAAACATTGGTAATTACCCCACGCTTCCATTCTAGAGGGGGGGAATTGTCATCCAAAATGAGGACAAGTTGTCCGACCTTCAAATTCTTTAATGGGGTGCGCCATTTATTGCGCTGCTGCAGCTGGTGCAGATAATCCCTAGACCACCGTTTCCAGATGGTCTGCGTAAATTTTTGGAGCAGAAGCCATCTGCCCAAATGAGTATTATTGCCTTGTGTATAGTCGGGTTCCGGAAGTGCCGTCAGTGGAGCACCGACCAAAAAATGAGCGGGTGTTGAGGGTTCAGGGTCTCTAGCATCGTCGGACACCGCGCATAACGGGCGTGAATTAAGGCAAGCCTCAATTTGAGAAAGAAGGGTAGAATATTCCTCAAAATTCAAGACCGTACTGCCAATTACGCGACGTAAATGGAATTTAACACTCCTTACACCACTTTGCCACAAACCACCGAAATGAGGGGCTGAAGGGGGGATAAAGGACCATTTGATGCCGTGGAGACCGCAAAACTCCAGAGAAGATTGTTCAACTTCCTTGGAGGTTAAAAATTTGTACCAATCATGCAACGTGTGGTTGGCACGACAAAAATTCGTGCCATTATCCGAAAATATTTGCGCGGGAATACCTCTGCGCGATATGAACCTTTTTAAAGCCGCTATAAAGGCGTTGGAAGTGAGATCCGACACCAATTCTAAATGGATGGCCCTAGTACACATGCATATAAATAGAGCGATATATGCCTTGGTCGTGGACTTAGAGCGCTGCCCGCCATGGCGCAAAAGCACCGGACCTGCGTAATCCACGGCCGACTGTGAGAATGGCCTTGACGGCGTGACCCTAGAAGAGGGTAATTGACCGAGTAATTGATTCGCGCCTTTAGCCCGGAAACGAAAACAAGTGACACACTTATGTATCACTGAGCGGATATAGGACTTATCGTGTATGATCCAATACTTACGCCTAAGCGAAGCTTGAGTTGATTGCACTCCAGCGTGCAACAAACGGATGTGTTCGTATTCAATTATTAATCTCGTGAGATGAGAGTGCGGGTGTAAAATTATTTGGTGTTTAGTCTCGTAGCTAAGTGGGGAGAATTGCAAGCGTCCACCCACTCTTAAAATGCCTGATTTATCCAGGAATGGGTTGAGAGCAAGAATTTACTACTGCGTGGAAGGCACCGGTGTGCCTCAAGTTCCCTAACCTCTACGTCGAAATGCAAGTTCTGAGATTGCCGGACAAAAACCAAGAGCGTGTCAGACAATTCTTGAGCCGACAAAAAGGACGTGTCTCTATCAACCACCGCGAGCCTAGAATTGCGAAAAAATCAACGGCAGTATGCGAAGACGCGAATAAGCCTCGTAAGAGATGAATAATTTTCAATGTAACTATGTGTTGAGGACGCGACAATTAGTGAGGTTTGAGCCTGCTTGCGACGTTCCTCTTCAATGTCGGGAAAAGTACAGGGAGTATTAATGTCGAACGCGCTGACCGGCCATGAGGCCGCATCACGAGCCAACCAGGAGGGACCATGCCACCATTGAGTATGACAGTGCAAACTACGAGGGAGGCAACCGCGCGATAAAACGTCGGCAGGGTTGTCATTTGATACTACATGACGCCAAATTCCCCTGCTGCTAACAAGACGCTGTATTTCCGCGACACGGTTGGCCACAAATACCTTCCAGCGGGAAGATTGCTGATGTATCCAGTACAACGCTATCATCGAATCCGAATAAAGATATAGTCCGTCAAAATTGTAATCGACGGCATTTAAAACCTTGGACGTTAATTGAGCCAACAATAAACAAGCACAAAGTTCAAGTCTAGGAAGCGTTATCTGTTTCAGCGGAGCGACCCTAGATTTAGCACACAACAAGTTTGATGATATGGCGCCGTTCGAATAGACCGCCCGCACATAAATGCAACACGCGTAACCTTTAATTGAAGCGTCGGCGAATCCGTGCAGCTGCAATGAACTAACCGGGTAACTGTTCGAACTCTTAACCGACCTCGTAATCTCAAAATGAGTGTCGGAGACTAATTGGGCGTATAATTCCAACCATTGATTGGCTAATGATCCGGACAAGGGTTCGTCCCAATCAGTGCCCGCCAACCACAACTGCTGCACGAAATGCTTGCAGCAAAATGTGATGGGAGCGATTAGACCTAGTGGATCATAGATCCCGGCGATGATTGCCAACACGCTTCTCTTGTTGAGAACGGTTAAATTGTCATCACCCCTAACGGTGTATAAAAAGTTATCCCCCTCACCATTCCATTGTATGCCCAAGGTACGCACGTTTTGACCCTTGCTGAAGTCACGGGTTACTTGGGCGCGAAGAGTCATAATCTTATGGTGGTTAGAGAACCATTTATGTAACGAAAAACCATACCTCCTCAACAACTTCTCGATCTCGCATTTCATTTCAGCTAAGCTGTTCGGATCATCCGAACCCGTTATGAGATCGTCTACGTAAAAGTCATTTGCTATGGCCTTAGCAGCTGTAGGGTAGTCGGATTTATTTTCATATGCTATTTGAGCCAGACAACGCGTAGCAAGGAAGGAGGCACTAGCAGTGCCATATGTAACCGTCCTTAACGCGTAATGTCGCAATTCCTTATGCGGTGCATCACGCCAAACAATGCGTTGCAAGTTTGAATCCTTAGGATTAACAATGATCTGGCGATACATCTTTTCAATGTCCGCAATAAGTACGTATCGGTGGGTGCGGAACCGAACCATTATCGAAAACAGATCCTGCTGGATCGTAGGACCGACCATTAAAGTATCGTTAAGGGACAAATTATTGGTGGTTTTAGCGGATGCGTCAAATACCACGCGCAATTTAGTGGTTAAGCTAGAGTCTTTGAAGACTGCGTGATGGGGCAGATAAAAGATCTCTGACCTGTCAAGCGACAGATCGTATTCATTAAGCGGCGACATGTGGCCAAGTCTTAAGTAGTCACTCATGAACTCACTATAATCCTTATAAAGGGTAGGGTTCTGCTTGAATTTGAATTCTAACGATTGGAATCTGCGTATGGCTCCGCGGAGAGAATCTCCCAAATAAGATTTATCAGATCTGCGGGGCAGGGCTACCACGAATCTCCCGTCGCGATTGCGGCTAGTGTTTTCCACGAAATGCCTTTCACACGGTGAGTCCTCAGATCGGGCTTCGCGACTAGAGATCTCCTCCAACTTCCAAAATTCCTTTAGTTGCGAGGAAATCTGATTATCGTCCCTACAGACCATAAAGGAAGAAACCGTTTTAGTCATATCGACGTTGAATGGTAAGTCACCGGCCAAAATAAATCCTAACTTGGTTTCCTGAATTATAGGAAAGTGTGGTCCGCGCGTATATTTCACAGGTTCAATTAATTGGAGAAAATATTGAGCGCCGATTAATATATCGACTTGCGACGAGCAATGTAGGTGAGGATCCGCCAAGAATATGCGCTTGGGTAAATTTAAAGAGGCAAGATTGAACGACTCCGCCAGTAAATTATTAGTTATACCGGGTAATACGGCACAATGTAGGTTTAACGTGAAGGGTTTATAGCGTGAATGTAGCCTTACATTAGTACTGAAGTCAGCCTGGGAAAGCGAGTTGTTTATACCCGTGATGGGCAGTTGCGACTTAACCAATTGGAGGCCCATCCTGCGGGCGAAATCCATTGTGCAAAAGTTCGCTTGAGAACCGGAATCCAGTAATATCCTAACGGGAAATTTTTTGCCGACTTTATTGTATGTCATACAGACGGCGGTAGATAACAATACCGATTTATTGGTCTGTGATTTCAGTGAACACTGGTTGTTAACAGAAGTTACGTCCCTGTTGGGGACATGAATCGTGGTGTGGTGACGCCTAGAACATTTTTTACATGAGAATTTTGAGGGACATTTTGAACCCTCGTGTCCCGAACGGAGACAGTTTAAGCAAAGTTTGTTTTTTATTAACGCTTTTTTTCTATCAGGGATAGGCAGCGATGTAAATTGTGGACAATCGCTAAGTCTATGTCCACCGTTACACAGCCTGCATAAATTGTTTCTAATATGTGAGTGGAATGCGCCCTTTGGAGTGCTTATCTGTTTAACTGCTTTGCAATAAGGAGACATCGCTTTTGTTCAACCTGCTCGTTGGGCTAGTCGCGTTATCGATATTTTGCAGTAATTTCCTACGTGAATTTAGAAAATTTATAAAATTATTAAAATCAGGGAGTTGATGCTCCGATAAACTCTCTTTCCACAAACGTAAAGTGTAACTGTCAAGTTTTTTGGCTAAATAATTCACGACAATAATTTCAAACGTGTTGACTGGCAGTTTGAGATTATTTAAAGCGTTTATATTTGCAGAGATTTGATCAATAAATTGCGATATGCTAACTTGGGATTCCTGCTGAACTAATGGTACGTCTAGGACATTCCACACGTGGTGAGCGGAAACAATCAGCTTACTATCATATCTATTCCTCAACAGATCGATAGCCACCGCGTAATTCTCATGTGTTATGGGCAACGATTTTATTACGTTAAGCGCCTCGCCATGTAATGACGAGTGCAAATAATGAAGTTTCTGTATATCTGTCAGATCTGCTCTGACATGAATTAGTTCCATAAAAATATGGTAATAATGTTGCCATTCCACAATACTACCCTCAAACCGTGGTAATTTTATTGGTTCCAATTGAATGGGGGGTGTTTTAGGCTGTTTACCATCAGTATTAATTACTGGTTTTTGGTTCATATGCTCAGCTTGCTCCAACAAGTGTTGCAATTTACATTCTATAGCACAGAGATCGTCCTCCGTTTGCACTCTATCACTTGTTAACGCAACGTCTGCTTCCTCAGCCTCGATTTGTGACTGAATCTCGTCATATTTGGTGGATAATTCCATCAAATGACGCAGTTTTATTTTGAGCGCATGAGGATCGCTGTTTAACAAATCGAAATTATCCGCGAAGGTATTTATTCGGGATATTGAGGCCTTAATTGTACCTCGTTTTTTTATTAGAGCCCTTACATCGGCCATTATTACAGTTTAAGATAAAAAGGGAAAGATATTTAGAAAGCAATTGAGCATCGAGCATGTGAACCACAAACTCAATTTTGAATGAGTTTAAATACGTTTGGTAGCTAGCGATCGTTGTTTTGAACATAAACTTACTCTCTCTAACTAGTCAAACTCGTTGGCAGTTAAATTATTGAAATTATAAATCTAAATGGTTACAAAGTATAGCTTTATCTTTAAAGTTCTGACTGATAATGAGCTGCCAACCATTTATTAATTTGTATTGTGTAATAAGTTATTTGTTTATATAAATATGTCAAAAAATACCCACTGAGTGAAATATTATTAAAAAATCAAATATAGGTAAAGTTTATAGTCACGTGGCCGTCGATCCATTCGTGATGAAGCTGGCTTCGATCCCGTTTGGAGCTGCTACACCTCCTGTCTCTGCCGGTCAGCCGATGCCTCACATTGTACCCTCCATCAATTAAAGCTGTGGAATCTCGAAAATGTTGTCCCGTTTCGTCCCGTCGTCTCTGGTCTACTGCTTGGCTGAATCTTGTCGAGATGACTGCGACGTGATTCACAATAATGGTGTCGCTCAGGACGAAAATGATGCCCGTATGTCGTGATTAACTTCAGATTGGTTTTTCCAGAAATGATGTGTATAAATAAATGCTGTCGCCTGTGTACTCAGATATGAGAAATCTGTGCCGTGGGGACCAAAAATGATGTAGTTTTTTGGGCCCGAAAATATGAAATCCTGCCTGGTTGGACCAAAAATGATGTCGTTTTGGCCCGAAAATATGAAATCCTGCCCGGATGGACCAAAAATGTTGCGGTTTGGAAGCTCTTGAATAATCGTGAGTTATTCCAAAGACGCTAATGAGGAAGGCTGGATTGTTTATTAGAAAGAAGTGGACTGTATTAAAGATGTTGAACATTCGTTTATTGAAAAATCTGATTGCTAATTACGATCGGCACGTGCGGATGCATTTGAGTCAATAACGCCCGAAATTAATTTTGAATGAAATCGTGGTCCATTGTAGATGGACGCAGGTAGATGAATAAAATGAAATATTATAAATGCATGCTGCAGAATAGCCAGAAGCCGCGGCTGTAAGAGAAGTGTTTTACGAGAGTTGCGCTCGGAGTCGTGTTATAAACTGAACTAAAACTGGCTTGCAGTCGGCGATGCTGGCCGGTTGCAACGTTTGATAAACGCGTGACGTCATCCGCGCGTGCCGTGTAATGGTAGTAGACTGCTTACAGCTGATAAACCAGTACAAAGTTTAAACAGGGACCATGACGGTAAGTGAAATTCTGGCAGCGGTAAGTACTATTTTATGAAGAGTGGAATGTATTAAATATCAGTGCAAAAAGTGTGTAACTTCACAGCGACGCCCCTGCCAGGATGTTCGTATATAAATTTTATAGGAACTAGACCTATTTTAATACACAGAAAATAGGATGTGGTAATGGCGAATGTATAAAAATTTTATCGTACATAATTAAGTAGGTTAGGTTTATGTTATTGTGATTCACAATGTGGTAGGTGTTTAAGTATAGAAAGATAGTAGTTTCATATATAAAAGTGATACAAACGAACTTTAAAAATGTCTATAATACAAAGTAACGATAGTGAGTTTGCTTGGGATGAGTGGGAGAATGAATTTCAAGGTGTTGTGGGTGAGATGACAGACGAGGAATGGGGTAATTTAGACAATAGATTAACCCGAATGGAAGAACAAGAGGAAGGAATATTTGCGGAAATCAATAAACATAGTGAGATGACCAATGTTAAAGGTAAGATAGCTGAAGTAAAAGTGGTAGAAAATAAGACAGTGAATAGGCCTAATGATAACGATAGTGTAGGGGTGGAAGAAAAGGAGTATACATTGAATGACATATTTGACCTTTTAAAGAAAGGTTTTGACGAGATGGACAAAAGAATGAATAAGGGTTTTGATGAATTACAGGAAATGAGGAATAAACATTTTGATAATATGATTAAGGGTTTTGATGAGTTACATATAGAATTAAACAAAACAAAGGAAATAATGAGTAAGGGTTGTAATACAATAAAAAATGCTTTTGATAAACCAGACGAGAAGCGGGAGGAGAATAGAGGTCAGTCAAAAGAGAGTACAGAAGTTGAGTTAACACAGGTAAGTGGTAATAATGTCTTTGATAATAGTGAAGAAATAATTGACCAGGTGAGTGATAAAGATAATGAGTTAATCAATAATAGTGACAAAATAGTGGAAGAAGTAGGGTTAACTAGTGAAAATAATGATGGTGAGTACAATGCAGAGGTAAGTGGTGATGTTGATATAATTAATTCTAACGATGAAATAATTTATACAAATAAGAATAATGATTATATAACTGAAAATGGGGTATCAAAAAGTGATACAATAGACGATAGTGAAAATGAGAGTAGAGTAAGAGTTGAGGTTGATCATGAATTGCTAGTTAGTGCTTATGATTTAGAAAGGGAGTATAGTAGTAGTTGTGTAGAAGTTGAACAGGGGGCAAATTTTTATGGGATTAAATGTGAAGCAGAGACTTCACAAGTGTTGATGGAGGACAAGAGTTCCTCAATAATTTTTGTAGAAGACGAGAGTTCTTCGAAAGGTAAAATAAGTTTTTTGTGTTTATCTTGTAGGGCCAGATGGTATTCAAATGATTTTGTGGTATTGCCCTCTGCATGGAATGGGAGAGTTCAGTGTGGTTATGAGAGTTGTTGTAAAGAGAGAGAGAAATAAAAATTTTTTAAGTTAATAGAGAGTATGAAATGTTGGTGCAGGTGTTAGATATGGAGAGAGATGATGAAAGAGAGAGAGAGAAATATCTGAATAACACGGTTATAAATAATGATAAAAGAGTTGACTGGGGATTGAGACAATTTACTGACGGAGACTGGACAAAATTCACTGATAGCGACAAGTTGTATGAAATAATAAATGGTATGATGAAGGATTTAGAAATAATGGTTCATGAAGATAATAATCATAAATTCAAGATAAATAAAAATCATTTATGCTATAAATATGTGAGGTGTCTTTTTGACGATGGAGGCTAAAATATGAAACAGTAAAAGACAGTTAAATATTTTTGTTTTAAGGGTTTGACTTGGCTGATTTGAACATTGAGACGTGATAACTGAATAAATAATGAATCAGATTTGTAAATAAATATTTAGTGAGTTTAATTGTATGTGTTGAGGTTAAGTGAACAGTGTATGTAGGTAATTAATTGTTGTAATAATATTTCGCAATTTAAAGAAATAATAACATTCATTTTGGAAACAGTAATTGGCTAATTTGTATAGTAGCAAATAATAATAATGTAATTTATATTTTAATAATGAATTAAATTAAAACAATTTGATATATTTTAAATATTTTAATTGATTATGTAAATGTTGTATAATTAATTTTTTTTTGTAAATTTATTTTATTTTACGAGATGGAAATTTGGTAATGAATGATTAATTATTTAATTTAAATTAATTTGGTGTAAGATGTTTCAGAGATGGTAGTGATTACGTTTTGTGTGTATATTGTGTTAAATGGAGTGTAAGTATGAAAATTTTATAATCATGTATAATAAAAATGTTTACAGGTGTGTTTGAGGTGTTAATTCATAATGAGATTTTTGGAAATAATTTTGTTTAATAAATATAATTAAAAAATTTTTTTTTAATAAATGAAAAATGATATATAATAATTATTAATAATAAATTTTGAAAATTTTAAGAAAGTCAAATGGTAAAAAGTTGTGAATCGGGTTAGATGGTTATTGATGCAAATACTATATGATAATGTATACAAAAATTTTAATTAGTTTTCAATTGTAATTAGTTAGTTATTAAGTGGCTATTGAGGGGGTGGCCTGTGCTCTCTTAGATAGCGAAATGGGTTGGGGGTAACAGTGAGTGTTACCTCCATCGGAGGCCAAGATGGCGATAAATGTGCGGCACACCTTATCCGTGTAAAGTAAAAAATTTTAAAAATCCGTGTAAAGCTTTTATTTTAAACCAGTGACACAATTTTGATAAAATTTGGAAAACAAGATACAAGTGAGAATTGTTTATTTTAAATAATTTAAATGTCAATCTGTTTATTATTTATATTAATATTTTGTTTCATTTTCAATATTTTGTTTTGTTATGTTTTGTATTTCAAGGTAGGATATTACAGATGTTCAGTGTATTTTCAGAAAGCATACATAACATATGTAGGTCAAGGGTTTTGGACTTGACCTACTTTCGATCAGCTGATGAGTTCATATACCTACTAAGCCTGTACAGTAGGAAGTTAATTTCAATTTGTTTGTTTAATTAATTCAAACCAATATTTAAATAATTTTAAATATGAAGAAAACATTTAAATAAATTTAAAAATTTTTTTTGAATTTTAAAATTTTTGAAAATTTTAATTTTTTTGAGAAAAAAAAACTTGATTTTTCGCCTGCCAGCAAATGAATATTTTAGGTAGTGATTGTTTTATTATGTGTGTATTTACCATGTTTTGTTAATGGTTTAGTTTACTGATTTCTTGTATTGAACTGTATTGTTAGACTAAGACATGTTAGGTTAAGGATTTGTTCAAGTAGAGAAAACTCTTAATTCAAGTCATTTTAAAGGAAACAAAAAATAATGAAGAGAATTTTTTTGAGCATATTTTTTTTTGAAAAAAAAAGTCAATTTTAAAGAATTTTTGTAATTTTTCAATTTCACACTGTAGCATGTAATGTGAGTGTGTGTGAGCCCAGTATTTGCTAAAGGCAGCCCAGCTTGCAAAAAGGGGAAACATATCGGCGGAGGAGCTGGAATGATTTTAGCCAGGGATTGAGGATTTTGGGGGGTAGCATGTTAGAAGGTGAGGTGCGCCGTGGTACGAGTCTGTTCGATTTCTCGGTGTTGGGATCTCTTACGGAGAAGTCCAGTGATCTCGTTCAGATGAGTCCATAGTCGCTGAGCCAGGGGGGTCGTGTACCCATGCAGATTAAGAACCAGGGGGTTGTTGGCACCAGTTCCTCACCGGTCCTCTTCGGGGTTTATCGATGAGATTTCTTCTGTCGTGGACAGCAGAATTCTCATCGAGGGGGTATTGTAGCGGGTCAATTTTTTGGGTATTTTTATTTTTAACAGTTTGGGGCATGTACATTTTTATTTCCTTTCAATTTGGTCGGACTTGTAAAAAAGGAGTTATGAACATTATTGTGTAACGAAATCCATTCCATTCTAACAGAACGCATGGCAACGTTATTTCCATTGTGTAACAGAACAGTGTTAAGCAACAGTTTGAAACGAAGGCATCGACGCAGTTTGTTGTTGTGTAATGCGGCTGAAGAATTTGCCCCCTTCAAAATTCTAAGAACTTTGCAAGTGTGTCGACGCACAGGCGCGAATACCCACGCACGCGCGCTCAAAAGGACGCTCTGACTAAAAACTCAAGATGGTCAGAGAGTGAAATTTTCATCGTTCATTTGGGTTCACTACGGAAGTGTTGCTTAGGCCAAGCGCACTTAAATGACGTCAGCAGAGCCAAAGCCAAGATCGTACTTTGGTACATGGAATATAACTTCAATATTCCATATATAAAATGGTTACCTAACAGCAAATGAGCAATGAGCGACGAAAACATAGTGGCAGTGAACCACAGATTCCGCCCGAGGAAGCAAGACGTACCTGTTACGTTCTCCGTGACGGTCGACATAAAACAGAGACGCTAAGTGGGCAACTAAAAGCGGACTCCAGTTAGAGACGCTTACAACTCCGTCGGCGTCCCGGTCGGTGTTGTTTTATACGGTGTGAGTGAAACAACAATATCGTTAATACCGACCGGGACTCGTGAAACCAACGACGTAATAAACTAGTGTAGCGAAAGTGCGAAACGCCAACAGTGAAATCGGACATTAAAACACGTGTTCGGTCGGCATCAGGACAGTTAGTGAATGTAACGAAACAGGAAGGTATAAAGGCTAACTATTTTCTATATTGACTATAATATTTAAAGGGGTTTAATTGGTGTGATAGTGTGTGTGTGCGTGCAAAGCTGGGCTGCTTTCTTTTGTAATACATAGTATGTAAGGTAAGGTCGATGTAACCAGTAATTAATGTGTTACCGTATTCTTTTGTGTTGTGTATGAGGAATGTACGTCTTTATGAGAGTAAGTAAAGTATTCATTTAATAACCATGTGTTAGTCTTAAGTTATTTCGTCATTACCATGTTCTCATTTCTGTGTTAAAAATTCGTCTAACGAAATCGGGGGTTTTCTGAATTTCTATTACAGTCAGATAGCGGGATTTTTATAAGGGCAAGAGTATTAAGTTTTCGATATTTTACCTTTTAGAAAAAATATCGTGGCGACCTTGGGCAGTTTTCAAAAGATAAGTTTTACGGGGACCATGACGGTAAGTGAAATTCTGGCAGCAGTAAGTACTATTTTATGAAGAGTGGAATGTATTAAATATCAGTGCAAAAAGTGTGTAACTTCACATGTTCGAGATCCCACCACCATAAAATCGGACAGATACTCACCATAGTACCCCTAACCTTCTATCATTCCGCCCAAAAAATTAAAATACTGGCCTTATACCATACCAGATCCTCAACCGATGTTCCCCCTTACATGCATACTGGGTTGCCTTTAACAAGTACTGGGTGCGTAGACATACTCAAAAACAAATCAGATTACATCATTTAAATTCTGTTCAAAATTTAATCTAAGTCCAATAACAAAATGTTATATTACCATTAATTTCATCAAAACCCCAAAATCTTTTACATGAATCTACAATTCTTCTTCACTAACTACTAACAATCATAAAAGACAAAATAAACTGAACATCTTATGAAATCATAAATTCACTTATCATTACATTTGTTTTTAACACACATTATATGAATAACATAAATCAGTTAACACATTAACATATAATCAACAGTATATCCTGGACACAAAAACACAATCTATACTTCAAGCAATTTTTTTTTTTTTTTTTTTTTTTTCAAAAAAATTTTGATTCCCAAAAAGAATCAGTTTGTCAACAAAATTCATTCTTTAATCATTTCAGTATGAATACACAAATAAAATCTACGAATCAATTGTAAAAAACACACTATATGTAAAACATCAGTCATCAGCTGATTCCTCTGGGTCAAGTGAATGACCTTGCCCTAGATACATCTCAGAATTATACAAGGTAAAATACATCACATGTTCATAATTTTTTACATTCAAACATTGTATGACATAATAAAACATAGAACACTTATCATTAACATTGTTGTTATTACTTCACAATAAACAATTCACATTTAATTTTGATCAAAATTTACACACCTTACAGCTTTATTTTATTTTCAACTTCTATTAAATCTTTCACTGGTTTCGTTTATTATTACATTTTACCTATGATTTTCTCTTTAACATTTTCATTATCAATTATTTTGGGGGACTCTTAGTTATTCATAATAATTCGATTTACAAATGGGTGATTAAATATAACCTCAACCCCCTACTGACTCTAACACTTACTACAGATTTACCTAGTATGATCCCACTCTCAAAACAATTCTCTAAATCCAATTACAACATTCTACCCTTATAACAAAATACTCTCCACCCTCTTTGTACTTAGGACGTGTGTTCCCTCCCTATGCTCATCCCCTTATTGGTTCCTGGACTTCCCCATGGTAACCCCGCCAATGCACATACGGTTCACCTCCCGCCACAACGCTTTTCGTTGAGGACTCCTTATCACACCACCCCCCTTACAAAATTCCACCATCAGCTAATTACTCTCCAATTACATCCCTTTCATTATTCTACATATACTCCCTATCGCTACTGTGTCACTATTAATACTCAGTTTCTATACTACTTTTATTCCCAAAAATCTTATTCTGTTTAACACCCATTTAAACTTAACTCTGATTGACTTAAATGTCCTATTTAAATATTTATCACCCAAACTGTAACACTTATTACTCATTGAAAATTCACAACTATCTCAAATTAATTTTATCACTTAACTTAAAACATTTTAAACACCTTGAAAATTCATTATTCACACATTTAATCATTTTACTTTATTTACATTATAAAATTCATACTTACATTACATCACTCATACACTGTCATAGACACAAAATATAAACATTGATCACCACCAAATAATGTACATAACCCCATGTATCTTCTGAAACATTATAACAATCATATGATTCCACAACTAAATACATTTTACATTTATTCATTTATTATTTATTATCAAGTTCAAATCTCCTAAAATCATTTAAATTCATTATCAAAATCTCTTTATACAGCATTTTAAATTAGTCAATTAATACATCTCAAATTATTTAATTTAATCAATTGTTCAAAACAAATTATTTTAATTACCTTACTCCAAAATAATTATAATTCATTTATTACCTTCATAATTATTCTTGTTATTTATTTAGTCTGCCAAATATTATTATTATCAATTTCTACTACCTACATACATTGTTTACATAAAATACCTTTTACAACACAAACATAATTAATTTCTCTATAAATTTATTTACAATTCTTCATCATTAATTTTTCTGTTTACCACACCTCATTTCATAATCTAGCCAGGTCATTACCATAAACTAAAATATTTAAAATGTCCATTCACTGAGTTTTTATCTAACCCTCGTCATCGTATAATAGTCTGGTGTATTTATAACATAATTCATTTTTGTCGACACATATTACATTATAGTTATTATTGTAATGACTATTTTCGTTAATTATATTGACATAGTAATTAACTACATTTTTGTCTCCCATTAATTCATAAAGCCCGTCTACATTGGTAATTTTAGTCCATTCTCAATCAGTATTTTTGGTTAACATAAGGTAAGTTATTTTATCATTATACTCCTCCACTATATCAATCACATCATTAGGTAAGTGTTTATCATTTACAACAGTATCATCAAAATAATCATCAATCTTCATTTCCCAAGGTAAGCATTTCATATTATTTATCTTCTCCACTTCTAACCTCTCTATCAACTCTTTATAATTTCTCTTTAACTGATATAATTCTATCTCCCTATCTACACACAACTGTCTCTCAAAACATCTCTCATCATCATAACACCTGTCACTACCCCCCTGAACCAACTCATTCCATGCAAAGGGCAACATAAAATCACTAAAATACTTTCTGGCTTTACCAGGTACATCACTACAACAACTTAAGGGACCCTTTGGAGACACCATGTCTCCCACATAACCTCTGGAGGAACCTTTGTCCTCATAAAACACATGTGGAGTCTTTACTCCACTTATACTACAGGGAAAATTTGCCCTTTGCCCTCCATATTCACCTAACCTCTCTTCACTCTCTCCCTCACTCTCATTAACAACTACTACCTCATCACTAATTTCTACTCCTACTAAACTCTCATCGCCACTATCATTATTCAATGTATCACTCTCTGATATCACATTTTCAGTTACATCACCATTTTTAATATCATTGTTATCACTTGTTACCTTATTACTATAATTATCGTTATTACTCACCTTGTTAATTATTCCTTCACTAATTTTCATCATATTACTACCACTGTTACTTACCGTTGTATTAACTATCTGATTTACCTTACTTTTAATCTGTTCCTCTACTGACTCTACCACTTTCTCAGCACTCTGTTCTAATTTGTTAAAGTTAGTTTCAAATATTTCATTGGTTTTCTCAACATTTTTATTAACTTGTTTTATTTCATTTCTGATCTCATTCAATTTTTCAGTAAAATTATTTTTAATTTTATCATTCTGTTCATCAAATCTAGCGTCAAATTTATTATTTTGTTCATTCATTGTTTACCTCATCAAGTTAACATTGAAACTATTTTTTATTTCATTGATTTCATTTTTTAATTCTCTAAAATTGCTATCTTGTTTTTCTAAACTGTTATACATGCTATCTTGTTTTTCTAAACTATTGTACATCATATTATACAACCCTGTTAACATATTATCGTCATCAGATTTCTTATTTTGATTTACTAAAATAGGTGTTGAATGAATTGCAACTTCATTAAATTCTTTTTGATTCGTCTACATTACTTTCACTTGTTAACATTGTCTCTGTTTGAATTCCTGAATCGCTTTTCTCAGCCGATTCAGTTGACATACTTTCATACATCAATTTACTTTCAGCTTCATCGCCTACAATTATTTCAATTTCATTTTCGTTAGTAGCCATTATTTATTCTTTATGAGATTTGTTAATCTTAATATACTTTCAATCTTACATCTATTTACTATTTTTTCACTCTGTATGTTTTACTTAACTATAGCATACACATCGCTTAATGTACGTAATTTACGTATTCCTACCCGACCTCCAAACCATGCTTGTATTTACCGTAGGTGCTTTATAAAACTTGTCCCTAGTTCGGATGCGCCAATTGTGTTTACTCAAATTACTAAGAGACTTATAACATTTAAATTATTGTTTACCCAGGATAGCTTACCTTATATCCTCAAGGTCCGTCACACGAACTGCGAAATACAAGCATGGTGTAGGTTATATCAATAACATACTCGACTCGCATTTATGTAAAACAACTCAAATTTTATTTCATTTTTATGCTCTTTCAAATTTATTGATTATTCATTCTTTCTTTCAAGATTAAGATATTACTGTTTCTTTCTATTACTGAAAATATTACTGAGTGACACAAAACATTTACTTCAACACTGTGTACTTATTCTAATACTTATATTAATTAAGGCGACCCGGCTTGCTACACTCTCACATTCAGACTTTTAAAACCCCCTTTTTATAGAACATAAGAATAGGTGTAAAGGAATATTGTTACTTTCTGAATCGGCGTCACTGTCGACCACATGGCGCTTCCTGTAAATTTCTTGCACTATGTCCAAACGGTTGTTAGTTTATTTTTTACTACGAACTCACTTGATTTTATTGTGTTACATATTAATCTCAACTTTTTTATACTGCTTTACAACTCCAATACAAACTTGGTTGGTTTGTCACTAACTATATTTAAAAGATTACTTAGGGCTCACGAGTCTTAGCGTACGTCTGGCAAGACGTACGCTATTTTGTCAACTGCACAGCAACAATGAATCGCGTTCCCCACCTTTGCTGATGGCTTAACCGGAACCACACTGCCTTTAAGTTATAAAGTTTTCGTCATCGCACATGCAGCGTGGATTTTCACTGTGTCCCAGGTGTTGACTATGTCAAGCGACGACGACATAGAGGCTGAGGTAGGCGGAGCCTCTGATTAATTTCCATCGTCCCCAAAGCACATGTTCAGATAATTTCGCTACTTAGCCATTTTCTGTAGCGTTCCTTCGGACTGATGTGCGTAGCCTCTGCGCTCGCAGCTGTGCGTGTGCGTACACTATGCGTGACAAAACACTGGATTTACCAGCGGGTCTGGCATTCTTCAAGTACACTCTGCCCAAAAGTTTATTCCAGCGTTCATTGTCTGAATAGAACCTTTTCAGGTGGGAATTGCAATTGGAAGTTAAATAAATTTAATAAAAAATAAAGACCCCCTTTTTTGCCCATCACATAGTGTGACCACCCAATTCCATGTTAAACATGGGGAAATTGTGTAGGCTGTACTGTGTGCACTACGTTTATCTGAATATATTAAACCTAGAGGTTTTTCGCTAACTTAATATGTGGTGGATTGTAATGTATTACATTTATCGTTTTATTACTTATAGTGAAAAAATGTATTATTTTCGTCTATACGTAAATAATCTCGGTCGCCATGTTTGTAAAAGGTAACATGATCGAAATCTACTTTTAGGGCCAGAATTCGTGTAACACGAACAGTTTAGTGAAACAATTTACCTGAAATAAAAACATACACCAAATAACATATATAAAGTATTTGATTAGTATTTAAAGTGATAGTTACTACATAGTGAAATATATATGACCCACATATTGCCATGGGCGTAAGAATCAATTTACCCTCCAAAATCCTTACATATATCAAAAAATGTGTTGTCTTAGCTAATTATGATATAGATATGATAAACATTTTTATATAGATTTCCGCACAACCCAGCTCTTAGAAATTATAAGACGCACACGCAACCTCTCTCTCTCTTTCACACTCATGGTACAATTTTTTGTTATTAATGTTGGAGCTCCTTATAAATAATTGAAATTTTAAATAATTGATTTCTGCAACAAAATTTTATACTGGGAAATAATGAAATAAGGATTTAAAATACACAAGGAATGTTCTCACCCATTTCGTGTCGATGTTGTTTGTTTCGGTGCGGTAAAACTACGCGTACGGTACCGCGAGTTTTACGTGTACCCGTTACGGTCACATTTTGTTGACGCACTGTATTTACTATATTGTTTATTAACCATCTACAGTGGTCTAAAAAGTTAAAATTCACTCGTAAGTGAATGGGTTGCCGGCCGGCGTTGATCACTGCTGCAGACGAAATGACCACAAGTCTTTGTTAGATTTTGCGGAAGTGGGGTGAACCTACGTCACAATCCCATTGTTAAAACTGTTGACAGCGTTGTTGTTGATGTCAACACATTCTCCGCCTCTGACGTAATTAAGGTTCGGCTCTCTTATCGCAATAACTGCACACTGTTTTTTGTGATGTTTCACAGTTTTTGCTATGAATTGGTTCAAATCCTGACAAATATTGTTATACACTCCACTCACTGTATATTCGTATCGGGTGTTTAAGGTTGGGTTTAGTATGACAAAAATAGAAAAATACAATAGTTATGTTCTATTTACCATATTTAAAGTTAATTATAAATGTACCATGATTGTACCATCACAAAACCCCCTCAATGAAAGATTGTGTGTCGAAGCACACAAACTTTCATTGACCCTTTCATACTTCCTAAAGGGATCGGCCAGGACAAGTCGCCACAACCCCCTTACAAATTTACATAAAAAATAACAACAACTCGCCCTTGGTCTGGTGATGATGACCATACCTACATGACCTTACTGGACTTCTCCTACGAGATCCCAACACCATAAGGCCACTTAGGCTCTTAACGCCCCTGCTCTGACTCGTTGGCCAGCTCAGGACCGCTGTCATATCACCAAACACTGAAACAATACATAATAAATATTAAAATAGTGGCTTAGTAAATCACTCCATCCTCAACTGATCTGGTTCCCCTTAGCTAAGTGCTGGTTTGTGCCAATAAGCACTGGGTTGGCTTAATATATTTATAAAAGTTATATTTATTCAAGAATTAGAAAGAATTTCCCTTCTTCATATTACAAACCCTGAATTGATAAATGGTTTCGATTACTATCGATAATATTTATCTTCTTTCTTTTACAATTACTGTAATTGTAACATAAACATTGATATAAGAAAATTTAAAATCTAATTGAAAATAGGAAAATTACACACTATATATCTCCCAAACCTGGAGAAAAACAAATTATAAAAGAAACGATAAATTGGTATATTTATTTATTTATAACTCTTATTGAATGAGAAAACTAAAAAGAATTATTATTATTATTATTATTATTATTAACAGTTAATAATCTGGCCATTAACAGCGCCAATTAAATTTTTTATTTTTTTTTCTCTTCATACACATCTCTTATTATAAAATCATGTTGAAATTTCTATAACATAAATACATAATACATTTTACATTGATAATTAACACTGATACATTTAATATTGAAATAAATTATTCATTTTAATCTTGATTAACATATTCTGAGTTGCATTTTAAGTTAAAATTTACAATTGCAGTTAAGTCATTAATTATTACTTATTATAATTATAAAATTCATTTTAAATTTATTATCAATATTCATATAATATTATTATTTCATTATTCACTTTTTCATTACCTCTCTATTCTGAGTTTTCTACCTACCTAACCTTTCACCTTCTAATCATTGTTTAGTCTGGGTGACTCCTATATTCACGATACCTTTTACTTATTATAATCTTACTCACCTTCTTCTAACTGACCATCAAATTTACCTATCATTGACACCAATATCTCAATTATAAACACCATTACTATCTTCATTTAAATCCTATGGCACCGCTCGTCTTTGCAATGGGTTGGGTGTTCCCTAACTGGCTATATACATCCCTAATATTTTGCCCTTCCAAATAATTCGGCAAACACTCCCTAAAACTACGCTAATACCTGCCACAACACTATTGGTTGGCTACTCCTTATCACCTCACCCCCACTACAGAATTCATCAACAATAATTATATGTTTATACCTTTACTTAAACACCTTCTCTACAAATAATCACTAACTACTGTGTCCCTAAATATCTAATAATTCTCTTTGTATTTTCTTAAAAATTCTTATCTTTCTAACTCCTTTTACATTAATTACATAACTCACCTGCATTTATCTATACCCAGGCTCTATTCCTGTTTAAACACTTACTGTAATCATTGACAATTCCCTTATAAAATTCCTCTCTCTCACCTACTCATAACAATACCTCTCTTCAAATATATATTCTTACTTAAACATTATTATTATTCATCAGTAATTACCTTCATTACCAATTAAAATTAAAATTATTATTATTAAACATGTTATATATGCAAAATATATAATAATACATACTGGTGTAAATATACCTGTAATACATAATACATATCAAAAATACATGGATAGATAAATACATATAAAACAATGAAAAATATACACTCCAACTCATTATCTTGTTATATACCAAACTCAGTTCATAGCAGTCCAATTCAATACCACTTTTCATATTATTATTTAATGTTCATTTCACAATACAACAGTCTATCCACCATCATTGAACAACAAACGAATCTTAGGTCTATTTAATTGCTTATTTAATAAATAGATTTTATTACTAGCTACATTATATTCATATTCCTTTATGAAATTGTTATTAACCAAATATTTCCAGTCACGATCAAGTAGGGTTCCGTTTATCTCAGTATCATATGTCATTAATCGGTTTATACTATAATTATCCCCATAATATTCCACCACAGGTAAGTACCTAATGTCTTTATTCTCATTTCTTGTTATTTCCAATTTATTGTTATTATCAGGTAAGTATTCATCATTTTCATATACCACATCTAACCCTAACCTTTCTAACAATTGTCTGTAATTTCTGTTTACTTTAAATATTTCTATTACTCTCTTACTCTCACAATATCTCTCTATACTTTCTCTCTTAATACATTTCTCTCCATAACACCAAAATACACTTTCTCTCTCCAAATATGCAGGGGTCCCTAACATAAAATTATCCCTAAAATAAGTGCACCACTTCTTAGGTACACAAAAACATAAAGAAACTTTATTTTTAGACCTTTCGTCTACCAAATATAAATTTAAGGAACTCTTATCCTTATAAAATTTACATGAAGACTTTTCACCCCCTAACACTACATCAAAAGAAAATTCTACCCCCTGCACTCCTTGTACTAAAATATTTTCTCTAAACTTTCTTTCTGACTCCATAACTTCAAACATTTCATTTTCACTAATTATACTTTCATTATCATTTTTATCCTTTTCTAACACCACATTCTTATTACTTGTAATATTTGAGTTATCTGTACATTCATTATCTGAATTATTATTTTTAAATATGTTGTTATCCAGTACAGCATTTTGCTGGGTACTACTATCTACTTTTTGGCTTTCTAATTTACTTTCTACCAAATTTAAACATTTCTGTTGTATTTCTGTACTTTTTGACTCTAATTGACTTTTAATCGTGTTATTTACTGTGTCATAAACTAGATCAATTTTAGTGTCTAACTCATTAAGGGTACTACTGAACTTATCATCAACAATTGCTAGTGTGGTTTTCTGTATGTTGTCACAACGTGTTTCTACTGTGTTAATTCGCTCTTCTAAGTGAAAATTTTGACCTTTTATTTCATTCTTTAATTCATTGAATTTAATATCAAAACTATCAAATTTGTCATTCAAATTTTTGAATTTAATATCAGAATCGCTTTTCTGTTCATCTAGTTTTTTGTCTAATTTTAATAGTAATTGCATCATTGCATTAGTCTCATCCTTATTACTATATGATATAGTTGAAATGGATGTGTCAGTTTTCGTTATCTCTGCAGACACAGGCGTATTGGCCTCGTCCGTCTGACTAATTGGGTTTAATTGAACCTCCATTTCACTAGTTAAATTTATATCAGAGGTACTGGTTTCTATTACAATATTGTCACTAGTACTCATGTTGTTTTATTTTAGGTTACTAAAACATATATGTCTATAACCTAAAATTGTAACCTTACCTTACACACGCTTTGCGAACTATTACGCTATTATTTCAAGTAACTGTTTCACATACCAGTAGGTGTACTCTCCATAAAATTTCATTTTATGTCGAGTCCATGTTCGGCACGCGCCATATGTAATCTATTGTCCCTGTTCTTTCGGGCGCAATATGTAATCTATTACATTTATCGTTTTATTACTTATAGTGAAAAAATGTATTTTCGTCTATACGTAAATAATCTCGGTCGCCATGTTTGTAAAAGGTAACATGATCGAAATCTACTTTTAGGGCCAGAATTCGTGTAACACGAACAGTTTAGTGAAACAATTTACCTGAAATAAAAACATACACCAAATAACATATATAAAGTATTTTATTAGTATTTAAAGTGATAGTTACTACATAGTGAAATATATATGACCCACATATTGCCATGGGCGTAAGAATCAATTTACCCTCCAAAATCCTTACATATATCAAAAAATGTGTTGTCTTAGCTAATTATGATATAGATATGATAAACATTTTTATATAGATTTCCGCACAACCCAGCTCTTAGAAATTATAAGACGCACACGCAACCTCTCTCTCTCTTTCACACTCATGGTACAATTTTTTGTTATTAATGTTGGAGCTCCTTATAAATAATTGAAATTTTAAATAATTGATTTCTGCAACAAAATTTTATACTGGGAAATAATGAAATAAGGATTTAAAATACACAAGGAATGTTCTCACCCATTTCGTGTCGATGTTGTTTGTTTCGGTGCGGTAAAACTACGCGTACGGTACCGCGAGTTTTACGTGTACCCGTTACGGTCACATTTTGTTGACGCACTGTATTTACTATATTGTTTATTAACCACCTACAGTGGTCTAAAAAGTTAAAATTCACTCGTAAGTGAATGGGTTGCCGGCCGGCGTTGATCACTGCTGCAGACGAAATGACAACAAGTGTTTGTTAGATTTTGTGGAAGTGGGGTGAACCTACGTCACAATCCCATTGTTAAAACTGTTGACAGCGTTGTTGTTGATGTCAACACATTCTCCGCCTCTGACGTAATTAAGGTTCGGCTCTCTTATCGCAATAACTGCACACTGTTTTTTGTGATGTTTCACAGTTTTTGCTATGAATTGGTTCAAATCCTGACAAATATTGTTATACACTCCACTCACTGTATATTCGTATCGGGTGTTTAAGGTTGGGTTTAGTATGACAAAAATAGAAAAATACAATAGTTATGTTCTATTTACCATATTTAAAGTTAATTATAAATGTACCATGATTGTACCATCACAGGATGTCTTGGACATCCTCATACCCCACCAGACTGGTCAGTGGGGGAAACCCATTCCACTGTATGAATATTAGTTGGAGAGGAACCACTGTATAAGGAACAAAAAAGAGAAACGACATATTATGTGTTTAAATATGTAGTTTTGTGAGATCACATATAGGGGATATTGACAATAAACTGTCAACTTTCAGAAGACTGTGAGTGCCACACAAAGTATATACTAAACCAGTCCTGGGAAGAAATCAGCTAACTTTTTCAAACTGTGATCATAGTGGCATTTCTATTTTACACCGAATTGTGAATCCAGGTGAATGCTAAATTCAGTTAACAGAATTGATATTTCTTAAGAAAGTTAAAGAATGTACACCATATGGTCATATCCGAAATTTTGATTCAGAGATGAACTGGAGGTCTCTTTAAACAGCACTGCCAATATTGATTCCTTGACACAACAGGAATGACAGACTATCAGGTATCTAAACTTGTTCCTAATAAAACCTTAGGAACAAGCGATTTATAAATTGCTCAAGATGGGAACAATCCATAGATTTAATCAGTGAAGCTAATGATGATAGCCTGTTATAGTAACGAAATATACACACTTGCATATTGGACGTGACCAGAAATACCGATTTCATAGATAAGTGAGTGAGGGTGGTATTCACAGAGATCACAGAACAGAAAAGAATGATGTGAGGGTGTAGTTGAAGTTGTCCAGAAGTGGTAAACAAATCGATACTGGATTTTAAGTTGGATTAAAGCATCCTGTCTTTAGGAGTCTATGCTCTCAGTTGTATTACAGACAGCCTACGTTAAAACAGAAGTGAGTTTGACATTTTAAAACTGATAGGGTTACACCCACATAGCCACACTTGTTTTTTACGTTGTAACCATCATTGCACTGCATAAAATAGCAGAGATGAAAACCTTTATAAAGAAACAAATAAATGTATCATATACTTAGCCTTCTTCTTCTAAGACTATCATATACAGAAGATATACAGCTTTACTTCTTTGATTTGGATAAGCAAAATGTTTTTAAATTTATTTCATTTACAGGTAATGACCTACAGGGAATAGCTGCTTTACCTTCAGAATCTCCTGAAATAAAACAGCAAATCAAACATGTCACGTTCAAAAAATCAAGTGAAGAAAACAAAGATGAACAAAGCTGTGATAATCTTAGTGTGGACAACATAGTGAGTGAAATTGAGAAAAACCCAGAAATTGTTGACGACTTGGGAAACAAGTTGGACATAAGTGTCATCATGAAAATGCTCACTAGTGCTGTAAATAAAATTAAAAATACATAATATGAATTGTGACATTATTGTAAGTGCAGTTGCTTAGGAAGTTCTTCAAATAAGTTACTTGGCCTTTTCCATAATGTCTTTTTACAGTAATTGTTTATATTAAAAAAAATTTTCAGTACCGAGTCTTCTAAATTATTACTTTTTACTTTTGTGTAGCTACATATATTCGAGAAAAATGTATACCATAATACATAATATAATGTATTAATTGTATTTTGTTCATTTAGTAAATTCATATAATAATTTCTCACATTGAGATAAGATTTACAGAAACAATAAATAAAATTAATGTGTGGACTTCACAATAGCTAAATTTCTGTGATCATTATGATTATCTTAACCTTCTTGTGAATCAGTTTCTGTTGCTAGATTCTTGTCTTAGAAACCGTTAGGTTTTTCATTTTCCTATGTATGTGTTGTAGAATAGTATTCCAAAGTTTTTGTTAGTTGTTGTATCATTAATTTATATAGTAGATCATTTTATTGTTATTATTATACATATTATATATATATATATATATAATTCCATTAGTTCCATTTCTATTGTATTATTGACATCTGTTTATTATTATTAACATAGTTTAGTTTAACAAATCTTCATTGTGGATTTTCCATATGAACATATAAACATTGACAAAAATGAGTGCTCTTCTATCTCAGGCAAATCATGTTGTCAGCATTGTATACAAATTATACAATTTTTTTAATATTGTTCCACAATATTTATGCTTATTAAGGTTTTGATACTTCAAATCTGTTTCTTCGTACATAGTTGTTAGACTTTTATACATATTTAAGAACTGTACAGTTTTTTATAGTATATTCCTATTTTGTCAACATATAATTTTTTTATTTACACATTTGACATTTTTGAATATGTTTAAAATTATAAACCATAAACCTTAATAACAATTGTTTGTTATGTATGGTTGTAAATGTTATTTGCTACTTAAGTTGTATATTATTTCCATACTATTAAGTTTAATACATTTTTGTGAATTAATTTGTGTTTTTCATTCAATTTTATATTTATTTTGCCAACCTGTAGTTTCACGTCGTATCATGTATCGTTGATGTTGTGTAAGACACATTTTATAACTTTTATCAGATACAAGTGAAACATGGATGTTACTGTAATTTAAAGTAGTGTCTTATGCATGAAGTTATGAATCTGCACTTTACTTCTGAATTACTAGACCACTTTCATGGCTTACTGCTTGTCCACAAAGCTGTGAGGTATATTTTATTCTTAATTTATATTTAGTTGTAAATTTTTTTTTCTCTGACCTTGCAAAGAACTTCACTTGTTTTTCTTTCAGTAGTTCATATTATAATTTAACATGTTATTACTTAACTGTGTTATATTACGTTTATTACTGATAATAAAATATACGATATAACGTCTCTGCTTAGGCAATAATTTCAAAGGTCGGGCGCCATCTTGATTAGCAAGAAAATAAATATAGACGTAAATAATTTTGTTTTTTACTCACCTTTACAAGTTACTATAGGGCAGGAATTCGTTTAAGTGAACTTTTGAGTAGCGGAAATTGTTATTTGAAATAATAATACCTGTTTAAAATTGTTACCAATGAGATTACCCAATTTATTTATATACATATAAGTACATCTTACGCCATGGGGCGTTTATCAAACATCAAAATTTTAACCCTTCAAAATAAACATTGTAACGATACAATTAAGCCAAATCTCGTACCAGTAATAAAAAAGATAATTCTTAATATAAAAGTTACTTCATATGAAATAAAATGTGTAAAAAATGATTAAAATGTAAATACTTTGACATGACGTACAACGATATTACCCAACCCAAGTGATTGAGCCAAAAAACATAAACATAAAGAAGGGAACCACGTAACATACTTATTAAAATGTAAATATTTTGACATGATTAAGCCGACAACCCAAACATACTTAAGAAAATGTGATTAACAAAACAATGATGGACACAGAACTAAAGGAGAACCAAACCAAGATGAAGATTATTGAAGAAGAAGAAGAGGAAGAATGAAGAGGAGACAGATAAAACCCAAGGGAAACTAACACACATATATAAAAGGGAGAGATTGTATGTTAAAGATAGAATACGGTCAATAAACCTTAAATAATTATATATTGATAAAACCAATGTTATTATTATCATTAATTTAACATATGTATCCAATGTTTAAGACAATACAATTGTAAAACAATGTAGTATAGGAAGGGTACACTAACCCTGTCAGAAAGGTTAGATTCAACCCAAAACTCAACTAGCCTAATATTGTTTATAGTAAAAATAATACTAAAACAAAAATAGTGAGAAATGGTAGGAGTAGGTATAGGGGTTACCCATTAAATAACACTAATTACAAAACAGTGAACCAAAGTGAAGTGTTTTAGTGAAGTGAATGCCCTAAATAAAAAATAGTGAAGGTGAATGTGAAACATTCAAGTTAGAATGCTAAGGAAATAGACACTCTTGAAAACATTGATAAATTACAAATGATTGGAGTGGAACTATAATTAGTTGTATACCTAGATGTAATTAAAAATAGTATTTAAAATTAATATAAGGGAAGCATGTGACATATCAGGGAGAAAGCCCAGTACCATAACTTGTGTTAACATGGCATGATAGGATAGAAGTAAAATTTGTTATTGAAGATTAAAATTATAAAGAATACAACACCCCATGTTGAAAGGGGAATTAACCTTCATATTATTAGAGAAAGTGACAATGTTTATCACCCTAGTTTATAAGACAAGAAAGAAATCAATGTTAATACTAAGAATAATTTATGACTTATAAAGAATAATTGATTCAATCCTTAAATTTTTAGTGACCGTCAATCAGTGAATGTTTTAGTGGATAGTTAGTGAGGATCGGTCAATAATACAACTTTTAGTAATTTTGCGTCGACGTTTCGACAATATTTATTGTCATCTTCAGGACCTGTGTATGAAATACAATAGAAATATCAAACACAACGAAACAATTAAATATTTGGGTGAACGTGTTGGTGATGTTAGTGTGTGCGTGTGTATGTATGTATCATTTTTTATGTGAAGACTTATGATAGTTTGTTTACATCTTCAAATTATCTTTAAGAAAGCGAGCAAATTATAGTATGAGAGAACTTAATTTATACAGTATTACAATTTAAATTACTAAATATAATGTTATTTTAATTAATTAAACAAACAGTAACCAACAATTGGATATTAGATTGGTACAAAAATTGTTTATACCTACAACAGTCAACATATAGCAAAGTAATATATTACCTATAACTAAAACAGATTAGGGGATGTTCACTACGTAATTATTAAAAGTTATTTTTACCATGTTTCACTCCCTACTGGTGTTAGCAAACAATCATAATTTAGAAATATACAATTTACACAATATTGTAAAACATTACGACTTAAATCAGATAGTTGACAAAGGTTACATACAAAAGTTTCTGGTAAATTTTACTAACAGGTAAACTTGGATAATACGGTAATTGTAATCATATTGTAAAATATAGTCAAGAGTACTATAGAATAATGTAATATATGTATGTGTCCACAATCACCCTTCTCTTTCACCCATGCTCCCCCCGCCAGTCCACCCAGCCTCTCACTCTAACCTGAATCGATCTATCACTCACTATCACCCCACTCACTCACCCTCTCTCTCTCTCTCTTTCTCTCTCTCTCTCTCACTGTCTCCCTTCTTCTCTCTCTCACTCTTCCACCCTTCGCTCTCACACTCTCTCTCTCTCCCTCTCATTATCTCTCTTCATTCACTCTCTCTCTTTCACTCTCTCTCTCTCTCTCTCTCTCTCTCTCTCTCTCTCTCTCTCTCTCTCTCTCTCTCTCTCTCTCTCTCTATTTGTCATTGTCCACGATTGGCACTCTAAAACACTCACCATTTTTATTACACTATCATCCTCATATAAATAGAGAATTATACACACGATAACAGAAATGATTTACCAACTTGTATTAAAGGGTTACAGACTTTAAAACACAACATTATAGATAACAGATCTATTATATGAAAAAGGTTATTACTTAATATTTACATTTTTGGTCAATGTTATTTACCTGGAACTTGGTTGGTCTATACAGAGTACCATAGTCAATGTAGTTCAAATATATGTCAGTCATAATCTCTCTCACATGATCCCTCAATCTCTCTCTCTCTCTCTCTCTCTCTCTCTCACTCTATTCTAAACAGATATATACCACAAATCTAACACGTAGACGTGTACATACACACACGCTAGAATTACATACGCACGCACACACACACACACACACACACACAAGTCAACTACACATTCGAGAATCCATACATAAATATAACACTATTTTATTGACTTATTTTTATCATCTAAGTGTAAATTATGCACAACGGAGATACCCACTGTACTGAGTTTAAAACTGATCGACTATGTGTCTATAAGAAATGTTATATGTTTCTTAGCTAATACTAAATAATATAATCAGTGAGACACTTACAATTGTTGCTGACGCCAAACACACAACTGTAAATTTTCCCTGACCAACACCTTATTATAAAGCAGAACAGATGACCCTTGTACATTTGTAGGAAATTAAGTAACATGTGTTCGGAAGACAGTTGAGAAAGATTTGCACTAGGGGGGAGTGTGACACTAATTAATATCCAACGACAAGCTGGCCACTAATGACCAACACATCCTGTAGGGAGACTACTGAATATTTCTTCAAATTCTTGTTTTGACGGTGTGTATAAGTTGAGCATAACTGGACGAGAGGTTTTGAGTATCAGTGCGAAAATTAATGGAGTGAGGGTCACTTTTAATTTGAATCATTTCCAGTACGCACCTTTTGAAATAATTATTTTCGTAATATTTAATTTGGGTGTTGTTGAAGTCAAATTCATGACCGGTGTTTAAATGGTGAGATACTAAAGCGTTGGGGTTATCATTATGGGTTTTTTTATGGCAATCATACCTATGTTGATAAATTCTCTTATGTAAATATTGGGACGTAATACCAGTGTATGTGGCTGGACAGTCATTGCATTGGATAGTGATCATTTACACTTAGATGATAAAAATAAGTCAATAAAATAGTGTTATATTTATGTATGGATTCTCGAATGTGTAGTTGACTTGTGTGTGTGTGTGTGTGTGTGTGTGCGTGCGTATGTAATTCTAGCATGTGTGTATGTACACGTCTACGTGTTAGATTTGTGGTATATATCTGTTTAGAATAGAGTGAGAGAGAGAGAGAGAGAGAGAGAGATTGAGGGATCATGTGAGAGAGATTATGACTGACATATATTTGAACTACATTGACTATGGTACTCTGTATAGACCAACCAAGTTCCAGGTAAATAACATTGACCAAAAATGTAAATATTAAGTAATAACCTTTTTCATATAATAGATCTGTTATCTATAATGTTGTGTTTTAAAGTCTGTAACCCTTTAATACAAGTTGGTAAATCATTTCTGTTATCGTGTGTATAATTCTCTATTTATATGAGGATGATAGTGTAATAAAAATGGTGAGTGTTTTAGAGTGCCAATCGTGGACAATGACAAATAGAGGGAGAGAGAGAGAGAGAGAGAGAGAGAGAGTGAATGAAGAGAGATAATGAGAGGGAGAGAGAGAGAGTGTGAGAGCGAAGGGTGGAAGAGTGAGAGAGAGAAGAAGGGAGACAGTGAGAGAGAGAGAGAGAAAGAGAGAGAGAGAGAGAGGGTGAGTGAGTGGGGTGATAGTGAGTGATAGATCGATTCAGGTTAGAGTGAGAGGCTGGGTGGACTGGCGGGGGGAGCATGGGTGAAAGAGAAGGGTGATTGTGGACACATACATATATTACATTATTCTATAGTACTCTTGACTATATTTTACAATATGATTACAATTACCGTATTATCCAAGTTTACCTGTTAGTAAAATTTACCAGAAACTTTTGTATGTAACCTTTGTCAACTATCTGATTTAAGTCGTAATGTTTTACAATATTGTGTAAATTGTATATTTCTAAATTATGATTGTTTGCTAACACCAGTAGGGAGTGAAACATGGTAAAAATAACTTTTAATAATTACGTAGTGAACATCCCCTAATCTGTTTTAGTTATAGGTAATATATTACTTTGCTATATGTTGACTGTTGTAGGTATAAACAATTTTTGTACCAATCTAATATCCAATTGTTGGTTACTGTTTGTTTAATTAATTAAAATAACATTATATTTAGTAATTTAAATTGTAATACTGTATAAATTAAGTTCTCTCATACTATAATTTGCTCGCTTTCTTAAAGATAATTTGAAGATGTAAACAAACTATCATAAGTCTTCACATAAAAAATGATACATACATACACACGCACACACTCACATCACCAACACGTTCACCCAAATATTTAATTGTTTCGTTATGTTTGATATTTCTACTGTATTTCATACACAGGTCCTGAAGATGACAATAAATATTGTCGAAACGTCGACGCAAAATTACTAAAAGTTGTATTATTGACCGATCCTCACTAACTATCCACTAAAAAATTGATTCAATGTTAAAGAAGGAATATGACTGAAAGGGGACTTGCAGTCCATAAACCTAACTATTATATTTTAAATGAAAAGCAATGAAAATGTATGTTGAATAATAATTAAAACACAAACAAATAAACGAAGCCCATCAGGCTGAATTCAGAATGTAATTTAAAAGGGAAATACACTAGAAAACAATCATGGCTGTTTGCAACTAGGAAAACAGTTAACTGCCAAGAACATTTCAAATGCAAATTGTATCAATTTCATAAAAAATCTTACTAATGTAAGAACAGTGAATGGACAATGATTGTATATCAGTTATTTCTACACAGAAATATTATTGTAATAATTTAATTCAAGAAAGATATGTTATTTTTTAAATGTCAACTAATTAGACTATAGTTAAAGTGTAACAAAATATGACCTTATGAGGTATCATTGTAAACTTTGAAAGGAAAGAAAAATAATAGTGATGTCATTTATTATCCCAAAGGAATTATAAGGGAATAAAATCATTGGGAAAATACTTAATAAATTTGAATAAAAATTAAAATATCTCTAACAATGTAAGCAAAGAGTAATTAAACTAGCATCGAATTATTAGTTACTATGACAACGAGTCATTTGAGGCTTATTTTTCCGTTAAAAAATTAGAGACGCTGAAGAAACGAAGCGTGGGTACGCCACGCAAGAAATTGGACAAACTAAAACTTTAATTTAAACAGTTACAACAAGTCGAATAGTGAACCAAAATGATCCAATGTGAAGAGACGTCGATCTGTACAGAATTAATGATGACCAGGAACGAAATTAAACAAACTAATTAAAGAAAAAACCCAGACCAGTTTGAAGAAGATGCTGGAAGCCTACAACCAGCCCAAATTCGAAAACTATACGCCTACCCATGATGACCCTTCAACGTGAGACGAACTGATAAGTACCGAATAATTTATTACTCTAAAAAACCCCAAATCACTTAAACTATTTTCAAATGATAAAATTTCTCACTATTTAAAAAATAGTATTTTCTTTCAAAGGTAAAGGCATAATTTACTTACTTATATTAAAAAACATTTGTAAAGATAACCTTATTTGTGAACATAACTACTGTAACAGAAATACGACACTACAGAACAAATTGTACAAACACATAAATCCTAAGTACCTATAAGGTATAATAGTGTACTTTCTTTTCATGTAATCAACGTTTATGTCTATTTTCATGATCAAAAGAACCCCAGATTGTAAAAACATATTAATTTGTTAGAAGCAACTGAATGATAGCATTTTGAATCAATTTTGCCAACCTGAGGTGTTTTGTGTTTCAGGCTCTAAGCCGGAGCATAATATTATAAATTTGTTTATTATTCAATTGTCATGTTTATTAATAATTAAATGTGTATTAAAAAACGCAGTACAGAACAATACTATCTTGTTATTTCATAGGATTTTTGTTGTAAATATATGTGTGTTAGCGAAGTTTAAGTCATAGCCAACTAGCGCTTGTCACGAGTGGCCGAGTCGACAACCTGTGTAGCAGCGGGAATAATTCGAACGCCACAGCTGTCCATGCTAATACCACATATTACTTTAAAAACTAATGTTTTAATTGTTTTAACAAAACAATTTGGCGCCACCCGGGAATCGTAATCCCTATGAATTAACAGGTAGGTTGTACTGGTGACATTGACAACGCTACGGACTCCAGTAGTGACGTCGATTTATGTAACAACCAGTGTGAGGCAAACACACTACAATCACACTAATACGCAAAATAAACAAGTGTGAGACATTTTAACAGGTACGACCTAGTAGAATTGTTACATATTGGCTTCCATCGCGGGGCTTGAACAAGGACGTACACCCCTAAGTATACAAAATTGTTACATATTGGCGACCAGCAACGTGTGGCTGGTAAGAATAACTAGCGGCGATCATGAATAGACATGGGATGGTTACGAGACGCAAAGGGAAGGAAACACCAAACCAAGAAGGAAACCCAGAAGAAGTGGAGGAAGTAGAAATGGAAGAAACGACTGGAGAATTGTCAGAAGAAAACTCACAGGAGGACCAAGTGGCAAATCCAAATCCACCTGAACCTGAACCGGAAATAGAAGCAGAAGTCATGGTAAATAACCAACCAATCTAACCAACAGAAGAAACGAATTTAGATAGCATGATGAAATTCATGATGGAACAATTTGGACAAATGAACAGGAACCAGGAAGAAACAAGGGAAGCTTCAAAGAAATTGAATGAAAAATTAGAATCATTACAGGAAGAGAGAAGACAAGACAAGGAAGATTTAAATAAAAAATTGGAATTATTACAACAAGGAATGAATAAAAAACTGGACCAAAACAGTGAAATATTGAAGAAGCAAATGGAAATGATACAGGGAAGTCAGGAGGCGTTGGAAAAGAAGAGTGAAGAACTGAAGAAACAGATCAAGAAGGATCTGGAGGTAGTGAACAAAAAGATGGAAAATAACCATGATATCCTCCAAAGGAAAATCGAGGAAGAAAGTAAGAAAACCAAGGAGGAATGGAGGCAACAACTAGTCGAATGTCGAGAAGAGATTAGACAAACGGTAACAGAGACCAACGAAACAGTAATACAAATCAGGGAAGAATTAAATAGTAAAATTAGTAACGTTGAAGAGGAAGGTAAATTGAGGGCGACGGAGTTCTACCAAGTCCTTACTGAAGGGTGCCAAAAGAATAAACAAGAAGTGGTCAAGGAACTGGAGGAGAGGCACCAAGAGCTACAACTGGATGTAAACAATCGGGTGGAAAAGGTGTATACCGTCATAGACAAAATCGACGGACTGACCCGAGAAAACCGAGAAAAAATCCAGGGAATCAGCATGCGAGAGAAACAGATGCAGGAAGAATTAGATGCATTAAGAGAAAAACCATATAATCACACACAGTTCATAACCAGTGAGAACAGAGAAATGATTAATTTTCGTAGCTACAGGAGAAACCCGATAGAATTCCTCAAACGGGTAGAAGAGCTGATAGAGAAGAACCGAGAAACCAGATGGTCTAGTGTGAGGAGTATGATCGACGAGATGTTTCGTGACACCCATGACAATTGGTGGACGGCCACAAGACCTGAGATAAATGATACTCAAGAGTTCAAGAAACAGTTCAGGGAGAAGTATTGGTCCGAATCAACACAGAATGTGGTCCGCAATGACATTAGTAACGGGAGGTACGAGACACAAGGAGGACACACGTTAACATCGTACTTTCTGGGAAAGGTATGTTTAGCCAGAAATTTGGAACCCAGAATACCGGAAGAGTCGTTGGTGATACAACTGGGTTACCATTACGAAGAGGTCATCCAAAAGGCCAGGCGACAAGGCCAAATTAAAACAATCCAAGGAATGGTTAGCTTACTGGAAGACCTGGAGAACGATAACCAGTATCGAAAAAACAGGGTCTCAAACCAAAGATACAATAAGTGGAATGAACACAATAATACACCTAATTTCCAGGGACCATACAATTATCCACAAGGCAATAATCGAAATAACTGGGGCCGGAATAATAATAATAATAATGCAGAACCAACATTTAATGGAAACGATCAGCATCACCATCCAAATAACCAGCCTGGTAACCAAGGACGACAGAACAATCACCCAGGGAGTCCAAACTATAATAGAAGCAGCCCGAATAATAACAACCGACCAAGTGGGAATTATCGAGGAGGAGAACCTGAACAACGTACCAACAGTCACCCCAATGACCACAATTACTACGGCAACCGGTATCATCCCAATTACCAGTACAACCGGGGACCCGGGGGCAATCCAAATAGGAATGACAATCGACGTCATGTAAATTTTATTAGTGGTAGAAGGCGGAATAACCACCGAAGATACAATTCAAATTGGCACCAAGAGCCATGGTACAATGCGTCCAACGAGACTGACAACAGACCATCAGTGAACAGGAACAATGAACCACTACAAAATGGAAATAACCAGCAAAATGCGCCGCACAATGAAGCGAACGACCAGCCAAGCAACCTGGCCGTCAGCCAGCAGCCACCTTTAAACTAAAAAGGTCAGTGATAAAGTATGAACGCCCTTCACATGACCAATCACTTGGGTTGATACGTCAAACAATGTCAGATAAACAAACCAAAGGAATCAAAACCATTGTGAAATGAAACATATTTCAAAATTCTAAAAGAGATTGTAAGAGCAGCTTACTCAAATATTTAGATGATGTATGCGGAACAATAAAAAGTTTTAATGAAAAAAGAAAAACAAAGGAAACAGTTACACAAATTCCTTTCAATTTAAATCAGTTTAAAATATAACAAAAAATTGAAATATGAAGTATGAAGTAAAAAGTGAGATAATCAGGAATAAGTTACACACATTCCTATGTAATAAAAATGTAAGAAGCACAAACTTACAATTATAATTAAAAACAAAAAATAGCTAAAAAGGAATACGCTACAAACATTCCTTTATGGTAAGACCATTAACTTACCAAAGAATTATCAAAAATGATGCTGAATACAGAGTAAAATAAACAAAAATAAAATCAAGTTCAAATTACTGAGATAAATACTTGAAATTATACTGAATCAAAAGTATTATCAGAAAAAATAAATAAAACTATACCTGGTACAAGGAGAGAGAGAGAAATTGTATATAAAACAAATATACAAATATGGCTAAAGCAGAATCCTGCTAAATGACTAAAAAAAAAATGTCTAAAACAATTAAAATGATCACAACGAGCATTGAAAACAAAATAATGAAAAGTGAGATATGATGAAATTAACATATGAATAAAGATAAAATTTCTCAATATAGTATATGAGTAGATGATAGTGTATAGTTAAGGTATAGCGGAAGGAAGAATGAGTAGTAATGATAAAGTGATCTAAAAACAAACCACAAGGTGGACAATCCCTATTATATTATTATTATTATCAAGTCACAAGATGACAAAGATTTAAGATTGACTGTTGAAAGGTCCAGCAATCTATGTGAACTGAGTAGAGAAGATGTGCCTCTAGTCTCAGAAAATTGAGTAGTAATGGGAGAAACCAGCTACTATATAAAGTTAGGGACATAAAATTTGTGTATGAGGGAATATGCACCAATGGAAATAAATAAAAACAGATCCAGATAAAATGGAGTGAATTAAGTAAGAAGAGAAATGGAGAATGGAGAAACAAACAAGGAAGAGAAGGAAAAAAGTTATCTATAACTGATAATTTCATAAAACACTATGCTAGTATTTTATTAAAATGATCAATTTTAGAGGAGAGGCATTATGTAACGATACAATTAAGCCAAATCTCATACCAGTAATAAAAAAGATAATTCTTAATATAAAAGTTACTTCATATGAAATAAAATGTGTAAAAAATGATTAAAATGTAAATACTTTGACATGACGTACAACGATATTACCCAACCCAAGTGATTGAGCCAAAAAACATAAACATAAAGAAGGGAACCACGTAACATACTTATTAAAATGTAAATATTTTGACATGATTAAGCCGACAACCCAAACATACTTAAGAAAATGTGATTAACAAAACAATGATGGACACAGAACTAAAGGAGAACCAAACCAAGATGAAGATTATTGAAGAAGAAGAAGAGGAAGAATGAAGAGGAGACAGATAAAACCCAAGGGAAACTAACACACATATATAAAAGGGAGAGATTGTATGTTAAAGATAGAATACGGTCAATAAACCTTAAATAATTATATATTGATAAAACCAATGTTATTATTATCATTAATTTAACATATGTATCCAATGTTTAAGACAATACAATTGTAAAACAATGTAGTATAGGAAGGGTACACTAACCCTGTCAGAAAGGTTAGATTCAACCCAAAACTCAACTAGCCTAATATTGTTTATAGTAAAAATAATACTAAAACAAAAATAGTGAGAAATGGTAGGAGTAGGTATAGGGGTTACCCATTAAATAACACTAATTACAAAACAGTGAACCAAAGTGAAGTGTTTTAGTGAAGTGAATGCCCTAAATAAAAAATAGTGAAGGTGAATGTGAAACATTCAAGTTAGAATGCTAAGGAAGTAGACACTCTTGAAAACATTGATAAATTACCAATGATTGGAGTGGAACTATAATTAGTTGTATACCTAGATGTAATTAAAAATAGTATTTAAAATTAATATAAGGGAAGCATGTGACATATCAGGGAGAAAGCCCAGTACCATAACTTGTGTTAACATGGCATGATAGGATAGAAGTAAAATTTGTTATTGAAGATTAAAATTATAAAGAATACAACACCCCATGTTGAAAGGGGAATTAACCTTCATATTATTAGAGAAAGTGACAATGTTTATCACCCTAGTTTATAAGACAAGAAAGAAATCAATGTTAATACTAAGAATAATTTATGACTTATAAAGAATAATTGATTCAATGTTAAAGAAGGAATATGACTGAAAGGGGACTTGCAGTCCATAAACCTAACTATTATATTTTAAATGAAAAGCAATGAAAATGTATGTTGAATAATAATTAAAACACAAACAAATAAACGAAGCCCATCAGGCTGAATTCAGAATGTAATTTAAAAGGGAAATACACTAGAAAACAATCATGGCTGTTTGCAACTAGGAAAACAGTTAACTGCCAAGAACATTTCAAATGCAAATTGTATCAATTTCATAAAAAATCTTACTAATCTAAGAACAGTGAATGGACAATGATTGTATATCAGTTATTTCTACACAGAAATATTATTGTAATAATTTAATTCAAGAAAGATATGTTATTTTTTAAATGTCAACTAATTAGACTATAGTTAAAGTGTAACAAAATATGACCTTATGAGGTATCATTGTAAACTTTGAAAGGAAAGAAAAATAATAGTGATGTCATTTATTATCCCAAAGGAATTATAAGGGAATATAATCATTGGGAAAATACTTAATAAATTTGAATAAAAATTAAAATATCTCTAACAATGTAAGCAAAGAGTAATTAAACTAGCATCGAATTATTAGTTACTATGACAACGAGTCATTTGAGGCTTATTTTTCCGTTAAAAAATTAGAGACGCTGAAGAAACGAAGCGTGGGTACGCCACGCAATAAAATGGACAAACTAAAACTTTAATTTAAACAGTTACAACAAGTCGAATAGTGAACCAAAATGATCCAATGTGAAGAGACGTCGATCTGTACAGAATTAATGATGACCAGGAACGAAATTAAACAAACTAATTAAAGAAAAAACCCAGACCAGTTTGAAGAAGATGCTGGAAGCCTACAACCAGCCCAAATTCGAAAACTATACGCCTACCCATGATGACCCTTCAACGTGAGACGAACTGATAAGTACCGAATAATTTATTACTCCTAAAAAACCCCAAATCACTTAAACTATTTTCAAATGATAAAATTTCTCACTATTTAAAAAATAGTATTTTCTTTCAAAGGTAAAGGCATAATTTACTTACTTACATTAAAAAACATTTGTTAAGATAACCTTATTTGTGAACATAACTACTGTAACAGAAATACGACAGTACAGAACAAATTGTACAAACACATTATAAATCCTAAGTACCTATAAGGTATAATAGTGTACTTTCTTTTCATGTAATCAACGTTTATGTCTATTTTCATGATCAAAAGAACCCCAGATTGTAAAAACATATTAATTTGTTAGAAGCAACTGAATGATAGCGTTTTGAATCAATTTTGCCAACCTGAGGTGTTTTGTGTTTCAAGCTCTAAGCCGGAGCATAATATTATAAATTTGTTTATTATTCAATTGTCATGTTTATTAATAATTAAATGTGTATTAAAAAACGCAGTACAGAACAATACTATCTTGTTATTTCATAGGATTTTTGTTGTAAATATATGTGTGTTAGCGAAGTTTAAGTCATAGCCAACTAGCGCTTGTCACGAGTGGCCGAGTCGACAACCTGTGTAGCAGCGGGAATAATTCGAACGCCACAGCTGTCCATGCTAATACCACATATTACTTTAAAAACTAATGTTTTAATTGTTTTAACAAAACAATTTGGCGCCACCCGGGAATCGTAATCCCTATGAATTAACAGGTAGGTTGTACTGGTGACATTGACAACGCTACGGACTCCAGTAGTGACGTCGATTTATGTAACAACCAGTGTGAGGCAAACACACTACAATCACACTAATACGCAAAATAAACAAGTGTGAGACATTTTAACAGGTACGACCTAGTAGAATTGTTACATATTGGCTTCCATCGCGGGGCTTGAACAAGGACGTACACCCCTAAGTATATAAAATTGTTACAACATTAAACATGAAATATTGATATATGATTATTAAACATTGAAATCGTATAAATATCTAGCACACCCAGCATGATGTAAGTCACTCTCTCTCTCTCTCTCACGCTCTGGTACAATTTATTTATTTTATTGAGCTCATATTGTAAATAAAATATTTTATTGATTTAGAATTGGTCATTTTAATTTTGCAATAAAAAGAATGTTTGGAATGTTCTCACCAAATTTGACCGCTACTGAGCTGCGGTTTTACGAACGTCGCACCCCGCGAGTTCGCCGATCGCTACCGGTCACATTCTGAATTATTACACCTTACCGAATGGTAAGGTGTCACTGTTGATGAACACTTTTGTAATTAACCACTTTTGTTGGTGTAAAAGTTAAAATTTACACCCGGTGAACCCCCTTGCCGGCCGGCTACGTTCACGCTCTAGAAGAAAATGACCAAGACTCTTTGTTTCACATTGCGTAGGTGGGGTAAAAACTACGTCATTAGGCTATTGTTCATCTCGCCAAGCCTTGATTTGTTTACGGAAATACATTCCTCACCACTGACGTCATCAGGGCTCGTCGCTTTATCTCGGTATGCGACATACGTTTTTTGCTGTGTTTTGTCGTTCCGCAATGAAAAACAGTCAGAATCCTGTCAATTCACATTTGCGTGTTATAAAATATTTAAATAATTATTACCAAATTGTTAAAAATAAATGAATACAATAATTATGGTCTTTTGTACCATGTTTTTATTAATTTAATATTGCACCAGAATTGTACCATCACAAAACCCCCTCAATGAAAGATTTTGTGCCGAAGCATAAAAACTTTCATTGACCCATTCATACTTCCTAAAGGGATCAGCCAGGATAGGTCGCCACAACCCCTTACAATTTATACAAAAGAAAATCAATAACTCACCCGTGGTCTGATGACGATGACAGTACCTGCATGACCTTACTGGACTTCTCCTTCGAGATCCCAACACCATAAGGCCAATTAGGCGCGTAACGCCCCTGCTCTGACGCGCTGGCCTGCTCAGGACCGCCGTCATAACATCACCAAACACTGAAACAATAAATTAAAATATCAAAATAGTGGCTTGGTATATCACTCTATCCTTAACTGATCTGGTTCTCCTTAGCTATGTGCTGGTTTGTGTTAATAAGCACTGGGTTTGCTTGAACTACTAAAAATATAAACACAAAAAATGTAACATACAAGAATTACATAGAATTGCCATTCTCTTTATGGACTACCCTGAATTATAAAAATTGTTTCGATTCCCATCGATAATAATTAACTCTTTCTGTTTCATAATTAATGTAATTATAAAAGAAACAAATATTGATATGAAAAAGAATTTAATTTAATTATTAAAAAAAACATGGAAATCCCCATATAAATCCCCAATATTACTCAAACATGGAGAAAAACAAATTATAGAAAAAAAAAGAATTAATAAAATCTTGTTGAAATTAAAATTATTATTATTGTTATTAACAGGTAATAATTGGCGCTGTTAACAATATTTACCCCTCTTTCTCCTCCACACACACTATTTCCTATACATCATGTTAAAATTTCATAACATAATACATAATGATACATTTATATTGAATACATTTAAATAGTCAATTTATATTTAATCTTGATTAAGATTTGCACATTCTATCTATTTAACTTTGCATTTAAATTATTTAAGTTACAATTTCAATTAATTCATTAATTAATTCTAAACTTGCATTAATTAGTCATCAATTATTTATTATAATTATAAAATTCATTTCAAATTTATTATTATATTCATATTACATTATTATTATTTCATCATTCACTTCTTATTATCTCTATACTCTGAATTTTCTACCTACCTAACTACCTAACCTTTCACATTCTAATCATTGTTTAGTCTGGGCGACTCCTGTATTCTCTATAGTTTGATTTATTATAATCTTGCTCACCTTCTTCTAACTAACAACCAAATTTACCTATCATGACACCAATTTCTCAATTATAAACACCTTTACTAATTTCATTCCGACGATAAATCCTATAGCACCGCACGTCTTTGCACAGAGATGGGTGTTCCCTAGCTGGCTATATACATTCATAATATTTTGCCCTTCCAAAAAATTCGGCAAACACTCCCTTAAACTACTCTATTACCTGCCACAACGCTATACGTTGGCTACTCCTTATCACCTCACCCCCACTACAAAATATCATCAACAACAATATATGTTTAACCTTGACTTTACTCACCTCTACAAATAATCACCAACTACTGTGTCCCTAAATATCTAATACTTTCTTTGTATTATTTTCTTTAAAAATTCTTAACTATCTAACTCCCATTTACTTCAATTAAATAACTCACCTGCCTTTATCTATACCCAGGCTCTATCCCTTGTTTAAACTTTCTACCTTACTGTAGTCATTGACAATTGTCTTATAAAATTCATCTCTCACCTACTCATAGCAATACATCTCACTTTTCAAATATAAATTCTTACTTAATCATTTATTATTATTCATTACCAATTAAATAATTTAACTCCATTAGAAACTTTCTATTATAATTAATAATTTACAACTTCAGTTAGTACAACTTTCTTTTGTACCATATTAATTCAGTAATTAAAAGTAATAATCTTTCATTATTATTCAATTAATTAAAAAAAATTTTACTTGTTTAGGTAAACAACAACATGTTCATTGTTAATTATTAACACAATTATTAAAACATACATGATACATGGTGTACACAAAAATTACCTGTAATACACAAAAATTGTCAAAACCCATAAATACATTGACATAAATACATATAAAACAATGAAAAATATACAGTCCAACTTCATTATTGTGTCATTAATCGAAATCAGTCCATATGCAGTCCAATTCAATACCACTTTTCACATATATTAAATGTTCGTTACACAATTAAACACTCTATCCTCCATCGTTGAATAACATTCTTATCTTAGGTCTATTTAATTTATTTTTTAATAAATAAATTTTATTATTGGAAACATTATATTCATAATAATTATCAACTATTTCATATTTATTCACAATTTCAATTTCATATATCAAGTCACGATCGAGTATGGTTCTGTCTACATCAGTAAGATCATATGTTATAATCTTGTTATTCATCTTGTAATTATCATCATAATTTTCTACCACAGGTAAGTACTTGATACCATTATCTATTATTATTTCAATTTTACTGTTACTATAAGGTAAGTATTCATTATTTTCATCCACCATATCTACCCCTAACCTTTCTACCAATTCTCTGTACTTTATATTTACTTCAAAAAATTTGTATTACTTTCTTTTTCTCACCATATCTCTCTATACTTTCTTTCTTAATATTTTTCTCACCATAACACCAAATTACACTTTCTCTCTCCAAATATGCAGGGGTCCCTAACTCAAAATTACTGCACCACTTATGAGGTACACTAAAACACCAAGAAACTTTATTTGTAGACCTATCGTCTCCCAAATATAAATTTAAGGAACTCTTTTCCTTATGAAAAATACGTGAAGACTTTTCTTCACCCCCTAACACAACATCAACAGAAAATTCTAACCCCTGCACCCCTTGTACAAAAATGCTTTCTCTCAGTTCTCTTTCTGACTCAATACACTCATTATCACTCATAATACTTTCATTATCATTTTCTAACACCATATTCTTACTATCTGTAAATTCATTATTCACATTGTCACTGTTATTTACTTTATTAATCAGTACTTCGTTTTTCGTACTATGTTCACTACTACTCACCTTCTGATTTTCTATTTGAATTAAACTCTCATCCAGTTTTTTAATCACTTTATCACACTGCCTAATAAGATTATCATTACGAATTTTAATTTCGTTTTTTAATTCGTTACACTTGATATCAAAACTATTTCTGATTTCATTTCTCTGCTCGTTAAATTATCTATCAAAATTATCAAATCTTACACTCTGTTCCTTAAATTGGTCATTTAAATTAGTATATTTAATATTAGAATCGCTTTTTTGCTCATCTAATTTGTCATTTAAATTAGTAAATTTTTCATCGAATCTTATACTCTGTTCATCAAATTTATTTAATAACAGCTGCATCAAAGCAGCTGTAGTACTCATTTTTTCTTTTTTATAATACACGCATGCATACAATCTTATAACATAACCTCGTAAAAGTTGGGTTATGTTTACGTATTTAAAATTGGGTTTATTACCTCAGATAAACTTTTCCGCTCTCTTTGTAGGCTTATATTATATACAATTTATATAATTGTCCAGCTGTAAGGGCGCCATTTGTTATATTACGTTTATTACTGATAATAAAATATACGATATAACGTCTCTGCTTAGGCAATAATTTCAAAGGTCGGGCCCCATGTTGATTAGCAAGAAAATAAATATAGACGTAAATAACTTTGTTTTTTACTTACCGTTACAAGTTACTATAGGGCAGGAATTCGTTTAAGCGAACTTTTGAGTAGCGGAAATTGTTATTTGAAATAATAATACCTGTTTAAAATTGTTACCAATGAGATTACCCAGTTTATTTATATACGTATAAGTACATCTTACGCCATGGGGCGTTTATCAAACATCAAAATTTTAACCCTCCAAAATAAACATTAAACATGAAATATTGATATATGATTATTAAACATTGAAATCGTATAAATATCTAGCACAACCCAGCGTGATGTAAGTCACTCTCTCTCTCTCTCACGCTCTGGTACAATTTATTTATTTTATTGAGCTCATATTGTAAATAAAATATTTTATTGATTTAGAATTGGTCATTTTAATTTTGCAATAAAAAGAATGTTTGGAACGTTCTCACCAAATTTGACCGCTACTGAGCTGCGGTTTTACGAACGTCGCACCCCGCGAGTTCGCCGATCGCTACCGGTCACATTCTGAATTATTACACCTTACCGAATGGTAAGGTGTCACTGTTGATGAACACTTTTGTAATTAACCACTTTTGTTGGTGTAAAAGTTAAAATTTACACCCGGTGAACCCCCTTGCCGGCCGGCTACGTTCACGCTCTAGAAGAAAATGACCAAGACTCTTTGTTTCACATTGCGTAGGTGGGGTAAAAACTACGTCATTAGGCTATTGTTCATCTCGCCAAGCCTTGATTTGTTTACGGAAATACATTCCTCACCGCTGACGTCATCAGGGCTCGTCGCTTTATCTCGGTATGCGACATACGTTTTTTGCTGTGTTTTGTCGTTCCGCAATGAAAAACGGTCAGAATCCTGTCAATTCACATTTGCGTGTTATAAAATATTTATATAGTCCACTCACCACAGCTTCACAGGGATTATGAAATATTTAAATAATTATTACCAAATTGTTAAAAATAAATGAATACAATAATTATGGTCTTTTGTACCATGTTTTTATTAATTTAATATTGCACCAGAATTGTACCATCATAACTGCTGTAAAATATTAAAGTCGTGCTAGATTAACAGTATATAATCAAAGAAGCAAATGCTGTGTGTGTGTGTGTGTGTTTTTTCTGCTGATGAAGCAGCTGGTCATTTCTGTTCCTTAGCAGAAATGTCCGTGTAATGCCATACATACACAGAATGCCCATTGCAAATGTCCCGTTACAATACCCCCTCAATGAGAGGTTTTATGCCAAAACATAAAAATTCTCATTGACGCTCTCATATTTCCTAAAGGGATCAGCCAGGATATGTCGCCACAACCCGCTTTACGTTTTATTAAAATCATGGTTAACGTACCCCCTGGTCCAGTGACTGACCCACCTGAATGACCTTACTGGACTTCTCTCTCGAGATCCCAACACCGCAAGGCCAGACAGGCACTTGACACCCCTGTTCTGACCGCAGGCCATCACAGGACCGCCACCACAGCATCACCAGACACTGAAACATCAAATCAAAATATCAAATAGTGGCCTTGTATAATAACATATCCCTAACTGACCTGGTTCCCCTTTAGCTGTGCTGGTTTGCGTTAAGAAGCACTGGGGGTTTTTTTTTTACATGGATGGATACTTAATCTAATATGATACATTGAAAAAATTCCATACCAACATTCTGTATACCCTTCTCTCGTTAACTCTTATCCCAAAATTCAAAATTATTGCCCTGATTCCCATCAGAATTTAAATAAACATTTCCCATTACAACATTACAAATACCTTCCCTTATATAATTCACATTTCAAAATAGTTACATTCATTAATAAAATTCTTATATAGAGTAAAACACATTTATATCCACTACATCGGAACAAATTATTTACTTAACAATTCTATAATTTACATTTCAAAATAATTACATTCATTACTAAAATTCTTATACAGAGTCAAACACATTAAATCAACTACATCAGAACAAATTATTTACTTAACAATCGTTAAGCATCCTTGAGTATCATAATACTCCTTAAATCAATACAGAATCATCCAGTTACATCAGAAAATCAATTACACAGTTACATCAGAAAATCAATTACACACTCTACATGATTGATGTAACTCATTTTAATATTTAATAACTCGTTACTAACAACTTAGTAACCCCTTTCTCCATCATTATCTAATATCCCCCCCCTTACCCATTACAATTAGGTAAATCACCTCACGGGTAAACCGTGTAAGGCATTTACCTGGTTGCATAAATACTCTATTATTTACGCCCCTGGCTTGTAACGGCCAGCTCCTTTCCACACACACTATTGCTTAATGATGTTGGACTGTAGCGCCCATTTGCCTCCACAAGAACGAATTTTATTAGGGTGCAAACGCTGCTTACACCGTTCTTGCTTCGGCGTTATATAAAAATTCGGCATTACTGGTATCCGAGGATACCAGTAATCCTACTACAATGATTCATTCGCCCTTAATATGTTCTAATATCCCATTCGGTGGTAGCCGCTGTTCCAAGGTTATGGTGGATTCCCCTGATTTAAAAAACCCCCTGTTAATTTCTAAATTATACCAGTTTCGAATCTGACAACGTGGAAAGTACGGAAAGGTACATTTTGGATGGAGGATCTCTCTTACATCGAATTTCGTGGTGCAACAATGACACATACGAAAACATTGCGATGTCGTACGTTGAGTTTACCCTTAAAACATATGGAAAAGCTGTCGTTGTTTTTCATGGCTACATTGGGTCCCCTACAATCAAGGATGCGGCTCACAGACGACGGTACACAAAGACCAGTAGAGATGTTAATTTTAGCCCATGCATGAAGTTTGTTGGCAAAAAGGAACAGTTCCTAGCCAATGGAAAGAACAAGCAAGCCATAATTGCCCTCATTGGTGATTTGCCGAAGAAACAAGGATGTACTGTTCATAACGCAGATGGGGATGCTGACGTGGACATTGTTCGTGCCGCAGTCTCATCTTCAGAACGTGTTCATACCACTGTGATAGGGGAAGACACTGATCTGCTGATTCTGCTTCTTTACCACGCAAAAGATAATGGGTTCAAGCTGTACTATCGTAGTGATGTAAGACGTGGATCAACTCCAAATCCAGTGTATGATATCCTCAACATGCAATCTCTATTAGGTCGTGAAAGCTGCAACTTGCTTATGTTTCTGCATGCTTTCACGGGCTGCGATACCACATCCACAATTTTTTCAATTGGGAAATCCTCAGCATTTGTCAAACTGATGAAGGAGACAGAGCTCCGCTCTGTTGCAAAAGTATTTTGTTCTGATTCATGCCTACATTCAGATATCACTGTTGCTGGTAGAAAAGCAATGCTTCTTTTGTACGACTGCCGGTCACTGGAATGCACAGACAAACTGCACCACCAAATGTTAGTAGTGAAGGTAACTGCAGCATAATCATTGTTACACTGGAACGTCTGCCTCCGACCGATTCTTCAACAAAATATCATAGCTATCGAACGTACTTACAAATAAATATCTGGAAAGATACTAAAGAAAGAATCAAGCCAGAAGAATGGGGTTGGTATGTAAAAAATAACTCGTACTACCCAATACTCTGCGACTTACCACCAGCTCCAGATTATTTACTCAATATGATACGATGTTCCTGCACAAAAAACCGCTACATTACGATGCGATGCAAGCGTAATGGCCTCCCCTGTTCAACGGCTTGTGGAACATGCCAAATCAATGGATGTGAAAACAACAACAGCTATGAAAGTGATGAAAACGATTAATTAAAGTTTTTTTCTAAAACATTACTGAAATTAAATGAACTTTTAAGCAACAATTTAAGATATGTATACTGTTTAAGATACGTCCTGTATACGATGTGCACTCTTTAAAATGTGCTGTTTGAGATGTGTACTGTTTAAAATATTGTGAAAATAAAACTATAGTTCCACACAAAAACGTGCATTACATTGCCATTGCCTTAATTTGAGAAAAACTACTCCACCATTTTGAAATCCGTTTTTCGGGGTGTTCCCGTAGTCGGATTTTGTCTGATTTTGGGTATGTTGTTCAGCAATGATTACTGATTAAAAATCAATTCAAAAAGCTTCTGTTGCAATTTTGCCCACGTTCATTCACCCATTGCTGGACTAAATGCCCCACTAAGTAACCTCAGTCTTTTATGGCAGATCTCAACATCAGAAAGACCGGGTCCAAATTGGTCAGGAGCTATGCAAGTAATTCATTCCAAATCAGGTGATTCACATTCAGGGGAATCTTCTATCTCATTTATTCCTATTATTGATATGGCAGCCGGTGACATGACTTGCATTTTTTCGACACTAACAAAGTAGCACACGATCAAAATGTCCCATGTGTAGTTACTTTTGATCAGCCTTTGTTTTGGAAAGCTTCTCAAATCATTAACAGACAAAGAGACCTTCAAGACATTATTTTAATGCTGGGGAAATTTCATACTCTCATGAATGTTTTAGGCGCAATTGGAACTCTCATGAATGGCTCCGGATTATTTGAAGTACTTCAAGAAATCTATGGATCAAATGCTGTGTTACACATGATGACTGGGAAAGCTGTTTACAGGGCGATACGAGGACACATGATTGTAGATGCAGCGCTTAGTACCCTGCTGGTTTCAGAGGTTTTTCCACATGATGAACGTGGATCCCTTCATGGCCTCGTGAAGGAAGCTTGTGATCTGTTCCACTATATTACGACCGGCCAAAAACAAATGAAAGACGTAGAACTGTGTGACGCCTTGTCTCGGATTGAGATTGCTTTGGAGACAAAGAAGAATCACTTGCAATCTTCTTCGAGAACAAGTAAACTCTGGTTGGAATACCAGTGAATGATCAGTGTTGTACGAACCTTGATAACAGCTGACAGGATAGGCTCTTGGGAATTACACTTATATGCTACGCTTGAGATTCTCCCCATAATAGCAGCTGCGGGACATGTAAATTATCTCAAGTCACTCTACCTATACTTGCAGAAAATGTTTCAACTGCCATCTGAAAATGCCAAGGTGCATAAAATGTTTGTGGAAGGTAAATTTGTGATAAGAAGAAGTGACAGATTATGGGGTGGACTTGGATCAGATCTTATAATAGAACAAGTGCTTATGCGTTCCCAGAAAAGCAGAGGAGGACTAACGAGAGGAAGTGGACTTACCGAAAATCAGAGGGCTACATGGCTGTTTTCTATGCCCATTTGTTCAATTTACAACTTAGCTATGCAGGAGTATGCTGGGGTTTTTATGCGAACCAGTGAACAACGCAAAGAAATGAGAGACAGCAGACAAAAGAAGGATAGCAATGACATAAAAAAGCTGGCCGATGTACTAGAATCCATATCCCCGTTTAATTCTGACTATACTCTACGTAATATTGTTACAGGCGTAACAGCTGAAGAAGAAGTTAATGTTGACGAGTTGCACTTATTTGGTACGAACATCATCTCAGAAATGATAGGGAAGGATGTATTTAGGTATTCTGCTAAAAGGTCGGATAAAGTGAAAACTCTAGGATCTGCTGGCGCTGTCTGTAGTATAGTTAAATCTTAAGAACTCGCTTCCAAGTTCAACAAGAGGCATATGTTATAGGGTGATTTCAGATGTAATTTTCATTATCCGTGCTAATCAAAAGACCAAAGAAGGACTAGTGGCCACTACTAGTCTGTCAATAGGCATTCTGAGCACGGAGCCACAGAAACTTACTTTCTTTACTCTGCAATCAAGACATGACAGGTGCAGAATTTTACGTTTGTATCTAATGTATATTTGATAAGAAGGAGTGGATTATAAAGGCACTTGAATTTAGTGCAGTTGTTATTATCAAACTTTTCTCACTTAGATCCTGTTTTAGGAGGTAATGCTTCCACTGCAAATCAGTTTTATGAATATTGTACACTTCCTCACTTTCATGTTACTCCACAATTTTGATAAACTTGAATCTGAAAGGATTTGGAGTCGGTATCATCAACTGCTAGCTTCTGATCATCTGTGTTCTAATGCTGTTTTCAGCCAACCACAACACATTAAAATCTGTGTTTCTGCTCATTTCATGAAAATCGATGAGCTTTTAATAAATAAACAATTTCCAAGAGATACCTAAAATTCTTTCCTGAAGAAACAATTGTCAAGATTAAAGTTTTCCAGTTTCTTATCATCTTTTAATTACTTGAACCTTCATTGCTGACCTAGACTCTAATGAAACAAATTCCATAATAATGTTTGCAACTTTCTAACATCATAACATGTAGTCAACAAACCAATGTTTTACTCATTGGGAAAGTAGGTCAGAGTCGTCACTTTTTTATTTTATCAAGGATAGTATACATCTGTTCCAGGAAAAACAACATATTTATACTTTCATGATATTTTATAAAAGTGTAGCCTGACTGCATTTGAAAAACAGTTTGGAGGAGGAGGACAGTTTGCTTTTGAATTGAATGTAAGAATGAATTCGTGGTAACAGCTTGGATGGAGACATACTAGATTGGAAACCATTTATGTATAGTGAAAACTATGTGGCGTATCTAGAATTTGGCCTTGGGAGGGAGGGGATCCACAATATTGCTATATTTAAAGTGGCCGAAATCAGTCTCATTAAAGTAAATGGTAATAATAACACAATAAAAATACGTGTTAGTGAAACATTGTTTACAAGATATTTATTGACTGAATTGATTTTCCTGTATTTCATTTTCAAACATATATGGTAATGCTGTGTAATAAACCTGTTTGTGTATTAAAAAAAAAAGAAAATAGGTACTACTATATTAGCGCACACAGCTTAAAAACCAATAAAAGAGCCTAAAAATTAAGAGATAAACAAAATTCGTCAACTTTTTCGACCCTCTGGGGAGGGTCCAGTCCTGTTCGTCCCCCTCCCCGTAAATATGCCCCAAACCTCTTTAAGCCTGTCACTTCTAAATGCACTTAATAGTGGTAGTTAAGTGGTCTTGGTAAGAGTGGTTAATATAATTTTACTTCTATATTACTATAGTATTACTAAACATCTCATTTGGTACAATATTCTAAATTCACAGAACATATGTTTAGGAATTCTTTAGACATGCAACTACAGTGAACATACTCTTTTTGAGTATCCAGTAACGACAGAATTTATACATTCTATAGTACAGATGTACCTGTACTCCCATCTCTTCATTAAATGCTACCTGAAGAATTCTAATATGGACACCTGGGACCAGTTCCACAAAGTGAGTGACCACACTTGTAGATTACACAAATAATTTACAACTGAATACAGCCATCTTACTAGTGAGCTTTATGACATCACAAGAGGTGAAAACATCGTTATTGCAGAATATTCAAAGTAGAAAAACTGCCGTATATTGTTTGGAAGTTTTGATTACTAGCTTTACCCATAACTAGCTTTAAGCCATAGGCTTGGGTAAAAGTATTCAAAATGTGTTTATAAAATGTTAAAAACTATTACCTAGAGAAGACTGTAAGGCAGGATATTATAATTTTAACTTTGTTGTTGGCAGCAAAAGTGAATGATATAGAAGCTGAAGAAAGTTAATACCTATAATTAATAAAAAATACCAAAAGGAACTTAAAGATAAATTTATTTTTGAAGTTACTAACAAGTTGCATGAAAACTGTGTATATAATTAATTCATGAAAATAAAAAGTATTAATTAGTTAGATTCTTTTACTGAAAGTAGCTGATAAGATGGTTTCTTCTTCAACTGCCTGCACCAAATCATACACCACTTTAAATATTAGTGATAAATTGTAACTTTTACTTGTGAACACTTACTTTCTTAATGTCTTTGTACGTTTCAGTGTGGTGTTCACCTTCTTCAGCGAGGTTTAAATACAGAATATCCGTACGAAGGTGAACACCACACTGAAACGTACGAGGACATTAAGAAAGTAAGAGTTCACAAGTGAAAGTTACAATTTATCACTAATATTAAGTGCATGAATGAAGAGGATGAACCAAAACAACTGTACCACTTTAAAGTTCCCTCTATCCACATCAATGACACCTTTATCCAAATTTTGGTTGGCCCTCAAATGATTCAAGCGATGGTACTTCTCTTTTAAAATTTCAATACATAATTCAAAAAACCATATTTGGCCTCAGTAACTTTTCCTGTTCCTGAATCTGAACAAATAGCTTGATGGAAAAAGATTTAGTTCAGATATGGAGGTCTTTGCTCAGACAAATGCGTCTTGATAACAACAATTGCATACATACATCCTCGGCGCTACTGCCCTGGCCTCCAAAAGAAATCTTCCCCACTGGTCTCTACTCTCGGCCAATGTCCACCAGTTTGCTGCACCCAGCCTCACTGCCTCCTTACCAACCTGGTCCAGCCATCTTGTACGTGGTCTTCCCTTCCTTCTCCTTCCCATCGGCAAATAATTCATCACTCTTTTTGGGATTCTATCCTCCGCCATTCTCTGCACATGACCAGCCCAACGCAATCTGTTAACCCAACGCATCTCTAGTATGAGTTGCACGATCGGAAGATCTTTAAACCTTTCATACAACTCTCGATTATGCAATCGCCTCCAAATGTCGTTTTCCCTCACAGGGCCATAGATTCTCCTCAGTACCCTCCTCTCAAAAACGGATAGTTTCTGCTCATCTAGTTTTTTTACCACCCAGCATTCCGAGCCATACATCAGGACTGGTCTAATCAAGGTCTTGTATAGGGTGGCTTTTGTATCTTTACTTATTAATTTAGACTTAAAATGTTTCACCAGTCCGTAGTAACACCTATTAGCAGATAATATCCGTCTTTCAATATCTAGAGGAGTCATTTCCAGAGTCCACATATGACCCGAGATATGGAAAACCCTGAACCTTTTCAAATTCATAATCGTTAATGCGCAGGGACAGGGCACGAGTGTTGGCACCTACAACCATATATTTGGTTTATAACCAAGCCCATAGCCTTAGCAGACAACTCCAGTTCCTGAAAGGCTTCCTTTAAGCCAGATTCAGACCTACTTATGACGTCAATGTCATCGCCATAGGCCAGAAGCTGTACCTCCATGTGAAATATGTGTCCGCTAGTTTGAATTCCTGAATCCCTGATAACCTTTTCTAGAGCTATGTTGAACAACAGACATGCTAAGGCATCTCCTTGTTCAACCCATTCAATGTTTTTAAGGAGTTAGATAGATTTGATTGTATTCTTATTTGGCACTTGGAATTGGACATAACTACTCCAACCATACGCACCAACTTAGATGGTATATTCAACTCCTTCATAGCTCTATATAGCATTTTCCGGTTGATTGAATCATATGCCGACTGGAAATCCACAAAGAGATGGTGAGTGGCCACTCCATATTCCAACGTTTTTTCTAGGATTTGCCTGAGTGTAAATATTTGGTCTGTTGTTGACCTATTCCTAGTGAATCCACATTGATATTCTTTTATGTTTTCCTCAGCGTAGGGAAGCAGCCTAGAAAATATGATGTTGGACAATACCTTATACCTTATTAAGTAGAGAGATGCCCCTATAATTTTTACATATGAGCGGATCACCCTTTTTATGTATTAAACACCACCCCATTGTTCCACTCATCAGGCATTACCTCCTCCAGCCATATTTGCTCTATGAGATGGGCAAATTCCTTTATGAAATCTCCTTCTGCGCTCTTTAATAGTTCCCCTGGTAAACCATCGGAACCTGCTGCCTTGTTATTTTTAAGCTTTTCTAGAGCTTCATACACCTCGTCATAGGATGGCACCAACTCCTCTCTATCATCCTCGAATTCTCCTGCTTCCTCTTCATTCTCAGATGCCTCCCCAACTGAGCCTAGCAACTCTTCGAAGTGTTCTGTCCATCTCCTGATTACGCCAGCATTATCACTCACAAGGCCACCATTATTATCCCTACAGGCATTTGTTCTAGGCTGAAATTCCTGTCTCATATCATTCACCTTCCTGTACATATCTCGGCTCAGCCTTTTACTCTTATATTCCTCTATCTCTTTCATCTGTCACATCATATACTCCCTCTTTTTTCCTCTATGAATCTTCTTTTCCATCCGCCTGGCCTTCCTGTATTCCTCTTGAACAGCCCTAGTGCATTTCCTTTGTATCTTAAATTTGTATGTCTTGTTTTTGAAGTCAGTTGCCTCTTCACACTCCTTATCAAACCACTCATCTCGCCCATGTCCCTTCTTCAAACCAACGATTTCTTGATTTCTTCTCCCATGGTCACTAACATGTTTTTTAGATTAAGCCAGTGGTTTTCTATATCTTGTTCCTCACGGCATTCAAGTCTCCACTGTCTAATTTTCTCATTAGTAACTTCCTCGAACCTCCGTTTTATTTCTTCTTCCTTTAGTATTTCTGTATTATATCTAACAGTCTTTATTCCTTTTTCATTTCTATTATTGGAGATTCTAGCTCTCAGTTTTGCAATTACGAGATAGTGATCGCTATCCATGTTGGCACTTCTATAAACTCTAACATCTTGTAAGTCTGACTTATGGCGGCCATCCAAAAGGACATGATCTATTTGATTGACCGTTCTCCCGTCTGGAGAGATCCATGTGCCCTTATGTATGTCTTTGTGGTCGAAGAAAGCCCTTCCTATGATCATATTTTGACCAACTGCGAAGTTCAATAATCAGAAACCATTGTCTGAGTGTTCAGAGTGTAAACTATACTTTCCAATATTACTACAAGCATGGCTGCTTCCCACTTTGGCATTTAAGTCACCTATGATTATTTTTATGTCATGTCTAGGGCTGCTAGCATACGCATTCTCCAGCAAGTCATAAAAATCATCTTTCTCCTCCTCAGGCTTATCATCAGTTGGGGCATGCACGTTTATTATAGTATAATTAAAGAAGATTCCCCTAAGACTTATTTTACACATTCTAGGTGTAAGGGGTTTAAAATCAATGATATTTGCTTTCATTCTACGGCTTACCAAGAAGCCAGTTACAAGCACATGGTCCCGACTCTGACAGCTGTAATACACCGAGTAGTCCCTTCGATCCATGATTCCAGCGCCAGTCCACCTCATCTCCTGCATAGCCAAAACATCTATCTTATATTTGAGAACCTCTCCTATTAATGTCTTCAAGGCTCCAGGTCTGTATAAGGAACGCAAGTTCCACGTCGCAAGTTTAAAATCTTTGTCCCTTTTCCACGATCCAGTCCCAATTCCATTAATCCGTCTGGCTTTTCCTTTTTCTCTTGGTTTCATAACAATATTATTTTATGGGGTGGGTTGTTAACCCTACGCCCAACCCCCAACCTGGAGGACCAGGGGTTTTATGTTTAGAGTTCCCGTCTCTTAGATGAGTTGCCTTCACTGAGCTAACGAGTCTCATCCACCCGTCCGCAGTAGACCATACTCACTAGATCTATGGGCGCTGCCGTTGACATTTTTATGTTCTTCCACCACCAACCCCGCCATGCATCCTGCTGCCGACACACTACATCTTCGTAAGCCGGGTCCCTGATTACCTCAGGGCCACCTCGCCCAGACCCCCATCTCTCGTTGGCTCGCCGACCAAAGCTGCCGAAGGGATTGGTTACCACAACCTTAGCATGGGTTGCTTGACTTAACAGGGCCCACCGCTTGTAGGTGAGAGTTGGAGTTGGAGAGGAGAGGCTAGTGACCAGCTCTTGTATGCAGGCCATATATTACGCGTCACTCCCCCATTTGAGCCCCGATAACAACAATTAAATCAGTAAATAAAGCTGTGTTAAATCTCATGGTATGCCATCTGACGGATCAAGCTTATGACCAATCATAGCCATTTGATACTGCTCTTTGGGGTGATCGGAGGTGTTACGTATCAGTGTGTCAGTTGTAGTGGGTTTTCTGTATATACATAATTTGTGTCTGTGTTCTAGTTTTGTAATGATAATGTCTAGTTTTGTAAATCCATGCTATTGTTGCTTTCATATACAGAAATGAAAGTTGTTTTAGCGGATTTTTGTTGATGTGGGTTAGCTACTCACATTACCAGCTTTCAGCCATGAGCTGTTCATATCAATGAAAACTATCAGCTTTCAGATCAATGATATACAAATTAAGCAACATTGCACTAGAAAGAGAGAGACTATCAGGTTGAATTAAATACAATTAAATATTTAGCAGAAGCCAACAGATACAACAGGACAATATTTAACAAACTCCTATGCAAAACCCAAAACAAACAGACAAAGACACAAAACAACAAATTCATAACACTCACATATATCAATAACCACAATGAAAAAATTACCCGGAAATTTAAAAAATTAGGGTACAAACGCACAAATATGCACACACAGCTAAACAAATTTTATTTTATTTTGAATGTTCAACACTACTTTTTTCACAGCACTTAATAATTATTATTTAATGGTACTTTCACTTGTGAAACTTACTTGTTGATATTCCCTCAAACGCCGTTTCGGACTTGTATTCATATGCTACAAAGACTCACAAAAATACCGCTAAATAAGCAAGATTATAATGAAGAACTTAACACAATAAAATTCATAGCACTAAAAAACGGGTACAACCCTGATTTAATAAACAAATTACATAGACAAATCCTATACAAAAACAATAAAAAATACAAACAACACACAACAAAACAAATACATCACACTCACATACTACAACTCTAACACACACAGAATTGCCAACACATTCAGAAAACACAATTACAAAATAGCATACAGAACCAACAATACCATCAAAAGACACATTAACGGCACAAACAAAGACATAGACATATACAAAAAAATAGGCGTATTATAATAAACCGCGATTAGGGGTTTTATTTTAAAAAAAATTATTATAATCGTATGTTTATTATAATCGAATTTACGTTACGTTTAATTAACTTGAACCAAAATAAATAAAAGAGTGGTTATTGTTTAAATTTAAATTTGTGGTTAAAGTATTAAAAGTCTCACTAAAACAAAAGTCATCTATGGGTGAAGTGTTCCTTGGAGATAACTCAATGTTGAGAATGGTTGTTTCTACTTGAATGTGACCAATGTAGTAAAATATTTTACCATACAACATTCAAGTTACTCACAGTGTTTACAAAGGTTTAAATACTCTTGTTTTTAAAGAATTCCCTTGTATTAATCAAAAAATAATAAAGTTGATTATATTTAAATGTTAGATTATCTTAAATTAAAACATGAAGTATGGCAGTTGATTGCTTGATAGTAGATCTCGTCTGGTTGAAACCGGTTGTAGAAACTTCTTCTGATTACAGGTAGTCTGAGTAAGTCAAGTCCTGTAAAGTCTGGACAATATCATAAACAAACATATACTTTTACGTACCTGATTGCGTTTACTTGAAGCTCACTAAACTGTCAACTCAGCTTACATTCATCAACTCCCTTTAGTTGCAAGGTTATGTCACCTTGTTTATTAAATTAATGGGCGCCACACGGATTTATTCAGGGAAAATCCCGTGTAAAACCCTTTCATAAAAATTAATAGATGAATTGAAAATTTAAAATAGTTGAATACCACTTTTTGGCTATGCTATTCCAATGTGTCAAACACAACAGAAGGTTGTTTAAGTTTAATAAAAGAAACTATTTAATTATTCAGAAAAAATAAAATAAATCAAATCAGGTGATGCTGTTAATAATGGGTTTATTTGCACCCTTCTAGTGAATTCAAAAAATACACATAATATAACATATAAAGTTGTACAATGAAAACTTAATTATTATATGCCTCATACGGCTGGCTCAGAACATGAGTTATAAATTTGGTTAAGTCAAGATGCTATTTATTGTAATATAAAATTATTACAATTACTACTATTAGTATTATTGTGATTATTATCGATATTATTATTATTATTATTATCTCAGTAGTGAATTCTTTGAGACACGAAAGAAAACAATTATGCCTACACAGTATCCAATGATACAATTGATCAAAAAAGTTGAAGTTACTTTGACCAAGTAATTAAAATAAAAAAAACGATCTATTGTAAGATCGTGCGTTTCATTAACGCTTGCTTTTCTAATGACAATATTATTCAATTGAGGACCCTTACCACTAACATATAGCTTACTTACTAATAACAAATTTGAATAAAAAATTGAAAAGTGGTGTAATCGTAGATACTGTTTTTGTGTTTTGCGTCAGTACAGGTTATGGTAGCAAAATACAAGTTATTGCGCTCAGATCAAGAATAATAATGATTGCACTTTTACCTTCGTGGTTTTAATTATTTTAATTAAAACCTTTTATCACTTAAGTAATCGGATTATAGAGATTACTTTCTTTCAGCACTAATTCGCACAAGAACAGAAATTCGATCCTCTTCTGATAAAAATGGATCGTGAATACTGACAATAAATTCTTTTCTGTTCGTTATTCCCGCACAAAATTAAAATAAACTGCACTTGAACACTGTAGATGATTGATGATGCACTTGAAGTAAAGTTTCTCGTTGTTAACTATTGGTTCCAGAGTACAAGGTAGCTGACGCTATGTGTTATAAGATGAAACATGACGGAGACGAGCGTACGTCTGTTCAGCTCGTTAGATGATAAAGGTCTCTCTCAAAATTCGCCGGTCTGTCTTTTTATACCCACCTGTTGGATTGGGCTTAGGTAAAATTATCATTTTATAACTAATTTTCCTATTGGTCCAGACAGGTGAGACGAAAAATGACGTATCACTTTTTGGCGGTTGGTAACGGTTTTCTAACCGTCGAATGTTGAGATGATTGACAGGTCGCGTCTGTTGTCATTGTTATTATTATTGGTACAAGATTCCTGATATACATTTATAAAATGATGCTAACAGTTGTCATACACTTAATACCGTCACGACTGAGTTGATATTATTATCAAATTAAAGATTGTTTTGTTTCCTTTAAATTGATATCACTCGATCTCGGATTATCTTCACCTTAACCGACATTGTTAGGAAATCAATGTTCGGGTACACTATTCTTACTGTCGTCTGCTCTTTATGAGTCGCCGATTTTACACTTTTTAGTTAACCTTTCTCGTTTCCACATAACATTTTATTAAACAAATGTTTATGTGTGGACTCCATTAATACTGTACTGACGTTTTTTTTTCACTGAACTTTACTTTTACACCTTAATTCTATACATAGTAATAAATGAACCTACTGACTAATGACATTTTGTTTACTGTTAGTTAGTTTTGAACTACTATTTACAAATAAAATCGTGGCTAAACCTATCGTTTTAATATCATTTTTCGTTATGTTAATGCATAACCATTGTTCTGGTGCATTTTATTTTGCACTGGTGATAATTATTAATAGTCACTTTATTGACTAATGTTTGGTCTAAGTTTGTTAAGTGTAGAATATCGCCTACACTGAAATTTGGCCTTTATAATGCCTATGGGTTCTCAATTTGGTAAATTACAGAGACATCTTATTGGTATAAGATTCTCTTATATAGTTAGCTCTCTTTTCTGACAGGTATATTTGATGCAGAAATACATCTTAGTTCCTACAATATAGCCATTGTTAACATTGGTTTTGGCCTTCACTATCTACTTGTTTATAGTCACATTTATTATCAGAAAAATGCTGATTTTGCTTTCACAGTATTTAACTGCTAATTCGTTTGTTTTTTGTTTATAAATGACATTCGGTTTACATTAACCATTTACTGAATTGACAGTTGAATTTAAATCTATTCTGTCCATTAGTTCGTTTTAGTCTCAGTCTAGTTGTAGTGTCAAACAGCTATTGGGTTACTGTTTCCCATGGCACTTCTGCTTTATTCTTCTCTCTTGGTTTCTTCTTTCTTGTTTATTTTGACTAGTCTATACCTATTTACATGTTTATTTTGTTTTATGAAATCTAATAACATACACTTAGGTTAGGTGACATCTTGTGATGTTACAGTATATAAATCAAACTGTAATGATTGCAAAAAATTCTATATAGTCGTTACAAATTACCGACTACTTGACACATTCCGTATTCAAACCTCACTGAAGAAGGAGAATACAACTCCGAAACAGCGTTTGAGGGAATACCAACAAGTAAGTTTCACAAGTGAAAGTACCATTAAATAATAATTAATAAATTTGATTTACCTGGCATTTACAAATTAAAACTGCTCAGAATGTAACAAATTCTACAAAGGCCAGACAGGTCACAGCTTCAAACAAGGGTACACTGAACATGTAAAGACTACTTTTCACCACTGGATCCACCTTTGCAATCATCTTACTGATGCAGACTACTCATAATCAAAGATCAGCAACATGGAAATTCTACATGTACAATGAAAAGCTGGAAACTAGACACTCTCAAACAACTAGTAACATAAAAACACATGAAAACTCATGGAAACAACATCCTAAACAAACAGACAATTTAAATCACACATATGAGAACGATCTATTGATGGACAGTGCTGTCATCAAAAATAGAACGGACAGCATTGTAGCAGCAGCCTCTGATGAAGCTCACAATGAGCAAACTGGTTCAGGCAATAAGGTAAAAATGTTTATCTAAAATACTTGTGTATATTTTAGTCAGAATAGTACAACAGTCTCACTTATCGTCATATGGTACAGTAGAAACAAAATACAGACACCAATGAAGTCACTAATTTCCAGCTTTAATTAATCACAAATAACAGTTTGTAATCAAAAAGTCACCCTTGTACAATAATTCAAATTAAATTTGCCCACATGCAATAATAATGTCAAGTAATAGAGTTCCACACTAATATAACACAGTAAACACTTTCCACTAATCAACAACCACTCGATCCACACCAAGGAAATCGCTCAATGTAACTGAACTGACAAAGCCAGCTGCTGTAGGTTATATAGGTAGCGCAGGTGTGCCATAAAAACTTTCTATCCTTACTGCGGGGTGCTAGCATAATGTGTATTTCAAGTGCTCTCCAGAACAGTCTCAAAGCTACTTGAGTGAGACTCTACACCTGCTCAGCTAGTGGAGAAACAGGTGGAAGGACACTCTTGCCTTTTCGAGAGGGTTCCATCATTACAGTATATAGTTTACTTCTGGATATAATTCGGCAATAATCTCATCCTAATTTTGTAGCATGACAGATAAGCCCATAAAAATGAATGGCGAATTGATCATTAAAATAATATAATAACATGTTTAAATCCGAAGAAAGCAATATAATAAAGAATTAATTCAGAACAACCGTGCAGTACAATCATTGATTTAAAATATAAGTTCATATAAAATAAATGTTACAAGTGATGAATCATCAAAACCAATTTTAATAACTAAAGGTGAAAAAATATAACCCAGGAAGGTTAGGAGTAGATAAGGAAGAAACCCAGAACATAACTAAACCCACAACGAAAGTAAGGAGTAGATAAGGGAGAAACCCAGAACAAGGCAAGATCCACCATAAAAGGTGATGCATTTGAAGAAACAAGAAGAGTAGGTGAAGAAGGAGCCCAAAAACCCAATGACATCCACAAGAAGATGAAGAAAATACAATTATAAGAAACCAGAAGAAAAGAAGACATCGATGAAGAAACAAGAAGAAGACAGCATCCACAAGAAGAAGGAATGCTCTTGTAAAAAACACCCATACCCCAAAATAAATAATAATAATAAAAAAGTATAACAAAGTATTAATGCAAAAACCCACATGTACAATAGATATAAGACCAAAAAAGTGTACAGAGTAAGAGTTGAAAGTGGACCAAGGTGAAATAATAATATGATACCAAAGAACAAATCTTCATTGTAATCTACGAATAGATCTCTTGATTTTAGTAAGACTATATAACCATTTAGAAATAGAATCAAGGAATGTAAAGAGAACCAGTGCAAGTTTTAGTATTATAAAAAATGAACCTTATGTTTCAGTATTGGCATTCACAAACTATGTAAATAATGAAATAATACAACTTTTAAGTGACTTAATTTCTGTACAGAGGTAATATAATACATGTGTTAGCAAAGAGCTGCCAATTTGTTTAAATGACATTCATTTAAATGATTAATAAAACAAAAGCAGACACAGAATAAAAGTGAAGTGACAGGGTACAATTACCCAAAACCCAATTAAAAACTGCTAATCAAACTTAGTATAAGGAATATAGAGAATAAGAGTATAGTAAATAAGGTTTTGTTTATGTAGCATAAGATATTTAAAAAATGTATTAGGAATAAGAAAATTTAAACAGTTCAGAACCACTAACATTCTTTAATTGTAAAATATTTGTTACAGGTATTATTGTTAATAATTAAGTAAGATGTTAGAATGGAAAAAAACATTCTTTATAAATAATATTTGTTATGTATTATTATTAAGCTTTGAGTATAAAAAATGTCTGATTTGTGGAAGACAACCATTATTTGGAATTATTTGTTATATGTTAATAGTATGAAACAAATACTAATTGTTATTTTATTTAATAGAAGAAAATGTTTAATTTATGTTACAATGTCAAAAAGTCAGAGAGGGTATAACTCGATATGTATTATTTATATAAAAATTTGTATGTAAAAACTGTTAGGAATCTAGGCAAAATGATAAAAACTAAACATCATCAAAACTGAGAAACTAAGTACTTAAATACATTTAAACTGAAGGGATTTAGATAAGGTAAACCAGAAACAAAGCCATGTAATTAGAAATATCACTAAGAAAAATTTTGTAAAATTATAGCCAGGATTACTGATAAAAATGGAAATGACAGAACTCAAAAATTTGGAGAGGGGAGTCATATATTCCTACATAATATTATAAAACTTAACCAATTCATCTAATTGCAAGAAATTAAGGGAATATAAACCTTTTATTACAATATGAGATTTAATAATCATAAATATAACTTGATAATGGCAGAATTTGGAAAACAACAGGAAGCTAGACCTTAAAATTTAGAATATACAAAATGAAGAAAAAATTATCAATTTTAGATCAAAAACTTAATAAAACGGCATTATTTGGTATCAAAATACGCCGAATGAACTGAAGGATAAAATTAAGTAACAACTAGCTAATAAATTTGAAGAATAACCAAAGTATAATCAGTTATATAATGTACCATTATTACATGCACAGGATGCAAAATAAAATTCGAACAATGGAAGGAATAATATTGCTTTGGCTAAGGTTTTAGTCGGAGGTGAAGGAAGTTAGTTAGTTAATTATTGAACATTGTACGGGACACTTGACACGAGCATTTTAACCGTATTAACCTAGTTACGAATACCGTAAAGGCGAATAATTGTACGATCCGGAAGTGAAAATCGCGAGTTGCGGTAAAAAACATTTTTAAAGTCATACACAGTGAAATAAACATCTACAAACACCGACCTAACATTATACAGCACAGAACACCAGTGGAAATAACATTAAACCCGATAAAACAGTAATAAAACCTAACCAAAATGTGACTAACATATGACATAACCGACAAAAGTGAAATTGACTTATAACTACACCAATTTTCCGAATCCAACACCAAAACTGAACCAGAGACACTACACCAACACCAGAAGGAAGATTTGCAGACACCAGGACGTAAATTCACAAGGAAAACATCTTTATTTTAACATCAAAACTGCGAGGTGACGATTTCCAACTTCAGCGGTGGCCATTACTGATTTCCAACAACTCAACTCAACACAACCATCTACTGCTGCTGGACGGTTTGCAACATAATTTTTTATTTCTATACTTAAATCGAATATATGTACTGTTAATTTTAAGAATTTACATTGTAATGTTATACTTTTTAATCTTTGCCCTATTTGTCTGACTTTCCCTAACATAGCTGTTCAAAGAACCTTTATATAAAAAATTTGTGATAATTCAATTTACCCTGAGAATCGATTTACATATCGACAAGAGTCAAAATACCTAATTGTTAATAAAACTATTAATACATTTCATATTTAAACAGTTTTTTATTTCTAAATGTAGCCTTACTTTATAATAGTGTAGCCACAATACCTTAATTTAAACAGAAATTACTACAAGAAGTTCACCACCAGAAGGATGATAACCTCCAAACCGAAAATAAACAAGGATCGATTGCTATTGGAGACAATCCTATAAGTGGCTGGAGTTTTTTAACAAATACCCAAAAGCCTATAAAACATTCAAATTAAGTGATAAACGTTTCGGAACATCACGAAACTTAATTAATTAATTGTTCTTAATTAATTAGTTAATAAAAAAAATTAATTAAAAATTTTTTTTTAATAAACAATTTCATTTTTACACGAACACATAAAAATATATTTTGTAACACAACACACAACACTGATAAACGTTTAGTTACAATTTGCATCTTTATTGAAACACTCAATTTCTTCATTCACTTCAGGTAAATCAATTTCAACAGTCGTAAGCTTACGGAGCTTAATAAGACCGGATCCACTATAATCGTTTTTGAAAACATCAACTAAACCCCCCCGCCCTCTTCAATTGATAGAAAAAACAACAATGAATGAAATATTTTTTGTCTTTTGTTTCACTTCATACAATCCAGTCTTGATCCAACAAACAGTATCGGGTAATGTCACCAACTTGAACATTCAAACACTTTTTAAACTTGTAACGGTACAGAATTAAGGGGTTTTCTTTTAATAAATTGTAAAGGGTAAATACGGGGACTCGCCCGGACAAGGTTTCGATTTCAGAGCAGCATTCACTTGTGGAACACCCAGTTGCACGTTTGTTCGGTCAGATAGGGTTCATGCGACAATTCCTGGTGCTGTGGAATGTGAACGAGTGCGCGTCTGCCCGCGCGAACATCGCATTTGTCACGAACTTTTAGCGAGCCTCAGAGCGTAAGTTTAGGGTAAAAGACTCGCGCCCAAAGGAGATATCACGTGACGCCAGCTCAACCTATGAAATCGCAAGTTGCCACGGGCAGGGCGACGCCTGGCCATCTTGAGAAAATTACTTAGCGTCACCCAGCAGAACCGCGCGGTTCAATGTACAGGCTCGCGAGCCAAAAATTTATTAAAAATACCAAAAGGTGATTTAAACAAAAAATTTAAAGTGGTCTAAAAATGTGTGACATCTATTAATCGTCAGTGAAATCAAAAATTTTAAGTGAGAACTAAATTCGGAAAACCAGTGACTAAAAAATGAGATAAGTGCAACACGTGGTCTGCAAGGACACCCACAGCAAAGTAACAGTATAACTTAAATATCATTTTGAAAATTAAAACAAAAAATAAAAAGCGCTAAATTAAAGGGGGTAAAAAATATGAGAGTGTGTGTGTGTGAGCAAATGCTGGGTTGCCTTTAATTAATTTGATAATAATATAATTTAGTTATAAGGAGTAAGAGAGGTTAAAATTCTGTTGTTGAAATGTGTTTAAGTTAAATGTTGGAGAATAGAGTTAGAAGTATTAATTTCAATTGATTCACAAAAGAAAAGGAGAAGGTTAAACAAAATGTTTAATAAAAATTGAGTTAGTTAAAAAATTAAAATGAGACTCAAGTTCATTAGTAAAATAAACCCTAAATCACGTTTATAGGCCACGAGTTCGAGTGAGAACCCTGGAACCCGAGAAGGTAAGAAGTGTCTTTTATTAATTATTATGTTATAGATTGTAAGGACGATCACTAAGTATTATTGTCCAGTTTTGAAATGAATGAACACAGGCTTTTTAATGTAGTTAATTTAAAAACTTATAACAGCTTGGTTTGTGGTTGAGGATAAGATATTTATTTGCCAGTAGAAAATTTATTTCTATTATAAACAGCTTTTCTAGATAGTCTACATTATCCACAAAACAAGACTTTTTCTGCCTTGATGGCACATTTTTACATTTTAAATATGTATCAAGAAGTAAAAATTGCATACATATCCAGACCTTCATATTAGGATGCCGAGAAGCAAAGTGTCAGTACTCTTGAAACACTGTGGATGGATTGCTCTATGTATCACAAGAGGCCATTCTTGCTCCCTTTAAAAATTTTTGTAGAGTGCTATTGTTAACCTCTGTTTCACTGTGTTTTCATGGAAATCAAACAAAAATCTGTTAGGCATTAATGTTTCTATAGGATTCATTATCTAATTTCCTGGCAACTAGATAATAGATCACCTTTTATATAATTCCTTGAAAGCTTCAACTACTGCTGGACATACTTTTTATTTCAACCTCTCTTGTATATGCACCTGATACCCTATTTCAACCAAATATAATTACTTCACTACCGACTCGTAGCACAAAGTTTTTTATAGATAAAAACATAAAAGTTTTACCTTATAGCCTTAACTGGTTTTCACTTTTAAAAAGCTTCTTCAGAGGCTGCCGTTGGGCACCAATTATACTATGACATATAGTATAATGGCATACCAGTGGCATATCTAGAATTTGGTCTTGGAGGGGTCTGGTTGAGTCAACTCATTAAAAACTTTGTGTTCCGAGTTGGTAGTGAAGTAATTATATTTAGTTAAGTAACAGACTCGTCATGGACAACAAAATCCAAGACCTTATTTCATCTAATCAATGCTCTACTTAATATTATTTAAAATGAAAATATGAAAAACAAATAGGACAGGTAAACATACTGATTGAATTGGTCTATCTGAATGTAAGAGTATGTACATAAAATTTACGATTCTTTTTTTAGGTTTTTAGTTTGTTTACATTTCATATTTCTCTTCTCTTGCATTACTTTACCAGTAACTCATGAACAAAAAACCTGGTGGTTCACAAAAAATTAATCCTCAAGCAAGAACAAGTTTAGGTAATTATTTAAATATTAGTAGACCTAATTAAGTCATTGTAAATATATAATTCAAATAAATAAATGTTTAAGTCATAACAACTGACTGTACATAACACTACACACACAGAACACATTCAAATAAACTTTAACTGACCACTGACAGCCAAAACCATATTGCAATGTTGGCAGTGTATAGGTATCAAGCCATAAGGATGTTTCACACTGTCACTCTAGGTACGGTCGCGCTCTCGGCACGGTTGAGGTAGAGGCGCGGTCTAAAGTATTCACACCGCGACGCTCTCTCCACGTACTCATCGCGGTTCAACCGCGAACTCACTGCAGTCCAACCACAGACTCACCGCGGTCCTTTTATTACCGCTGCCCCACTGCGGTCCTTAAAAGTATCGCGGCATCGCTCGAAGCAGTCAGTAGTTAGCTTGTTCATAGCCGAAAGGATGGATTTCACCGACCAAGAACTGCTTATATGGTGACCAGGCTTGATATACAGTAAAAGCTGTAAAGTTTACAAGATGACATATATTTTAATTGGTTCCGAGCGCGATAACAAGTCTATTGGGATGAAATTATAACTGAAGTTAGGCCTTAGTATGTTGGCTAATAGTTGAAATTTTAGTGTCAAGCAACCAGTAACAAGACACTGAGCTTTTTAAATTTGGGCTAGTCATAGCGAAAAATGTCAAAGTTTTGTCCGTCAACTCAGAAAAATTTTACACTGGTTATGAATGCGGGGAGCAAGTGGAGTTATTACCTGAAATATTTGTTAAAAGAAATGAAATAAATGAGGTATTTTGAAATAACAAACCCTGTATTACTTTTTGATGTTTTTATTGAAATTGTAAAAAATGAGAACACAATTTTGTGACAGTAAAAAATGATAAGAAATATTGTGATGAATGTCCTTGTATGCAGCACTTGTAGCTGAAAGTCAAAAAGTTAATAAATTCAGGAATAAAAATGAAAAATAAACACAAAAATCCTCACACATTCGCAGCGCTATTTCATATGTAACTATGGTTTATGAAAACAGCTAAATCAGTACAGTAGAAATAATTAATAAAAAATATCCAAAATGTATTATTTATTGCCTGTTTTATTTAAAGCTTGTCCAATGTCTTCCCACACTTTCTTCTTCCTCACATCACTGTAACACCGGTATGATAAATAGTACAATTCAGAGTATTGGCTAACTAATTCTATTAATTTTTCATCCACCGTTAAATAAGAAACTGAAAATCACGTGAGGGCGCGAGACAAAGTGTCAAGGGTCTGACTCTTTCCGAACACACTGCTCGAATGAAAGAACCAAGGGTTGACCGTGGTCGGAGCGTGGCGGCCTGTTCAAACTTGCACAACAAGCATGGGACGGCTCGAGACCACGGTCCGACCGTGGTAAAGTATCCGTCGGCCAGAATCGTCACGGGAGCGTGATCGAACCGAGGCTCATAGTGTGTACACTTCCATTGTAATACATTGGATTAATTTCGACCGTACCTTGAACAAACCGAGACTGGAGCACGAGCGTCCCTACAGTCTGAAACATCCTATATGCTACCTAAGCCTGTCTCACTTGCTCTTCTGCTCTTTCACTCATTCTTATGCTTAGCTGTGGCATACCTCTCAACCCTCTCAGACTAGGCATATGACTCCATAATACTTTGCTTGAGGTAGCACGGAAACTGCTACCTTCAGGCTCGAGCGACCTCGGTCTGAATGTAAAACTGCAACATTCAGAGCAGGTGGTAAGGTGCTCCGGGGTTTCTGGGCCCAGGGGGAAACTGGGCCAGGGGTTATTCATATCCATATTTGTGGGAATTATAATTTTATTTGGTTGGCACACCTTCATCTTCTTTGTTTCTCTCTAGAACAACAGGCATTACTTCATTTGGAGCCATTTTGTAGTTGTGAGAGATTCAATAATTTTTAAGAAGAAATTTTCTCAAGCAACGTCGTGTTTTCGAATGTTTAATGGGCTTCCACCATTTCTTGGTAAGTACCTGTTCCTTTATTACTAGTTAGGCATAAACATAATGAATGATTTTATCTATAAATATGCTAATTACCACTACTAGGCTTGTTGTTGTTTGTCTGGCAGGGGTGGTCCAGTTACCCCGAAAAATTTTCAAAAAAGGGGTAACTGGGCCATCCCATTGGGGTAACTGGGTCCAGAGGGACCCAGTTACCCCGAGAAGGGTCCAGTTACCCCAATAATATATAACAAGTAAAAATAAACTACCATGTAGCCTAATATGTTTTTTTTTTGCTTTGGTAAAACCTAGTTACATCAAGTCTTGTCATGTACTCAAGACTTCTTGTTCAGTACAAGATATTTCTTCAAGTCTAATAAATTAAAAAGAAATATTACAATTAAGCATGCCACCTCAAATACTAAAATTAACGTAAGTTAATTTAACTTAAACTTATACAGTTTTAAGTTAACCTAATTTTGTTTGCTTTGTTGCAGAATATGGTGCGGAACTACAAGAGAAAAACTGAGAAGGGTGCTGGGGCAGCCTACTCATCTGAGGACCTCGAAAAAGCTCTAAGTGATGTGAAAAATGGGAACAAAACAACTCGAGGAGCAGCCGCTTTTTACAACATTCCACGGAGTACATTAAAACATTACGTTCTTGGAACTCGTGGGAAGGGCAATGTCTCTCAAGGTCCGAATAAAGGTGGCAGGGGTGTAAAATCTTATCTCTCTGCTGCCGATGAAGAAGAACTTGCCAATGGGATTAGAATTATGGGGAAAAATGGTTTTGGTCTCACTCATGAAGAGGTTTTAGATATAGTACAATGTTACATTGTCCAAAACAAGTTGAAAACCCGATTCAAAAATCAGCGGCCTGGCGAAGACTGGTTTCAATCATTTCGAAAGAGGAATCGCCTATCAATTACGTTGCCACAAATCGTTGAACATTCTCGCTGCGACCAAACCAATCCTTGGATAATATATGATTTTTTTGATAAATTAACACAGGTTGTTAAGGAACTTGGACTGAATGGGAAACCTGGGCAAATATACAACTGCGAAGAAACCTCTTTTTGCCATGACCCCTATAAAACCCGAGCTGTAGGAGCTATTAATGAGAAGAGCCAACGCAAAACAAGTGCTTCTGGAAGAGAAAATACCACGGCATTGTTGTGCGTATCTGCTGATGGTAAGCTGATGCCTTTGCTTTGCGTTTTCAAGGGCAAATTCGTCGAGAACTGGGTAGACCAACAAGTGCCCACATAAACAGCAGTATCTGCTAGTGAAAGAGGGTGGATGGAGACAACATTATTTTTTCATTGGTTCAGAGATGTATTTTTAACTAACATAGGCACAGAGAGACCAGTGCTCCTCCTTTATGATGGGCATTCAACCCACATTTCTACACAGCTCATACGTTTAGCACAAAAGAACAATGTGACGATTATGAAACTGCCACCGCATACAACACATGTTTTGCAGCCCTTAGATGTGGCAGTATTCAGGGGCCTAAAGCGGAAGTGGAGAAGTGGGACAAAGAACTTTGCAAATGGCAAAGGTAGAACCCAAGGAAGAAGATCCCTAAGCCAGACTTTATAGATCTTCTTAATAAAACTGCCCAGGAGGTTTCTTCGTCTACTATTATTAATGGGTTTAGGGCAACTGGTATCTATGACCCTGACCCAAAAATTCAAGGACCCAACCGAAAAGCGATTCCGGAGCAATATTTTCTCCCAGAGACCTTGAAAAATACAAGAAATGTCTTCTCACGATTTGTGATGGTACCAAGGAAACAACAGAGGCAGGACCTTCAACAGCCGAGCCTGAGGATCCTATAACAGTGGAGCCCGAGCAGCATCTGACAGCTGAACCTGAGCAGTCATCATCATCTGAGCTTCAGCAGCCCATGCAAGTCGATCCTGCGCAACCTTCAACATTTCAACATGAGCAGCCACTGACACTAGAGCCCGAACAGCCCCCGACAGCTGAACCTGAGCAGCCATCATCATCTGAGCTTCAGCAGTCCATGCAAGTCGATCCTGAGCAGCCATCAACATTAAAAAGAAAGACTTTTGAAGAATTGCTACTGGACCTTGTAAGAAATGACAAAAACCCGGACAAACCAAAGAAAAGGAAAAAAATTGTTAACAACTGTGAAATAATAACTAAGTTACTGCAAAATACCTTGAAATGAAAGAAAAAGAAGAAGAGGAGAAAGAAAAAGCTTTTATTGAAAAAGAAGAAAAACATAAAAAAAGAGAGGAAAATGCAAAAGCAAGAAAAAAGTTCTGAGAAAAAAGCAAAGAAAGTAAAAGGAAAATCGAAATCACAAGAAGTTCATTACGACTCTTCTAGTGATGAAAATGATTGTGATGCTTATTCTATCCAAGAAAGTGAAGAAGACTACCTCGAAAGCTTCTCAGAGTATGAGGATGAAGATAGAATTACACTTGGATCTGGTGAGTTTTGCATCGCTAAAGTTTTTGGCAAAACAGAGAATAGCTTCAGATTATACGTAGCAAAGGTTTTACAAAAAGAGGATGAAGGCTACATGGTTCTTTTTTACAAAAGACATTCTCAGACAATGAAATTCAAAGAAACCGATGAAGAATCCTACATTAGAGAGTTTGACATCGTACGGAAACTTCCACAACCGGTAACAAGTAGTTCCGCTCGATTTAATAATATGATTGGTTTTGCAGCAGACCTGAGTGATCTAACTATGTGATGGTACAATTCTGGTGCAATATTAAATTAATAAAAAACATGGTACAAAAGACCATAATTATTGTATTCATTTATTTTTAACAATTTGGTAATAATTAATTAAATATTTCATAATCCCTGTAAAGCTGTGGTGAGTGGACTATATAAATATTTTATAATACGCAAATGTGAATTGACAAGATTCTGACCGTTTTTCATTGCAAAACGACAAAACACAGCAAAAAACATATGTCACATACCGAGATAAAGCGACGAGCCCTGATGACGTCAGCGGTGAGGAATGCATTTCCGTAAACAAATCAAGGCTTGGCTAGATGAACAATAGCCTGATGACGTAGTTTTCGCCCCACCTACGCAATGTGAAACAAAGAGTCTTGTTCATTTTCTTCTAGAGCACGAACGTAGCCGGCCGGCAAAAGGGTTCACCAAGTGTGAATTTTCATTTTTACATCACCAAAAGTGGATTAAAACAGTGTTTTGGTAAATCTGATACTTCAAGATGTGACCGGTAGCAATCCGCGAACTCGCGGTGTGCGACGTTCGTAAACGATAGCTAAGGAGCTGTCCAAAATTTGGTGAGAACGTTCCAACATTTTTTATTTCAAGTAACATAACATCATTCAATATTAAAATGATCAATTCAAAACTCACTCAATGTAATAATGACCAATAAAAATTTTATTTAAAACATTTTAAATGAGCTCAATAAAATACAGTGGAACCCCTTAAATCCGAACTAATTGGGGCTGTAGCCTGTTCGGATTCGGAAAAGTTCGGATTAGCCGAAAAATCTGCATACATAGTACTCAACACTAGTTACGGTGTACGCGCCGCCCGGTAATGTTGCGTAGGGGTGAGAAGAAGCTGCCGGAGGTTCCTGACCTTGACTGCCCGTGAATCACTGTTGCTGTCGGGCGGAAGTGCGCTAAAAATAGCCCAGTCCTACTACAATAGGTCTAGAAATCTTTGTATTCCAGTTAGTCCTCTGGCGTTTGTTGTCCTGTGCGTTTGTCTGCTGTTACTGTTTCCATCCAGTGTACATAGTTTGTTCGAGTTTTCGTTTAAGGTTTATTGTTTGTGCATTTGAAGTGAGCAGTGTAGATCGTGTTTTTTAGTTTTCTTAAATTATGGCAAGCAAACGAAAACATAGTTCTTGTACATTAAAAGAAAAACTCAAAGTGTTAATGCGACTAGACAAAGGGGAAAGTTTGACGAAGTTGGCTGTTGAATTTGGTGTTGGTAAGGTAACAATCAGTGACTGGAAAAAGAATCGTGCGAAAATTGAACAGTTTTGCAGTGCAACAAGTGAAAAAACTTTGAAACAACGCCATCACGTAAAAGTTTCTGTAAATGAAGAAATTGACGAAGCAGTGTTTTTGTGGTTTACACAAGAGAGGCAGAAAGGAGTTCCTATTAGTGGTCCATTAATTCAAGAAAAGGCATTGCGGCTAAACAAACTAATGAACGGAGATTTGGCATTTACTGCTAGCAATGGGTGGTTGGATCGATGGAAGAGAAGGCATGGAATCAGATAACTGACGATAAGCGGAGAGAAGTTATCAGCTGATAATACTGCTGCAAAAGAATATTTAGATGAATTCGCCGATTTGATTTCGTCGGAAAATTACTTGCCCCAGCAAGTGTATAATGCGGACGAGACTGGATTGAATTTTAAAGCACTTCCCACTAAAAGTCTTGCTTCTAAAGAGGAATCTTCTGCGCCAGGCTTTAAAATGAACAAACAGCGTCTCATGGTTTTGGCCTGCAGTAACACCGCGGGAACAAACAAGCTACCATTAATGGTGATTGGAAAATCTCCCAAGCCACGAGCCCTTAAAAATATGAACATGAATTCTCTCCCTGTTTATTACAGAAATCAGACTAAGGCATGGATGACTGGTAATCTTTTTAAGGAGTGGTTTGAAAAGAAATTTGTTCCTTCGGTAACAAGATTTAATGAAGAAAATGGACTGCCACCTCGAGCTCTACTTTTGATAGACAACGCTCCTTCACATCCTTCAGACATGCAGTTGGTGTGCAGAGACATAAAAGCAATTTTTCTACCACCTAACGTGACATCGCTGCTGCAGCCTATGGATCAAGGTGTGCTATAGAACATAAAACTAAGCTACAGAAAAATGCTTCTGCAAACTCTTATTGAAGAAGATTTTTCTCTTTCTATTCTTGAAAAACTAAAGAAGATAACAATAAAAGATTGATTTACTGGGTTGCAGAATCTTGGAACAATACCAGTAAAAATTTACTGCAGAGATCTTGGACGAAGCTTTGGCCCAGCCTCGAATTTGTGGAAACACCACTTACAACACGAGATGATGAAACTGAGCTCCTTCATCTCTTTCAAAAAGTACCAGGATGTGAGGATGCTGAAAAAGGTTGTCTGGAGGAGTGGGCAGCACTAGACGACAATGAAGAATGCACCGAGCATGACATAGTGTCTGTGGTCCAGGATCAACATGACAACGTATCAGGTAGCGATAGCGAGGGAGAAGATGCCTCAACAAACGTGACTCATTCTGACGCTGCCGTCACTCTCGACATCGCGTTGTGCTACGTAGAACAACACGCAGCTGCTACACCCAATGATGTCATGTTTATGCGACGCTGGCGCAACATCGCATCCTCGGGAAGGTTTATGTCACTTCGCCAGATGAAGGTCACTGATTTTAAGTGAAAAAATTTAGTGTAGTGTTGTGTGTTTCTTTTGTGTTTTTCCTTGGCCATTCAGCTCTGATGTTAATGAAATGCTGTATGACGTTGTTGTTTTTATACAGTGTTAATTCCAATATTTTTTACATTTCAATCCTGTTTTACATAAGTAGCAATACTTGTACATACTTGTAACCCCTCTTTCCTTTTATGTATTTTTTTGAATATAAAACAACTTCTTTAATTTTAATATTTTTTTTTTTTGAAAGAGAAGCCACAAGTCAATTAGGACTAGGCTGGAGCCTAGAGAAGCAAAAATCGTGCCGGGTCCAGTATGACGGGACTTGCAATGAAACTCAGCTGTATTGTAACAATAACAAGTTTATTGTATGCTTAGAAATCATACATGCAGGCCAACACTAGTACATCATTGTCCCCCCCATGAATCATAATTATCACGAATGATTTAAGCCCTGCTTTAACAGTATTAAATTAAAACAACATGTGTACATCATAACAAGTGTGTATAAATTCAGTAAATATATACATATATATAAATATAAGGCATAATAAGTGTGTATAAATTCAGTAACTATATACATATATATAAATATAAGGCATAACAAGTGTGCATAAACTCAGTGAATATATATTGTAACTAGATAATTCGGTCGTACCTGCAAAATGTGTACATAAAATAATGTGTTTTGGATGATTAGTGCGTTCGCCTCGCACCGGGTCGTTACAGTAATTTTGGTGGCTAGCGATGTTCGTAGCGTAGTTCTGATCACCTGTATATTACGGCAGTAACCTTACCTGTTATTCTTAGGGGGTGTGATAATCCCGGGTGGCGCCAAGTCGTTTTACAAAACAACTAAAAACCGTATTTGAACAAGTTATCAGCGTAGCGGGTTGGTGTATTCGAATCGTTCCCGCTCGCACAGCCGTCTCAATCGTCGCTTCTGACGACTAACTGGCAACTAGCTTACTGCTACAATTTATTCTTCAATACAAGTAATTATTATATAGCACTCCCTAAGAAATGATAACGCTTGTTACTCCCTGTAATGAATATTTTTTTTTAATGGTGATAACTGGAAACATTTACAATTACAACAAAATAATTATCGTTTGATTACATGAGATCTTATTTTCAGGGCGGCGAAGTAATTTAGAAACCATTTAACCTAGCGTCTGTTTATGTTAGGCTTATTACAGTTTTGGTTTCAAAAATCCGTGGATTCTTTTGACTATGAGTTAGAGAACTACAATGGTTACAATAAAAATACAAATTACCTTAATCTAAGAGTACAGGAAATATAAAGTGTGTTGTTACAATCTGTTGTGTTGTGTTGTAAAGGTGTTCTGTAAGTTCGTGTTCAATTCTTAGGTTATTTTATGTTAACAATGTTTCATTATGTTTTAATTTGCTTAAATACTCTATGAAAGAGAAATATTATCTTTATAGTGTGGTAATTTTACCTTTCAAAATTATTTAAAGTGGTGAGGGTTGGTGGAAAATAAATAATTGGATAGTACTTAACAATTCGACGTGCATAGAGGCCTTTGTAGTTGGTTCGAGATAGGAATTGGCTGCATCAAATCAGTTTTCTTGGATTTTGGGCTTCATTAAAATGTGGCGTCCTTTCGTCTTGTGTTTGGACGTTCTATTTATGGATAATTTCCGTTTATTCAGGTCTTGGGTCTTGTAACATTGGTTGTAGTGGTCATCTGCTTCTTTGACGATTAGTTTTCAGCAACTTTATACTATTATTTTCATGATTTACACTGAAAAAACTTTCTTCCGGACTTCTGCATCTGTATGGCTTGATGACGTTTCGCTTCTTTTTTTCTCTCTACTAATTTCTAACGGTATTTTTCTGTCAACAACCGCTGTTTCCATAGTAACGGTATTTTTCGAATAGGCTTATTTTGAGTTGATGTATTGTTATCGAAACTTCGAATCCTTCGTATATCTTCTGATTACTGTTATTCCTCCATCTTCCTTCCTGGTTATTAAATATTGTCACTATAGTATTTATTCTCGTTCATAGATTATTTTGATACCCCACAAGCTTGGGTATTTTCAGATTTTAAGTTTTTACAATTATGTTAATGCTTGTTAATTACATTTCTTTTTATATAATAATGCCTATTACAATATTTTGTGTTATAAATGATCTACAATTTATCCTTGGTGATTCCTTCACCTCAGATTTTCTAAATTCTGATTCAATTTGTTATAATCTTTGTATGTTTGGTTCTGACAGTTATGTTTTTTCTAGGCCTAAGTAGCCATTATAATAATTTACTTATTTCGTTCAAATCACATTTTGTTTCAGCCTATTGGGCTTACTTTGTTATTTTTATTAGTTGTGTTGTGTTTTGAGTCTGTAGGTGTTTTGTTTATTATTCAATATTGCTCTCCTTATTTCAATCTTAAAAATATAACATTAGGTTTATGGACTGCACATTGCATTCAGCCATATCCTCTTCTAACAATAACATGAACACAATTTTTTATAAGTTATTAGAGTTATTGTTTTGATTAAGAGATATCATCACTCACTCCTAACTTATCCTTATCTGCTAATTTTTTAGTTTATAACACATATTATCTGTGTTGTGATAAACAACATCACTTGTTATTAAATTAATAATAGTCCTTTATAAATTAGGTATCTTTGTTAGTTTTTTGACTTCTCAATCTCTAAACAATTTTTATATTCCCTCCATGGTAACACCTTCAATTTATTCTATTCTGGAATCCTCCCTTTTTACTTACTACTGGCTATAGTTAACTTAACTCTATTGAACATCTTTTTAAATAAAAAGTCATTATCACTTCTAGTGTTTTTCTATCCCTTATACTATAATTCACTCTTAATACTACTTATTTATCAGTTATCTATGCACTGTTTATTTCCAACTTTTACCTTACCTTCACTTGTAAATCACTTATTGTTAATTACCATTTCACTAGTGTCACACTTCACTTTGGGGTTCTTACACCTACACTATTACACTATATCACTGTTTATATCATTTGTTTGATAGTGGGTGACCCCTATACTTATTTCTCTTTCATGACTTAATCCTAATGACAATTAATACTTAATAACTAATACTTACTGACTAATAACAATTCTAATTTGTGGTTTCTGGTTGCCTTTTTAATGGGTAGTAACCGTTATCTCTCCTTCCTCCTGATAACCCTTGTTTTGGTTTCAATGTTCTTGTTGAGTGCTATTTTACTTGTGTTGGTGAACCATTCTTGGTTTTCACTTTTGCTCGTCTCCCTCCTTCTTCATTTTCCTTGTTCGTTTAATATATTAGGTCCTTTCATCCGTTTCTTGGGACATTTTGGGGTCATTTAAACCCATAAACTTGTTTCCTTGTGGCTTAGGTTTATTATTTTCTTATCCTCGTTGTTTATTTGTGGTTCCCTTCTTTATGTTTGTGTTTTTGTCTCAATCACTTGGGTTGGGTTATAGTCGTTGTATTGTCGTGTCATATTCCTTATATTTTTATTTAAAATCAATCATTTCATTTGATAAGAAGTATTTTTTACAATTATAAATATTTTTTTTATCTCTGGTACGGGGTTGGCTATTTGTGTCGTGACATAATGCCTCTCCTTTAAAATTGATCATTTTGATAAAACACTAGTATAGTTTTTTATGAAATTATCAGTTATACATAACCTTTTTCCTTTTCTTTCTTGGTCGTTTCTCCATTCTTTGTTTCTCTTCTTACTGAATTCATTCCATTTTATTTGGATCTGTTTTTCTTTTTATTTCCATTGGTGTATTCTCCCTTATACACAATTTTTTCCCTAACTTTAGTAGCTGGTTTCTCCCATTACTACTCATTTTTCTGAGACCAGAGGCACGTCATCTCTGCTCAGTTTATTTGATTGCTGGACTTTTCAACAGTCAATCATAAATACCTTTTTTGTCAACTTGTGACTTAATAATAATAATATATTTTGGGATTGTCCACCTTGTGGTTTGTTTTTAGATCACTTTGGCCTTTTACTCATTCTTCCTTCCGCTGTACCTTGACTATATACTATCATTTGCTCATACATTGATTGTTTTTTATTTATTTATATGTTAATTTCATCATTAACTTTTCATTTTTCGGTTTTCAATTCTCATTGTGATCATTTTAATTATCTTAGACATTGGTATACCTTTCTCAGTTAATTAGCAATATTTTGCTTTAGCCATAGCTTGTATATTTGATTCATACATAACTTCTCTCTTTCTTTGTACCAGTTTAGATTTTTTATTTTACAGATAAATATCTTTGATTCATTATTATAATTTCATGTACTTATCTTATCAGGTTTGGTCTGATTTTATTTTTGTATATTTCAGTTTGTATTAATTCTTTGTAAGTTAATTTTCTTACACCATAGGAATTTGTGTAGCGTATTCCTATTTTGGTACATTTTGTTTAATTATTTCATATACTTCACACATCAACTTTTAATATATTGTAAGTTGATTTCACTTAGTAGGAATTTATGTATCTCATTCCTTTGTTTTGATATTTTTTTATTTTAGACCTCATAAGTCATCGATCTATTGTTGCAAGTTGTGTACACATAATTTTTAAATTTTGGTATCTGTATTTTATTTACAGTTACTTGTCCTTCGTGATGACATATGGCCGTACATTTTATTATATATACTTTTATTTTGGTATCAATTCAATTCTCACGGTTGTGGATTTATTATATTATCATTTCCATTCCATATTATAGCCTTCTCCTTTTTGTTCGACACTTCGTTATTATGCACCTCTTCTCCTTCAAGTGTATGATAGTCACACTTATTCTGGATGAACGTATTCCAGTTATTTAGTTTTCTTCATAGAACTTCTTTATGGAAGCTTGGTTGTACACTCCTTTTACTTTTTTGGTGGTTATATTACTTATCTCGTAAGTGTTGTTTCCATTGTCCTTTGTGATGACATATGGTTCATTTATTATTATACGTTGGACCTTGTTAATTATATTTTTGTAAGTCGACTTCTCCTTTTCTTTCCTTCATTATTGCCTTCTCTTTCTTATTACACTCTTTGTTGTCTTGCTCCTCTTCTCCTTCAAATGTCTGATGGGTGACATTTATTCTGGATAATCGTTAATTTCTTTTTTGTTTCGACATTAATGAAGGAGTAGAGTTTGTTAATTATAGTTGAATTTTTTCTTCTATTCCATTGGGTTGCTTGTCTGGTAACTTGAAGATCCGTCCCTTTTCTTGGTTTGTGGTATCTTCACTTAGTTTACCCATGGTCCATCAGTTCCTCCGCCCTTATGGTTCGGATAACTCTGGAGTGTAGAACTGTTTTCTCACTGGTGAAATAGGTCTTGTACCATAATTCCTTTAATCCCATATGTTCCGTGGTGTTTATTTCTACCTCCATCATTTGATCACTTTGTCCATTAATCAGAGAAGTTAATTGTGTCTCTCTTATCACTGCTATTTTTGCTTTTTTATTTGGCATTTCCATTTCTGGTGTGCTCCAGTATTTTATTGACCTTCTTGATTTGTTATAATCTGTTTTATTGTCAGTCATTTCCACTGCTGGTAATTTCCATTTAAGCATAGATTTGTTGAATTTTTCACCCGCTGTTTGGTTCAGAATTCCTTTTAATTTGGGTATTCTCCATTCAGGTCTTGCTTCTCTCCAGTTTCTTCTCGCTGGTTGGTATTTTGCTCCTTCTAGAATTTCTTTTAGAGTTCTCCTACACTGCATAAAGTTCATCCTTTCAGCATGGTTGGTCATTGGTACGTTGAACACATTGGTTAGTCCGTTTTTCATCATCTCCACTTCTTCTCTTGTTTTTATTATTTTTCTGTGATGCCTTTTCTCCGTCTTCATTTCCACGTATTCATTTGTTTCGTTGTTATTATTTTCAGGCAATAATATGCTTTGGTCCTTTTTAAATTCTATCTCCTTACTACCTTCAGAAGTGGTGTCTTGCGTTTCATCCACTGGTTTGAAAATATTATTTATTGAGTCCAATTTTTTATTCAATTGTCCAAATTGTTCCATCATGAAGTTCAGCATGTGATCTAACTTCGTTTCTTCTGTCGGTTTGACTGGTTGTTCTGGCATTTTCTTCTGTTGTTTCACTTTGACTACTTCTTTCTTTATTTGAGTTTTTGGTTTCGGCATTTCCTTGAATTCTTCTACTTGATTATGTACCTTCCTCCAATCACAAATATCTTCTCTGGGTAGTTCGAACATAACCCTTATCCATTCTCTTAGTTCCGTATTTTCTGTTTGTATTGGTTGTTCCGGTTGTCTTATAGATAGTCTCCATTGGTCATATTCCTCCTGTGTAAATTCCTCAGTCACCTGGGCGTATACTCCCATTCTTTCGTTTTTCATTTGTTTTACATTGTCGCTCCATCTATCCCAATCTTCTTCGGTCATTCTTCTCATGTTGTTATCACGTTTTTCGTGGGCTGTCCCGATAGTCTTTTCTTCATTATATTTGGTGTCCAGCTTCCACATTTCATTATAAATATCTCTCAGTGACATCTGGTCGTTTGGTGATCCCACTGCATTTGCACGACTCATTTGTGCTCTTTCATGATCCGTGGTGTTCTTCTTGATGTACTCCATTTCCTTACTGAATTTTTTAAATAACCTTGTCATCCACTCTGCATAACTCCATTGTTTCTGTTGTTTGGGCATTTTCGTTTGTCGTTGTAGTCTATCTTTTTGTTTCATCTTTTTTTGTCTTTATTCTGTAACCAAAGAATGTCTCTTCATAGCCGCCGTGGGCCTTCTTTTACAGCCTCACCGGTTGGTCGCCAATCTGTAACAAGTAGTTTGGAGCGTACCTGCAAAATGTGTACATAAAATAATGTGTTTTGGATGATTAGTGCGTTCGCCTCGCACCGGGTCGTTACAGTAATTTTGGTGGCTAGCGATGTTCGTAGCGTAGTTCTGATCACCTGTATATTACGGCAGTAACCTTACCTGTTATTCTTACGGGGGGGTGATAATCCCGGGTGGCGCCAAGTCGTTTTACAAAACAACTAAAAACCGTATTTGAACAAGTTATCAGCGTAGCGGGTTGGTGTATTCGAATTGTTCCCGCTCGCACAGCCGTCTCAATCGTCGCTTCTGACGACTAACTGGCAACTAGCTTACTGCTACAATTTATTCTTCAATACAAGTAATTATTATATAGCACTCCCTAAGAAATGATAACGCTTGTTACTCCCTGTAATGAATATTTTTTTTTAATGGTGATAACTGGAAACATTTACAATTACAACAAAATAATTATCGTTTGATTACATGAGATCTTATTTTCAGGGCGGCGAAGTAATTTAGAAACCATTTAACCTAGCGTCTGTTTACGTTAGGCTTATTACAGTTTTGGTTTCAAAAATCCGTGGATTCTTTTGACTATGAGTTAGAGAACTACAATGGTTACAATAAAAATACAAATTACCTTAATCTAAGAGTACAGGAAATATAAAGTGTGTTGTTACAATCTGTTGTGTTGTGTTGTAAAGGTGTTCTGTAAGTTCGTGTTCAATTCTTAGGTTATTTTATGTTAACAATGTTTCATTATGTTTTAATTTGCTTAAATACTCTATGAAAGAGAAATATTATCTTTATAGTGTGGTAATTTTACCTTTCAAAATTATTTAAAGTGGTGAGGGTTGGTGGAAAATAAATAATTGGATAGTACTTAACAATTCGACGTGCATAGAGGCCTTTGTAGTTGGTTCGAGATAGGAATTGGCTGCATCAAATCAGTTTTCTTGGATTTTGGGCTTCATTAAAATGTGGCGTCCTTTCGTCTTGTGTTTGGACGTTCTATTTATGGATAATTTCCGTTTATTCAGGTCTTGGGTCTTGTAACATTGGTTGTAGTGGTCATCTGCTTCTTTGACGATTAGTTTTCAGCAACTTTATACTATTATTTTCATGATTTACACTGAAAAAACTTTCTTCCGGACTTCTGCATCTGTATGGCTTGATGACGCTTCGCTTCTTTTTTTCTCTCTACTAATTTCTAACGGTATTTTTCTGTCAACAACCGCTGTTTCCATAGTAACGGTATTTTTCGAATAGGCTTATTTTGAGTTGATGTATTGTTATCGAAACTTCGAATCCTTCGTATATCTTCTGATTACTGTTATTCCTCCATCTTCCTTCCTGGTTATTAAATATTGTCACTATAGTATTTATTCTCGTTCATAGATTATTTTGATACCCCACAAGCTTGGGTATTTTCAGATTTTAAGTTTTTACAATTATGTTAATGCTTGTTAATTACATTTCTTTTTATATAATAATGCCTATTACAATATTTTGTGTTATAAATGATCTACAATTTATCCTTGGTGATTCCTTCACCTCAGATTTTCTAAATTCTGATTCAATTTGTTATAATCTTTGTATGTTTGGTTCTGACAGTTATGTTTTTTCTAGGCCTAAGTAGCCATTATAATAATTTACTTATTTCGTTCAAATCACATTTTGTTTCAGCCTATTGGGCTTACTTTGTTATTTTTATTAGTTGTGTTGTGTTTTGAGTCTGTAGGTGTTTTGTTTATTATTCAATATTGCTCTCCTTATTTCAATCTTAAAAATATAACATTAGGTTTATGGACTGCACATTGCATTCAGCCATATCCTCTTCTAACAATAACATGAACACAATTTTTTATAAGTTATTAGAGTTATTGTTTTGATTAAGAGATATCATCACTCACTCCTAACTTATCCTTATCTGCTAATTTTTTAGTTTATAACACATATTATCTGTGTTGTGATAAACAACATCACTTGTTATTAAATTAATAATAGTCCTTTATAAATTAGGTATCTTTGTTAGTTTTTTGACTTCTCAATCTCTAAACAATTTTTATATTCCCTCCATGGTAACACCTTCAATTTATTCTATTCTGGAATCCTCCCTTTTTACTTACTACTGGCTATAGTTAACTTAACTCTATTGAACATCTTTTTAAATAAAAAGTCATTATCACTTCTAGTGTTTTTCTATCCCTTATACTATAATTCACTCTTAATACTACTTATTTATCAGTTATCTATGCACTTTCCAACTTTCCAACTTTTTTTTAGGTTAGAGTTATTTCCAACTTTTACCTTACCTTCACTTGTAAATCACTTATTGTTAATTACCATTTCACTAGTGTCACACTTCACTTTGGGGTTCTTACACCTACACTATTACACTATATCACTGTTTATATCATTTGTTTGATAGTGGGTGACCCCTATACTTATTTCTCTTTCATGACTTAATCCTAATGACAATTAATACTTAATAACTAATACTTACTGACTAATAACAATTCTAATTTGTGGTTTCTGGTTTCCTTTTTAATGGGTAGTAACCGTTATCTCTCCTTCCTCCTGATAACCCTTGTTTTGGTTTCAATGTTCTTGTTGAGTGCTATTTTACTTGTGTTGGTGAACCATTCTTGGTTTTCACTTTTGCTCATCTCCCTCCTTCTTCATTTTCCTTGTTCGTTTAATATATTAGGTCCTTTCATCCGTTTCTTGGGACATTTTGGGGTCATTTAAACCCATAAACTTGTTTCCTTGTGGCTTAGGTTTATTATTTTCTTATCCTCGTTGTTTATTTGTGGTTCCCTTCTTTATGTTTGTGTTTTTGTCTCAATCACTTGGGTTGGGTTATAGTCGTTGTATTGTCGTGTCATATTCCTTATATTTTTATTTAAAATCAATCATTTCATTTGATAAGAAGTATTTTTTACAATTATAAATATTTTTTTTATCTCTGGTACGGGGTTGGCTATTTGTGTCGTGACAATATATATAAATATAAAGTTCTCCCCCATCTTGTGGCTAGCTAGACACGGACAAACATAACAACACACACAGAAACATAAAGTACATAGACTCACGATTACATTAATTCTAACCCGAATGCCCCTGGAAAGCACCAGCCTAGCAGGCAGTGTAACTACAATACTCAGAACCCAGCAGTGATAAAATATTCGCCCATCCATAACCCGTCTTTGCAGAATTACATAAAAGCTAAAACCCCAGAAAGGATGATAAAACTCATAACGCATAAATAAAACCGGACCGCCCATTTGCATAGCATTCCACTGATCAATAACCCATCATGAGTGTATGAACCTTAAGTTCCTTCCACAGCATTAAATAAAAATTTACAGAACTACATCACCTGATTTCAAACAGTTGTATACAATTCTAAACGGTTACTTTACTTCACAAATTCCGAAGGATTGAAAAACTCAATATGTACTTTAACAATCAGAAATTAATCACTCGAGGATTTACAATTTCAGAAAAATTTAGACCATATATGTTTTACAAAAAATAATGAGTATATGTTTTAGAGTTAAAGAAAATTAAACAGCAGATACTACAAGTGAAAGTTAATCAATATGTGTTTTGCCAGTTAAGAAAAACAATCAGTATAGCCCTTTTGTAAGGAGCAAAATCAGCTAATATATGTCCAGAAGAAAAACAAATTATTTTCTATTAACCCCGAATGGCTATATAAGTATAATTAAAATGAAAAAATACAATAAGGCGGTTGTGCCCTAGCAACTGTGGCAGCGCGCCAGCATGTGGTTGACAAGGTTTGACAGGCCTCCAACCTGCCTGAGGTTGCATCAACATGTGTAAGAGAAAACTAAGTCCCCTTTTAAACCCCAGAAAACGGCCCAAAAAAAAACAAAGGAAAACCCCCAGCCCTTAAATGTTAAACCCAAAATGAAGTTAGTATTTATTCATTTCTGTTCCAGCCGGAACAGAGCTACTAACCAGTTCTATAAAATTTGTAAAGAGTTAAATGATAATGAGATGCAAACTGTAAAATGTCCAGTGTAAAAAAAAAATATCTGGCACGCTCCCCCAGTGCAGCACACAATTACAAGGAGTGCACTTAGTGTAATGTAAATCAGTTATAAAAAAGTGTTCTTGAATTTAACTTATAATGTTCAGTCATGATCAGCTGCTCGCCTTTCTAGCAGACAGTCTGGACACGTGGTCCCATGGCTTCAAAGATATTTAATGGAAAACAGGCGCACTGTCTGTCCGGCCCCAAAAAAAGAAAATAAAGTGTGAATATCACCTTAGTACTGCTGGCGAGTGCTACATCGAAAATCAGTCTCCAGCTCCCTCTTCGGACAAGATCTTGTTAATGGTCCATGTCTGATGCAGATGTACGGCGATCAGCAAGCCAAATCTCCGGCTTAATCAAGAACCCTGTTAATTCAAATAAATTAGAGAACTGTTCACTAAAAATGTACACCCGAGTTCAGGTAATTAACCTCAGAACGGGCCGCCAACTAACTCTCAATAAAAGCACAGTTTTCATTAATAAAGTTTTTGCAACCAGCTTAAAGGGTATAAATCAGCCATGGAATAAGTAAATTTGAATAATGAACAGACTTTAATAAACGTGGCGTTATATGAAAGTGATCAGCACTTTCTCTACATGCTTCGACAGAAATTAACAGGTTATGCGCCACGTGGTAAGTGATAATCGTTATTTGACCAAAATTTCAACTGCAAGGCACTCGCAGCATTAAGAATGTTTTAACATTAATAAAATTTCATCTAAGGAAGTTCACACAAAGAAACTCTACCGTTCAGTTAATTAAACAACCCCCCGACAGTCTATTGCATGCATGGACAGTTCACACCCCGACTACGCACTAAGTTTCAGCCTCTAATATTTCAATGTTGTACACCTTTATCATGACAATGACACTTGCAATACTTCTCACACTATTACAGTAATAATAAAAGGAGCATGGGCTATATACTGAGCATTAAGTAAATCAGTGAATAATGAGTTTCTCTTAATATAAAACTTGTCGGGTCACACACACATAATTACGTATTTTATACGGTTGCATACACCTAGTTATTAATCCATTTAATATGAATTACTTATAAGGACAAAATAAAGAAATTCTTACCGGGAGTCGTTTATGCTTCAGCCTGCCATGAAGAAACAGAAAACTGCGTCGTAAATGTACGAAGAGAAAGAGAGCGAAGCCGATGTATATCGTAGCGGAGCAGTGGGTCCTCTGCCGTTAGCAGCAGAGCCAAAATGCTCCCCTATTCTACAAGCTGCGCGCGCAGCATTAACCGAGGCGAACAAAGTTCGCTTCAGCACTCTCGCATTCACGTTATTTTACAATTAAAACACGACTTTAACTAAAACCTTCGGTAGCCGGATTTACACCGGCACATACTTTATTAATTTTTCAATGATTCTTTACGTAAAATTAGGTTACATATGATAGTTTTATGTAATAATAAATGTGTTTCTTATGTCTTTATGTGTTTTTTCAAATGTTGTTTTTCTTCAAAATCATGTTCGGATTTCCCGGGTTTTCGGATTTCTGGGGTTCGGATTTGAGGGGTTCTACTGTAAATAAATTGTACCAGAGCATGAGAGAGAGAGAGAGTGAGAGAGAGAGAGAGAGAGAGAGAGTGCCTTAAATTTTCTAAGTGCTGGGTTGTGCTAGATATTTATACGATTTTAATGTTTAATAATATACGATTTTAATCACATATCAATGTTTCATGTTTAATTGTAAGTATTTTGGAGGGTTTGATGTTTGCTACCATGGCGTAATATGTACGTGTTTGGTACCTATTAGAGTCAGTTTCAGTATGTATTTAGATTCAGCTTAAAAATAAAAAGTCACTTGTATGTTTTATCTTGAGTATAATTATTTCAGGTAATATATTTAACAACCCTGGTTCGTGTTACCCGAATTCTGGCCCTAAATGTAAATTGTATGATGTTGCCCAATCTGACAACATGGCGTCCGGTTAGAAAAGTGAAAGTAATTATTACTAGTACACACAAGATAATTATAACTAATTAAATAATAAAAGTCATTAGTTACAACTAACATCCACTAAGTTTTCCTTAATGTATAAGGACTCAAATAGTAATTGTTTAAACTCCAATTTTTTTTAATTAATTACTTAATTTGTAATTAATTTTTTTATTTTTCCTTTTTTTGTCATTTTTTGAAATTTCATGGTAAGAAATGATTGTAATTTCTTTGAATTTTGTGTAATTTCTTGGTAAGAAACAGGTTCCTTTAAATAAATGTATAAATATATTACTTTTTCTTATTATTTGGATTTTTTCTTTGCCCTTTTTTTCAAACGCCCTTATCCTGTCCCGATACAATGTCCGGAATGTGTAATTAAATCAAGCAATTGATCATACCAATATTTTTTCTAAATCAATTGAATGTACAACAATAGGTCCACTTACCCTAGACATTTGCTGCAGTGCTCTTATAGAATATATCCTGGGGTGGTCCAGTCACCCCAAATTCATGGGGCAACTGGGCCAATAGGACAAAAAAATATATATATATATATATTACTATAATACTTATTATATACATCAAGAAACGGACTGTAGCAGAAAGTGATTGAAATTATATATATATATATATATATATATATATATATATATATAATGTTAAAAACATACCTTAAATGGTATGTAATATGTTGGTCTGTTTATTGCTAAATAATCATGCAATATTTTGCAGTCAAAAATTGCTTGTTACTTGTCCTAAATTACAGTTTTATGAAGGTAACTGGAGGTCATGTTGTAAAATCATGACCCAGTTACCCCGGAGCACCCTAGCAGTTTAAAAAGGAGCTCAGTATGGACATACAAAAACAATAACAATAACATGAATATTCTACACATACACACAAAAGGCTGAAAACTAGACACTCTTGAGCAATTGGAAATATACAAACACACAATAACACATAAAAACAACATCCTAAACGAACAGACACAATTCAAATCACACGCATTATTCAAACATATCACACCCCTCACACACAACATTGATCCTTCAAAAGTCAACAACATCACCAAAAACAAGACGGACAGCGCTCCCAGTGGCAGCCTCTAAAAAAACTTTTAAGTGCGTTCTATTAAATATGGCGTGTTGCTGCTCTATTCAACAACACGTTGGCGTATACTCCTTGTAGAGGTTAAGTCAGTATTTTGTCATGTACGGGAAAAGCCTTTCTGTGTTCTCGTGTAGAATTCTCGTTCTTCGATTTCGCCTCGGATGTGATGATCAGTTTCGTGGGTGATGTGTCTCTTCTGGATTCAAAACATAAAGTGTTTTTTGGTCAAATTTCGTCTTCCTTATATACTCTGTAAGGCTCATTGTTTTAATTTTTTGACATGAACTTCCGGTGTATTTGTGTAAAAATTCCTTCTAGAACGTTCGAGAATAATCAAATGGAACATCATAGAACAAATTTGACTTCCGTAGAAGCTTTAGAACAGAAACTTCCTATTCTTCACACTAAGGATATTACTAAAATTATTCTGGTATTTGTCAAACAATTTTACATAACTACTTACAATCTGCATGCCATTACTATTTTTGGATTCTCTGCTTTCAACTGAATATAATGATACTAATTACGATTGGTTTTGAACAAATTAAATCTAATAAAATAACATAAAATACAACTCTTACCTTGGAATGTTTTCACAAAATTCTAATTTTCTACTTACTAAAATGTTATGAAGTTGCTTGGTTCTTGCTATAACATTAATGCATAACATAATTATCTTTTCATAACAAAATAAACAAATATTAACACGTATAACATATAAATAAGTTCAGTTTTGTGTAGGCATTACATATGGCCTAGGTTTTTTGTCACTGGTTCTTTACAATAATTTGTCTTTTTCGGTATCATATATGGGATTTTTTGGGTATTCACTGAGAGTTTGTTATATTGTTTATCTTTGGTAATACCTGGTTTATCCTGATACTTTTTATTTTTACTGTAAGATTACTTAGCATCATATTGTCTTGCATAAATGAGTTGTTTTCTTGGTGTGACAAATTTCACTCTTATATTTCAAATTCTCTAAGAATTAAGCTTGTTTTCAACTGAGCAAGTATGTTTCTAATGTACATTGTAGGATTGTACCTTTTTCCATTATTTTTTCTAATATTCTGCAATCATTCTGTCAAATATGACTATTTTTGTGATTGTTTTTTGGCCTCAGCCTGGTATGGTATAGGTAAATGGTTTCATAACATGACTGTTAAATTGTTTTAGGTGGTCATATATATAAGTATAGTTACATTATATTGTATTTCAACTTTAGAATACAATTTGGTTGCATTTTGACAACATTAAATTCATAAATATTACAATTTTATAGGTTCATCACATGTTTTCAGTTAACACTGTTTTTGACTATTTTAATTGATTTCTAATCAATTTACAGCTTTCTCTATTTAAGATAATTTGTTCGTCTCTGTCTAATTGACATTTACATATAGTTTTTATATTAATTCTATAATAATTAATTTTCACATAGAATCTGAGTGATTGGTCTCAAATCCAACACCTTAATATTTTTTGTCATAACATTTATATATTTTTTTATTTTAATTTATATCCTTTTTAATGGCGTATTCAAGTCTTTTAATACACTTATTTCATTTATATTACAAAGTATAATAATGGATCTTGTCCATTAATTCACAATAAATAGTTTTTTATACCCTATTCAGAGTTACATTTCTTAATATGTATGGCCTCATTTTGGTCATTTCTGAGATTATCTGGTTCTCTTATAGTATATTATTAGTTTTACACTGTTCTTCACTTAAATAATATATATGGGGTTTGAGTCTTAGTCATAGTCTTTGTCGTTTTTTCATGTTGATGATATTAACTATCGGACAATATTACAAAATTTTTCGGATTACTTGGGTTCGATAATGTTCACCTCACTTTCCTCTTATGATAAATTACTATGCAAATAAATTCCTTTATGGAACGTTCTGTGACGTTACAATATACATAATAATAAAAAAGATGATAATTCATTCTTGGATTTCGTTGTCCATGACATGTCCATTGATTAACTAAATACTGTATAATTATATCGCTACCAACTCGGAACACAAAGTATTTATGATAATTACCTTTGGTTTTAAAATTAATGATGTAAGTTGTGAATGTCAAAACTTAGTAATAATATTGGCAATGATGATAATGATTATGATGGTGATGACGATAGTTAACATTTATTATGAACAAAGTATTCATTGATCATGGTACCTGCCACTTATGTAACATGACATAAGATAGCAAAAAACTCACTAATAATTAACGGAAGAAAAGCTGAAAATTCAAAGAAAATAAAAATTTATAACATGAAGATTGATAGCCCAACACTACTAACTAAAAAATTACTAAGACAATGACAAGGACTCAACCCAATAGATTGGATAAGGTGAGAAATACAAAAAAACAATGATACAACCCAAAAGATGACTACAATCAAAACAGCCCAAAATGTAACTAATATAATATGTAAAATAAATGTACAAAATCAGATAGGGCCATAAATGATATGTAAACTATATGAAATATTAATGTAAACTAGATATAACATGTTACTAAAAGAAAAGAAAAAAAAGGATAAATGTAAAAGCCCAGATAGGAAGATATGAATAAAAAATATCCTGTTAAGTAATAAGTTAGCCAAAAGTAAGTAAAATAAAATCAAACTTAGCAACAATAATTATGAGTACAGAGGTGCCAAGTAAAAAGTGATAATAAAGAAACTATTAAGGAAATACTATATAAATAATATAGCAACCCAGTGATAACTAGTTAAACACATAAACACTATTTTAAAAAAGGTGAAGTGTAGGACTATATAATTAGAAACTAATAACCACAGACTATATAAATAATATAACAAACCAAGTGATAGTTATTTTAAATAAATAAACACTATTTTAAAAAAGGAGAATTGTAAGTGACTATAGAGTGAGATACTATTAATCACAGACTATATAAATAATATAGCAAACCAGTTAGAATAGCGTGTTAGCTAGTAAGTAGGATTTAAGACTTATTGTGTTATTAATTTAAGGAACGTTATAAAGTAATAGGAAATAATAAACACTTAGAAAATAAGATAAAAGTGATATATTAGAGTGGAAACAGGGAGAATTAGATTATATCTTATTAAAGGAGTTTGTATATGAGTAATAGTAATTAGTGTAATGTTCAAAGATTGTTATAAGAGTTTTTTGTCAGTAAATGAACAAAGTAGTATTAGTAAGATTAAATGACAAGTTATGTTAAAGTAAAAAAAAACATTAATAGTTAAAAAGGCATGGACCTGTAAAGAAGAATAAATTAATTATATAATATGTGTGATGGTTAAAAGCATCAAATGTTTTTTATTAAGTTAGTTTGTTTCTTTAGTAATGTTTAATAAACCAAATAAATAAAATTAATAAATATAAAATATTGTAAAGAGTATAGGATAGAAATATTATGAATTCTAGGCATTAGGCCTAGCATTGATGAACAGAATTTTGTAAATTTCAAGATAAAACAATAGCCAAGAATAAATTAAAACATATAATCTGTTTAGGTATCAAAGTAAAAGTATAAGATACAAAACTGGCTACATAATGTTTTGTTTAAAGGTAATTAGCTAAAGAAATATCAAATTGGAAAAATAAGAAATCTGTTATAAATTGACCAAATGTAACTATGAGTGGTATCAAATTAATCTGTAAGAAAAAAGCAAAACCATGGTGTTATTGTATTTAATATTACAAATAGCATAAGAAGGTTATAATAATTTAAAAGATTTTTATAAATTTTGAACAAAAAAAGTTAGTTAATATAACAATGTTATAAGTTATTAGCCAATGGGAATTAGAGTATCATAGAGAGTTGCCATGACAACAAAAGCTTGTTACATAGTAAAACCGTTGAAAATTATTATTCCATTATTGACTATCATAGAGGGTGGATGTATGAAGCCCATGAAGATAAATAAGTAAAGAAATCAATAAATTTTATCAAACTGTGATTAAGAAGACACAAACAATAATCCTAATATAACTAATGATGAGATGTCTACTAATTCAACACATTATATAATAAATATTATATAAAAAAAAAGTTTGCTGAAGAAGACCTACTTCAGAAATAACCACCTACAGAAGGAAGAACAGAAGAAAACCTAACTAAACTTTGGGATCAACGTGAACCAGCAAGACTGAGAGAAACTGAACACCAAAATTGGATCAATTGAACCTGGATCTCACAGAACCATACCAGCAGGGACCAGTAGAAGTATTTCCGAGGAGAGTTGCCCAAGATAAGCCGAAATAAAGGAGTGTTGAGTATATTTTAAATGTTTCACCGGAATTAAAACTCTAAATAATCCACATTAACTGAACATGTAACGTTAATTACATTTAATACAAATAGAAATACATAAAATTATTTTATCACCTACCTTCTGTTTTCTACCAGGATCCGGCACACGAACTTTAAGATGCAAGTGCGATTATTAGGTTACACAACAAACGTACGCTACACTCATTTGTTTGATGGAATGAAAAAATTTTATTATCTAATTATTTAATTATTTCCTTTTAAATAGAATTTCAATTCGAACTCAACTTTCTCTCCTTTTAAGACAGATACAACATGCACATTTATTTAAACATTTTTCTTATTCTAATATAGTTGTAATTAATCAAGGCGAACCCAGCTTGCCACACTTTCACATTCAGACCTTTAAAACCCCCTTTTTAGAGAACATAAGAATATATATAAAAGAATAGGGTTACTTTCTTAAACAGCGTCACTGTCGACCACATGGCGCGTCCTGTAAATTACTTGCACTATGTCCACACTGTTATTAGTTCATTTTTTACTCCGAACTCACTTGCTTTTATGGCGTTAAATGTCCACCTCACTTTTTTTTTAAAACTGCTTTACAACTCCGACTCCGATATAATCTCGATTAGTCGGCCGACTTGATGGAACAAAATTCTGCCCGGGTATAAGGTTTTAGGCGACCGCGCTCTATTGTTTGTACACTTTTAGTATTTATTATGCTTTAAAAGATAGGCCGACTCTGTATAACGACCTATCTTGCACCCGAGGCCACTGTTTTTAAATGCACAAACTGTATGCTGCTTCCTGCTGCTGGCTAAGGTTACAACTGGTGACAGACTGCAGACTGTGATTCACAAAAAGCCTGCTGCTGGGGTGGTTATGCAATACGTCTGTGCAATTGTTTTGGCTAACCATGTGCATTGCTGTACTGGAGGCTCCTCACAGGTGAAGTCTGGCAATTTGGAAAGTGATTGAATTGATAATTTGAATTAATATAAAATTAAACTGGGGTGGCTCACATATATGAAGTGAATTGTACAATTTTACAAATTTATGATTTGCCACAATTAACTACTTTCACGGTCATGATCCGGTGAGGTCATGACCGCACTTAGGTGGGGAATCCACAGTTAAACGTAAAATATAAATTGTCCATTGTAAAAGTTTACATGAATAGTTATATAAATATCTTATTTTCCAAACACTATCTCAGCTTTAACTTTCTTTTAGTTTTTTCTTTTAATTAGTATTTTAATCATTATTGTTCATTAATTATCCTTTAATTTATAATTCCAGTTTGAAAATAAAGTTAAGTTCATTATTCCAAGTTCATTATTAAAAATCATTTTTTCAAGTAATTTAATTACCAAATTAATTTAATTTTATTATCTCAAGACTCTAAATTATGGTAATTACCTCATTATTTCAATCTTATTTGTTCGAGACAACTTTATTTATTTAAATAACATTTTACAAAGGGCCAAAAAAAAATATTATCTACATTCCATCACATCAGATGTTTCTTTTGTTTCATAATAAAATCTGCTCTTGGCATTGATTCATCAAACTGCAACAGTTAGCAGCTTCAACACTTGGCTGTAAACATTAGTCAAAACATACAGCACACCTGTTTACATAAACAACAGTCTGCCAGACTTGTGTTCATAAACACTCTCAGTTTCAACATTCATGCATTCATGGTTACATCATACTAACACCTGTACTTCACTTTTCAATTTTTTTTTTTTTTTTTTTTTTTTTAGATAACATATTTATCAATGTCTATTTCTTACAGTTCAACCAAATATAATTCTAATCCACCTTTCAGTTATTATTACTTTTTAATTACAATTTCTATTTAATACCATTATCTCAATTCATTTATATTATTGAATTAAACTCTTTTCACACCTGTAAGCCTTTTATTTTATCTAATTAATATTGGAAGCTTTATACTTACAGTACATTATTCATCTACTAACACAAGCACAAAATATACACACCAATATCTCCACGTAACCTCTGAAACATTTAACAACAATGTTATTTCATACAAACAATTTAACATTTATTTATTAATATCAAATCTCATAAAACAACTTAAATCCATTAGAAAATTCAACCATATAACATTTAAGTCAAGCAAAATATTTAAACATTTCAAATTATTTTAATTAAATCAATTATTGAAAATACAACCTTTTAATTACTTTCACCCATTGCAATGGCTACAACTCATTCATTATCTTCTTCCAAATTATTTTTGTTATTTATTTAAGCTGCAAAATATTAATATTATTATTATCATCACAACAATTTCTACTACATACATACATTGTTTATCTAACATTTTACAACACACACAAATAAATTTACTAAACATTTATTTACAATTCTTCAGCATTGATTACTCAGTTATATCACACCTCAATGTCAAAAATCAGCTAGGTCATTACCATATATTAACATATTTAAAATTGTTCATTTATGAATTTCAGCCTCCATCGTCAAAAATTAGTCGGGGTTTCACATAACAATTTTCAATTTTGTTTGCATTCCACACACGGTTATCTTGTGTATAGTAACCATCAACTTTTAGTTCATTCATTTTACCATAATAATCATATACCAGGTCAACATTATTTATTTCTGTCCAGTCTCCATTAGTACTTATATTCATTATCAAGTCAGTTATTGACTTGATACATTTGAAGTGACAAAAACAAATTTGTTTCACTTCACCAACCACTTAAATAACTTTTTAGAACTGATTTCTATTGAATAATCACCTCTGATAGAACAAATATATCACTGAATTTTGAATTTATATTAATTTGTTTTTTAAAAAATGTGAACTTGCTAAGTAAAAATTTAACCTATTGAGCACTAGTTCCCATGGTGTTAAATTACTTTCAATACTTAAATATATCACATGTTATGTATTAGTTATAAGGTATATTATAAGATTTTGTGCATTTATTAGTCTGTAAACCAATATTTTCTGTAGTCCAAAGAACTTTTCCCTGAGATATTAAAATAAACAAACGTAGAAACATACGCCATTACCAAGCGTCTACATACAGACTGAGCCAGCCGAACATAGAGCCAACTGCGAAAAAAGTAAACATGCCGGCGCAAGAGTAAATATTATGTTTTTTCAGAAATTGTAATTGACCAATATATACGAAACTGTTAATAAATCCTCGTACCTATTCTCAACTGTATGTTTGATTTATTCAAAAGATTAATACAAAAGTTTGGGGTAAATAAAAATTAAAATACATTAGTTGATGAAGTCGATTCCGCCAAGCAGTGTTGACCAACCAGGCGGCGAGGCAAAAAATTCAAATTGAACGGCGGACTGAGTGAGCCGACGGTCGAATTTTGTAAGTATTCCTATTAACGCAAACACCGTTCTATTACAATATTCAAGGATTAAGATTTGAGCTTGTGAACATCATCATGAAGTGAGCTTTATATTAGTGTCAAAATTGATTTTTCATCGTGTAGTAGGCAATCCACTATGATTCTATCAACACATTTGACACTTCTAGCTGAACTAGTGAATGATCATTACGTAGTCGTTAGTCTCTCTGACCATACAGCTAGGGCTCAATTTCCAGCATGGGAAAATATGTATATTCTATTTTCCAATTTTACTTTTTTATCTTATAAAATATAAGAAAGTAATATATTAGAAGAATGGACAAATAGTTAATGTTAGAAGAATATACAAATAATGGATTAGACATAAAGTTTAATACACCTGAGTATATGGTAACACCAGGATTCAAGGTACAGACTCTGGAAGTGACCGACAGACAAGAAGTTAAAGGGACAAGGAAATTTAAATGCTCTGAGTTTCTGTTAATGAAGCACAAGGCAACAAAGGAATGGATTGCATTGAATCAGACAAGGGCATGCATTAGACGACTAAATTCCACACTCTGGGATAGTCATATTACAAGACATACAAAGCAATTATATTTAATGCCATGACATATATTAGTCTATTATGTGAGGCGTGACAAAGGGCCTATCTGCTGATTTTGAGTCAGTGTCCATGTAATTTTTTGATTCCTTTTGTTATCGCTTCCTAAAAGGTTCTAGAACAAAGTTAAGGAAAAACTTTTGGCCCGCTCTCACCCCTAAAGGATTGAAAACTACCCCTAAAGGGTTGAAAAATGAAATTAGGTACTTATAGGTTTTTAGGGGTGCTGATTACGATTCTGATGTCCAAAATTATATTCGATGCAAAGGGTAGTTTATAAAGGGTTGAAGCAGACTATAATCAGGGAGTGTAAGTAGGTATTACTCTTCGCGAGAATGTCGGTCAAAGCCTCGAAAGTGAGTACCTATAGGTTTTTGGGGGTGCTGATTACGATTCTGACGTCAAGAGACACATCTGACACAAGGGTTGAAAACCACCCTAAAGGGTTGAAAACATTAAACAACGCGAGGTTGTATTTTGAAGTCCTGAAATTGGGTACCTACAGGTTTTGGAGGGATATTTAACCTACATTTACTTAAACATCACAACATTAATAATATTTAACAATAACAAACAACTCCGACGCTCAGCTGACGCTCCAAAAAACACGTGCCAGCTGTAAACAGTGAGCATCAGGTAGCACATCAGGCCTCTTCTGGTCTCCGCTAGAGGGTAGGTGTTTTTAAGCGGTCATAATTCAAAATCTAGTAAAAAAATATATATAGTCCATCCATGATTATAAAATTTAATCAAAGAAAAGTCAAATTAAAAACATTATATTATTTTATTAAATTAAATATTCGATTGATATATAAAGAACCAGCAATACAGACACTGACAGATTACAACAGATATACTTTTGTGTACAATAGACGTTAAAAAATAATAATGGTACTTAATTTTACTTTCAATTTGAAAAAAAATTTTGTTTAGTATAAATTAATAGTCTCTCAGGACCGCACCCGATCATATAACGTACGATAACAAAATCTAATTGTTGGAGCACGTTTATATTTTTAGTCATAACTTGGTCAAATTTTAAGAAAAAAATTTAAACAAAATCCGTTTTGTAGGAGATTTAAAGAGCTACAACTTTTTTCGTGTGCACTATAGTCAAAAAACCTACTGTATACTAGATATTATGCCTAGAAGTCAAAAATGTTTTACACGATGTCGGCAAAATACACCTTTAAACTGCTGTAACTCATCGAATTTTAGTCATAAAGGAATGAAACAAAATTAAAAATTTTTGGTGTTTTATAGTCTTCATTTTTAGTCCATACTGATTTCTCGATAAAACGCATTGTTACTGAGATATTTAATGAAAAGAGGAATTTTGGGCGAAAATCCAAAAACTTGAATTTTCTTCAACGTTACGCGTTACTGTACAGCGATAATATTTATGCTTCAAAAAATTTGAGGACATTGCTAATACAATAGACAACCAAAAAGTACAGTATCTAGGCTTAATATAGGCCTACATATTTGACAAAATGGTGGACGTTCCTTTTTAAATTTCTTGGAAAAAATTTGCAGAAATTATGATATTTTCCTACAGACTGTCATTATTTTTCAAGCTAGACAAGTGATTAACCCACCATTGTATAGGAAATTAACAGAGCTTTCATTTGATACTAATGTAATTACGATATAACCATTTTTAGCCGAGTTATATAAGTTTTAATCGTGTGATTTGTTCAAAAAAACAATGAATCGGCATCTTGTTTTGGCTGTATCTCAAGAATCATTTGACATAATGAAACCAACAAAAGTGGAAAATGTTCCTCTATTAATACGTTTTAATTTTAACTTATCCAAATTGTTGGCAAAAGGCGCTGTTTTTTAGTTATTTGCAGATTAATGTTAAAAAACAGGGTTTTTTGGCAAAACTTTGAACCCTTGTAACTCGCAAACAACGCATTTTTTCGAAAAAGTGTATACCATCTTTTGCTTAGAATTTGATTCTCTATCGGTTACCGGGGTTAATTAAATTTTGTTTTTTTTTAACCCCCAAAAAAGGGGTGAAAACAACCCTTAAGTTTAAAAGCGGGCCAAAAAATTTCCTTAACTTTATTCTATAACCTTTCATGAAGACATTGCAAAAAAACCCAGAAGGATCCATGGACACTGACTCAAAATCAGCAGAAAATTCCTCACATAATAGACTACTGTAGGCCTATATGACATATATAGTATAATGACATACCAGTGGCGTATCTATAATTTGGTCTTGGAGGGGTCTGGTTGAGTCAACTCATTAAATTATATGGTTTTATTGTTACATGGTATCAAGGACTGTACATAAAGAGTTTCTCTTGTAATTTTTTAATATAATATTGACAGTTTTAATTTTCTTTTGCAAAGATGTATTTTTTTTTTTGTCCAATAATTCTGATGTTATTCAATAGCTTGGAACCTTGTCTTCTGACATAATCCAATAGTCTTTTGAGATAATATTCTCAGAACACTGATATCTCATTAACTAATTTCTATAGAGTAAGCCAAAACTGCCATCAACTCTATGAATTGTACTATTAATTAATTACTTTTTTTCTGTGAGTGGTAATTTACACCTAAACTTTGGCCAACATATCAACTTATATGCTGGAAGAATGGAGTGTAATGACCTCGTGGACAACCTCATTGTCTCAAAAAACAATGAGAAACAGTCAAATTGTTTTACTAGAAAATTTATAAACCTGTCCCACCAAAACAACAAGTTTATAATGGGAGAAGCTTTTTTGAAGCAGGTTCCATCAAAGACAGAATCCACTCAGAAAAGCTACATATGGCTAAAGTGTCAGTGAAATGTTTACCTGAAAATTCTGTTTGTAAGTGATCACAGGAATTAAATTACACACGTCAAGAAGACATATGACTTATACTGGGTCTACAGCCATTTAAACCTTTCCTAAACAAATTGGTATAATGGCTTAAAGGGAATGACATGAAGTTATCTTGTGGGTGACTTATCGATGTCTTTAAAACAATCCCTCCACATAGGAAAATGATTTTCTCAGACTAATGTGCGATGTCCTGTAGTGCAAGGCCAAAAAAATTTACTTCTGGAATAGACAACCCACGCTTCTTTGAAGAATAGGAAAGCAATTGTGATGATGTGGGTTTCAATTTTTGTAAAGTACATTTTCAATCCATATTTCTTTGAAGATGCTATTAATCAAATTGGCTACCTCACCATGTTGCATGACTGGTTAATTCCTCAACCGCAAGAACAGGGTCTTCTAAGTCTGGTTACAGCAGAATGAAGCACCAGCACATTATGCAATTCTCATGAGTGAAAATCTTAATAAGGTGTTTTCAGATAATTGCAGGGGCGGTAACAGAAATCGTGGGGCCCGGTACAGATAAACCCACGGGGCCCCCCTTGTTTCCACTCCGACCCCCCACCCAAACACCCTCACAACACACCACCGTCACAATCACGTTTAAATATTACACACATAAACTAAGAACATACACACTAAGGAACATAGAAAACTAAAATTGAAACTCTAGATCATGTTTACTTTGTATCAACAAACATTGAAAATTGACAGTCACGATAGTTTTAGTAATGATCTGAATATAGTTGATGTTGCGAAAATGTACTAGCGACTATCGAATTCGCCATTTTGTCATTCGAATTAAACAACACTGGTAGTGGATAGGGGAGAAAGCTATGAGACGGGAAGACAATAATATGCCCTCATAGCTATTAAATCGAACAGGTTCAAATTTAATATTGGTCCTGCTGCGGTTAATTAGAAATATTTTGTTATTTTTCTAAATCATAACCAAACTAAAATTATTTATTTTTAAAAATTGTTTTACACCTTGAGCTCGGGGCCCGGTACAGCTGTCCCCTTTGACCCCCCCTGGGTAATTGGATTGGAAGCAGTGGGGGGATGTAGAATTTAGCCTGGGGGGGGGTTCTGAGTTGGGTCAGCTTCATATAAAAGAAAAAACAAGTTAAGGCTAATCAAAATTACTGTCTTTTAAGCGGCTGAAATCAGTACCATTAAAGTAAACGATAATATGAGAATAAAAATACGCATTACTGAAACACTGTTTACAAGATACTTATTGACTGAATCGATTTTCCTATATTTCAAACATGTAATTAAAATGGGTTGTGTAATGAATCTGTTTGCATATTTAAAAAACAGTTATTACTATATTAGCATACATAGCTAAAAAACTAATAAAACAGCCTAAAAATTAAGACATTAACAAAATTCGTCAACTTTTTCGACCCTCTGGGGGTGGTTCAGTCCTGTTCGTCCCCCGACGAATAAGGTATGAGAATCATAAAAATTTACACAAAATATAAAAAGGTAAATAAATATAAACAGTATTAAGGAAAACTGAATAGCACAATTAATAATCACATATAAACATAATTAAAACTTTTCGGGGTTATATTAGTATGCATCATCTGGACCTGATAACAGATTAACCAGAACCAGATACATTTGGCGCGCCGCTTGCTCTCAGCTGTTTTTGTTAAGTGATAGTCAAGACACTGAACTATCGTATCGATTCATTCATGTCGAAAATATTGTATTTGTACTGACAGTCTGAGAGAAATTACTCATAAAAATAAGACAGCGCCTATGTTATTTAAAAATAACGATTTAAGCATCCATCAGACATAAAACGTTAAAGCTTTTTCATCAAACAAATAAAATTAATAAGTAATCTAAATTATTTCTTCAACCATAATTATGGTGTATTTAGAGATTTGTAATTTGACGAGTACAAATGTTGAATTCGACCAATGAAATTTTCTAGCGCTCAGCTAAGTCTCCTAGCTCGGGATTGGTTGAGTTGAAAGGTGATTTGAATACTTTGAATAACGGTCGGAATTGTTAGTTATTTGTTAGTAAGTAAGCAACAGGGATTGAGAACAGGTCAACAAGTAGTCTGGTTGAAGCAAGTCAAGTTACAGTTGTGATTAAAACTTATCATGTCTTTTCCGAAAGCAAAGATTCATCGGTTTAATGAAGAAATAAGTAAGTACCTGGAGAGCACTGAACATTTAAAACACAAAATTGCAATTCACATGGTCGACGACGGTATTCCAAATATCAAGTTTTAATAATCATAATTGTTTTAATAAATATAAGTTAAAATAGAACATGAAATGTGCATAAGTGTGCAGGTTTGGGCTCCTGCAGGACCAGTACGATTTTCATGTAGAGATTGGCCTTTCGGTTTATTTTGACCATGTTACATCATGTAGCCCTAAATTTATGAAAAGTACTAGGCGTATGTGTCAGTTTATTGTGGGCTACTCACAGATTCACTTTAGTAAATTGTCAGTTTTAAAAGGATATGAACAATCATATCTCATCACCCTTCAAATGTAATTTTTTTGTTTTCATCTTTTCTTACAGACTTTTTTAAAATGAGACATCTGCAAATATTTTGTTTAAAAAACTAACTTTAACATTGTGAAATTTATTTAGGCAGGTGGGGTGTTATAAAGAGGTATTTGTGACAGTTAATCTGTTTAGATGGTAATAGTAAGAATTAGATGATGGTTTTTTTTAGATAATGTTTTTTTAACTGGCGACAGTAAACCATGTCAGCAGATTAAAAGTTAACAGACTCGTTTTTGCACTAAGCTAAGGTTTTTGTTTTTTTAAACTATCTTCTTAAACATAGGAACTTTTTCCAAATGTAATTTGTAACTTTATATGGTATACCCTTTATATTAATGAACTGTAACATACAAATAGGGTTTTGACATCAGTGTATTAATAACAGCTTACTTATAGTTAGTTTTATCAGTTAATGGATATATTTTAGAAGGAATCATTATTTTCCAAATAACAATGTGTGTTGTTCAAAGTTCACATTTTAAATATGCCTACATGAAACGTATTACTGTATTTGTTTTTGTTACAGTGTGTTAGGATTCATTGAAAAATCCTAAAACTTTTTAAACTAATAAATTTCTTATAGGTTGTAGTTTTAAATGGAGCCAGATAGTATATTTTCTTCAGTCAGAAATGCTTTTGGAAACGTTCTAAACTTTCTGTATATAACAAGTTTTATATTTCTTTAGTGACACTGAAGTATTATGTCATCACACACAATCCACAGTGTAGGCTAATAGCCACTGGTAAATATATTTTCATACTGCTGTATATTATTAACAAATAAATCGTAAAACTGTACCAAATGTTGAGATATAGCCTTATGTGGATGCTGTTAATGGCATTTTATGCTATTTCTGCTGCCCCAGTTTATATTGTAGTTTGTAGTAACCACTATCGAGTATTAAAAAAAATAAAATAAATAAAACGATTCTATAAATATATAAGGCTGATTGTTCTTGGTGGAATGTTTATTCATTATCTTGAATAATCAGAACAACCTTACAGTTTATTAAGGTAAGGGCTAAATACATACCCAGTAATGTATACATTGACATTAATATTAACTAGCGACATCTGTGCTAACAAATCATTTAATTTGTTAGGTTACACAAACCCATGAATTTTAAGTCTGGTTACTGTATTTTTTTACTTAATTTTTGAAAAATACTACAGTAACTTGGCCTAAGGTGACAACCAACCAACCTCGATGAGCCGAAAGCTGTTGGTGAATCATTGGTAGAATTTCTTTAATGTATTTAAATATGTGTTTACATAGTCAGCATAAATGTCAAACAATAAATTAACGTTTGACTCTGACATAATTACAAAGTAAAATTAAATAAAAATTGGCAATACAGTACTTGCAAAACCTACTATTTTTTATGGGGAATTGTAATCTTTTATACAAAGATTACATTAGGTACATGAAATTTTTATCCAAATAGTTGGTTCACATTTTTAAACTATTAAATTTTGGATATAATTACAACAATGTTATTTTTATAAAGAATGTAGAAATACAAAAACAGACAAAAATGCCTATAACTTCTTATTCCAATCCTCTTTTACCACAAGATATAGTGCATTTCTACTACCATCGCCGTGGTCTCTGCTTGGCCTTCGCTTCACTCTACTGCACTCCCAGTCCCTGCAGAGAGCACTTCACATTGTCCTCCCAAGTCACTCTTCTCCGGCCCTGGGTCTTCTCCCAGCAATTCTTGCCTTATACAGTTGTTTGTAAGTCTGTTCCCTTCCATCCTCTGAACGTGTCATGTCTGTAACTTACAGCATGCAAATCTACAGCTTTAAAAAAGGTTTGATTGGTGTCTGTTGGTCTTGCCGAGTTCTTTTGCTCATGAAAATATCTTATATCTCTGTTTCTGTAAAAAAATTAAGTTGTGAGTATAGCAGCTGTTTTTGAAGACACTTAGTATTGACAGTTGTGACAAATCAATGTTTATACACTCAATTTATAAAACTATTTTTTCAATTTTTTTTATTAATTATGCCAAGGACTAGGCTGGATATCATGTGTCTATTATAATTAAAAAAAAAAAAAAACTGCACAGAAGTAATGAGTTTACACAACTTTAAAACTACACAAGTCTGTAAGACCAGACTTTTTCTGGGTATGATTCTTTTTAGATGTTAGCATCAAAATTAATATTTAAACAAATTTATACATTTTTAAACATAAAGTGACAATATGCTTACAGATTAAGAAATTAAAAAAAAGTTAATTTACTTAAAAACATTACATTTAGAATTTTTGTATACGTTTATTTATAAAAATCTGTTAATACATAACAATGAGCATAATTGTGCACAGAATACATGGCATGAAGAGAACTAGTCCATTGACTAGTTCTCTGTATGAGTATTTAAAAGTAACATATTATATACAGTATATTTAGAGTGTTAAGGTCTAAGTAAGTCCAGCGGAAATGTTAACTTTAATCGTTTTGTCTGCAGGCTGTTGCCTAGTAGGTTTATGGATAAAGGATGTGTGTGCTCTTCAAGCCGTTTCACTTATCTCTCTCTGCCAATGGTTTCACTGACTGAGGGCAGGTCCAGGTTGCTATAGTGTCTTTGTTGCTGGTGAACTACAGTGCGTTGGTTATGGCACACAGTACCTTGGTCTGAAACCTTTCCATTATGACGATATTGGTTTAGATGTAGTTCCCCAAAGCAGTAAGCCATATGTCCACACAGTCTTGAAGACAGTGTTATTCACCAACAGCTTCTTTTGCATTGACAGTAATGATTTTCTGCCCAGGAACCAATAATGCTTGCAAAATTTGGTCTCCAGTTGTTTTCTCTTCATCCAAATATGGTTGCGCCAAGTCAGTTTTTTGTCTAGGTGGATGCCCAAGTATTTTCAGAGTCAGCTATCAGCGTAGGCTTGTTATTTAATTTTGCAGTTGATGTCCCGTGGCATTTTGTGAAGGTGATGTGTGCTGATTTAGTTTCATTTAATTGTATTCTCCACTTATTTGCCCATTTTTCAATGTCATATAGGGAATTCTGTAGTAAAATAGTTGCTTCCACCGGACTTTGGTTTACAGCAAGGATTGCAGTATCATCAGCATACGTAGCAGTAATCACATCATTGCTTTGTCAGATCTGCCGTACACAGAATGGGACCCAAAACACTTCCCTGGGGGAACGCCTGCTCCTGTTCTATTGGGAACAAACTAGTAGTTACATTTTCGTGGCGTACTCAAAAGTGTCTTTCTTCTAAATATGACTTTAGTATGGTGAACATGGGTTCAGACAAGCTTTTTTTGAGTTTATAGAGTAAACCTTGATGGCAAACTTTATCGAATGCTTGGCTGACATCAAGGAACACCGATGAACAATAGCTTATTCTCTCAAATGTTTTCATTATTGCGTCTACTATTCGATGTACTTGTTCAAATATAGGATGCTGTCTTCTAAACCTAAACTGATGATCAGGTATAAGATCCCTGTCTATTATAGTATTTGTTAATCTCTTCGCCAATAATTTTTCCATGATTTTAGACATTATAGATAAGAGACTTATGGGTCTATACGAAGGCACCTCATTTGGTGGTTTCCCATTTAGAATTACTAAAATAAACTAGACTATATAATAGAATGATTTCTTCACTACAGACCAGCTGATGTATACCAACAATATGTATAATAATACAGAACAGTAGCCTATAAATTTACTTGACATTGGTACATATTTAGGACGACTTTATTTCTGGTATGTAAGACAACTCATCCTAACAATAAAACGGTTGTATTAAAACAAATTAAATATTATATAAACAAAACAAAAGAGTTGCAAAAGTACTTATCTGACCCACGTGTTGCTTTCAATGTTCCTTACATGTATGAGCATTATAAAACGTTTACATAAATTGGTATCAGGTACGATATCAAAACTGCAAACAAAATATGGTTCACTTAGAAACCATGTGATGAATCTGAGCAAATAAAAAAGTTATTAAACAAACACATAATGCTATTTTTAATTTGAATTTGTTTGTCTAGCTTGTGCTCCGCCACCAGGAAAATATGATCCAAAGCTTGATAGCAAAGTTAAAGGAGCAGTTATTGATAAGAGCAAACGGTTTGTTGACCAAAAGATAGATTCTGGTTCTACAGAAAGTCTTGACAGTTTCTTGACTAGCAAAAAAGGAGGAACAACTTCTACGTTGAGTTCCGTCTTCAGAACAGTAAGTTACAAAAAGTTTATTTTGACTGGTTAAGATGTGCAACTGCTACATAGAGTAATATACAGGGTGTTTTAAAAAGAATGACCCAATTTTAAATAGTTAATATTTATTGATGAAAACACGTTACAATAATGGAATGAGGAACAAAATACAGTCAACTCCTGATTATCCGGGATAATCACTGGCAGGGTGATCACGTATTTAAGTCAAAATCCTGGTAAAAGCAAAAAATGTAACCTAGTGCTTAAATGAAGGTCTTAGCTAACAATAAAATATATGCATACAATAAAGTAGTACATACCTTTTACTACATAATAAAAATTAGTCAAATCACGTTTTTGTCAATTAAAATAGTATATTTACAGCAGAACAATATGTACAGCGTCAGTGTTTATACACGCTGAAAATAATCTGGTAATAATTTTTGCTTCTTAGCATTTGCTGTTTTCTTTAAAATAGACGACCTTATTTTGCGTAAAACCAACTTGTCGCACAACGAAGTGTCTTCTTGTCCTTCTAAATAGTCAAGAAACCCCTCCACATAATTGAGCGCTGTCCCATGTGTGACTTTGGGCTCGAAACACATTCGTCACTCCCCTCCCTCTCATCACCACTCTCACTTTCTGCTACTCCCTGCGCGCGCATCAATAGTTCATCGTCTGTCAAAACCTCAAACGCAGGGATGTTAGCGTCGACTTCAAACCACTTGTTTATGTTATCTTGATCAACGTTTTTACCACCTGGGACAGTGTTTGCTAACTGGGCCAAGTCAGCTGAGGTCGCAACGTCATCCTCAAACCCAGCAAAATCCTTATCTTCTGATATGTCGAGAAATATTTTTTCGACGACTTTGTCATCGTAGAGGGTTTAACTTTGTCCCACGCAGCTGCAGTCTCGTAGATCGCATCCAGAACACTTAGTCCGTTAAAAAGGTCTTCAAATTGTTCCCTTCCTCTATAAACTTTCTCAGAATACTTGACCGATAATTACGTTTTACAGTAGCTATTACCCCTTGATCCACTGGCTGAATCAAGGCTGTAACATTGGGCAGCAAGTATTTAACAACGATCTGTCCATTGTAGGATCTGAGCAACATTTCACTTGGATGTGATTTAGCATTGTCTAATACTAACACTGCTTTTTGGGGAAGTCCTTGTGATTTTAAAAACTCTCGAACTTGTGGACAAAACTTATTGTAGAACCAATCATAAAAAATGCCTTTATTCATCCAACCTTTCTTTTGATTGTAATAAATTACAGGCATGTTAACTGCTCGTGTTCCTTTAAATGATTGTGGTTTTTTTATTTTCCTATTACTAGGAGCTTAAGTATATGTGTCCCAGTCACGTTAGAGCAACACATTACCATTATTCGTTCCTTACTAACTTTGTGTCCCGGCGCACTTTTTTCATTTTCAGACTAAAGTTTTCGTCGGTAAGCACTTCCAAAATAATCCTGACTCATCGGAATTGTAAATTTGTGCTGGTTGTAAATTTTCATCCATAACAAACTGATTAAAGTCTTTGAAACATTGTTGTGCTGCGTTTGATCGCCACTCAATTTTTCTGCGCGAATTTCCAACTCTCTTATGCCATGACGTTGTTTGAACGTGTCACCCAACCAGATGATGTGTCAAAATTTCCTTCTAGGCCTAAAGCTTTGAAAAAACTTAGTTTTTTTGGCACATATGCGTCCACTTACAGGATCCTCTTGTGCTCGTTGATTATTGAACCTCTCGAGTAAAGCTCAGTCCAAGTCTTCGTACGTCGATTTATTCATAGTTTTCTGTTTTTTTCGTGCCAGATGATGAGTCAGAAGAACACGCAAATTTTAAAAGTTCCATCTTTTTCTTAACCAAATCACGAACCGTTTGATCACCAATTCCATATTCGTCCTTTAACGATTTAACAGTTTGGCCCTTCTCATATTTTTCTATAATCTCTAATTTTTTCTGGATCAATAAAACAATCCTTTTATGGTCTTTATCCATTTTGAAACTCGAATCACAAACAAAACATACGAACACAACAAAACAACACGTGAGGGTAAACAATTCGGTTAAGCACGAATTACCCAGTCACAATGCAAAGAATGACTGATTGTATAGTCAAGGTCAAACTCGGCACATGCCGCTACACTCTGTCTGCGCATAAAGTCAGTTTGTGCTAAGATGAGCCATGCTATTTGATGCAGTGCGTTGCGTCTTCTAATCGCGCACGCGCGCAGTGTTAAGAGGCCATCAAATTGTGTCGTAACACATTAAACAGACTGTCATTTGCTTATAATATGTTGAGCAGATGCCATCTTGTAATAGACTGAGCTTATGGACAGGTTCAACGTGCGGAGTGGCATCTAGCGGCGATTCCCTAAAACTGTAGGCCCCGCCCATTCGAGCACACACCATTCATTCACGGGATGTCTGTGGTTCCATAAATATAACTATTTAAAATTGGGTCATTCTCTTTTAAACACTCTGTATACAATTCCTTTATTCAGCCAAGAATACAGTTCTTTAATTCTCTTCCGATAGTTATCTTATTTTCTAGGGGATTTAGTTTTAGACTTTTACAGTCGTATGTATTTTCAAAGTGTATGTGTTTTAACTAAAAAGAAATCACTGGTCAATACCATAATCATAAACTGGGTATCCTACTGACCCAAATAGTTAAATTGCTAGAATATCTGAAGTAGCAGAATATAAGGTATGTGTCAAATATGAAAGATTTTGATTTTAATTATTAGAGATCAAATATAATAAATTTACATTAAGAAAAAGATGTGTATGTCAAAACAAACATTTAAGTACATGGTAGCACTTATGAAATTTGAAAGAGGCTTAGGAAACAAGAAAGTTTGTATAACGTGTAGTGAGGGAGTTCATGCCAAGTTCCCAGATGTTTGATGGAGATACTGGGTGACTTATTGCTGACAGTTTGATGCTGCTGTATGCTTAAACAAATGGTCTAAGTAAAAGAAAAAGCCCTTTCACACATTGGGGTTGCGTAAGGGGTGTTTACAGAAAGTGCCACCTGTCAAACAGATTGTCTGTGGTGAATAAGATAAGAGGTGTGGTATTGAAAATTAGTGACCAGCATCTGCAAAAGATGAACCATGCATAACTGAAAGCAACATATAGCATTCACAGTAGTCTCCAGAGTTTACAGGAAATGCTGACCATCTTGACTAGATTGGCATACCCTAAAGTACTGGAGGACTTTTGAATGTTGTTTACAAATCGCAGATATTTGTTTGTAGTGGTTGAGTTAGTGAATTGTAACAGATGTGCTCACATGACATTAGAATAGTACAAATGATCTTGTACACATACTGTACAAGAAATTTGTAAACTTGAGAGGTAATTTGTTGAGGATTCATAACCAACTGCAGTTACAGTTTACACATAGGTACCAAGATGTTCGTCATGTGCCTTGATGTAGTGAGTACACTTCAGCCTCATATATGTTCTTATGTTATACAGACTGCAACTGGAAGATCTGTGAATGTGTTAGGAAAGTTGACATACACTTATGCTTGGGTTGTCTCAAGCATAGCCACCAAATGTCACTGTGAACGTTGTTGATGAAGTGGTACTTGGCATAGAGATTATGAATACCTATGGATCAATAGTGGAATTGAAATATAATGGCTTGGAAGTTGGTCAGTAGGTGATATTCTGCACAACTGGTGAGGCAGGGACCCTAACGCACTCAGTTAAGCAGGTAATGATAGAAGAAATTATTAACAATTTAAAGAAGATCTTTGGTTGAAGATGTAGAAATTTGGGAAAAACATAACAAGTACATTGAGTAAAATCTGAATCTGCAAGGGGTTCGGATTACGCATCTCCACTTTGAAGACCAAGGTGATGACTTTACATGGAGTTTATCCTATTCAAGCAAAAATTGTTGTAGATGTTATTGTTCTGGAGCAGGTCAGTAATTTTGAGTATCTTACATTACAAAGAGTGATGTGGTGAAGAAGCTGCACACGTTCAACCATATGTGTGGGACCATTAGGAGAATTGTAAAATCAATGAAGAAAGAAATATGCCTGAAGTTCTACAAGGTGATGCCTCTCTCTACACTTTTCTATGGGTCTGAGAATTAGACGTAATGAAGTCCCAGGCCAATTGTATTCAAGCAGCTGAAATGAGATTTCTCAGGCGTGTGGCAGGATATACTCTTCAAGATCACAAAATAAATGTTGATGTAGAACAGGAGGTCAATATAATGAGTATACTTGATAGAATTGCCCAATATTGGGTAAAATGGTTGGAACATCTTAACCAAATGGATGACTGCTGCATCCCCAAACAAGTATGGAATTATAAGACGAAAGGACAGAGAGGTGTGGGGTATCAGAAAAAGCATCGCAGTGACCACCTCTAGTGTATCTGCTTGGGACTGGAACAAACTATTTTTGGTTTCATCCTTGTTGGAGGTGATGATGATGATGAGGGATGATGATGATGACATAACAACTATACTTCATTCAGAAGTCACAAGACACAATTTTTTTGTATTCTTTCATCTGAAAACAAAAAATTATTTGTAATATTTCATTACGATTTTTTTTTTTTCAAATTACAACATGAAAAAGTTGCCCTATGAGGAACTTTTTTGTTATTATAGGTAAGTATCTAGTGTAAGTGAATAAAAAAGAATTTCGACAAAACCGAACCATCGAAGCATGAAATGTTTTTAGGCTTTTGAAACGTATAATGTGCATAAACTGCAGACTCTCCTGTTCAGCGATGTTCTATGTTGATATTTACTATATAACAAACATCATGTTAAAATGACAGAGACCGAAGATTTCTAGACTGTGGGGAATCGAAAGTGTGGAAAAAATATAGTGTTAACATCACCTGGAGCGTTACATTTTTCGATGACGTTACACATTTTGCATCACGCATTTTGTGGAATGACACCCAGCCTAAAAACATTATCATGTTAAAATGTTGAGATTCAATTACATTTAATTATTAATATTTTAAATTAAAAAGTGTAGCGTTAGTTGATGGAAAAACAAAACGCCATGTTTTTTATTAGTTTTAATAATACAACTTCTCTTTTTGCTCTGTTTCTTTGTGACTACATGAAGTTTCAATACAAAATTTTACTGAAATGTAATTACAGTAGAGTCTTGATAGTTCGAGATTCTGTAGAGTTCGAGGTACCCAGCTAGAAAAATAATATGTACTTTGAAAATAGCGGGATATCAGTACAGTGGAGTCGCGATTAACCGAGGTAATGTGGACCGAGACCTCCTCGGATAATCAAAAACTCGGAAAAAAAGGAAGGTTCAAAGAAAAATTGCATTAGTATAAGCTCTTATCTTCTATTGCACCTATTTGCAATACACGTAATTGCTTCATATTGTAAATGATACTTAGCCGCTACTTTGCCACAAAACATTTAATAATTGGAAAAAAGGAAAAATAAGAAACTGAGCCGACAGTATGACTCATGTAATCCTTTATTAATTACACTAAGCGGTAAAAACAGTAACAGTACAGCTCTCGTCACATTAATATCTTAAACAATTAAAACTCATAATTTCTTAAAAAAGTCTTTAACAGTTTTTTGATTGATAGCGCCTCTCTTCTTTGCCGCCATATTGCGCAAACGCCGCATGACCAGAATGTCAGCTGGTGATGTGTCTTCTTGTTGCTCGGCGTACAACAAAGCCCTCTCAATTGCACTTAAGCCGTCAGCGTGGCTTATCTTATTGTCCACAGTAGGAGTGTCGTCTTCTTCACCATCTGTTTTTATTTTGAGTAATCAAATTTACAGTGGCCTCTTCGGATAGTTCACATTGCACATCGTCATTCACCCAGTTGTTAACGTCTTGATTCGTCACTGCCTCAGTAACTGGTAGCTGATTTAAAAGTTCCACTAGTTCTACATCATCTTCATTCTCTTCATCGTCGTTTGTGTTATCACTTTTTGGCAAAATGTTTTTCCAGCTTTTCAAGACAGTAGATACTTTCACATCGTCCCATGATTCTCCCAGCCAATAAATCATATCTTTTAGGTTAATTTGTTTCAGACTTTCAACAACTGTTTTACCATCTTCTAAATTGTCAAGCAAATGCCTCAGTAGTCTCTTTCGATAGTTTCTTTTCAAGTTTTCCAAAACCCCTTGATCTAAGGGCTGAATAATGGATGTTACATTGGGAGGTAAAAAGAGGGCCCAGATGTCATCTCCACTGACCAATTCACACTCGTCGGGATGAGTGGGAGCGTTGTCCAAACTTAAGAGTGCCTTACGGGGCAGATTATTTTCATCACAAAATCTTTTTACACTCACCACAAACTGTTCATGAAACCATGACTTGAAAATTGAGGAATCCATCCATGCGCTTTTTTGGTTAGTATACTTAACAGGAAGATTGTCAACATTCACATTTTGGAACGCTCTTGGTTTTTTTGATTTGCCTATTAGCAAGAGTTTAAGCTTGTGGTCACCAGATTTATTTGCACATGCCAAAACTGTCACTCTTTCTTTGCTTCGTTTGTAGCCAGGAGCTGACTGTTCTTGCTGCGCTGCAAGAGTCTTGGTGGGCAACATTTTAAAATTCAAGCCCGTTTCATCACAGTTATAAATTTGCTGTGGGCCAAGATGTTTTTTTTTGATTATGTTGTCTAGCTTGTCAACAAAGGAATCTACAGCACCGCCGTCAGCTGACAATATTTCACCTGTAATATTTAACTGCCTCACCATACCACTTTTTCCATCGATCAAGCCAACCGATGCTTGCTGTAAATTCCTCTTCTCCATCTTTGAAGCGATTGAAGAATTGCAATGCATTGAATTGTAACATTGGACCAGACAAGGGACTTCCCTTCTCTCTCATCTGTTGAAACCACAAAAACAATGTCTTCGATGTCTGTTCATATTCACTATTTTTCATTGTTTTACTCTTCTTTGAGACAGTTTTTATTTCTTTGTTCCCAGTCATTTGTGCATGTTGAGACACCCACTCTTCAATTTGCACCCTTTTTCTTCTCCAGTCTCCGGCAGTCACTTCACCAGTGCCTAAATCACTTGCCACTTTTTTAATGGTTTCACCGCGATCTAATCGTTCAATAGCATTGAGCTTATCTTGTAGTGATAAAACCACACGTTTTCTTTTTTCGCTCATTGCCAAACGAAACTGTAAAACCAAATCACGAGAAACCTTAATACAAAGCACAGCTACTCATACTTCACAGTCGATTATATTTTAACACCGCAACGATTGACAGCAAACTAACTCAGGTCACTGAGCTTGAGCAGGGGACGGTAGGAAGTGTGAGTCACGTAGTCAAGGTCGCTGTGTACAATCTGGTGTCAATTAAAATATGTCGCGTAGCGTCTGGTGCCCATGTAAGAAATACAGTTACAATAATAGAGATTTCATTAATTCTTGGTTTAGGCTCGGATAACATGGAAGCTCGGTAAATCGAGACTTGGTTAATCGCGACTCCACTGTACCAGAAAAAGATCGTCAACCCAAAAACAAAAAAACTCTTGATTCATTTTTTAAAAAGTAAGTTTCATGCAAAGTATTTTATTTAATATACATACATTACAGTTTTTAATATTACTGTATGTCGTTTTAAATTTTAGTGTGTCCATTTAATAAATACATTTATGAGTGTTAACGAAAACTTTTTGATTTTACTTAATCCTTTTGAATATAACCTAATTAAACGAATTACGATCCGTCGTCGATTTTTTCTTTTTCTTTCGCTCGCGAATGTGCTCGAAAACCCACACAAATTAGTAAACAAAACCGACATACACAGCACACCAGTTTACAGACTTTGTGTACATTTCTTTTAGATAAATTTCCATCATACAATTTACATTATCATGCAGAGACGCCCCACAGTAGAAAGCAAAGTACATTAGGGCTAACTCAGTTGTGGCTTAGAGGCACAGCGCGGGGTGCTCAGCCCACCGGTAAGTGAGTGGCAGATCTGCTAACGACAGACAATACCGGCATTTTGCATAGTTCGAGGTTGGTTTGGTTCCCATTACCTCGAACTATTGAGACTACTGTATTTGTTATACAAGAACTAGTTATTATTTAATGTATTTTATTAACATTCAAAATATTCAACACCAACTGTCTGATAAAGCTTAGTAATATATTTTGGTCATGTTTCAGCCACAGTCTAAGAAAGTTCCACATACACCAAATCAGAACCGTACACACTGTCCAGTACAGACATCTACACCGTATTTGGCTCGTTTTGACACCAGTATTAGTCTAGATTCTGCTGATAAGGATAGATCTTCTAATTCTAGGTATTTAAACAAATACATGCTAAAATATCAAGATATCTGAAACAGTTCTAAAGTTTTAATTATTAATTACTAACTCTGCTGATTGCATTTAAATTATTGTATGTGATACGTGTCTTTTAATTAACAGAAATGTATAAGCTAAATTTACTTGTTGTACTTGTATTATGCTGTTCTTGCTTATTACCAAATAATTTATGTATTTATCTTAAAGTAAGCCTTCAAAGGTAAACTACTTGCTTTTAAAACATAACTTTTTATACAAAGTCCTGCCAAATTGTTTAAACTAGATGATATGATGTGATAGGTTTGCAAACTTGTAACTGAGATCTGGAAAATCAAATTTCATAAAGTATCATGAAAGGTCAAATTAACCATTGTTTAAGACAGACACAATCTCAAACATAAAGTGGTACAGAAAATATTTGAAGTAAGAGACGTTTATAGGTGGTGGCAAAAAAAAAAACAGGGTCTTAAATTCGAAGCAAAGTGAAACATTCATTGTACTTTTTGCAGTTGCTCAGAACAATTATTTCGTTACTACATTGACATTTAAATTTTATTCTTCCGGACCTATTAGTAAATAACTTATACTGCCATTTTTATAACTTTTTTTTTCAAACTTAACCTTGCTTCCTATTTGTAAATTTTTTTATTTGTGAGTGATAATTCCTTTACATGTATGTTGTTTGATATTTTATTACACTTTCTGACAAGTACACCATTCTCTAGTAAACTGATTAGCATGTATAAGGATTAGACAATATATTGTCATGAATATTTTCTTCCATTTCAAATGCATGCAACTTAACACTTTGAGGACCAACGGCGTAATACTATGCCGCCAGTGGACTTGGTATTTTGACAGACAGCACACATTTACGCCGCTCACTTTTCAATGCTTTCAAACGGTTCGTGTCTTACACCACAAAACGAATGCAGAAGTTTTATTTGACATTTTAGTTCGCGTTTTTGACATCAGATTGCAGCACTGACTGAAGAAAATAGTTTTTAGGAAATAATTTGTACAGTTGGCAAGCGTCATGACTTTGTTTACATTTTGCATGTTCAAGGTGGAATTTGTGGTTTTTGTTTATGTGAGGTTTGCAGGTTTTCTGAGGTTATTTCGTGTTTATTTTTTGTGTTATTGATAGTAGTGAGCTTGTTTGTTTTAATTACTATATTATTAGTTACAAAATCGATAAACAATATTTGACAAAATTTTTTGGCTAAAATTGCACGAAACGTATTTTTAAGCAGCTTCAGTTCCAATATATAAATATCGGTATGGAGAACCATACATGACTTCCATGTTCTAAGATTTATATTTAAAATCATTTTTTAAATGAAATATTTCTATAGAAACTACTTCTTCCTTCAGCCTTAACCACAGTACTGTGGTCACTAACGTATACCACCTCACGTTAATGCACTCGATTTTCACTGATGATGGCAGTCGATGGCACTGCTAAAACGTCTAGTTTTACAGAAAACATTGGACCACGGCCAAATAGCCTGGGAAGTAATTTTAACAACAAACTATTTCTTTCTTGCCAATAACGTAGTGCACATATACAAAATTATCTTCTCCCCCTTCAACTATCATTTTCACTTATAGAAATAACCCCCTCCCCCTTCAACTACCCTTTTCATTTATAGATATTTCATCTACGTTTCTACAGTGGATTATTAAGATCTTCTTATCAGAATACTTTATTTATCAAAATTAAGTACTTTACTCTTGTTACAACAAAAAATGTTTCAGGTAAACTACCCTTTCCCCGTAACCGATCTTCACCAAAATCAATAGGCCGTGAGTCCTCTGCAACTCAGGCACATATTGTAACACTAGACCCTGTTTGCACTGGTTACAAATAAATGTTCTTCGTATGGTACAAAGAAAAGATAAAAAAAAAAAATTTATTTTTATAAAAAAAACTTTGTTCAAAAAAAAATGTATGTTTGTTTGTTATTGTAGTAATTTAGAAATAATCCTGGTTCAGTGTTTTGTTTAAAATTTTAAGATCCTGTGAGTTTCTTATGGTTAATTTTACACTTCTGGTAGATCTTAACTAAATCTGGAGTTAATCAGATTATCTTCTTGCTGTAATCGATTAGTGATTTTCAGCGCTGCTCCAGTATATCTCTTTCAGTCAAGATTTATCGTCTTCCAGTAAGTCCTATTGTTAGTTAAATTCTTAATTTAAGATGTGAAATGATTATAAAGTCCAGATCATTGAAATAATTTGATTTATTAATAGAGTTAAAAAAAAATCGATTGAAAATCGATGCTGAGCAAATATTCGACTCTTTCATAGGGATATCGATTTGCGATTACAGGTTATTTTTATATAAAATATTGAAAAAGGTTCTTATAACGATTATATTTATATAGTCAGAGAAGGGTAGGCCTAGAAAGTATAACATGTACAAAAATATAAGTCTTAATAAGTAAAAATGACAATCTGTTAATAATATATAATGTTTTGTAGTATACAATTTATACCCAATAGGTGTCTAGATGTTCTCGTGCTGGTTGGTAATTTGCATCACGGGAAATTCACAATGGTGGCTAGCTGAATTGATGAGGTTAACGCATAAATGGTCTTTGGAAAATTCTAACAATAAATTCACCTTTAAAACTGTTTTATGGATCTCCGTAATAGTGTATACTGTCTATTATGTTGTTCGAGGTATCCTGGATAAGTGTTCATTGTTCACTGGTGTTAATTGTCTTATTTTATATGTATTCTGTGTTGGCTGGTTATGATGAAAAATTGAAAAGTTGTTACGGAGTGAATTATTAATGTTAGGTTGTTTTAACGGTTTAATTCACTGGTATTGTGTAGTGTATTGTTTGTTTTCACTATTGTAGTATAGTATTTCACTGATATAAAGTCAAAAAGTGTCAAATTAGGTAACTCGTTTTCACTTAATATTCAACCTTTACTCCATTACACTCCGTTATATGGTTTTAGAACGCGATTCCGCATCAACCGTTCTCGATGAATGTTAACAAAGAACTAATTTATTTCCTTCGTCTTAGGAAATATCTTGCCAAGTTAATATTGGAAAAGTATTGTTAAAATAATTTTCATTTCCTATGTACATAATTATATGGTACATTATATATGGAATATTTTTAGTTTATTGTTCTCTTTCATGAACTATTAACCACATAATTGGTTTATTTATTTCATTCTGTTTAATTTGATATGTCATAGTCCATATTTGTTGAGATTTTTGTTAAAATTACCATATTTCTGTCTTTTTGGAAATCTAGGCCCAAAAACCTGTTTCCGTTCTTGTACACAATTCCTGCCATTTTAGGGGTGTTCTAAATATAATTATAATAAATTTCAGATGGTCACAAATCTTTCGCTTTCCTTAATTCCTTATAAATTTAACATTTGAACTGTCCTTTAGTGATAATTTATTAATTTACTATTTCTCCTCTGAAATAGTTATTTTTTAACATTTCGAAAATTTTTAATAATTTAAGACATTTTTCTATATTACTCTTTTAAATCATAGGATCATTTACAGTAGTTAGGTATTGATCCACCTTACATAAATCTTGTTAGTTTACATGGTTCATTGGTGAATTAATTAGTTTATATGTATTTTTGTGAATTCATTATTTGGCCTAGAGTTTAGTATTTTACATATATGGTTTTTTCAAATAAAGTTAATTCTACACCTCCTCTGACTTTTAAAAGTTAACATAACATGAAATAAAATTGTTTACATAATTATTGATATGTGTAGCATCTAATTCATGCTACAGTTACAAAAAATAATATTTGACATTAATTAGCAGTCTCCAAAGTTAGATACGTTTGCTGGAACTATTTTGAACATACATTTAAAACATTTTATAAATTAATGCAGCATCCATACCTAAACATTTTAATTTGTAGGCATGCTGTTATATAACTAAAACATCTTACTCTAAATATAGACCTTATTCTATAGGAACTCTTTTTAAAATGGAGTTCATGGCTTTGAACATTATTAGCCATTTAAATTTCTTAACTGTATTAAAACTTAATCTATTTTCAGTCCTTTCTGATTATATTGTATTATTATCTAAAATCCCCTTGTACAGTAAACATTTCCCCACATACTTTCTTTATTATTAGCATTACTATGAATGTCTTGAGATAACAAAGTGACCTTATTTCTGAAATATAGGAAATATTTTTCATTTTAATATTTCATTACCTGTTAATTATAAAATATAAAAGTTATTTTATAGCACCTTGTCTAAGTTATAGTTACACAACAACTTGAAGTTTATTACATTTAAAAACACTTCCACTGGTACACATTCACTGTTGGTTCTGACTTATATTTGAGTTTCATTATTCTCAGACCAGACCTTTAGTCATAATGGACTGTGAAGATTTGTTTATTTTTTACCCTATAATAACTTTAGTTGGTGCACTTCTTATCATACTACTCCATACTTTTGTCTATAATTATTTACAATTTCATAAGGTTTTGGGGTGTTATACTTTCTTTAATGGTATTAACATTTGGTTTGAGGTTCATGGTATTTAATAATAGGTTTTTATTGTGGTTCTTTCATACTATATATCTTCCTTTCTTCTCGTCTTTCTTCTTGGGTAAACCAAGGTACTTAGTGTTATTTTGTCCGATGGTTGGTTCGGGGTATCTTCTTTATTATCTGTTTCTAAATTTTTTCTTCCTTCTTGGGTTTGGAGTATCTTCTTTATTATCTGTTTCTAAATTTTTTCTTCCTTCTTGGGTTTGGAGTATCTTCTTTATCACCTGACACTAACTTTACTCTTCTTTCTTCTTGTGTTTGGGGTATTTTCTTTATCACCTACTACTAACTTTACTCTTCTTTCTTCTTTCTTGGTTTCGAGGTATCTTGTTTATCACCTGATACTAACTTTACTCTTCTTTCTTCTTCTGTTTGGGGTATTTTCTTTATCACCTGCTCCTAATCTCCTGGGTAGTCTCCTGATTTTTTAATATGAGTTTCCTTTAATTTATTTTCTTTGAATTTTATGGTTGCATTTTTATTATTTAATTATTGTTTTTCTTTTATAGTGGTGTTTTCCTTTGAAGTGTAATTGAATTTCATTTGACATTCTTTGAGTATATGTAATTTAATTATTTTTATGATCTTAATTCAATTAATTATTAGTGGATTATCTGTCACGCTACAATATGTAAAAAATTATTTGATTCTGTTTGAATTTATGGCAGTTATCGTTCATCATGAAAAAATTTCTCTTGTTACAACATAAAATGTTGCAGGTAAACTACCCCTTTCTCGTAACTGATCTTCACCAAAATCAACAGGCCTTGAGTACTCTACAATTCAGGGATGCATGCAAAACATTATTTGATTCTGTTTTGAATGTGCGGCAGTTATCGTTCGTCATAGAAACAATTACTCTTGTTAAAACATAAAACGTGGCAGGTAAACTACCCCTTTCCCTTAACCGATCTTCACCAAAATCAATAGGCCTTCATGCCTTTACAATTCAGGAATGTACACAAAAAATATTTGATTCTGTTTGAATTTGCGGCTGTTATCGTTCGTCATAGAAAAAATTACTCTTGTTAAAACATAAAACGTGGCAGGTAAACTACCCCTTTCCCTTAACTGATCTTCTTCACCAAAATCAATAGGCCTTCATGCCTTTACAATTGAGGAATGTACACACAAAAATATTTGATTCTGTTTGAATTTGCGGCTGTTATCGTTCGTCATAGAAAAAATTACCGTTGTTAAAACATAAAATGTTGCAGGTAAACTACCCCTTTCCCTTAACCGATCTTCACTAAAAACAATAGGTCTTGAGAAGTCTATAATTCAGGCCTGTATGGAAAAAATTATTTGATTCTGTTTGAATTTGCGGCTGTTATCGTTTGCCATAGAAAAAACTCTACAGACAGAGAGATACACGGACATACACACAGACAATTTTCGAAAAATGACTATTTTTCATGTTGAGGGTAGTACAATCAGAATCTGCAATTATCTCGAACACGATTTTTTTTGCCATCACCATACTTCCATTTCCTTATAGAACATGGAAGTAAATATCGGTATGGTGAACCATACATGACTTCCATGTTCTAAGATTTATATTTAAAATCATTTAGGAAATGAAATGTTTCCATAGAAACTACTTCTTTCCACTTATTGCTTCAGCCTTAACCACAGTACTGTGGTCACTAACGTATACCACCACACGTTATCGCACTCGATTTTCACTGATGATGGCAGTCGACGGCACTGCCGAAACATCTGGTTTTGCAGAAAACATTGGACTACGGCCAAACAGCCCGAGAAGGAATTTTAACAACAAACTACTATTTTGTTGCCGATAACGTAGTACACATATAAAAATTATCCCCTCCCCTTCAACTATAATTTTCATTTATAAAAAATTACCCCCATCCCGTTCAACTAGCCTCTTCATTTATAGATATTTCATCTACGTTTCTACAGTGGATTATTAAGATCTTCTTATCAGGATACTTTATTTATCAAAATTAAGTACTTTACTCTTGTTACAACAAAAAATGTTTCAAGAAAACTTCCCTTTCCCTGTAACCGATCTTCACCAAAATCAATAGGCCTTGAGTCTTCTACAACTCAGGCACAGATGTAAAAAATTATTTGATTATGTTTGAATTTACGGCAGTTATCGTTCATCATGAAAAAATTTCTCTTGTTACAACATAAAATGTTGCAGGTAAACTACCCCTTTCCTTTAACCGATCTTCACCAAAATCAACAGGCCTTGAGTTCTCTACAATTTAGGGATGCATGCAAAAACCTATTTGATTATGTTTGAATTTACGGCAGTTATCGTTCGTCATAGAAAAAAGTTACCTTGTTACCACATAAAACATTGCAGGTAAACAACCCCTTTCCCTTAACTGATCTTCACCAAAATCAACAGACCTCGAGTACTTAAACTTCAGGAATGTATGCAAAAAATTATTTGATTCTCTTTGAATATGCAGCAGTTATCGTTCGTCATAGAAAATGTTACCCTTGTTAAAACAAAACGTGGCTGGTAAACTACCCCTTTCCCTTAAGCGATCTTCACCAAAAACAATGTGTCTTGAGAACTCTACAATTCACGGCTGTATGCGAAACATTATTTGATTCTGTTTGAAGTTGCGGCTGTTATCGTTTGCCATAGAAAAAATTACCCTTGTTAAAATATAAAACGTTGCAGGTAAACTACCCCGTTCCCTTAACCGATCTTCACCAAAAACAATAGGTCTTGAGTACTCTACAATTCAGGGCTGTATGCAAAACATTATTTGATTCTGTTTGAATTTGCAGCTGTTATCGTTTGCCATAGAAAAAAATCTACAGACAGACACACACACAGATACAGTATTGTGCGAATTAATGTGAACACAAGTGATAATTTGAAAAAAAACAACATTTATTAGTTATAGATGAAGAAAAAAGAGAAAAGAATACAATTTAAATTGTTTTAATAGGAAATATGTCCTCCCTTGGCTTTTACAACTTCTTCAACACGTTTTGGCATAGAATCAACAAGTTTTTTACAGTTTTCTGATATTTGCTGGTCTTGAAACCATGTGTGGATTACAGCCTCAATCAGTTTTGTTTTTGTTGTGCAATCTATTTTACAAAGTCTAGCTTTTACAATAGCCCACAGATTTTCAATCGGATTAAGGTCCGGCGAGTTTCCTGGCCATTCAAGGCACGATATCTTTTTGTCCTTGAAATATTTCATCATGATCTTGGACACGTGACATGGAGCCGAATCTTGTTGAAAAACTGCTTGACCGTTGGCATCAACTTTTCTTAGTTCAGCTTCCAATCTGTGTTCTAGCAAGTCTCTGTATTTTTGCGAGTTCATCATGCCTTCGATCGGCACAAGGCATCCGGTACCTATATAAGAAAAGCAGCCCCAGAACATCTTCTTTAACGGATGTTTAACTGTTTGATCAATATGAGCTGTCATAAGTTTTTCGTTGTTACTTTTTCTAACGAAAGAGATCGCTGTCCTTGTACCAAAAAATGGCTCTCATCTGAGAACAACACTTTTCTCCAATCTTCAACAGTCCAGCTCACATATTTTTTTGCCCAATCATATCGTTTTGTCATCATGGCAGCAGTCAATGACTGTTTTTCTTCCTCCTTCTATAAGTCGTTTTCGTATGGTGGAGTCATGAACAATAACTCCAGCGTGTGCTAAGTCTTGCTGAAGTTCTTGGCTGGTTTTCCTAGGGTTTAATTTACTTTCCCTTATTAAAAAAGCTTCATCCCTTGCTGTTGTCTTTCTTTTCCTTCCACATTTCCCTTTTCTGTTCACTTCAATCATCCCAGTGTCCCTTTTTTGCTTCAAAATCTTGTTGACAGCTCCTAAACTCACACCACACTCCTTGGCAATAACTCTTTGAGTCATTGATGTGTGTTCACTCAAAGTAACAATTTTAGTGCGCTTTTTGGGAATAATATCCATCTTCAAAAATAAAAAGCAAATAAAGCCTTAGTTCAGCTTACTTCAGCAAAAACACAATAATTCTAAAAAAAAAAACAAAATGCAACGCGTCTGTAGCTTGCTATGTCTCATTACTCACTGACTGTCAGAACAGTAAAACAAAATGGCCGCTACTTTGACATAAAAGTGTTGCCAGCTGTGAAAAAGAAGTAAAATTGTGATAATTATGATGTGTTCACATTAATTCGCACAGTACTGTACTTTTCGAAAAATGACTTTTTTCATGTTTTGAGAGTAGTACAATCAGAATCTGCAATTATTTCGAACACGATTTTTTTTGCCATCACCATACTTCCATTTCCTTAAGGAACATGGAAGTAAACTCAATAATAAATATCGGTATGGAGAACTTACAGGACTTCCATGTTCTAAGATTTATATTTAAAATCATATTCAAAATGAAATATTTCCATAGAAACTACTTCTTTCTACTTATTGGTTCAGCCTTAAACCACAGTACATACATACATACATCCTCGGCGCTACAGCCCAGTCCGGGCCCTGGCCTCCAAAAGAAATCTTCCCCACTGGTCTCTACTCCCGGCCAATCTCCACCAGTTTGCTGCACCCAGCCTCACTGCCTCCTTACCAACCTGGTCCAGCCATCTTGTACGCGGTCTTCCCTTCCTTCTCCTTCCCATCGGCAAATAATTCATCACTCTTTTTGGGATTCTATCCTCCGCCATTCTCTGCACATGACCAGCCCAACGCAATCTGTTAATTTGTATGAGTTGCACGATCGGAAGATCTTTAAACCTTTCGTACAACTCTCGATTATGCAGTCGCCTCCAAATGTCGTTTTCCCTCACAGGGCCATAGATTCTCCTCAGTACCCTCCTCTCAAAAACGGATAGTTTCTGCTCATCTAGTTTTTTTAACACCCAGTATTCTGAGCCATACATCAGGACTGGTCTAATCAAGGTCTTGTATAGGGTGGCTTTTGTATCTTTATTTATTAATTTTGAATTAAAATGTTTCACGTCCGTAGTAACACCTATATTTCTATAGAAACTACTTCTTTCTTCAGCCTTAACCACAGTACTGTGGTCACTAACGTATACCACCTCATGTTTTTGCACTCGATTTTCACTGAGATGGAAGTCGATGGCACTGCTGAAAAGTCTGGTTTTGCAGAAAACATTGGACTACGGCTAAACAGCCCGGGAAGGAATTTTAACAAAGAACTACTTCTTTGTTGCCGATAACGTAGTACACATACAAAATTCTCCCCTCCCCTTCAACTATAATTTTCATTTATAGAAAATTACCCCCACCCCGTTCACCTAACCTCTTCATTTATAGATATTTCATCTACGTTTCTACAGTGGATTATTATGAGCTTCTTATCAAGATACTTTATTTATCAAAATTAAGTACTTTACTCTTGTTAAAACATAAAATGTTGCAGGTAAACTACCCGTTTCTCTAAACCGATCTTCACCAAAATCAATAGACCTTCAGTCCTCTGCAATGCAGGGAAGCATGCAAAAAAATATTTGATTCTGTTTCAATTTGCGGCAGTTATCGTTCGTCATGGAAACATTTCTCTTGTTACAACATAACATGTTTCAGGTAAACTACCCCTTTCCCTTTACCAGTGTTGCAAACTGGTCAGTAAAGTCAGTAAAAGTCAGTATTTTTGAGCAAGTCAGTAAAAAGCCAGTATTTTTTAAATTGGTCAGTAAAGTCAGTTTTTTAAAGCAGAATTTAGTGGTTCTTAAGAAAGGGTTTTTACTCAATACCGGCAATTCATTTTTTTTATTTCCTTACTTTCTAACATGATAATTAAAAATTTTTTTGTCAGAAATAAATAATTAAGATTAGGTATGAAAAGCAGATTGTGAGATTGCATTCCAGTATAAAAAGCAGTCTGGAATGTACTGTTTGCCCAATGATGTTTAACTGAGGGCGCAATATTGGTGCTATAAATTCCTGTTGCACTAACAGATTTTTATAGCACCGTAATATTTTTAACAGTACATTTCATCTGTGTTTTTATTTCAGGTGCTGGTTTACTGGTATAATTTATAAGGCCGATAATATCCATGAAAGATCACTGAAAAAATTGTTAGAGCTTCCATAGACTTACTACACTGGCTCAAAGTTAAGAAAGAAGAATACAACCGGAACTGAAGGGAAGAAAGCGACCACCCAAAGTTTTTTAATCCGTTGTTTCGTACCGGCCTTATAATTTTTTGAAATCAAATAATTTGTTTGGACTCTTAAGTGTTTAAAAACAATTTCTTACTGTGTAAAGTATTTGAAATGGGCAGGTGTAAATTTAAAAGTGACTGGCTGAGAAAGTCTGACTGTAATGGATATATTGTTGCTGAGTGGGGACGTAAAGCCAGTGACCATGAGATGTTCTGTACCCTTTGTGTAAAAACTTTCAATATTTCGTGGGGATATGAAGCCGTGGAACAGCATGCATCTTCTCGGAAGCATAAAGAAGAATGTAAACAAAAACTTTCCTCTTCACAACTTCACCTGACTTCAGTTCACCAATGCACAGCTGGTTCACAAGACTGTGCGCCATCTACTAGTGTTGGTGAAACAATCAAGCAAACGGTTCAGTTGTACAACATTAGAGATAGTGCAGCCAAAGCGGAACTTATTTGGGTAATGAAGACAGTTGCAGCGGACTTTCCTTTGCTTCCATCCTGTGAAGACATTCGGGAGACTTTTGAAGCGATGTTTCCATCAAGTGTTCCTACAGATTTTTCACTTTCAAGAACAAAGGCACAATACTTGATAACTGATGCTTTGGCACCATTCTTTAAAAAGCAAATGTTGAATGAAATGGATGGTGCTCTTTTCACATTATGTTTTGACGAAACTGTTAATGCTGGCTCATCAAAAGAACTTCAAACAGCTGTTAAGTATTGGTCTCCATCTAAAGAAATGATTGTTACAAGGCATTTGCAGACTTTTTTTGTGGGGTCAGCTACCGCTGATGAATTGTATAATAAGCTGTGTGAAGCTATAGATAACGCAACCTTACTGCAAACCAACTTACTGATGCTCAGTAATGATGGGCCCAATGTCAATAAAGCAGTTACAAACCTGATGAATGAATCTCTTATTTTATTAAGAAAAAAACGAATGGTTGACATTGGTACATGCAACATTCACGTACTTCACAATGCTTTTAGGCGCGGTATGAAAGAACTTGGTGATAACGCTTCAAATTTGATATTCCTTATTCATGACTTTTTTGATGGTTGGCCTTCGAGATGGGAAGATTTTGAAAAAATTCAGAATGATCTGAAGCTACCTAAGCACAGGTTCATCAAACATGTTTCTTCAAGGTGGTTGTCTTTGGAGTCAGCAGGTTTAAGACTCCTAGAACAGTGGCCAGCAGTCACAAAGTATTTCATGGTATTTGTGCCAAAATATAAAAGTGATTTAATGATATCATCCAAATACAAGAACATTGTTAGTCTTCTGAAAGTTAACACAATGAAAGTGGAAATAAACTTTGCTTGCTCCAGTGCTCACATATTTTCACAGTTTACTGGTCACTTTCAGAAAGAAGAACCTTTGATTCACCTTCTGTATGATCACCTCAAAACTCTAACAAGCAGACTAATGACTCGTATATGTCATTCTGAGGTTATCTTCTTGTTAGATTCCTTGAATGATGAGAAACGTTTTCTTCCTCTTAAAGAAGTAAACTGTGGATTAGATGTAAAAGAATTACAAATGTTACCAGAAAAGGACAAACTTGCATTTCTGCTCCAAGCAAAAAAGCATTTCATTGCTAGTTGTAAACACATTTTTACCAAGTCTTCCTTGACGTCAAAACCTTTATTGAAGCATTTTGAATGTTTGATCCCATCCGAAAGAACAAAAGACAATAGTTGGAAGTCCATCGTTGAAGTGGCAAAAGCATTGCCTATTGATCTGAACATAGCCTCCCTTATTGATGAATGGAAGTTACTGAGTTTGGAAGAAGATGAGCTCCATAGCAAGAGCAATCGCATTGTTGTTTACTGGAACCAGTTTTTTAAGAAAACTGATAAGGCAGGTGAGATGAAGTACCCACTTGTTTCTAAGGTTGTCAAAACAGCTTTATCTCTTTCTCATGGTTCAGCAGATGTGGAAAGAGGCTTCTCAAGCTCACAGAGAGTTATGACCTCTGATCGGGCAAGGATGTCTGAAAGAACTCTGGATGCCTATCTTCACGTTAAGGGCGCGTTGCATAAACTCTATGATGGAAAAGTACATTTGGTTCATATAAACAAAGAGCTCTTGAATCTCGCTCAGTCAGCCTATATACATCATAGGCAGTACCTAGAAGAACAACGTTTAAAGAAAGAACAGGAAAAGAAAGAAGAAGAAGCTAAGGAGAAAGAGCGTATTGCCGAAAACGAATTAGAGAAAAAACTCTCAGCTGAGAGGAAAGGTATTGATGAAAAAGAAGTACAGTAGAACTTGGCTAATTCGAACGTGGATAATTCGAACATTTACCGTGGTCCCTTGAATTTCCTATGTAAAACCATGCAAAAACATCGTCTGTAATTCGAACTTTTTTTGGTTAATTCGAAATAAAAATTTTGCTCTAACTACAAAAAATCGCCTGCTGTATGGGCTAGACCACGTAACAATAGAGACACGACTGGAAACAGACAAGCAAGCATCGCCCTTTGTGAACAGATGCTTGTCTTTTGTGTCAAATTCGTGGAATTGCCGTCAGTATCTGGCGATGACACATGACTGGCTCGTGTAACGGTACCGTCCGCCATTGTCCCTTGTTCCACGCCTCGTCAGTCAGCCACCCTCACTGTTGCTTTCAGTTCAGTCTGCCTGCATTCGTGGAAGTGTTAAGTCTTTTTGAGTTTCTACTGTGCGAGCTGTGTCCTGTAGTGAGAGACCGTTCCTTTCTTTATACAGACTGGTGTGTTTTAGTGACACTTATTGTGCAGTTTTATTGTGTTGTGTGTTCATCATGGCCCTTTCAAAACCAACACGGACCCAATACAAATCATTGACATTTGCCGAAAAAGTTGCCGTTATACGGGAAGTGGAAAAGGGACAAAAAAAGAAATATGAAATTGCCAAGGAATTCGGGATACCGCCAAATACGCTGTCAACGTATCTAAAAAATAAAGAGAAGATTTTGAATAGTGTGTGTAAAGCCAGCGACAAAGATAGGAAAAGAGCGCGAGGACCAGAAAATCCTGACGTGGATGAATGTGTAGTGAAGTGGTTTAAGCAAGCAAGGGACAAAAAAATTCCAGTCAGTGGGCCCCTCGTCAGAGCCAAAGCTGAGGAATCCCATCTAGCTTAGGGAAAAATGATTTTAAGGCCAGCACTGGTTGGCTCGATGGTTTTAAAGAAAGGAATGGCATGTCTTTCAAAACTGTTTGTGGGGAAAGTGAATCTGTTGACGTTGAAGCTGCAAATTCATGGAAAGACGATTTGTTGCAAATGATTTCTGATAGAGACGCTAAAGACATTTTTAACGTAGACGAGACGGGCTTATTCTTCAAATGCACCCCCGACAAAACACTTGCTTTTAAAGGAGAAAGTTGTAGTGGCGGCAAACACAGCAAGGAGCGCATAACACTTTTAATCGGAGCAAACATGGATGGCTCGGAAAAACTGCCTTTGCTAATGATAGGGAAGTCAGCCAACCCACGTTGTTTCAAAAATGTAAAAACGAAACCAGTTGAATATGAATCAAACAATAAAGCTTGGATGACAGGTGAAATTTTCGAAAGATGGCTTTTGAAAATCAACAGAAAATTTCGGAATCAAAATAGAAGAATCGTCTTGTTTATTGACAACTGTACAGCGCACAACACTATTCCTGTGATGGAAAATGTAAAGGTTGTGTTTTTCCCTCCAAACATGACTTCAGTAGTTCAGCCTATGGACCAAGGTGTAATAAAAAATTTTAAGCATTTTTACAGACGGCTTGTGGTCCAAAACATTCTGTCAGGTGCTTATTTAGAGGGAGCACGAAAATATCAAGATTAACATCCTTCAAGCTGCCCGCATGTGCAACAGTGCTTGGAACCAAGTTACGCAAAAAACAATTGCTAATTGTTTTCGTAAAGGTGGTTTCTGCCACATTGAAGGTGAAGAGGAGAATAAAGCTGCTAGAGAAGTCGTACCCACTATGGATAACTGGGAAGATGTTGGACAGGACGCAGGCATTCGTTACGAAGAGTTTACTACAACTCAGTGTATTAACTGCAAAATGCAATCAAAAGTTTCTAGCTTTTTTAAAAAACTGTAAATGCTATATTTTGTACTGAAACATGTTTATACATTTGTAATACATATGTCTAAGGAAATTGTTTAATAAAATAACATATTGCTTTACTGAATTTCGGTTTTTGATTTGATTTTTCTACCGTTATTAAAAGTTTTCCTAATTCGAATTTTTGGATAATTCGAATTTTTTACTGGTCCCTTCAGCTTCGAATTAGCCAAGTTCTACTGTAGTATTAAAACAACTGAAAAGTGATGAAGAAGAGAAAAGAAAAGTAGCTGATACTCTTTTAAAAGATGCAAATGAAAGATTAAAGCAGGCTATTAAAAATAAGGATCTTGTTGCGGCTAATGTTGCACAGGCAATCCTGGAAAGTGCTCAGAAAGTTAAAGAAGAAGCTGACATAAAAAGACATGATGCGGAAAAAATTCAGAAAAATGTTGAGAAAAGAAAATCTTCACTAATTACTTCATTTTTCAATAAAAAACCCAAGCAATGAGTTTCAATTACAATTCTTAAGCAGACTGATCGTAGAGTACCAAGGATATTTAACGTTCTCTTGGTATGTACATTATATTATTCTAGGAATATTTAAGATGGGTAATTATGTTACAGTTTTATTAGATATAAGATGTAAGTTCGCTGAATAATATTTCAATAAAATAAATATACAAAATTAACTTATAATGGTGGCAAGGGAAATTGGCCTGAGTATCTGTAAACCAGTTAACAATATGCCTGCTGATTTTACTTGAACAATGTTTAGTTTTTAATGTTTTTTAATAAGTCTCAAACTAAAATAATGCCGTTGTATGTTAGATTTTGTTTTACAGCTGCTCAGTGGGGAGAAGGGTGGCCAATTATAAAAAATATGTTTTAAACTGTCTCTAATTACTTGTAAATTAATATTAATATGGTCGATGGAGGTCAGTAATTAAGGTCAGTTATTTTATCTTAGGTCAGTAAGAAGTCAGTATTTCAGTGATTTTAGTCAGTAAAATCAGTAATTTAGACCTCAAAACCAGTTTGCAGCCCTGCTTTACCGATCTTCACCAAAATCAACAGGCCTTGAGCTCTGTACAATTTAGGAAGGTATGCAAAAAAATATTTGATTTTCTTTGAATTTACGGCAGTCATCATTCGTCATAGAAAAAATTACCCTTGTTAAAACATAAATAGTTGCTGGTAAACTACCCCTTTCCATTGTGAAGCTACTAAATTTTAGTCACATAACATTAACTAATTTACTAACATACCTTGTGTAATTATCGGGCGCCATCTTGTTTTATGATTTACAAGCAAACAAAACACAAAACTTGTACCTATCATTTTGGGGTTCTTTTCGGCGAACACAGGAGATCAGAATTGGTTGTTCAAAATAAAGAAAACTTTATATTGTTTCCCATTAATATAGTTTTATTGACATTTTACTAAAACTTTTATTGTTTAAACACTATCTCCTGACATCCTTTTTCTTCTACAAATTCATATTGACGGAAGTTATTAAGCATATAATGGGATTTAAAACATAGTATGTAAATTGCAAATATACTTCTATAAAATTAAACATGACTAATATATACATTAAGACCTAACAACACAAACCAGCCTTCTTAATTTATCTAGTTTCACTCACTCATGTACACACACACACACACACACACAATTAATTTATAACCCGTGAGATCTCATAGCTTTGAAAAATGTTAAATTTTTAAATATTGAGATTTTGAAAGAATTGAAAATTTTGAAAGTTCGTTTTATTGGATTCCGATGGATTACTTATCTGCCAATCAGTCCAAAAGACGTCATATCGTTCCACGCACATGCGTTTGTTTCCGTCACTAATTCGTTTTATATCTCCACCACTGTCATTTTATTTGATTTTAATATGCTTTAAATTTTACGTTACCTTTTTACACTGTTCGTTACATTCTTACGGTTTTGTGGTATTCACATTTTAGGTGCGGGCGATACAAAAAACTTCGCCCAAACCGGCGAGCCGGGCAGACGCGACAGTTGTTTTGCGTCCGATCTGTTCAAATGTTCATAGCCGACTGCTTTGTTCTGTGTGTGTCACCACGCTGCTGGAGTTGACACACCCTGCATTCCTCGTTATGTAACGCTCTGACGTAAGGTGGTATGATGTTAGTTGCATAACTTGTTGGCATGTCCTTGAAGCTGCCCTTGGCACAGTTTGTCGGTTGTTGTTCTCGCTTGAGAAATTTACATACAATATTGTCAATCAGTCATACCACCTTCGCTACCGTCGCCTACCACTAAATTTACCTTTGTTTATAAATTTTGTTCCAATTATTTAAACAAACATGTTATCTGCTTTAACAAAATAAAAAAAATACAAATTTCCTTATTACCCTGAAATAGGCCCGTTACAATACCCCCTCAATGAGATATTTTATGCCGAAGCATAAAAAATCTCATTGACACATTCATACTTGCTAAAGGGATCAGCCAGGATATGTCGCCACAACCCCCTTTACGGTTTACAAAAATATAATCAACTCACCCTTGGTCTGGTGACTGTGACCGCACCTGAATGACAATACTGGACTTCTCTCTCGAGATCCCAACACCGTAGAGTCAGACAGATACTTAACGCCCCTGCTCTGACGCGCTGGCCAGCTCAGGACCGCCGCCACAGCATCACCAAACACTGAAACAACAAATCAAATATCAAATAGTGGCCTTATACAACACCATATCCCCAACTGATCTGTTTCCCCCTAGCGGTGCTGGTTTGCGCTAAGAAGCACTGGTTTTGTTCTTTCACTAACTGCTAACATATATATCAGAATACCTAACAACTTAACATGATACCCCTTTTATACCCATAACCTCATTCTATCTACTTTCTCTTGTTAACTTTTATCCCAATATTCAAAATTACTGCCCTGATTCCCATCAGAATTTAAATAAACAGACGATTGACTCATAAACATTTCCCATTACCATATCACATTTCTCTCATCCCCAATTTAAAATGCATTTAAAATATTTAACTTCATAAAATTCTCTTAAATACTAACAAACACAATATAACATAAGAAAACATAGTACATTAATAATTCACATTGTTATTATCATCTTAAAATAAACAATTTATATTTAAAACTTACACACTTAGCATCATTGAATTTGCATATAAAATCAGAAAATTACCTTTTAATCTCAATTTAACTTTTATTAATTTGTTTCTCAAAATAATTTTTTTTTTTTTTTTTACACATCATTTCATTTATTATTCCCTTTCATTAATTTGGGTGATTCTCAGTTATTCATTATAATTCACTTTATCAACTTGGCATTTACCCATAATCTTCCCCTTTTATTCCTCTAACGTTCCCTTACAAAATCTTTAACTAGTATGACACCCCTCTCTCAAAAAATCTACTAACCCTTCTCTACCTCTAACTACTTACCACTTTAACACAATTCGCCACCTTCTCTCTATATATAAAAAAAATACTCTCTAACCCTTTGTACATAGGATACGTGTTTCCCCCCCCAAAAAGCTCAATTCCCATTCTCTGGTTCCTGGATTCTACCTAAGGCAACCCCTTCCCACTAAATCTATACCAAATCCCGTCCCAACCCTTATGTTGCGGACTCCCACATTACACTACCCCCTACTACAAAATTGCCATCCCCAAAATCTCAATCTCATTACCTCACTACAACTACAACAAAATAACATCAACAAAATAAACAACAATATATCACTCAAAACTCTACATAAATTCTCCAATTCAACTGTGTCTCCACTTATACTTCTCAAAATTCTATAACATACATTAACTCAAAACAACATTGCCTTATTTTCATCTCTACTATTTCTGTAATACCCCAATATTTTTCAACTTGACTAACTCAAACATTTTACTCAAACAATTACTATCACCCACTTCTATCTTTTGCAACCCATTGAAACTATCACAACTTTATTTAATTTTTATTTAAAATCTATAAACACATTGAAAACATATTATTATATTTTTATAATCCTTATTCCTAACATACTAAATGCAATTAACACAATAAGACATAATAAACACATTATAGGAAGTATTTAGTGCATCTATTTTTCAAATCAAAACAAAATTATTGAGTAGCAAATCATCATTATTAAAACATAACAAATTTCTAATACGTTATCCCCTTGGATAACCTCCCAACCACACACACTATGACCCCCCCTGGACTGTGGCATCCAGTTGCGTCCACAAGGACTGAGGTTTTGGAGGAATGTGACATCTCCGTGTCCTTGCTTCTGCGTTACATTTTAAAGATCTAGATATCATAATATCTGTGTTATATAAATATGCGCCCTTAATGCGGGTCTACCACCTGGCTCTGCTGTCCCTCCTCGGACAGAGTGGCAGCCGCTGTTCCATAGTTCCCGGGATTTCCCCTAGTTTCACCCCCCATTAATTTCTAATATAGACCAATTTCAAGTCAGCTATGGTCAAGGGACTTGGTATGACCATAGCTAACCGCTCGCCAAAACCACGATTAGTGCTGGTAAGGCAGTAATCGCCCGAAAAGTCAGGGAAATCATCTCTTCCTTCAGGCATGTACACTTCATCATTAATATGCACGACACGGCAATTTATCAAGGTACAATATAGAATTGTACAAAAGGGTGTGCCGTGCATTTTCGCCATGTTGGCCTCTGATGGAGGTAACACTCACTGTTACCCCCAACACTTTCCGCTATCTACTGGGGCACATGCCACCCCAGCAACAGCAACTTACTAACTAATTAATTAAAATGATAACTAAACTTTCTATCGTTGCAGTTCCACACTCCATTGTTCTATCACTTCATTGAGCACCAATCTACCCCCCAAAATTATCCCCACATCTTGTATTGATAACACAACAAACACATAGAAATTAACCTGGATTATTAGCATACATTAAACAAACAATTCTCTTTTAAATAATTGATAGAAAAACTTATAAACATTCTTGTTTAAGAAATTTTCATTAACTCTTTTATATATCATCATTTCATTATTTATCCTTTGCTGCAATTATGTTCCTCAAAATTTTCAAATTTATTATTAATCTATATTTTTAACCATTATGATATTCCACAAAATAAACCATTTAACATTTATTTATTCATTATTTACTGTTATCAAATTAAAATCTCATCAAATAATTGAAATTCATTATAAAAATTCAAACATATAACCTTCAATCACAATATTTAAACATCTCAAATTATTTACTTCAATTGATTATTTAAAACACAACATATTTCAATTATTATCAAAATCTACAAAGCATCAATTATTGTCTTCATAATTATTTTATTATTTAATTAGAATGCATAATATTAATAATATTATTATTATTATTATCACAACATTTTCTACTACATATACACCTAACATTTCATAATACACACAAATGAATTCACTATATTATTTACAAAGTATACGTAAATAATTGTTCAATTGTTTCACACTTCATATGTCCAAATCTGCAAGGTCGTTACCAAAATTTACAGTATTCAACAATGTCTATACACTGATATTTTAGCTCACCCTCCATCGTCCCAGATAAGTCTTGGTTTTACATAACATCGTTCAATTTTATCACCACACAAATGACTGTTTTGTGTGTTGTAACCATACAAACTAAATTCATTCAGCTTATTCAAATACTCATATAACCAGTCTACGTTGGGTATTTTTGTTAAGTCTCCGTCATTGAATTCATTCACTATCGGGTTAATTATTTTTACCAAATCTTTATAATCATTGTTACTCAAATATACTTTTAAACTTTCCTTCCATTCAGATGCCAATCAGTCCAAAAGACATCATATCGTTCCACGCACACGCGTTTGTTTCCGTCACTAATTCGTTTTATATCTCCACCACTGTCATTTTATTTGATTTTAATATGCTTTAAATTTTACGTTACCTTTTTACACTGTTCGTTACATTCTTACGGTTTTGTGGTATTCACATTTTAGGTGCGGGCGATACAAAAAACTTCGCCCAAACCGGCGAGCCGGGCAGACGCGACAGTTGTTTTGCGTCCAATCTGTTCAAATGTTCATATCCGACTGCTTTGTTCTGTGTGTGTCACCACGCTGCTGGAGTTGACACACCCTGCATTCCTCGTTATGTAACGCTCTGACGTAAGGTGGTATGATGTTAGTTGCATAACTTGTTGGCATGTCCTTGAAGCTGCCCTTGGCACAGTTTGTCGGTTGTTGTTCTCGCTTGAGAAATTTACATACAATATTGTCAATCAGTCGTACCACCTTCGCTACCGTCGCCTACCACTAAATTTACCTTTGTTTATAAATTTTGTTCCAATTATTTAAACAAACATGTTATCTGCTTTAACAAAATAAAAAAAAATACAAATTTCCTTATTACCCTGAAATAGGCCCGTTACACCATTAACCGATCTTCACCAAAAACAACAGGTCTTGAGTACTCTACAAATCAGGGCTGTATGCAAACAATTGTTTGATTCTGTTTGAATTTGCGGCTCTTATCGTTTGCCATAGAAAATACCCTTTTAAAACATAAAACGTTGCAGGTAAACTACCCCTTTCCCTTAACCGATCTTCACCAAAAACAATAGGCCCTAAGCACTCTACAATTCAGGGCTGTATGCAAAACATTATTTGATTCTGTTTACATTTGCGGCTTTTATAGTTTGCCATAGAAAATACCCTTGTTAAAATATAAAATGTTGCAGGTAAACTACCCCTTTCCCTTAACTGATCTTCACCAAAACCAATATGTCTTGAGAATTCTATAATTCAGGGCTGTATGCAAAAGATTAGTTGATTCTGTTTGAATTTGCGGCTTTTATCGTTTGCCATAGAAAATACCCTTGTTCAAATATAAAATGTTGCAGGTAAACTACCCCTTTCCCTTAACCGATCTTCACCAAAACCAATAGGTCTTGAGAACTCTATAATTCAGGGCTGTATGAAAAAGAGTAGTTGATTCTGTTTGAATTTGCGGCTGTTATCGTTTGCCATAGAAAAAATTACCCTTGTTAAAAAAAAAACCGTTGCCGGTGAACTACCCCTTTCCCTTAATCGATCTTCACCAAAATCAATAGATCTTGAGTACTTTACTAATCAGGACTGTATGCAAAAAATTATTTGATTCTGTTTGAATTTGCGACTCTTATCGTTTGCCATAAAAAATACCCTTTTAAAACATAAAACGTTGCAGGTAAACTACCCCTTTCCCTTAACCGATCTTCACCTAAAACAAAAGGTATTGAGTCTCTACAGATCAGGGCTGTATGCAAAACATTATTTGATTCTGTTTGAATTTGCGGCTCTTATCGTTTGCCATAGAAAATACCCTTTTAAAACATAAAACGTAGCTGGTAAAAACTACCCCTTTCCCTTTACCGATCTTCACCAAAATCAATAGGTCTTGAGAACTCTACAATTTAGGGCTGTATGCAAATAATCATTTGATTCTGATTGAATTTGCGGCTGTTATCGTTTGCCATAGAAAATACCCTTGTTAAAACGTAAAACGTTGCAGGTAAACAACTCCTTTCCCTTAACCGATCTTCACCAAAAACAATAGGTCTTGAGAAGTATACAATTCAGGGCTGCATGCAAAAGAGTAGTTGATTCTGTTTGAATTTGCGGCTTTTATCGTTTGCCATATAAAACAATTACCCTTGATTAAAAAAAACCGTTGCAGGTAAACTACCCCTTTCCCTCAACCGATCTTCACCAAAAACAATAGGTCGTGAGTACTCTACAAATCAGGGCTGTATGCAAAAAATGATTTGATTCAGTTTGAATTTGCGGCTGTTATCGTTTGCCATAGAAAAAAATCTACAGACAGACAGACACACACACAGACACTTTTCGAAAAATTACTTTTTTTCATGTTTTGAGTGTAGTACAATCAAATCTGCAATAATCTCGAACACGATTTTTTTTGCCATCACCATACTTCCATTTCCTTAAGGAACATGGAAGTAAAAATATTATGAGTGTTTTCATAAGAGGAGGAAAGTCTGGGAAAAAGTGTGGTATAATTATTTTTTTTTAGTATTAAATTGTATTAAGTATTTATGAATGTTAAAAAAAAAAAACGATGGTTATAGGGGATGGTCTATGTACAAAAGACATGGTACTCAAAGTGTTAATGAAATAATTTTATCGTATCAATCAACTTTATAGATTGGCCTTCATTATAAGTTTGGCAAAAATCTGATGTTTGAATGCAAATTTGATACTGAGGGCACATGCATAGTGTAACATTAAACCACCGTTTCCCTATTACCAGTGGGCAAGGTTTTAGCTTTTCCCATATAACTACTTACATTCTACTCCTGTCCAAGATAGAAATTTTTATAGCTTTTTAAGTGGCATATTTTAATAGTAATAGAAAATTAACAATATTAAAGACACCAACAGTTCAAAAATGAATTTAGAACAAGGTAAGAATTAAATATGTATATTGAAATACATAAAAATGTGTACACTTTCACGATTAGTATATTTTGTTAAATTCGTTCCATACTACAAGATTGGAAAGCTATTCCAAAGTCTTGTACATAAGACATTTCATTCTAGCTGTGGTGGCCACCATTTGTATGTTATATAATGTTACCTTCTTTAATTTAAGAAATATGATCAACTCAGCACACACAAATGCAATAAGCAGTGTGTCATGTAGGTACACTGTGTATGAAAGAGTGCCACAGAAGTTTTTTTATTGTGCGTAGGTCAGAGATTCAACGTCTTGAGGAGAAACTGAAGTCTGTTGTAAACCAAAGTAACTCGCAGCTGCTTGAAAAGTCCAAAGAAATAAGTACTTTAAAGGAACAGATAGATAGTCTGCGTAAAACTAACGAACAGCTCAAAGATGAAATTGAGGATAAAAAGAAAATTTTGGGAGAATATAATATAAAACTAGAAGAGTTGTCATCAGAATATGATTCACTGAACGTAAAAATTTTAACTGAAAGAGAAGACCACAAAAAGTACTGTGAAGACTTAAGAGCAGAAATACAAGGTTTAAAAAAATGTATAGAGAAAAGTGTGATCGAAAAGGAAGATCTAGAAGACGTTCTTGCTGAAAAACAAGTTATCCTTGTTAGAATAAATGATAGATGTTTAAGTTTAGAAACTGAATTGAAAAGTTTACAGGAAGAAAAAGGTCAGTTGATTACCTCACATGCAAATGAAATAAGAGAGCTATTAATCAAACATGAAGTCGAATTGAGGAGTGTTGCCACAGCAGCTGAATTAAACGTTCACATACTGATGACTAAATTGGATGTTGAAGTACAAAAACTTACTACTGAATTGGATAATGCTCAGTCAGAGATGCATCTTGAATTTGAAGCAAAATTAAAAGATGTAACTAATGATACTAAGAATCAGTTACAAAGACATAAGGAATTCAACCAGAAATGTTGTGATAATGTTTTAAATATAGGTAATATGGTCTCTAGCAAATTAAATGAATTTATTGCACTTTTTAAAGAGTATGACGAGAAATATGAATCTGTTATTTATGAACGAAATAAAGTTGAACATGAAAAAGATGAATTGCGTGTGTCAAATTTGGAAAAGACGCTAACCATAATTGAAATACAAGAACTGGCTGATGATTACAAAATGAAATTAGAAAAATCTGTAGCAAAGTGCAAGAAGTACGAGATAACAGTCACTAGAATGCAAGAAACTATAAAAGCCCTAAGCGATCGTTTGTTTACCAGTGAAAGTGATGTTGAACATCTGAATGAAGTTCAAAACGTTTTACAATTAGAGAAGATACAACTGTGTAAAGGCATGGCTGAACTTGAGAAAGATATTATTAATGATGTTGTGTCACTTAAAACTCAGCTGCTGAACAAATTGGAAACATTCAAATCTGAGGCAGCTGCAGAAGCTGAAAAGCTACGAGAAGCTGTCGACGAGAAACAAAGAACTATTGACATGTTGTTAGATGAAGTTGATTTCTATCAGTCTAAGTTGATCGAAAAAGATGAACTCATATGTTGTTTTGAGAACAACATGCAAAACCAAAATTTAAAGCTTATTGATATTAAAAACCAATGTCAAGCTTTAGAAGAAGAAGCTAACAAAAAGAACGCACAAGCAGAGACATTACGTGAACAGTTGAAACAGTCGGGTGAATTGATACATGAATTGCAGTCACTAAGACTGTATCACGATGGCCAGATTGAAATGTTAATACAAAAACTAGACGAAACTCAAGCATGGGCTTTACAGGGCAGAGATAGAGTAAATATACTAACTTCAGAAAATGAGGAGAAAAATGAAAAAATTATTTCCTTAAAAAATGAAATAATTGCGAATAAAGAATGTATTCAGTCTATGATGAATCTAGCAACTGAACTCAGGGATAAAGAAAACCATATTGAATCATTGAAAAACCAAGTTAATGAAACAAAAAATGTTATTCAAGAAAAGGAGAAATACATAGACGAAATTATCTCAGATCTGGTATTAGACAAGGAAAGATGCACAGCATTAGAGAATGACAAGTGCAAGTTAGAGAGTAAATTATTGGCAACTAAAGAAGAGTTACAAGCTCTGCAGAGTGACAACATTGAGAAAGCACGTTTTATTGTGGAGCAGTCTTTGAAAACTGATCAGCTGAAGGATGTGCAAAATGAAATAAATGAACACAGAGAAAGACTAATGGAAGAAAACAGAAGTCTTCAGTTAAAGTTAACAGAAACTGAAGAAAAACTAACTACTGTAGAATATGATAGTGATATAAAAGACACTATAATAGTACAGATACAAAACGCATTAAAAGATCACGCCCGTCTAGTAGCCAAAAAAGAAGAGGAAATAAAATCATTAAATAATACTATTGCTGGACAAGAAGAGAGACTTAATGACTGTGATGTATTGATAGCAAAAATGTATCACATTCAACTGGTTGAAATGACTAATAAATATGATGCTCAATCAGATGAGAATGATAAACTTAAGCAGAAATTAAGTGAAACAAATGCATTACTGGAAAAACAACAAAAAGTAAGTGAAGACTTTAGAAGAAAACTTGAAATGGAAGAACAGGATAAGAAATCCAAACTGAATGCAGCTGAAAATGATTTGATGCAAAAGGAACAACAACTGGAGGCACAGAGAAAGCAGTAAGTACTAAAAACTATTTACTTTAAGCATGTGTTTCGTCCTTTAATTATGAAATTTGTGTTAAAATAAAGTTAATTGTTCAATCCAGTTCCAGTAGAATCTTAATCATTTTCATGTTAATTTAAATGTTTTAATAAAATTTTAAATGTTACTATTTCTTTACACTAAACAGTTCAATAGTATACTACTTTAATGCAACACCTTTATATAGCACAACAGTATATTATCACTGAATAGTTTGTTTCACTTAAGTTCTTGTCCAAAATGTGTAAAGTGCAGTTTGAGGTTACTAAGTTTTATAATTAAAGAATAAGTCAGTGTGTTTTGGTGTCTTAATAAGTATTCATTACCTGAGGTTTATTATCAATGCAATATTTGGATTATTCTGGTTTATTACCTTCTTAAACTCCTTGGTACATTGTTTACTAATAATTCCTTTACTCTTTATACTTTCCTTGGTATACTGAGTTATTCTTTCTATAAACTTCATCATTTGCCATTTGCACAATCTTTCTACTGTTATTCTGATATTTAGTTATAAAATTGTGATTTCTCTCTATGAGATGCTTATGATTCAGAAAGGAATGACAAAATTTAAATATATTGTTGAAGGAGCGCCATTTCTTCTTCTCCCTGGTTTAGTTTTACATAATAATATTTTTTATATTGTTATGACAGTCTCACTGATCGTTATATGGTGTAGCAAAATTGAAAGTTAAGGCCATGGAAATGTGCGAAACGCTTACAGTCAGAGGGGAAAGGCGATGTGGAGAGAGTCGCTATGAGATGTGAGAAGAGAATTGTTGTTATCAGCGACAGTGCCGACAACCTATGCATATTGTTTCTAATAGTAACAAAAACTCGTAACTGTTAAGGTCTGTTTGTAAATGTGTCACCACGAATCTGTGTGTGTGTGTGTGTGTGTGTGTGTGTGTGCGCGCGCGCGCGCCTACAGTCACATAGCTGGCTTTAAAAAAGAATTATACGTTTATTGTTTCCAACGTAAATCAAATAATAATAATAATAATAATAGTGTAATTGTATTACTATACAAATAAAGCAAATGATATGTACTGTTCTCACGTATCAGAATTTGTTGTTCTTACATCAGAATGTTTTATAAACATATCTGAGTGTTGTCTGGTTCGGTTATTGTGTACTGCTGAGACGTAAAAATCTACAGCCTTTTTTACTGTTCTTGCAATTTGCAAACTGTACACTTCCACTCCTTAATTACACTCGACTATCTCTACAGTTTATCATTACATAAAGGAACGTGTTCTTCGTATTAATTTAATTGCAAGAATCTTATTAATCCTGGACAACAAAAAACTTTATTATTACTTCCCGTGCTTGACTATGAATAACTTTCCTGTATTTGCTAGTTGAAGGAGAAGTATCCGTTTTAACAAATCTCGTTACTAGGTGATAACACAAATAATTACAATAAAACGTAATTACAGAATAAAAACTACCAATAGAAATTAACTAAAAAAATTAAATAACCAATACAAATGAGTGACTAAAACAACGATACAATTAATAATAAATTGAAATAATAATAACAAATGCAAGACAGATAGTACGCCACACAGTAACTAACAATGTATGGGTAACTAAAACATCACACACAAGTTGCCAATACCTTCTCTTGCCTACCAGCTGATTCTCCCTTACCCTCCCGCCATTCATAATTTCAAAGTGGACTTGTCCATCCATAAATAGGTTTCTGCGCATATGCCCTTAACTTTCAATTTTACTGTACAGTGGAAAACAAAATACAAGACACCAATGAAACCACTAATTACCAACTTTAATTAATCACAAATAACAGTTTGTAATCAACAAGTTATTCAACAACAATAATACAATAATTCAAATAAAATTTTTCAACACACAATAATAATGTCTACTAATAGAGTCCTGCACAATTATAACACAATAACACTCTGCCACAATACTATGAACCTGACTCGAATAAATCAGGAATATGTCGAATATATGCCAAGAAACATAGAATGTTCTGTAATGGCATAACACTGTCCCCTCCTTAGCCTGTTCATCCCAAACTGGCAAACCATCTCTAAAATAATACTTGGCCAGGTGATCTATATAGCTGGTCTACTTGCGAAAGATAATTCTCCGGCTCTTCTAATTCAGTCTCGTGTTATCCGAACATCAGGCTCCCAGGAATATGAGTCTTCCACTCAACCACTAGTTTTGCTGGAATCACTCCCATTGCATCAAGTACTGATGACCTATACATCTTTAGCTGGTCCAGATCTGATTGGTTCTTGTCAACAACCTCTTGCGTAACTTCATCTTCAGCAACTTTTGCCCCGGGCGCTTCCATTAACTCAGGAACAAGAAAGAGCCTTTCCTCAATGCCCATAGTTGGCTTTCCATTCACTTCTTTTGTTGTTTTACACATTGGTAGCTACTCTGCTAGTTTTACTTCCATTTCCACTTGCAATAAGAAGGATTGTTTTTTATCACACCTGTTGACTTCTTTTTCGGCCCATGCCGCTTGTTTGATCGAATGGTTAGTGGACCCTGTTATTGTAGTCATGCAAAACCTCATCTTCTCTTGACCAACCTTCAGGACATTCTCTCTTAGGTCCACAACAAATCCATAGGCATTCATAATTTCCGTGCCAAGAATCACTTCATCAACAATGTCTGCAACGAGCATTTGGTGGCTAAACTTGAGAAGACCCAGGCTTACACATACGTCTACCTTTCCTAACACTTTGACGGGGCTTCCAGTTAGAGTCTGTATTGTACAAGGGCTAAAGTGAGGCTGATGGTTGCGTCAGGGCGCACGTTGAACACTGTTGCGCCCGTGTCAACTGTAAATGATGTTGGTTTACCTTCCGCAAATCCATTAACAATCAAGTTTCCACTGATCTTATGTAGCATGGAAACTGTGCTGTTCTGGAGCTTTATTTCTCCAATTGGTGCGATCACTTTCTCCTCTTGGTATCTTATTCTCCCAACAGTGTACCTATAGATGACCATGTTTCCCACAGTTGTAACACTTCAGTCTTCTGTCTTTTTCCCATCACTCAAATCATTGTGGCAATCTTGAACTTTTGAATTGTTTGTCCAACAACATTGTTTTTCTGCACCTATCATAATGATAATGTGATACATTGATCTTCTGACTACAGTGTGATGGCATAAACCCAACCCAATCAATCTATCGATACTTGCTTCAAACTTTTGAAGACTCTCCCCGGAACGTTGTCACCTTGTTCTCAACTGAGCATAGTACACATCGCGCAAATGTTTATCGCCATATCATAATTTTAGAGCTTTTATCAATTCACCATATGTGTTCTGGCTGTCAGGTTTGGCAAACCTTTCTATAGTAGTTCTGTGGAAGGTCCTTTTAAACCGAAAACAAGTGAAACTGCCTTCTCTTTATCTGTCCAATTATTTGTAAATGCTGTGTGTTCAAATTGCCTAAGGTACATCGCCCAGTGCGTACTTCCATCAAATATTGGAGCCTTGAGATGAACTGCCCCAACCGCAGGCAATGTGACTTCTCTATTGTCTTTTCTGTCTTTACCATTGGTACAGTCTGTTCAGAAATTTGTTTTGGTTGTATCTTCATGAACTGCTCAACTTCCCTCTTAATCTGCTCTTTTATATTTGCAATTGAGTCTTTCATAGTTGTTAGTCTCCTCTACTTCAGACATTTTTGTAGACATGGTTCTATATTTGATACAGATTTATCTACTGTAGAGAATCTTACCTCTTGGCCATTCAGATCACTGCGTAATTCACCCAAGTCACCACATAGGAGACCAAACTTGGCGGTAGTATGTTCTTGCAACTGTTTTTGCATAACTTCAAGAAGAGTTTCTGTTTTATCTGCTTCCTGCTTACGTTCTTTCTATCGATCTTCTGGCTCAGGCAACAGTGCTTTTTGTCTTGTTTCTGTTTTCAGCATTAGTGCTTTCTGTTTTTCCTCTGAATCGACCAGTAAAGCTTTCTGGCATTCTTGTGTTTCCAGCAGGAGGGTTTTCTGTCTCTCTTCCGCTTTCTCATCTTGTCATTTTTTTGCTTCTTCTCTTTCCTGCCGGCATTCTTTTTGTTGTTCCTGTGTCTGCCACAGCAGTCCTTGGAAAGCTTCCATCATCTGACTGGTATCCATGTTTACAGATTAATTACGAATTATACTATTCTTGTACAAAGCGTCCACTGTTTCCACTCTTAAAGATACTGTCACACTTCTGACCCACTGTTATGACAGTCTCCTTGATCGTCGTATGGTACAGTGGAAAACAAAATACAAGACACCAATGAAACTATGAATAGGTTAATTAATCACAAATAACAGTTTGTGATCAACAAGTTATTCAACAGTAACAATACAATAATTCGAATAAAATTTCTCCACATGCAAGTATAATGTCACCTAATAGAGTCCCGCACAATTATAACACTCCGTCACAATACTTCAAACCTCACTTGAATAAACCGCCACTTAAACTGAACTGACCATTACTGAATGCCTATATTTATACCCCCGCTGAGATGCCAGAATAATCCATAATACTACTCGAAAACACTAGATCGTAATTGATTGTGGCCGGTGAATTGAACACAGTGCGTGACCGGTGAAGTCTGGAACAACCTTGATTGTTGACGCATGTTAAGTGTCGCGTAATTGTCTTTCTTCTCAAAGTAGCAGTACGTACGCACACAAACATTACAGTTTGGCTCTGCTGGGATAGCCGAGAAACATGTTGAACATTCTGTAATGACGTAACTATATTTTTTTAATTTCCTGCATTATACAGTTATTTCACATTGACAACTAATTTAAATACATTTCTTTCTCAATAATTTACAATATTTTGTGGTTTTACAAGTATTAGTGGCTTATGCAATTTATTATACAGTAGAACCTTGTTAACCCGGACCAGTTTTGGAAAAAAAAATTACATGTATGTTGTTCAGCGTAGTAAATGAAGACTTGTTTTACAGACAATAAATCGGTATTCTCAGTAGGTACATTACTCGAATTCACTTGCCAGCGGGCGAGTTCATTGCACTCACCGCACCTGATGTTGCTACGCAGCAAACTGGTGACTCAACCCTCTCCTTCCCCTCCCCGCGCCTCGCACTTGACATTGACCTAGAAACAACATTCCTCAGTTGCGCTGCAATCTCGGTAGTGTTCGCGTGTTGTCCTAGTGTCACTGTCGAGGTACAGTATCGTTGTGCTGTTTCGTTAGCGTGTTGTTCGCGATGGCGACGAAACGTAAAAACATTGTTGTGACTATGAAAAAAAGGATGGAAGCATTGACAAGAATTGATAAGGGAGAATCGTTAAAGAACATTGCTGCTGAGTTTGGAGTAGGAACATCGACCGTATCTGATTGGAAAAAGAACAGAAAACGCATTGAAGACTTTTGTTTCAAAATGATTTCTAAGGACAGTTTGGATAATCGGTGTAAAGCAAAAACTGCTAATCTAGAAACTCTGGATGAAGCATTGTTTGTCTGGTTTTGTGCTGAAAGAGAACGTGGTTTGCCGATTTCTGGACCCATCATCCAACAGAAAGCATTGAGTTTGAACAAACAGTTGCCCCATGGAGACCTGAGTTTTACAGCTAGCCAGGGGTGGTTGGACAGATGGAAAAAACGGCATGGAGTGCGTCAACTTACAATCACTGGAGAAAGCTTGTCAGGTGATGTTGAAGCGGCAGAAAAATTTAAAAAAGAGTTTGAAGACTTTATTAAAAAGGAAGAACTGACTGCAGATCAAGTTTACAATGCCGATGAATCTGGTTTATTTTACCGGATGTTGCCGAGTAAAACGCTAGCCTCAAAATTAGGAGATTCAGCGAAAGGGTATAAAAAAGGGAAAGACTGCCTCACCATAATGGCTTGCAGTAATGCATCAGGAAAGCACAAAATTCCTCTCCTTATAATAGGGAAGTCTAAAAACCCCCGTGCATTGAAAAATGTGAAACGAGGCTCATTGCCTGTCGTTTACAGCTCACAAAAAAGTGCTTGGATGGTTAGTGACATTTTCAAACAATGGTTTTTCGAGAATTTTGTGCCGTCAGTAAAAAAATATTTGAAGAACTGTGGCCTTCCCAACAAGGCGGTTTTGCTGATTGACAATGCGCCTTCGCATCCGTCTGTCAATGAACTAGTCAAAGATGACATTTCAGTGAAGTTTTTACCACCTAATGTAACTTCTCTCGTTCAACCAATGGACCAAGAAGGAGTTCTAGAAAAAATAAAAAAAGTGTACAAAAGGCAAATGCTAAGTCAACTGGTAGAGGACGAAGGAGAGCATGGTGTGGTAGAGGTGCTGAAATCTTTTAACGTAAAGACTGTTATTTATATGATTGCGGAAGCTTGGGACCAGGTTGGAAGAGAAACTTTGATAAAGTCATGGAAAAAGTTGTGGCCTGGTGTGTGTGACTTGCCAGAAAACAATACAATTGAAGAAGAAGAAAAAATAAGTGTGGAAGAAGATTTTATAGACATTTTTAAAAATATCGATGGCTGTTCCGATGTTGATGAAGAAGACATTGACAATTGGTTGCAAATTGACAATGACGGAGGTTTTAAAGCGATCACAGAGGAAGAAATTATTGCATCATGCAGTGTTACAGAAAATGAAAATGAAGAGGATTCAGACAGTGTTGATGAACCAGCTGTGGTTATGACCCATGCAGAAGCAGTAGCAAACATAGATAAATTGATGGTTTATTTCGAGAGTCAAGCCGAAACATCGCCAAACGAACTTCTAATGCTAAAGCGGATGCGAGATCGCGCTGCTCGTAAGCGATACACAAAACTGAGGCAGCAAAAGCTCACTGCCTTTTTTACTACCGACTAGTTTGTACCTATATTGTGTACAGTGTAAATACATATGTGTTTTTAGATGAAAGTGTGCCGATAATAATTTTTAAACTCCATTAAAAATATTTTTGGTAAGTACATGTTCTTTTTTATCGTTTTTCCCTCATTCTCTGGATAACCCGGATTTTCGTTAACTCGGATCGGCCCCGGCCCCAGTTGATCCGGGTTAACGAGGTTCTACTGTAATACCTAGTTTTACATAAAGCATGTGATAACTTGAGTATTCTGTGTTGTTTCCAATTCTATGTTTTACCAATTACCTTCACATGTAATGAATCATAATTTACAGAATTTTGAGTTTTACAGTTTGTACATATAGTTTGTAAGGATTAATTGCAGTTTTTTAAATACATTCATTACTGTTAAACACCAATACTATTACTTTAAATAATTTTACAAATTTCTAATTACATTTCAATTTGACACTTTTCAAAATCCAATATGGTTGCCACTTGTGCTACTTTTGTAAAAATAAACTTTCATAATTTTTATAAGTTACCTTTTTTTGGCAGGGTCTATGTACTGTTGAATTTACAGCAGTACACATTACCTTCCCTTTATTCCGAATGAAATTAACTTTTACTTTAATGAAGGAATAAACGTCATCACTATACTTTACAATCGCTATACTGCTTACAATATTTTGAACATAATGTTAACACACAATGCTACAGATTGACTAACCATAATAACAACTTTCACTACCTTTCTTGGTATTGCAATGTTTCAATTTAAAAAAATAATTACAATGAACAAGAAACCGGTAGAAAAATCTAATTATAACAGTTTATCTTATTTCATGGCATAAACATGAGAAATATAAATGAAACAAAATAAACATATTTCTAAAAAAAGATTCTAGACTATTACTTTCATTCGTGATCATTAATTAGAATTGTACCTAGTCTAAAATTATCGTGTACTATGTTGTTGGCTATAATAAGTGTTTTGATATCTACTATTATTTGAATGTTATAACTTGATTTCTTTGTTAATGTTTTTTCCACCTTCCCTTTGTGTTTGTGGGGGATTATTTACATGATCATCCCTATAGTCAATATTATTTTTCATATCCTGTAGGTTCCTTTGTGTCAAGCCATAACTAGCTTCTCTTCTTAGTTCATTTAGTAGTAAGGTTAGTAGGTTCATTTAGTAGAACCTTTAGTACTATTCTTATTATGAATAGTACTAGTTTGTCTATTCATACAAGTGACTTGAATACCATTGTAAACTGTTGTTTTGAGGTCATCCTCCCCCTCCAAAGAAGAGAGGCAGGAGGCAAAATGTGAGATCAAAATTTTGTAAACATTGTAAATATCATTTGGAGTGTCAAATGAAAGAAAATGTTAATTAAAATCTGAATACAGTGTTTAGTTGTGGAAATTTCCAATTTTTAGGACACCAGAGTCCAAAATGGTGATCAAAGGTTTGTTGTAAAAGTTGTAAAAATCCATCGAACTAGAGGGAATTTTAACCCAAATCCAAATGTAACACGTACTTTCAAAATTTTTAACTTTAGGGGCACCTTGATCCAAAAATGAAAGTCAACATTTTCAAAATTCTAAAAGGCTATTGGGCCATCAAAAATATCAAGAAATTTTATTCAAATTATCAGTATCTTTAATAATTTGATAACGTTAAAATCTATCAACACTCGTTGCAAACTGTGAACTATCTTCAATAAGATTGTAAAGCTGTGTTTGCAAAAAACAAAAACATTGTTATCACTTAGTATATTTGTGAAAAGTACGGGATTATTAAAAAAGAATTAACTCATTTCGTAAAGCAATATTTTATTAAGAAAAAGTAATACAAAATTCCAATCAAATCACAAGTATTCTGTACATAATCAAGTTTTATTAAATTTCAAATGGCTGCCACGAGCACTGTAGTCACGTCATTTCCTAGGCAAGACTTGTTTATTTGTATACTCTCAAAATGGTTAGGCAAAAGCAAAAAGCCTTCTGCATTCTTGAGTTTGTGAAAACAACATTGGTTGTCACAGTGCAACGTGCTTTTTGAAGGCGATTCAACATTAATCGCCCCTCTCCAAAGAATATTCGACAGTTTGAAGAGAGTGGGTGTCTGTGCAAAGGGAAAAGTCCAGGACAACCACGAGTTTCAGAGGAATAAGTGAAGAGAATTCGTGTTATGTTTGAGCAGAGCCCACGGAAGTCCACAAATCGAGCTAGCCATGTGTTTGCAATCCCACAACCCACTTTCTGCCTTGTGCTAAGAAGACATCTGCATTACCATACCATGCCTTGTGCTAAACCATACAGACTGCAGCTGCAACCCCTCTTTCCTTTTATGCTTTATAAAAAATATAATCCTCTTTTTTTTTTTTTGGAAGAGAGGCCACTAGTTATTTAAAACTAGGCAATGGCCTAGAGAAGCCAAAAATGCGCTGGGTCCAGTATGACGGGACTTGCAATTAAACTCGGCTGTTAATCAACAATAACAATTTTTATTGTTACCCCATAATTCATTACATGCACAAGTATAACAATCAGCAATAGATAACAGTATAAATGATAAATAAATAGTGTCATCGTGTTAACAATTCAGTTTCTATAAGCCCCTATATACATATATCAATTTGGTTCCTTTAAATTATATAAACCCCCCCCCCCCTAAATAACACTTAACAGTAACAACACATATGGAAACATAGAGAAACATATACATATAACATCATCACACTAAATCATGTTCGACCTGGCGGACAGCCGGTATATTCGATAAAGCCCCCAAAACTGCAATCATAAAATTTAAACTACCAGCCACAGTTGGAATTTAATCATTTAAAACCCCAACCCATTTACTCCATTAAAATGAAACCCAAAAAAAAAATATTTTTAAAAAACCGAAAGGATGATAATGACTAATAACTGCAAGATAAAAGTGGCCTGGCAGCCTATATGAATATATAACATCTAATAAATTGCACCTTATAAGTATATGAAATTCTCTAAGTTTTTTTTAACTGTACACCAGTGGTAAAAACCCTTATCACCTAAGTTTAAACATTTGGCATAATTTTCCAACGTTAATTGTTGTGTTACAAATATATGTATCCCTGTATCAGGAATTCGTTCTTTAATGATAATAATTTAATTCAACAGACAGGTCCAGCAAGCAAGTCAGAACCTAAGTTACAATAATCAGTAGCCTCAGTATGCTTTTATAATCTCAAAATTATTAGTATATGCCCAAAAAACAAATTTTTTTTTCTTTAAAGTCAGTTTTTTTTTCTGGGTATAAATGATTTTACAATAACAGCATGTTGCATTCTAGCAGCTGTGGGAATGTGCCAGACTATATGAGACAGGTGTCAGACCTGCCTGAAACTGTATCAACGTGTGCCTAACAAAAAAAAAACTATGTAAATTGTACACCCGAAAACAGCCTGTAAAATGAAACCCACAGCCCTTAAATGTTAAACCAAAATAAGAATAATATATGAACCCCGTCCTGAACCAGCCGGAACAGAACCAATAAACACATGACTTAAATTTAGATTGAAAGTATAATGACTCTAAGGCCCTTGCATATATATTTAAAAAAATATATAAAGGAGTACAAAAAGCTCTGGCACGCTCCCTCAGTGCAGCACCCAATTACAATCATAGTACGTTAGAGTTATGGAGTAATATTATAATAGCTCAAATAATGTTCATAATGAATGTCCAGTTGACACACCCCTGATGGGACTGTCTAGCAGCGTAAAAACATGGTTAAAAAAGGTAAACGATTTGTAACACAGATGAGCAGCGGGCCAGGCCAACGAAAAATAATAAGAGTTTATATCACCTTAATAGTGTTACGACGGCCTACTCGATCGTCGTAGGTACAGTGGAAACAAAATAAGTACAAGACACCAATTAAGTCACTAATCACACCTTTAATTGTTACAGTAAAACAGTTCGTAATTAACAACACAGTCTCTACAACAAATCAAATGAAAATTGTACACACGCAATAAAATGTCCACAAATATTAAAACTCAATTGTATTACAATTATACCGTCCGAATATAACACGCAACACTTCACTACTAACTACTTGCACGTACACAGTAATAACCTGAACCGCTCTGTAAATATATCGCACTAATACTCTCGAACCGCACTATCCAAAATCTCGCATGGAACTGAAAACTAAGGCCGCGACGCGATGTATTTATAGTTACGATCACACACCAGAAGCTTCCAAACTGCGTCTTATCTCTCGCGAACTACGTAATTGCTACGGCCTTGACACAGTCCGAGCGCCCGAGCGAAGCCTGGCACAGTCGAGAAAATTCTCGCAAAATGCGTCTAGTAGCACGTACACCACACGCTTACATCGAGATCTTTCTGGCACATTCGATAAATGCGTAGATTGTTCTGTGCTGTCGTAGCACTGCCCCCTCCTTAAGCCTGTTCGTCCCAAACTGGCAAAGCGTCTCTAAATTTGTATTTAGCCAGGCGATCTAGGTGGACGACCTTGAACTTTCGCTGTCCTTCCTGTTGAATCCGATAAACAACATCGTTAATCCTTTTTTTTACAGTGTAGGGTCCTTCCCAGTTAGACTGAAGCTTAGGTGAGCGACCACGACGGCGCTTTGGATTGAACAACCAGACCTGATCTCCTTCTTGGAAACCCACACTATTGCTGCGAATGTCATACTGAGTTTTCATTTTATCACTGGCAATCTTGAGCCGTCCTCTTACCAAGTGATTCATTTCTCGCAGTTGGTTTTCTAATTGCGAGGAATAGTTCTTTGGCTCTTGGGACTGAGTCTCAGGTGATCCAAACATCAAGTCCCCAGGAAGACGAATCTCCCGCCCAAACACCAATTTTGCTGGAGTCATGCCGGTTGTGTCATGTACTGATGATCTATACGCCATAAGGAATAGTGGTATACGTTGGTCCCAGTCTGTTTGGTTCTCGTCAACAACTTTTAGAAAGATGCTGCTCAAGTGTCCTGTTGAATCTCTCAACCATCCCGTCCGACTGAGGATGCAGAGGCGTTGTCATGGTCTTTCGAATTCCGAGTAGACGGCATAATTCTTTAAACACTCCTGATTCGAAATTTCTCCCTTGATCCGTATGGATTTCCATAGGGGCTCCATAACGGCAACAGAAGTTGTGAACTAACTGCTTTGCCACAGTGGTAACCTCCTCATTTGGAATTGCGTAGGCTTCCACCCACTTAGTAAAGTAGTCACCTACAACCATGATGTACCGGTTTCCATCGTCAGTAACTGGGAATGGTCCAGCAATGTCCATGGCAATTCTCTTGAAAGGTTGTCCAACGTTATACTGTCTCATTTTACCCCTGCTTCTGGTTTGTGGGCCCTTGCTTGCAGCACATATTTCACACGTCCGAACCCATTCCTCTACGTTGTGGCGAAGATGAAGCCAATAGAATCGGTTCCATATTTTGTCAAGGGTTTTGTTAACGCCAAGATGGCCTCCAGATGTTCCATCATGCATCTCCTTCAAAACAGCCTGCACTTTACTTCGGGGAACTATCAACTGCATGACCACGTCTCGTCCATCGGCACTTTCCCAAGCCCTTTTCAGCAATCCGTTTTCTAAGGTGAGAGATTCCCATTGTGCCCAGTAGCCCTTCAGCACTTCGGAACCGTGGCAGATATCTTGCCAATCCGGGCGGCGACCTTCCTCTTTCGCTGTCAAGATCGGTCCAATGTCTTCATCAGTCATCTGTTCTTGTCGACAGTCTTGTGTTGTCCAGCCATCAGCCAGGAAATCTACAGTGATGGCTTGAACATGTTCGCTTGAGTTTTGTTCTTCCTTTCTGTGGCAATGTCGGCAGTCTTCCGGGCACGGTCTTCGTGATAAGCCATCTGCATTACCGTGCAGGCGCCCCCGCCGATGTTGTACCTTGAAGTTGTACTCTTGCAGACGTTCGAGCCACCTTGCCAACTGTCCTTCTGGATTTTTAAATCTCAAGAGCCATGCAAGTGCAGCATGGTCGATACGTAGTGAAAACTCTCTCCCATAGAGGTATTTATGGAAGTGCTCCAAAGCTCTGACAATTGCCAACAAATCTCTTCTTGTAACACAATAATTTCTCTCTGATTTAGAAAGCGTCTTGCTGTAATACGCTATTATTCGTTCTTCACCGTTCTGCACTTGAGACAAAACTGCTCCTAGACCAGTATTGCTTGCGTCTGTGTCTACGATGTACTTCCCTTTGGAAGCTGGAAAAGCGAGAATTGGCTGCGAACATAATGCAATCTTCAACGTTCAAAATTCTTGTTCACACTCTCTCGACCATTGGAAGTTTCGTTTATTTTCCGTTAGCTCATGTAGTGGTGTAGCAATAGTAGCGAAGCCTCTCACAAAACGTCGGTAATATGAGCATAACCCCAGGAAACTCCGAACTTCGTATTTATTCTTCGGAACTGGCCAGTCTCTTACGGTGTCTACTTTATTAGGATCCATGCTAACGCCCGCTGCCGAAACCAGATGGCCCAAATACTGTACTTCCTTCTGGAATAGAGAACACTTTTTCGGGCTCAGCTTCTGTTGTGCACCGTGAATTCTAGCTAGAACTTCCTTAAGGTTTTCCAAATGATCTTCGAAAGTCTTCCCGATCACTATGACATCGTCTAAGTAAACAAGGCAAGTTTTCCACATCAGGTCTCGGAGTATCAGGTCCATAAATCTCTCAAATGTTGCCGGTGCATTACAGAGTCCAAATGGCATGACATTAAATTGGAATAAGCCACTTGGGGTCGAGAAAGTGGTCTTTTCCTTGTCTTCTTGATGAAGACCCCACTTGCCAATATCCACTCTTGAGGTCCAATGTGCTCCGGACAACGTGTCGAGTGTATCGTCAACGCGAGGTAACGGATAGCAGTCTTTCTTTGTAACGTCATTTAACCTCCGGTAGTCTACGCAGAAACGCAATCCACCATCCTTCTTCGCTACCAGCACTACAGGGGAAGACCAAGCACTTGACGAAGGTTCGATTACTCCCTCTGTCAACATGTCCTGTACTAACCGAGACATCTCCTCTTGTTTAGATAATGGAGGCTTTCGAGGAAGTTGGCGTATCGGTGTTGTGTCCCCGGTATTGATGCGATGTTGCACAAGAGAGGTTCTTCCCAGTGACTGTCCCTGAACTGCAAAACAATCTTTGAATTCGTGTAAAAACTGTCCGAGTTCTTTTACCTCACCACTTGAGCGGTCGTTAGAAGATCTATTCAATAATTCTTGCAGTTCCTCTGGTAATTTAGAAGTATCCAAAGAACTGGGTCTTCGTTGCGTTATTCCGGCTACCCAGGCCACAGGAGTCAATTTGCCTATGAGCGTATTGCTTTGTAAAGTGATAGCTTGATCCAAAATATTCACCACTCTAATAGGTACATTTCCGGTTTCGTCAGGTTTTACTAAACTTCTGGCAATTAGTATTGCCAGGTGTGCTGACTACCTGGGGTTCGAATATAGAGCACTGATTGCCCCTAGTATCTACCGCAGTTCTAACCATGATGATCTTTTCTGAGTTTGGCGGAACAGTTACGGCCACTTGGCTTATGATGTACATCGATTTTTCTGCTGTCGTCATTGTTGATAGCATTACCTCTTCGCCTCCGATTCTCAAGACATTGTTTTTGAAGTCGACTATAAATCCGTATGCGTTCATAACGTCCACACCAAGAATTGCTTCATCCACAATGTCTGCAACAAGTACTTGATGATTAAACTCAAGTCTACCGAGGCGTAGGTGTATCTCCACTTTTCCATACACTTTTACAGGCCGTCCAGTAGCTGTTCGCAAGCTGCAAGAGCACCAGATTGGCTTGAGATCTTTCACCACGTCGGGGCACACAATAGAAACTGTTGCGCCTGTGTCAACTGTAATCGAGGTTGGCCTTTCTTGAACAAATCTGGTAACTACCAAGCTCCCGGTGTTTTTCTGAAGCGTAGAAATTGCGTATTCTATAGGGGCTTCGTTCCTCCAGTTAGTCAGCACACGCCCCGTTGCACCGACTATTGCTCGTTTCCCTGCTGCTGAATTCTAACCCGACAATCTCGTTGTAGATGTCCAGGTTTCCCACATCGATAACACTTCGGTCTTCCATCCTTTCTTATTTTATTCTGTGGCGCCGACCGTCGAGTCTCTGTTCCTTGTTCTTCTTCCTCATCGTCTGTGCTGTCGCGATCTTTTAGCTCGCGCACTTTATGACTTGTCCAACCAGACGCTGATTTGGCGGCCTCAAATTGCAAAGCATGTACCAGGGCGTCCGCACTGTTCTGGTGTCTTGCCATTCGTAACACTTGCTGTAGTTTGTTATCTCGGACACCGGCAGTAAATGTCTGCATCACAAAACGCGTTCGAAAATCTTCTGGCGCTTCAGGATAGGCCAGTCTAATTAGTCTGTCGATACTTGCTTCAAACTCTTGAAGACTTTCCCCGGAATGCTGTCGCCTTGCTCTCAACTGGGTGCAGTACACATCTCGCAAATGTTTATCACCATACCGTAATTCCAGAGCTTTTATCAACTCGGCATAGGTGTTCTGGCTGTCACGTGGCACTTTCTGTAGTAGTTCTGCCGCGGGTCCTTTTAATGCAAGAACAAGTCAAACAGCCTTGTCTTTTTCTGTCCAATTATTTGCGCATGCAGCAGCTTCAAATTGGCGGAGGTACGTTGCCCAGTGAGTGCTTCCGTCAAAGGTTGGGGCTTTGACATGAACTTTCCCTACTGCAGGCAAAGTGACTTTCTCTGTTAACTTATTTTCTGTGTCTTTTTCTGTCTTGATCACTGGTACAGTCTGTTCAGAAATTTGTTTTGGTTGAATCTTCATGCACTGTTCAACTTCAATTTTAATTTGTTCTCTTATGTTTGCCATTGAGTTTTCTACTGCAGATATTTTTGTTGACATAACTTCTTCCACAGTCAAGACAGATTTTTCTACTTTAGCTATTTTATTTGACATGGATTCTTCTACGTCAGATATTCTGGTAATCTGATTGTTGAGCTCACCTCGTAATTCACCTACGTCACCACGTAGGAGACCCAATTCTGCGGTAGTGTGTTCTTGTAACTGTTTCTGCATAACTTCAAAGAGAGCTTCCGTTTTATCTGCTTCTTGCTTACGTTTTTCATCCTGCCGTTTTTCTGCTTCTTCTGCCTCCTGTCTGCATTTCTCGTCCTGTCGTTTTTCTGTCTGCAACAGCAGCGCCTGTAAATTTTTCATCATCTGATTGGCATCCATTGTTTTTCGATTAATTACGAATTACGCTCGTCTTGTACAAAGTATCCACTGTTAACCGTTCTATCCCAGTTCTGACACCACTGTTACGACGGTCTACTCGATCGTCGTAGGTACAGTGGAAACAAAATAAGTACAAGACACCAATTAAGTCACTAATCACACCTTTAATTGTTACAGTAAAACAGTTCGTAATTAACAACACAGTCTCTACAACAAATCAAATGAAAATTGTACACACGCAATAAAATGTCCACAAATATTAAAACTCAATTGTATTACAATTATAACGTCCGAATATAACACGCAACACTTCACTACTAACTACTTGCACGTACACAGTAATAACCCGAACCGCTCTGTAAATATATCGCACTAATACTCTCGAACCACACTATCCAAAATCTCGCATGGAACTGAAAACTAAGGCCGCGACGCGATGTATTTATAGATACGATCACACACCAGAAGCTTCCAAACTGCGTCTTATCTCTCGCGAACTATGTAATTGCTACGGCCTTGACACAGTCCGAGCGCCCGAGCGAAGCCTGGCACAGTCGAGAAAATTCTCGCAAAATGCGTCTAGTAGCACGTACACCACACGCTTACATCGAGATCTTTCTGGCACATTCGATAAACGCGTAGATTGTTCTGTGCTGTCGTAGCAATAGCATGAGTGGTATGCATCTTACAGCTGGTCAGCAAGCTCCCTCCTCAGAACAGGTGCGTGTTGGATGGTTCATGGCTGGTGAAGGTGTCGGTACACCAGCTGAGACCAAATCTCCGACTGGGAGCGAGAACCCTGAGAATTCACAAAGGATTAGAAATTCTGTTCACTAAAATATGCACCCTAGTTCAAGGTAATAACCTCAGAACGGGCCTCCCGACCAACACAAGATAAAAGCATAAAGTTTCGGTATTTGGTTTTTTTTGAAAATTGCCTGAGGAGTAATTAAGTCTACAAGGTGATAATGAACGCACTAAATAATAAAAAAAATAATATTAAAAGGTGTATAGAAAAGAGTCACTCGCACTAGATCTAACAAGTGCCGACATAATCAAACAGGTAGGCCTCGCCACGTGGCAACACAATTATCGTAATTTGTCAGAAAATGACCACATTAAAAGCACTTACAGTTACATACAATTAAAAGATTTATAGTGTTTCATTTAAGGGTGGTCTCACAATTTATTTTTAACTGCCATAATTAATTAAAAAGAACACTCTTGCAGTCCAGTGCGTGTACATACATAACCCACACAATTCAACTCTGTCTATACGTACTGGCTTTAGCTATAATTTTATATAATAATTTAACAAATGATTACAGTGACTGTTGTACAATAATTAAACGAAATACGGGCTGCATATACTGAACATCAAATAAGTTTCTTACAACACACACACTCGTCCGATCGCATCACGTACGTTCTACTCTCGCCTTCGGCTGAATATATTTAAGTTTAATTATTTGCTTATTACTCAATCATTTTCTAGTATAATTAATGCTTGATGCCTTTACTTGGTGAAAATCCATTGTAAATTATAGTAAAAAGTAAAACCATAAAATAGTTTTAGTGATTTCCACTCGTCAATTTATTAAAATTATAAATCCATGACAGCTGTTTCGGCAGCACAGTGCCTTCATCAGATGGTGTAAGCTGACTTCATTTAAGCTGTCAGCTTACACCATCTGATGAAGGCACTGTGCTGCCGAAACAGCTGTCATGGATTTATAATTTTAATAAATTGACGAGTGGAAATCACTAAAACTATTTTATGGTTTTACTTTTTACTATAATTTTCTAGTATACTATAATCACTCACCGGGAAATCTCGAAAATTTAGCTTGCCATCAGGTTGAGAAGAAACTACGCAATTATTGTCTGTCCGAGGTCGGGAGCCTGTAGATTCTCTGAGAGCTGGAGTCGAACTGAATGTGCAGTTACAATGCAACAACCAGCAAAATTTCGACGCGAGATGGCGTGCGCGGTATCCCAGGGCCATCCAATATCGTCGCGCTAACCGACACTGATACTCGCGTTTATATTAAAACAAATTTTATAATACCTTCAATTGTCGGGTTATGCAAACACCGGCACACAGCTCATTCAAGCACATACCAGTAACAACAAAAGGAAGCGAATGGAATTTTGTGATTTGATGCTGGAGATGATGAAAGACAAAACTTTCACTTAACGTTTAATTTTCAGTGATGAAACGACCTTCCACTTGAATGTCACAGTTAATCATTACAATGTGCGTATTTGGGGAACAAATCACCCCCCCCCCTCAACATGAAAAAGTTGAGCATGAAAGAGATTCTCGTAAGGTGAATGTCTTCTGTGCTATGTCTAAGGACAAGGTTTATGGTCCCTTTTTCTTTGAAGGAAACACTGTTACAGGACAAACCTCAATATGGTTCAGCAGTGGCTCTTCCTGATACTGCAAGCAGATTCAGATGACTTAATTTCACAACACGATGGAGCACTGCCCCATTGGCACCGGATGCTTTGAGCTTTTTTGATTGAAAAAGTGCCCGAAGATGAATTGGTCGGAAGGGGGTCCAAGACTTTTGTGCTTGGCCTGCGAGATCTCCAGATCTCACCATAGCGCTTTTTTTCTTGTGGAGATATGTAAAAGATAGGTTTTCTTCCACCACTACCCACCTCGATGACCTTAAACATCGAATAATAACAGCGATCAACTCAGTGGATTGGGATATGTTGCTACGCATCTGGGAAGAATTCTCATATCGCCTTGATGTTATCTGTGCTGCAAGTGGTGGCCACTTTGAATACTTGTAAAGACAGGAAATGAAACTTGATTTGGTTATATTTTTAAATTACTTTTCCTTAATAAAATGTTGTGTTATGAAATCGGTTCCTTCTTTTTGAATAACATTGTATTGGTAATAACATTTGTATTCCTGTAAATACTTGTGATTTGGTTGGATTTTTAAATTACTTTTCCTTAATAAAATGTGTTATGAAATCCGTTCCTTCTTTTTGAATAACATTATATTAGATATAGACCTACAGAAACTGCTTAATCTCAAGACCATGGAGAAAAGATGACTGCAGTCCCTTACAACACAATAAGATTTTTTTGTTTTGTCTATGTAATAATTGTCATTGATCCTTAGCATATTATTTGTAACCTCTTCGTTTGGATATGCATACAAAAGAAAGGTAAAAAAATTATGAGCAACAATGTATAGTGTCCTCCTCATTGTGTTTTCAGTTATTACTATTGAGATCAAATAACTAATTATTTACATAAGTTTTTAAAATTGAAATATATAAGTAATTGTTGGCTGTTAATAACGTATTAATAGGCTCCATAGGCATATAAAATATTAAACAGAAACTAAATAATACTTTCTCTATTAATATAAAAAAATATAAAATAAAAGTAAGACGCACATAACACAAATGTAAGTTATACACATACAGTAGACTCTCAACTATCCGACCTAATGTGGCGGTCGGCCGAGTCGAATAGCAAAAAAGTCGGATACACCGGAGCCATAGGCGTACCAGCCTCTGTAAGGTCAATGACCGCCACCCTATTGCGTTGAATGTACTTGTTGCTATTTGGATGCGTACGTCATATCAGTTTGTCCTTATAAATGACGTACAGTAATAAATGAATTAGAAAGAAATGAAATAAGAATTCACAACTACAGTATCTTTCACAAAACCTTTATTTGAAGGACGAAACAAAATGTGTAGTTAACAATAAGTGGAATGAGTTTTACTATGAGTTTTAATTTATACGAAAGCTTTCAACCAAATTAGTTGTTAATATAAATCAAATTATAATAACCTAAAACTACGTACTGTATAATGAAAGAACAAGTGAAACTTACATTGTCTAAGGTTTGAAAAATTCTGTAATTGAGACCTGCTTCTTTCCTCACATTAATTTCCTCGCCGCTATATCCTTCCACTTACGTAAACATATGATGTCTGCTGGTGTTGCTTCTTCTTGCTGGCCAATGTATTCCACTGCCGTCTCGATCGCCTTCAGGCCTTCGGAGTGGGTTATACGATCGGAGGGTTCATCACCTTGTTCCTCTTCAATCGGCTGTTCATTTAATACCATCGCTACAATATCTTCGTCTGCAATTTCTTCGATTTCATCCTTTGCCAACCATTCTGTGATGTCTTCCAATGAAGCTTCCTCACATCTGGGAACTTTTTCTAACAGCGATACAAGCACAGTGTTATCAGTTGCATTTTCCACATCACATTGCTGTTCTACCTCTTCCCACTTATCACTGGCTCTGTGATCCAGCAAAATTTTCCGCGATCGCACAAGTGTTAAAGATGGAATTTCATCCCAAGCCTCGGACACCCATCTGATGACGTCAAGCATGTCTACTGACTGTAGTGCCGTCGCAACTTCTGTATTATCAATTGTCGCGATGATATATTGTAAGCTTGATAATTGTAGCTTACGTCGATATTTCTTTTTCAAAGCTTGGAGCACTCCCTGATCCATTGGCTGACATATAGATGTAACATTTGCAGGCAAGAACAAAGCTTTTATGTCTCCCATCTTTTAATTGGTCATTTGCTGGATGTGAAGGAGCGTTATCCAAAACTAGGATTGCTTTCCTTGTTTAATTGTTTTCAGCTAAATGTTTTTCAACTTGTGGCACAAATTCCTGTTCAAACCAATTTTTGAAAATTTTTCCATTCATCCACGCCTTTTTTTGATGGGTATAATGCAGGGGCAAAGAACTTAAATCTTTAAGATTTTTAAAAGCCCTAGGCTTGCGAGATTTTCCAATCAAGGTCAGTCTCAACTTGTGGTTTCCGGTTGCGTTACTACAAGCTAAAACTGTAACGCGGTCCTTGCTCTTCTTGAACCCTAGTGGGCTTTTCCTGTTTAGACGCTAGTGTTTTAGATGGCAACATACGGTAATTCAAACCCGTCTCATCACAGTTGTACACTTGTTCTCCGGAAATACCTTCCTTACCAAGCAGGTCAAAAAAGTGTTTTTTAAAGTCAGGGACAGCGTCCTTATTAGCAGACAATGCTTCACCATTAATCGTCATCTGACGAACACCATAACGTTTCTTCCAGCGATCAAGCCACCCGTCACTGGCAGTAAACTCACCATCGTCTCCTTCGATCTGGTTTTTTAAACTGAATCGCTTTTTCTTGGAGCAAGGGGCCTGAAACCTTCAATCCTTTCCCCCTCACATTTTATACCACAGATATAAAGCCTCTTCAACTTCCACATGTTTTCCTTTTTGCATAGTTTTTCTAACTTTCACGCCACTGCCACTTGCTTGTTTAGAACACCATTTTTCAATCTCTGCGCGATTTCTTCGCCAATCACCCACAGTAGTTTTTCCAACTCCTAATTCCAGTGCAATTTTGTTTACCGACTCACCAGAATCCATTCTTTTTATTGCTTGCAGTTTTTCTTCCAAAGTTACTACCACTTTCTATCGTTTGTCACCCATATTTCACTTAAAAATAAAAGCCACCAACAATACTGTATACACACTTTATAACAAATTAACAATCCACGAACGACTGAACCGCATGGACTGACTTCTGGATACAGACTGACTGATACACCTGTTACACACTCAAGTAGGAACACGAAACTTTCCTGTCACAACATGAATCAATTGGCGTACTGTATTGGTAACTGGTGATTCACGCGTAAGCGCCTTCACACGCATGGCGGGATTGCTCACATGACGTTTGAAGGCGCTAGTAATCGGATCGGAAATACTGCATACGTACCGTACTCAAAAAATACTTTTTTTTTTTTAGTAGAGCGGGTCGGATAGGCCGGAGGTCAAATAGTCGGGAGTCGGATAGCCGAGAGTCTACTGTATTTATATCAAATGTATGCACTCACATTTACCAGGTATGGGTATGTTTAAAATTGTGTCCAGGACTCTGATGTGACTCTGTGTCTGTTTGAGTGTATATGAATGGTGTACATTATGTTGTAACTTAACAAAAAAATTTAATAAATATAACCTGCCAGAATCTTACCTACCTTGCGATCTTTTCTCGCAGACTTACCTTTTGTAAACACAATCAGATCTTCAGGGCCGCCACCTATATTTTTAAAGTGAAATATGGAAAACTTTCGCACTCTTCCCATTAATTAACACTTGAATAATTTTGTTACATCTGACTTCCCTTAATACAGAAAATTCCTAGGGTCGTTAGACGACTTTTTCAGCACAAAGTATAGGAAATGGTTACAGGCGGAAGACTAAGCCTAACACATGTTTACTCTTTTAAACAAATCTCATTTATTTGATTTTAATATTTATTTCTTTCTTTAATAATTAGAAAACATAAAACTACATAAACAAAATTGTATAGACTAATCTTTACAACCAGTACTTTTCAGTTTCTTTATATTTATATGTACACACACTCTCTCACTCTTACTTTTCATATTTCTTTACCCCCTCTATTTGAGCTCATTAATGATTTGTAATAATTATCTTGTTGATTCATCCTCTTCGTTCACTTTATTAAATTTATTAATATATATAAACTTTCACATATGAACTTACTATTCGTTATCACTTCCCCAAACGTTTCAAGGTGATGTGCCTCTTCCTCAGTGGGAGTAAATACTGGATGTCGTTTTACAGAATAACCGTTATGGACTATAGGTGTGTGTGGTGGGGGTTGATGGTAGGAAGGGAATGGCGCTGAGGTTCAAATTGTGTGTTTGGATCAGTGTATCGAATAGTGTATGCGATTTATAATGTAATTGTTCATTTAATATGTTGTTTGGTTGTAGTGTGTGATATCTGTATATTTTAAATTGTTCAGCTGTGATTTGTAATGTTTTGGCCAAATGAATTTGCCTTTACACTTGTTACCTATTTGCATAATATCCAAATGTTGTGCACGATGTTGTCCGGAACCTTTTTCACTAAACACTCTCCACTTGGACCAAATTAAAACGTCATTTAATCGTCACTTCATTATTTACCACTTGTTGTACATTTTGTACTCCTTGGTAGGCCTACTTTAATACTTTTTCGGCCTACCAGGGACTCATCCGAGACTATGGTTGAATTAACAACTGTATAGGTTGAAGACTGGTTTCCAACTGTGTGAGCCTCGTGCGCAAGGTTGCCTACATGCCTGGGGTTAGGCGTTGGCCGCTGCTGCCTCTGTCGTTCGCTGATTGGTTATTTTTCATAGTATGTTTCAGTAGACTGGAGATGGAAATTCGTTTCTTTCGCCACGTGGTCGATTCTACGAATTTCTAAGGTGTATTTTTCTGTGAATTTACGTGCTGGTACCAGCGTGTACCTAGTACTGCTACAGGCTATTCCCAAAAGTTGTATATTGATTGGTTAAAACAGGTTGCCTAATCTGCCCCGTTACAATGTTGAGGTAATGCTTGTGTCTTGCACGTTATGGCATTATATATCAGGTCACATGCACGTTTTTATTCATCACTAACAACAGTCTTACTAACTTATGCTTTCATAAGTACTTGAGATTACTGTTTTAAAAGTGTGAGTTGTAATCATGTGAGATATTACACTTATGTATACATTTATACTTTAACCATATTCTTCAAATGCTGATACTCTTTCAGTATTTCTGTCAAGTGAAAGAATATACCTGAACCACAGTAAAGATGATACAAATGTGGACACAACCATTCACAAAATTGTTTAAGATGGCACGAGCTGATAACAGTTAATTTTTAGACATTTTCTAAATACTAATTCAATTGTTATGAAAAGTAATTAATAAAAGTGCTGATTGAATCTTGTGACGTTCTAAAATCTAGTTATTTCCGTACAGGACAGAACAATTGAATACACGCCTTACAGAGTTAGAAGAAACAGTGCGGAAATTACAAGAAGAAAGATCAGAATTGATTGAACGAAGAGATGCGGCACAAAAAGAACTTAAGGACCTAGATCAGCAACTTGCACTGGCTTTGGGTCATAAGAATCTGAAGCAAAAGATAAGACACATAAACCAAGTTATAGAATCTAACACAGAAATGAAGCTGGTTAGTAATTTACCATAAATTTAATTTTTGTGTTATGTTTCTAGCCATGACAGACCAAAGCTTTTGAGATGTTATACGAGGGATGTTAGATAACTCCGTGCAAAAATAAAGAAGAGACAATTTTTCAGGAAAAATGTTTTTTATTTCTCAACATAATCTCCTTTCAACACTACACACTTAGTCAACGATGCTCAAGCATTTCGATCCAATCCTTAGGCCTATAGTATGATTTATCGAAATCTCCAAAACACGCAGATGTTCTGGCAATAACTTCATTATTTCGCATGCATCTCTTTCCAGCAAGCCACTTCTTCAAATTTAGAAACATAATCATCTGAAGGCCACAAAAATTCTTCTCGATTGCGTAGAAGCAGCTCCAAACCGTGTTTATAAATGTTTATTCGTTCACGCTTTTGATTGATTGTGAGCAAACGCAGCACCCATCTTGGGGACAGTTTTCACATATGCAAATATTTGTGTAAAATGTGATGCACCCGTTCATTTGAGATGCCTGTTGTCTTAGCAATTTCATGCACTTTGAATCTTCTGTCCTCCATCACCATATCATGGACTTTTTCTATATTTTCTGCAGTTGTAACCTCAACAGGCCGTCCGGAATGTTCAGCATCGTTTGTGCTCATGTGACCACTACAAAAATAACCAAACCATTTGTAAAGTGTTCTAGTCGATGGAGCTGTCTCACTATAATATTTATCCAGCTTGGATTTAGTTTCCTGTGCAGTTTTGCCTTTCAAACAGTAATGTTTCATTACAACACGAAATTCTCTTTCATCCATTTTTTGCAAATACAATACTTCATCAATTCAAACGATTGGCAACAATAGAATTTTGGACGCATGTTACTGAAACATGGTGTACGCTCCTAGCGGAGATGCGGGAAACTAAATATGACGTCATTTATATACTGCGAGCGCCATCTCCTGACTTTGCACGGACTTATTGGACACTGCACTTAACAAGTGTTTGTTAATTTTTAATTTTATGTTAAAATGTGTTACATACTTCCTGCTTTCAGACTCCATTGGCCACCTATCCAAAGGGAGATTATAACCTCCATAATCATCCCTTGGCTACACTACTGCATGTTATGTTTATGCACAACGTGTTGTGTTTCTTATATCATAAAATCTGTAATTAAAAACTTTCAACTTTAACTCCAGATGTATAGTTTTTGTATTTAAAAGAAAGGACGTCGGTTTTCAATTTTACTGAATACTTTTTTACAGATTTGAAAGTATATGCAAAGCCCTTTAATACTAGCCAGCCTTAATTCTCTATGAGTTTATACAGGGAGTTATGAACTTAATCATTTTTTAGAAGGGCATCACCCTGTGACTGACACCATTGTAAGGCACACATGGTAGTGTTGGCTCTACAGATTCTAATGACAGTGCATTTAACATCCTGTTCTTAAATTCATATCGCTTTGTTTAACTTAAGTTTGCATACATTGTTATAAAGGAAATTTTGACACCTTATCCTGCTAAACCACTCTTCATTTTTTAGAATCATTCTAAACACATTCAAAATCACTAACAATTTTTTGTTTCAATATGTGTCTTTAAGTCGTGTACATAACCAAGATAAATACTATAATACACTGCATTTTTCTTTGCATAGACAGTACAAATGTACATTAATTTAGTTAATTACTTCTAAATTGTAGTTTGTCTATGCATTTGCAGCAGCTGGAAATCTTGTCAGCAGAGAATGCACGTTTGAAGAAGAAAAGTAATAAGGAAAATGTGAACACGGCGAATCAGGTTATGTTGGTTGAAAACAAAAGTCCAAAGTCAGTTAAAAAGGTATCAAAGTCTGTTAAACTGACAAACAGTCCAAGCAGTACGACTGCAGTGTTAAAAGACAGAAATCAACTGTAGTTCAGTATTTCCTGTTCTACTGACTCTAGGAAAACATGTAAGTTGTCAAGTTTTTGTATATTTACTTGTTACTTAATACTTCTAATTGTTGGCACTGGCTATTCCTCTGTTTATTTATGTATATGTAGTGTGTGTATGTAAATCACTGTGAGAAAATAATATGCTTTAAGATGAAGAAAATGTAAGGGAAAAAAGTTCTGTCTTCAGCTTTATTCAGAATCTTTTTTCATCATTTTCCATTAAAATTAGTCTTACAAACAAATCGTTACTGTTATAGTAAACTTACACTTAAGTACGTACTGTATACTTACTAACTGTGTACTAAGTCCACATTCATTGGTGCCCTGACACCAGTGTTATGTGTTACGCACAAACACCGCACAGTTTTTGTCAAATCACGTAATTCAACTCCAGAGAGTTGGTTCTCTTGAGCCTTCTCAAATTGGCATCGTTGAGGACTTAGAATACTTCAGTGTTGACATGACTTTGTGCTTTGTATGAAGCATTTAATTTCTACATAAACATTAGTGACACTTTAGTCCCAATAAATGGCACTGTGTGTGTGTGTGTGTGTGTGCACGCACGCACGTTTCACTGAAATTATTCTGTATCTTTAGAGCTTTTTATTAATTAATGTGTATTGAATTGTTTCGATTATACTACAGTTAATGGATAATCGATTTTATTTCAATTCAAATTCTCGATTGTTGCAATGTTTATTTAGATCGATAGTATCATAGAGCAAATTAACAGATACGTTACAAATAAGATTAGATTTCACAAACATAAACAGGCAATTAAAATCAGCCATTTAAGTAACAGTAAATATAAAGATAACATCGAAAGCACGCACAATTTCTACCCTAGAGTAATAAATACAACTGACGTCACTTTAACTGACGCAGAAACAAAACTTATCAGCAAAGGTCTAAATTACAATTTTCCCCCCAACCTCAAAAATAAACATAACTTAATTAAAGAAATAATTGAAGCCGAGTCAGTGATAAAAAACATTCCTGACCCAGATAAACAAAATGAAATAAGAGTATTAGTAAATAATAAGTTTAATAAAATCATTAAAAACAAGAACAATAATCATATACAAAATAAAGTTAATTACACTAAAGCACAACATGAACAACGTATAGCTATACAACTAAATAAAAAACTTTCTAATAATAATATTTACATAACCAATGTAGATAAGGGAAATTCTATAGCCATGCTGAAACTTGATGAATACACACAAAAAGTACACGACTTTATAAATGACAACAATATTACTAAGTTGACGTCCGACCCCACTAAGAAGTACACTTTAGAACTGAATAAAACAATAAATAAATGCACGCAATTATTTGATAAACGCACACAATCTTCACTAAAACCAATAAATGCTAGTGCGCCTTGTTTAAGGGGTCTTCCGAAAGTACATAAACAGAACACTCCAATTAGACCATTAGTTAATTTTACAACTACCCCCGGTTATAAAATAGCAAAAACCTTAGTAAAAATCATCAGAGAGCACACCAACTTAGAAAATAATCGGAGTGTAAAAAGCTATAAGGATTTTATCAAAAATATAAACCACGTTACAATTCAACCAAACCACAAACTAGTATCATTCGACATAGTAGATTTATACACTAATGTGCCTATTGATGAAACATTAACTTTACTCAGACATAATTTAATGAATAAAGGTTCTTTGGAAATACAGAAAGTTGACCAACTGATGATGATACTAAAAACCATTCTTAATCAAAACTATTTTTCATTTGAAGATACATATTATAAACAGAATGAAGGACTTGCCATGGGATCTCCACTTTCTGGCATCCTGGCGGACCTATATCTAAACCATTTAGAAAATACAAAAATTTTAAAAGATAATTATTTCGCCAATAAAATCATCCATTATTCCAGGTATGTTGATGATACCTTTATTATTTTTAACGGGAATGCCAGACAAATAGAATTATTTAAAAATTACCTAAACAAAATTCATAACAAATTAAAATTTACTATGGAGATCGAAAACAACAAAAGTATCAATTCTTTAGACCTAACTGTATTACATAACGGGAATAATTTAAAATACAAAATCTTTAGAAAACACACTAGTACTGACACAGTAATACACTATGATTCACATCATCCCGTTACACAAAAAATGGCAGTGTTTAACAGTCTTGTCAACAGACTTTTAAATGTTCCCCTCGAAAAGGAGGACTACTTGAATGAGGTTAGCACTATCAAACAAATAGCTATAAATAACGGGTATAAATCTACAATAGTTGACAGAATAATAGATAGACATAGAAAACGCTTAGAAAATAAAAATTCAAACTGTATAAAAGCAAGTAATAAAAATTATAAATATCTTTCTGCTAATTTCACAGGTATTATGCCAAATATTTTAAGACCCGTTCTCAAAGATAATAACTATATTTTATCATTTAAAACAAATAATAATTTGGGAAATTATTTCAAAAACAAAAACAAAATACCTTTAAAAAAGAAATGTGGTGTATATAAAATAAAATGTGATGATTGTGATGCGTTCTATATTGGTCAATCAGGCAGATGTTTTTATACAAGATTTTTAGAACATATTCCCAAGCCAAGTAATACTAAGTCCAATTTTGCACAACATTTAATATCAAGGGGACATAAATATACAAGCTTCGAAGAAAATTTAACAGCGTTGCATTTTTGTAAAAAAGGTAAACGGATGGATAGTCTGGAGGATTTTGAAATTTATAAAGCTATAAAAAATAGTACCACTAAAAACAGTTTACTAAATGACCAGATAAATTTTGCATCAAACTACTTGTTCGATACTGCAATCGGTTTGGATTAATCTTTGACCAGTCGCGTGACGATCGCGGTTGTGGGTGAACACATGCGGGAGCTCCGGCCATGGTTAGTAAAACATATCACATGCGATTTGTAACTTTATTTTATTTTATTTAATTGACTTGACCAGTATCATGGTTGCGATTTTAAATGTATTAATTTATTAAATAAAGTGTTACCTGCTGATGGGACTTAGTCCCGAAACGCGTCATAACTGACGAAACTTTGTATCACCAGTGTGGATAATAAGGTAATTATATAATTATTAATTTACCTTATTTCCGTCTTGTGACTTATTTTTCTTGTTGTAGGTTACTTTTGACGCGTTTCGGAGCTCTTCACTGCTCCATCTTCAGAAAATCCGTTGCTTAGACTTCGTCACGTTAATATTAAAATCTGGTATTGAAAACATATGTACAACACTAAACATGTATACATTTACACAATGGTCACATATATGAAGCTACATAATTCGGGTGCACCCAACACTGTCACATGTTAGACTGTCCGGTATCAACTACACTTTGTCTCTTAGTTCTATTCAAGATTGTATCGTATAGATAGTGCGATCTAAAGTCCAGTTGCTCGTTCAAAACATTGTCGGGTTTATATTTGAATGCCTGGTAAATTTCGAATTCTTCAATAGCATTCATGAATAGTCTTTTATCACATATATGTATGGCTTTAAAATTCGATTCAAAATTTTTGTAATTATGGCCTTTAGATATTAGATGCTTCGCGAATTGAGAGCGGTTCATGTAAATATTATTTTTGGGTAGATGTTCTATAAATCTCTGTAGAAAACCCCGACCTGTCTGACCAATATAGAATTTATCGCAATCGCTACAATTTATTTTATATATTCCGGTTTTTTCGGTAGTAGGTTGACGTGATTTAGTTCTTAGTAAGTTCCCTATGTTATTTTTGGTACGGAATGATATTATGATATTTCGTTTTTTGAACTCGTTTACAAGAGCTAAGGCAGTTCTTCTTGAATAAATGTGGATATGTATTTCATTTTGTATCTCCGCTTTTTGTATGGTTGGTTGCATGTTTGTGTAACAATTTATCTATTAAAGTTGGTTGGTATCCATTGACAATAGCAATATGTTTAATGATGTTAAGTTCTTCTATATAATCGTTTCGTTCCATTGGTATTGTTGCTAGTCTGTGTGTAAGACTATTAAATGCCGCTATTTTTTGTACATATGGGTGATAGGAGCTGGCGTGTATAACCATATCAGTGGAGGTTGGTTTTCTATATATCTTGTAACGGAGTTTGTTAATACGTTTTATTAAAGTTAGATCCAGAAAATTTAATTCATTGTTGTACTCAACTTCAATAGTAAATTTTATGTTGGGAAATACCGTTCATATGCGCGAGTAATTGGTGTAATTGTCTTTCGGTGCCATTAAATATTACTATGGTGTCATCAACATATCTTTTATATAGTTTAATGTGTTTGTGAAACTTATTATTTGCTAATAATAGGTATGTGTTTTCATAGTGGTTAAGGTAGATTTCGGACAAAATAGCAGATAACGGGGACCCCATTGCTAGCCCGTCTTTTTGGATGAAGAAATTTCCGTCGAAAGCAAAATAATTTTGTTTTAAAATAATGTCTAAAATATATATTAATTCATTTATCATCTGTTGGTCCATTATTTTGGTTTTCAATAGGTTATTCTTAAGGATGTTTAAGGTTTCTTGAATTGGTATGTTCGTATATAGGTTTACTATGTCGAACGATGCTAGTTTGTATTGTACTTCCATATTGAAATTTTTTGAAAATAATGGACCAACAGATGATAAATGAATTAATATATATTTTAAACATTATTTTAAAACAAAATTATTTTGCTTTCGACGGAAATTTCTTCATCCAAAAAGACGGGCTAGCAATGGGGTCACCGTTATCTGCTATTTTGTCCGAAATCTACCTTAACCACTATGAAAACACATACCTATTATCAGCAAATAATAAGTTTCACAAACACATTAAACTATATAAAAGATATGTTGATGACACCATAGTAATATTTAATGGCACCGAAAGACAATTACACCAATTACTCACGCATATGAACGGTATTAATCCCAACATAAAATTTACTATTGAAGTTGAGTACAACAATGAATTAAATTTTCTGGATCTAACTTTAATAAAACGTATTAACAAACTCCGTTACAAGATATATAGAAAACCAACCTCCACTGATATGGTTATACACGCCAGCTCCTATCACCCATATGTACAAAAAATAGCGGCATTTAATAGTCTTACACACAGACTAGCAACAATACCGATGGAATGAAACGATTATATAGAAGAACTTAACATCATTAAACATATTGCTATTGTCAATGGATACCAACCAACTTTAATAGATAAATTGTTACACAAACATGCAACCAACCATAAAAAAAGCGGAGATACAAAAATAAAATACATATCCACATTTTATTCAAGAAGAACTGCCTTAGCTCTTGTAAACGAGTTCAAAAAACGAAATATCATAATATCATGTACCAACAATAACATAGGGAAATTACTAAGAACTAAATCACGTCAACCTACTACCGAAAAAACCGGAATATATAAAATAAATTGTAGCGATTGCGATAAATTCTATATTGGTCAGACAGGTCGGGGTTTTTTACAGAGATTTAGGGAACATCTACCCAAAAATAATATTTACACGAACCGCTCTCAATTCGCGAAGCATCTAATATCTAAAGGCCATAATTACAAAAATTTTGAATCGAATTTTAAAGCCATACATATATCTGATAAAGGACTATTCATGAATGCTATTGAAGAATTCGAAATTTACCAGGCATTCAAATATGAACCCGACAATGTTTTGAACAAGCAACTGGACTTTAGATCGCACTATCTATACGATACAATCTTGAATAGAACTAAGAGACAAAGTGTAGTTGATACCAGACAGTCTAACATGTGACAGTGTTGGGTGCACCCGAACTATGTAGTTTCATATATGTGACCATTGTGTAAATGTATACATGTTTAGTGTTGTGCATATGTTTTCAATACCAGATTTTAATATTAACGTGACGAAGTCTAAGCAACGGATTTTCTGAAGATGGAGCATTGAAGAGCTCCGAAACGCGTCAAAAGTAACCTACAACAGGAAAAATAAGTCACAAGACGGAAATAAGGTAAATTAATAAGATAAAATTTTTTAGCCTGATTGTCTTTGGTTTTTCAATGGCCCATGTTTCTTAGAGCTGTCCGTTATAACAGGTGATTCCTGTATTGAAAAACAGAAATATGCAAAGTGACAGGTGCCAGTTCAACAATAAAACAAAGTTTCAAAATAAATACTTAAAACTTCCAGGCTGAAAGGCCGTGGTCGAATGCTTGATCTTGTGTAGCTAGACGTTTCGGCCACACCACCGGTGGCCAAGTTGCTTGTTCCCAGTTCATTGGGAGACGTGTTCGGCGTACCATCTATTTCGAACACTTTTTGCTACTGAAGATGGCCACCGGTGGTGTGGCCGAAACGTCTAGCTACACAAGATCAAGCATTCGACCACGGTCTTTCAGCCTGGAAGTTTTAAGTATTTATAGTGACACCGGCCATGAAAGCCTACGTACTAAAGTTTCAAAATGTTTTGACATCTGTGTCCCAAACAAAACTGCCCTTATTTCCTAAATCAATGCCTTTTGCAATAATACCAGTATCAGTGCATAACATTTAATTTATGGTAGCACTATTTACATACAGTTTAATAACAAATTATCATAAATAAAATTAATTGTAGTTACCAACTGCTAAGCATACACAGCGTACATACTACACTTTTGATGGGCACTATGCCAAGGGTTTATTCCTCCATATTTTCATTTGGAATTATGTATACAAATAATGTAACGATATGAAGGGGCCAATAAATAATATAAAAATAACCATAACAAGTACATCCACATAATTTGGATGAAGAAATAAAATCCAAATTACAAGAGCTTACTAAAAGAAGTACCATACAATAAGAACTTATTACTGTATGTATTATAAATATGTATTGTATTATGTAATTAGATCATAAGACAAGACTAAATAATAGAATTTAATTGTGATAAAAGAATTAGGGAGTGTGAAACGCAGTAATTGCTAGTTGCAGAGAGGACTGCATTAAATAAGAGCAATTACCTAAGTGACCAAGTGTAGTGATAAACAACTGAGATAAAGTGCTACAAACCAGATAATACAATAGGATATAGACAGTAACAGTGTTTACTGTGTTATTACATTTTAATTCAAAAGGTTTTAATGTTAAGTGATAATTATTGTTTAGTGTTATCATTCATATATTCAAGAAATGTGACTTTTAATGTGCTAATGCACAGAATATATGAATTTTGATAAACAGAAACAAGAATAAAATGTCACTAAGTTAAAATAATACATTAAAAACAATTTATGTTGAACCAAATAGTAAAAAAGGATGTTAACATTAGTAGTAATTAATAAACATTTGTTTGGAGGTTTAGGTTTTTTGTTTTAATGTCAATTAAAGTTAGTCGTGTAAGCATTACAGTATTTAAGTATATTAATTCATGTTTATGTTAGCATTTTTATACCATGAAATCATTATAAGTTTCCAAAATGTATTTAAGCCAACAGACTACACAAGATTTGTAAACTAAAAGATATGGCCACAGAAATGGCCAGAACATAGTCCAAAACAACATAATTTCATTGTAAAGTGACTATTAAATCATAAGGTCACTGTAAACCAGTAAAAAATAGCAAAACCATTAATTTAGGCCTTATTTAGAAATCAAGAACAGCATTGTAATAGTTTAGTGAATTTGTAAAATAACTTTATAAATGCTAAAGTATGTAATGGCCTAGGAAATAGAATTTTGGCAAAATTGTTAAAACAATTATTATAACACTCACACATGGCATGTGAGGTATCAGAATATTTGTAATTTTATGAAGAAGATCATGATGTAAAGTAAGTTTAGGTTTATTCAATATTAATTAGGGAGTAATTGTGAGTAGGAAATATAAAAATTGTAAATCTTAAATAATTATAGTCACGTGACCTAGTGACCGACCCGGCGTTTTGACCAATGGGAATTTAGCTAATTTTGGTCAAACTCGTCGAGGACAGAAGAAAACTCATTATTCTATTGTTAGCCTGGGTTTACACTAGGCGCAACATACTCGCTCAACACCTGTCTCGCCCTTCCCATTTACACTAAGCGAAACGTTGCGTGAAACAGGCATGAAAGAAGGTGAGCCGTCAGTTTAGGTGAGACAACCATGTCGCCGTGTTCTGTAGTTGTACCTCACGTGCAACAAGTATCGACATTCACACTACACAAAATAGGAGGAGCGAGGCTCTTTGATGCGCGTCCAAAAACCGACTCGGGTTGGCTCGCCGCGAGTCTGCCTCGTGCAACAAATTTTGGGGTGGGGGCCACGTTACACTAAGCGAGTCTCGCCTCGCGAAACAGTTGCATGAGTATGTTGTGCCTAGTGGAAACCCACCTTTAGACTTGAAAGTGAATAGTTGAAGAAATCTGTGCCTCTCTACAGAAGGAAGTGTACCATAGAATCATGTCTGAGGCAGATAAGGAAAATTTAACAAATATTAAAACAAATAATTAATCAAGAAAGTAATAAAGTAAAGTATACATAGAAGAAGGAAGAATAAATTAAAAAAATATTATAATATTTTAAAATAATTATTCTACATGTGGGTGAGAGATTTAACCTATTTAAAAAAACACTTTTAAAATTACACCACACCGAACGATATTCACTAACACATGTGCACCTGAACAATAGTGAAGAAAGTAAATTAATAAACAGTGGAACATTTATATAATTAACTTTATTAATAAAACTTGGTTTCAAAAATTTTGGAAGCTTGGGATACATGGTGTTTGTAACGGGGCTAAAAGGAGGGGTTAATTTTTTTTTTTTATTATAATGCACAAAATTGTTTCATGTACTACAAAATTATTTTCCATCTGAGTGGTCAGTCCCAATGTGAAATAAAATTGTCACCACACCAAGGAACAGTGAAGCGAGGTTTGTACGTAGGCGAGACATTGGAATGCAGCGTGTGACCGCAAGACACATTTGAATTCTGAGAAATGTAATGCTGTGGGACGCGCACTAACGCACAAACACCTGCAGAGCGCATAAACGACGCTTAGAGAAGGCGACTAAAATGGCTTTTTGTGAATTTTGTTCAACATGTGCTTTATACAAGACGGATGTACAATTCAGAACACGCCTATTTCAGTGACGTAAACCAGTGGACACCAGATTTCGTCAACGCCCGACACACGGGAAAAACACAGGTTACCTGAACCATGACGAACGACTCAACACATAAGGCATTGTAATTCCGTTATGCCTAGTCCCTGGTGGGAGATTTTTTTTTGGCGACTTTCCCCCCAGTTGAATTAAGCTCGTATCCCGGCCGGGAACTAAGAAAATTTTGCGCACGTAAAATTTAAATTTATTATGTAGCAAGTGAAATCAAAAGTCAAAAGTGAATTAAAATAACAAAATCGAGTCAGTGGAGCCCACGGGCCAAAATCAAAAATGTGAATAGTGAACCTTCAAACTTAAACACACGCGGCACATGGCAGCGAAGGAGTGACGCCGGTTTGGTAACCTTTCTTAATATCTTCATCCTTAATCAATACAATTCAATCAATACAATGGGGTTTTTAAATTAAATGGTATGAATGTGCGTGTGAGCAATCTGGGTTGTTTTTTGATATAAAAAATAAGTTAGTATTTGGATTATAGCCAGTAGTAGGTAAATTTTAATAACAGGCATATATGAATTAAATATTGGTCGGAGTATTATTCCTAGAGAGAGTATAACTCAACAATGAAAGTCATAATGTGAAGTAGTTTCACAATTCCTTATGTATCATATTGTACGATAAAAAGAACGAGTTGTATTTTAGTAAATTTAAACTGGAAAGTAAACAGAAAAAATGTCATGCTAAATAAATAAAATACCATTTTATTTGTTTGTCAATATGTGTTTGTTAATTTGCATTCACCTGTGTTTTTTCTCTGCCAAGAGTACATCAGACGACACCTTGGTAAACTATCGATAAGGTAAGTAACTAGAGTCTCAACATTTTAATTTAAAAAACTAGTAAAGCTTCAGTTGCCGCCTGTTAATAGGTACAAATTTATAGATTTTAATAATTAATTAAGGTCGTACAGCTTCAGTTGGCGCCCGAACAGGGACGTTGTAAATTAATTTTTAATTGAATAGAAACTAAATTAATTTACAACCTGATCGAAAATGGCTGAGAGAAATAAGAATGCAACTTTGTGTGAAGGTGGAGAAGTGAAATTAAATTTAAATGTGACACAAAACAGTTTGATATCGATAAATATTACGAGCACGTAAACGATACAGACAATACAACAGACGAAATAACAATTGAGACGGTACACGCTAAGAGCAGCAGACTCGAGAATGAAGACGTACTTAGTCAATTAGCATTATTTATGGAAATGATGAGTAGTAAATTTGATCAACAAAACACGAATTTGAACGAATTTATAACGGAAGTCAAATCAGAAATAAATGTCGTAAATATGAGCTTAAATGAGTTGAAATCAGAAAATAATAATCTAAACGCGAGTTTAAATGAATTTAAAATTGAAATTGAGTCAGAAATAAATGCTAGTAACATAGAACTGAAAATGGAAATAACCAAACAAGACAAAAAATTAAGAGAAATAGACAATAAATTAGAAGAGCAGAATAAAACTATTGCGGGCATGAGAGGTGAGATAACAATAAATATAAATAAAATTCAAGACAAAATAAACGAAAATATAACGCGGAAGGAGGAGGTAGAAAATGACACAGTTACGAGTGAATGTGACGAAATAACAGACGACCAGTGTAATAGTAAAATAAATAATTACGAAGGGATCATCAACAAGGTAGGTGTTAGTTACGAAAATTTTATGAATATAGGGCAGAGGTTAAATTTTCCCCAGTTTTATGGTAAACCAAGCTGGTTACAAATGTTTTTGAAGGGCAAGAGCCCCTTACAGGAAAAACGATGTGTTTTTAAGTAATTTTTTAATTTTTAGTAGGCGTTTTTACGATTTAATACCCTCTGTACGGAATGACAGAAAAAGTGTGAATTGGTCTTATGATGAAAGATATGTTGACAAGAAGGTAATGTTATTTAAGGTTAGTGGAGGTTATGACGAATTAATAAAGAGGTTAGATAATGAAAGAGTGAAACAATATTAATTACTTTAATTTAAAATGCATATTAGTTCTAGGTATCCAAGTCACGTATGAACAGTAAATTATTATAAATAAATCACCTTATATCCGTCGTGTGACTTCGTTACGTCGATTAAAATGACGCGTTTCGGAACATCTGTTCCATCATCAGATAAAATCGCTCTATTGAGGTCGTTAAACGTTAAAAACACATGTTACACATAATTTTCCACTATGTAATTCGCTTGCTTCCTAAATGGTGCGCACCACGACGAAGCCGATCGGACACTGAACTATTATCTGAGTGATTACGCCTAAGCAGGTTCAAAGCTGTATCGTATAGCGGGTTGGATTTAAAATTTAAGTGGTCATTCAATATGAAGTCTCGGCTGTTTATGTTATTATATGCTTTGTATATTTCGAACTCCTCTATTGCGTCCATGTAACGGCCTTTGTTGCACACATGTAGGGGTATTAAATTAGATTTAAAATCAGTATAATTATGATTGTGTAAGATTAAGTGGCGGGCAAAGTTGGACTTGATATTATTTAACAAAGTGAGATTATTTAGGTGACGTTTTGGTGTGTGTTCTTTAAATCGTTTGAGGAAACCTCTCCCCGTTTGACCAATGTAAAAACTGTTGCAGTCGTTACATGATAATTTATATATGCCGGATTTCTTTTCTAAAGGTATGGGTTTTCTATGACGTAGTATTTTTAATAGACTATTGTTTGTTTTGAAGGTAGCAGTAATATTCAATTTATTAAATGTGGAGGTTAGAATCTTTGGCATTATATTTGTGTATGCGGTAGAAATAAATGTTATTTTTGTATCCTTATTTATTGGGGGCTTGGATTTTCGAATTTTATGTTTCTTGATGAGATTATCAATCAACGTGTTTTGGTAACCATTAGCTAAAGCTATATGTTTAATGGTATTCACCTCCTCACGGTAATCATCATCACTGAGAGGTACTGCCAACAATCTGCGGATAAAGTAATTATAAGCTGCCAACTTTTGCGAAAATGGATGATAAGAGTCAGCATGTATTGTCACATCAGTGATAGTCGGTTTTCTATAAATATTAAATTTCAATTTATTTACGTGTTTAGTGACAGACAAATCTAAAAAATTCAATTTATTATCCACTTCAGTTTCCAACGTGAATTGAATGTTTTTATTAATATTATTCATATAATGTTTTAGGTTTTCGATCTGTCGTACAGTACCATTGAAAATTAGAAAGGTATCGTCTACATAACGTGCATAAAATATTATATCATTTTTGTATTTGTTATGTGAGAGCAAATGAGAGTTTTCATAAAAATTCAAGTAAACGTCAGCCAATAGACCAGAGAGAGGTGAACCCATGGCCAATCCATCGTCCTGAATGAAAAATTGGTTATTGAAAGCAAAGTAATTTTGTTCTAAGATAGTTTCAAGTAAACCAATTAACTCGTTTATCGTCTGTATATTTAATTTATTATTCTCTAATAAATTTTATTATTAACAGCTTCGTCGTGGTGCGCACCATTTAGGAAGCAAGCGAATTACATAGTGGACAATTATGTGTAACATGTGTTTTTAACGTTTAACGACCTCAATAGAGCGATTTTATCTGATGATGGAACAGATGTTCCGAAACGCGTCATTTTAATCGACGTAACGAAGTCACACGACGGATATAAGGTGATTTATTTATAATAATTTACAATTACTTTAAAATAATAAAACTACTCGAGTCCCTGTTCGGGCGCCACTGAAACAATATTAATTACTTTAAAATAATAAAACTACTCGAGTCCCTAGTTCGGGGCCACTGAAACACTACTTTTAATTCAATTAATAATATAACATCTTACCTTCAGGTTTCTCTTCCAGAGTCCTACAGACGAAAACAGCTGCAGACACGGTTATATGTGTTTGAGTTTCTGAATAATGACGCTAACACAATTTTTTCGTATTCTAACAAATTGGCTTTCTTTAATACAATATTTGTTTTACCTTTACATTCACCCTGCACTTGCAATGCAACACAAAAAAATTAAATAGTTAATCCATCAATATCAATTAATCTGAAACTAGCCTAAAAATAGCGTTATTTTGGGAGCCAGCACTTTGCAACACACTCTCACATATACTCTTTACATTTCTTTTTAATTGAAAACCCCGTTATTATGATTCAATATTTGTATTCATTTTAATAAATTCATTGAATTGTTCAGACAGTGTTATGGAAGTTACTTAACACATCCACGGCATTCCTTACGGTCTACTCACCATCTCGTGTGGTTAGCTGTTTCGTGTCACTAAAAAATGTTAGTTCAATCGATCATAAATTCTTTGCACTACCGCGACACACTCCGTCTTATTTTTTAAGTTTTAAGTTACACTTTCCTCACACTTTTACAGACTTCTTTTTAGTCGGATAGCTCCACATTATAAATGTACTATAAGTCGGCTGACGTACGTTACTCGAGCCCTTATACGTTTAATAGGCTGGCCGCGCTCTATACTGTTTATACTTTTTACATTGTTTAATACTTTAATGGATAGGCCGACTATTAATTACGGCCTATCTTGCACCCGAGGCCACCGTTTTACTTAACCAGCTGTATGCTGCTCCTTACTGTCTGATGTTAATCTGCATACTGGTGAAGAACTCTGCTTACTGTGATTGACAAATCTGCTGCTGGCAAGCTATTACGTAATATGTCTGAGCTATGCTCCAGACATCAACAATTTATACTAACAATGTGTTGCACTGGGGCACCTCACAGGTGGATACTGACAATTAAAAATTAAACGGATTTTAATTAATTAAAACTGAAACTGGGGTAGCACACAATTCTGTACCGTTACAAGAGTTAGTGATAGTAAGTACTTACCTTGTGAAATAGTTAGTACAGCAATTGATGATATTGACTACTTACTTTATGACAAAGCAAATACAGCAGCAGATAATAATGATAATGAAACTGTAATTGACATAACTATGACAGATCGTATTAAAGGCGACTGGACTATGCTCGATGATAATAAATTATATGATTTAATAACATGGAATAACCCTATTGGTATTGTGGAAGAATATAAAAATTTGGATAATCTTTATATTAATAAAAATGATAAAATGAGTTTAATAAAAAATGAACTGTGTAAATGTAAGACCAGATTTTTGTACGATGATTGGGGGTAAAGACAATAAATGTTTATGAACGTTTAATTATGTGATTAATGGTTCTGGAATGGACTGCTTTACAAAATGAAGTGTGGTAAACTGAAAAAATAATGACAAAGCTTTGTAAATAAATTTTAGTGAAATTAATTGTGTTTGTATTGTAACAGGTATATAATGTAAACAATGTGTGTAGGTAGTAGAAATTAATTTAATAATAATAATAATATTTTGAGCAGACTAAATAAATAACAAGAATAATTATGAAAGTAATTAATTAATGGTAATTGTTTTGATAATAATTGAAATATGTTGTGTTCTTGAATAATTGATGGAGTTAAAGTAATTTGAGAGGTTTAAATATTTTTGATTGATTTACAATGTTATATAATTGAATTGTGATAATGAATTTAAATTATGTGATGTATTTAGTTGTGGAATCATATTATCGTTATTGTTTCAGAAGGTAATGAAGATGTATTGTTTTGGAATCATATGTTTTGAATGATGTACTGTGAGTATGAATTTTATAATACAAGTTAAATAGAGTAAAATGTTTACATGTGTTGAAACGATTTTAAACTCAATGATGAAACTAATCTGAGATAGTTATACTAAATAGAAACCATAGTTAAAAGGTAACAATAACTGAAATGTGATGTAAAATAAAGGTTAACAATAAATTTGTAATTTTTGAGGAATCTAATTGTAGTAAGTGATAAATAATTAAATGATGATATATAAAAGAGTTAATAAAAATATTTTTCAAATTATTATGTTTATAATTTTCTATATAAATTATTTAAAAGTGAATTGTTTGTTTAATGTGAATGTAGCAATGCTAATGTTCAAGGTTAATGTCTATTTGTTTATTATGTTTTCATACAAGATGTGTGGGTAATTTTGGGGGGTTGTGTGGTGTTAATAGAAGTGAATAATTATGGAAAGTAGAGACTGCATCAGTAGAGGGACATTAAGTTTAGCTATAGGGAGGCTATCGCAGTGGTGGCATGTGCCACTGTAGATAGCAGTAAGAGTGTTGGTGGTAACATCAAGGTATGTCACCACCATCGGAGGCCAAACTGGCGTAATATACACTGCACAACTTTTATATAATTTTGTATTATATGTTGATTTGTTGTCGTGCAGTGTATTATAAGATGAAGTATAGCATGCCTGAGATTAAAGTTGATTTCCCCGCCTTTTCGGGCGATTACTGCCTTACCAGCACTAATCGTGGTTTTGGGCGACAACCAACTATGGGCAGCAATAGTGAAACTGACCATAGTTGGCTTAAAATAGGTATAAATTTGAAATTAATGGGGGGTGACTTTAGGGGAAATCCCTGGAACTATGGAACAGCGGCTGCCACTCTGTTCGCGTGGGAACAGTTAACCAGGTGGTAGACCCGTTTTAAGGGCGTAAATATGAAACAATAGATATTATGATATCTAATTAATTAAAAAAAAATGTAAGGCCGAAGCAAGGACACGGAGATGCCAAAATTCCTCCACCAATGCCGTCCTTGTGGAAGCAGCTGAACGCCACAGTTCAGTGGGGGGTACAATAGTGTGTGTGGCCGGGAGGTTACTCAGGGGAGTAACGAATGTAACAAATTTGTTTTGTAACTCATGACGCTGACCAGCCGATTTGGGTTTTGACTTGAGAAGTGGTTACTGTAGACGACTGACACGGAGATGCCAAAATTCCTCCACCAATGCCGTCCTTGTGGAAGCAGCTGAACGCCACAGTTCAGTGGGGGGTACAATAGTGTGTGTGGCCGGGAGGTTACTCAGGGGAGTAACGAATGTAACAAATTTGTTTTGTAACTCATGACGCTGACCAGCCGATTTGGGTTTTGACTTGAGAAGTGGTTACTGTAGACGACTGACACGTATTATACTCTGTGTTACGTTCTATAAATAACGTTACTGATTTTGAGGAATGATTCCAGTAGATAAGGTGTTTATGGTATTTTATTTTGTTTTTGATGTTTGAGTGTGTCATTGTTGTTATTCTGTTAGTGTATAAGAATTATGAATATATACCATGTATTCTGTATTGTATAATTTTGTGTAGTGTAGGTAGGTCAAGGTCATTTACCTGACACAGAAATCAGCTGATGGGTTGTATCCTGGTCCATATGACCCATACATATTTTTTAGCCAGATAAATGTTAGTTATATTTTTGATAATTTTCTTTATTCACCATTAAAAAAAAAAAAAAAAAAAAAAAAAAAGTACTAGAGTCTCAACATTTTAATTTAAAAGACAAGTAAAGCTTCAGTTGCCACCTATTAATAGGTACAAATTTATAGATTTTAATAATTAATTAAACTCGTACAGCTTCTTCATGTTGTCATGAGCCAGAGCCGCCATCTTGACAATTTGCACAGGACTCTGGGAATATGCCATTCTTTGCCTTGTTCACAAGTTGAATTTTATAATTAATATTATTGTGTTCTGTCTAGTATTAAGCCTTATTATTTTAGTAAATAAGAATTATTTCATTTGTGATGTGTGATACTTCTTCATAAGCATTTTGAACTTTACTAACTGTCAAAAGAACCCCGAACTGAGTATTAATATATTGTTACGACGTCACAGAACAATCTACGTGTTTACCGAACGTTCCAGAGATCCAGAATGTAAGCATGTGGCGTACGTGCTTGTAGATGCATTTTGCGAGAATCTTCTCGACTGTGTCGGGCTTCACTCGGGCGCTCGGACTGTGTCAAGGCCGTAGTTAATTATGTAGTTCACACGAGAGATATGACAGTTGTAATATATCATTGATTGAGTGGGTATAATAAAATAAATAACGGTGTATGTAGATTGTGCTCTCCTGTAAGTCCCACTGGTTGTGCTAGCTGATTTTACTTCCATATTTCCTTAAGGAATGGAAGTATGGTGATGGCAAAAAAAATCGTGTTCGAGATTATTGCAGATTCTGATTCGACTACACTCAAAACATGAAAAAAAGTCGTTTTCCGAAAAGTGTCTGTGTGTCTGTAGATTTTTTTTCTATGGAAACGATAACTGCCGCAAATTCAAACAGAATCAAACAATTTTTTGCATACAGCCCTGATTTGTAGAGGACTCGCAACCTATTGTTTTTGGTGAAGATCGGTTGAGGGAAAGGGGTAGTTTACCTGCAACGGTTTTTTTTTATCAAGGGAAATTTTTTTTTTTGGCAAACGATAACAGCCGCAAATTCAAACAGAATCAAATAATGTTTCGTATACAGCCCTGAATTGTAGAGTTCTCAAGACCTTTTGTTTTTGGTGAAGATCGGTTAAGGGAAAGGGGTAGTTTACTTGTAACGTTTTATGTTTTAACAAGGGTATTTCCTATGGCAAACGATAACAGCCGCAAATTCAAACAGAATCAAAAGATTATTTGCATACAGCCCTAAATTGTAGAGTTCTCAACACCTATTGTTTTTGGTGAAGATCGGTTAAGGGAAAGGGGTAGTTTACCTACAACGTTTTTTTAACAAGGGTATTTTCTATGGCAAACGATAACAGCCGCAAATTCAAACAGAATCAAATAATTTTCTGCATACAGCCCTGATTTGTAGAGTACTCAAGACCTATTGTTTGTGGTGAAGATCAGTTGAGGGGAAGGGGTAGTTTACCTGCAACGTTTTTTATCAAGCGTATTTTCTATGGCAAACGATAACTGCCGCAAATTCAAACAGAATCAAATAATTTTTTGCATACAGCCCTGATTTGTAGAGTACTCGCGACCTATTGTTTTTGGTGAAGATCGATTGAGGGGAAGGGGTAGTTTACCTGCACGGTTTTTTTATCAAGGGAAATTTTTTTTTTTTGGCAAACGATAACAGCCGCAAATTCAAACAGACTTAAATAATGTTTCGTATACAGCCCTAAATTGTAGAGTTCTCAAGACCTATTGTTTTTGGTGAAGATCGGTTGAGGGATAGGGGTAGTTTACTTGCAACGTTTTTTTAACAAGGGTATTTTCTATGGCAAACGATAACAGCCGCAAATTCAAACAGAATCAAATAATGTTTTGCATACAGCCCTGATTTGTAGAGTACTCAAGACCTGTTGTTTTTGGTGAAGATCGGTTAAGGGGAAGGGGTAGTTTACCTGCACCGTTTTTTTATCAAGCGTATTTTCTATGGCAAACGATAACAGCCGCAAATTCGAACAGAATCAAATAATTTTTTGCATACATCCCTGAATTGTAGAGGTCTCAAGGACGTTCGATTTTGGTGAAGATCGGTTAAGGGGAAGGGGTAGTTTACCAGCAACCTTTTACGTTTTAACAAGAGTAAAGTACTTGCAAATTTATTTAAACTTTTTGAAACAATGGTAATTGTTAAAAATAAAATAATTTTGTTGCCAGGCAATAAAATTAAAATTTTTTAATTTTAATGTAATATAATATTTTTCATTTAATACGGCAATAAAAAGGCAGGTAAGACACAAACACACAATTCACGTTATTTCTGGCCTCACTCATGTTTATTTTCTTACGTTTGCACGCTTTTTAAATGGAAAGTGCCGAAACCCACACCAACATAACGCGTGCAAGCCGAAAAAATGGACATCAATTTGCTTACTGGCGAAGCTAGTAGTTAATGAATGGGTAGGCAAAAATCTTATCTTAATTTTTTTTTAAGGAATCACTAAAAGGACGGTGGGTCAAATCGGACGCTGAGGTAGAGTTTGCTGTAACCGAATGGTTCCACAAACGGCCGTAAGAATTTTACTAGCAGGGAATCTACAGGTTAGCGCAACAGTGGAACTCATGTCTTAATGTTATTGGATACTTCTTTTAAAATCGTTGAATAAAAATTGCTTTACAGCTCTATACGTGTGTCTATTGAACAATCCTTGTATTAGTCATACACGATAATACAACTGATTAAACTTCAAATTTTTAAACTTGGTTAGTTTCTATATATATGTTTAATGTTACAAATAATTCAAATAACAATCTTGATCATCTGTTAGTTCAGCGGAATAACAGTGACACTTTTAATAACTGCATAAAATAAACACTTAGAAACAACACAGGCGCTTTAACTTAACTGTTTGGACCACAGAAGTGAGGCATGCCTCAACGCTCTATGTGTACAGTGCGGGACAATCCCCCCTCCCTACACTTCCCTATCACACCACTACATTGCTTACATACGATGTATACAAAAAACGCTGAGGCAAGTTCAGGTTGCCTCATTCGCTTTAAACGAACTATGCCGAATCTCACCTGTCACCATCTAGCGGTCGCTCAATAAAGCACGTTTCGGTTTAATAAATTTGACAGTCACAGTAACAATGTATAATCTTTACGTTATGTAGTTCATACGTATTTATAATTTTTATTCTACAGAATTTGTTAGGGTAGGCATTGCCTCAATTGCCTCCATGTAACTTCGCCACTGATATATATGTGTACAACGTTATCGGCAACAAAGAAGTAGTTTTTGTTAAAATTCCTTCCCGGGATATTTGGCCGTAGTCCAATGTTTTCTACAAAACCAGACATTTCGGCAATGCCATCGACTTCCATCATCAGTGAAAATCGAGTGCGATAACGTGAGGTGGTATACGTTAGTGACCACAGTACTGTGGTTAAGGCTGAAGCAGTAAGTAGAAAGAAGTAGTTTCTATGATAATATTTCATTTCGAAAATGATTTTAAATATAAATCTTAGAATATGGAAGTCATGTATGGTTCTCCATACCGATATTTGTAATAAAACGATATTGCAAAATATAGCTTAATTTATAATATGTGTAGTACGTAGCTAATATCTTCTTGTTTTCTAATCTCTCACTGTTGATCTTCGCTTTGTAATACAACCATACTATAATCGTAATTGTAATGGTGTTCTGGTATAGTATTACCCAGAATAATTTTTATGGTGCGTATGTGTAGTAGTGACGTTCCGCTCTGGGAAACGTCGATTTGGTAATGTTCCTGGATTATGTGGTTATCAAATATTCTAGGTGTCTGTTGCTGTTGCAGCAATTTAAAATGTGATATAAATTTAAAATTTATATTTATAATAAAAAATAAATTCTGGAAAAATGTTTTCAATGTTTATATTCTTCAAATTTAGAAATAAATTGAGGTTGTTGATTGTAATTATAAGTATGATGGTATAGTGTGTATTCTAGTAATAATCTTCCCTTTTGTAAATCTGTTAAAAAGACAATCCAGTTAACTTCAAATTAGGCGCAAACAGCTCTCTTCTTCTTACTCTTGAAAGGTTGTAGTTCGCATATACCGCCTTTAAAGGTTATTCAGTTTTCTTGAAGAATTAACTATTATGTCCTTTTATAAGAGGAATGAACTTCAAATTACTAGATAACAATCGTTTATTAAACAGAATAATAAATTTTGGTTGATAAAAATATTGATGTTACAATGCCGTATCGACTCGTTCAGGGCCGGTCGATATATGAATTTTACATTGGTATTATAAAAATAGTAGGTTCTTTGAACGGTTAATTATATAAAAAGCCAGAGAAGGTCAGGGTCAGAAAGTATAACACTTACAATTCTAAAAATGTATTAAAATTAAACAATATAATGGTAATTATTAATAATAAAAGTTTATATATAATTTTTATTCACCCCAGTTCAGCAAACAGTTGTCTAGTTGAGATGACGAGATTGGGTCAAAATGGCCGCCTGGCGCATGCGCGGAGTTCACCCTCTAACACTGACAGAGTTTTTATGGAATAAATATGTCCCTTCTGCGGTTAAATTTTCTTCGCAATCGTATATTATCTTCTGGTGTATAGTTTAATGTCACTGTAGTAAGATGGACTAATTCACTTGGTGTTAAAATGTTGTTAATTAAGTATATCAATTGGTGTTTATGTGTGTCCGTTTAACCTCGAATATTCACTTGGTATTTGGTGTGATTCCAGTGTTACTTCATTTAAATAGTTATATGTGGTTCTGTTTATTAGTGTTATGTAGTTCGTATGGCAACTTCACCACTTCACAATGATTAGAATAGTTAAAAATTTAATTTTTACACAAAACTGATTCCGAACTCTTGTTATACGTAACCGTCATTAAGTTTGGTTTTATCAAATATTCCTGTCAAGTGCTCTCTTCAATGTATAATAATGAACTGTCTGTATTTCCTTCATCTCATGAAAATCTTAGCCTATATAATATAGTTCAGACATTGTTAAAAATTGCCATAACTTCCGACACGTTTTAAAATAGTACACTATGCTCAAAAATTAAATTCGTTATTAGTTAACTGTTTGCAATATAAAATACATATTCGTTTTCACTATTCTATTCTACTTATTTTGATAGTAATTAAGTTAGTATTACATAGTTTTATCAGAAAATCATATTTCTTATAATTTTTTGGGAGGTAGGCCTAAAATTATACTTCCCTGTCTTCTATGTAAATAATAGCCATTTTAACTAATATAATTATTATTCTATGAAATCTGAAATTTGTATAATTATCAATTCTCACTTATTTTATTGCAATTTAGTATACTAATGATGGTTTTTTCACATAATTCAGTTGTATATGATTCCCCTTCTGATAAAGTTAGTGAACCTATTTCAGTTTCAAATGGTATTTCATTAGACAATCAAATAATTTTACTCATATAATGACCATATCTTTAGAAAGCCTTATTTACATAGTATTTAATATGTTGGGTGTATCTTGCCTAAATATTGTCAGTTTGCCTGGTTTATAAGATTAGGTTTATTAATTATTCTGCATTTTAACTTTATTATATTGCCTAGATTTGAATTGTGGCCATTTGCAGAATGTTTTACTAATGTAATTATTTTATTTCCTTCTCTGACTTCTGACTCTGATATATTTGATTAAAAATTAGTTCTCTGATCTGGCATAACAGTAATTACAGATTATACAATTAAAATATAACACCCAGATATATAAAACTGGTGTTCTTAATAACATTGTTTTGGTATATCACCTAATAACATAATAAAAAGTATTTCTACAACATTGGAATGATATCTAATTTTAGATAATGCATTCCTAAATTAACATGAACAATAAAATAACAATTATAATACTAATATCTCTTATGACTAACCCTTACTTCTAAATGCTATATTTAATTGGAACCCCACATTTGGATCCATATATAATTGTTAATACCTTCTACTACTTCATCATAAACAGTTAGTTCTGTAATTCCCCATTTTATAAGATTTATGCCCCCTCTTAAAGTATAACCCTGGCTATCTAAGTTATATTCCATTCTATGGAATGTTCATACAGTTTTAGTAGCTTTTTATTAGTAAAATTACTACTCCATTATCAAAGTAGACACTGTTCACAAAACTTAAAGTTTGTTACTTTGTACTGCTACTCATGCACCTTTTTAAAGTTTATTAGTTATAATTTGATCACTTACACTTTTCCATGGTGAATTATTACTATATTTACTAGTCTTTTTCTAGTTTTTAATATGAAATATTCAACCATGGGGGAACTGTGAAGATTTGTTTATACACATTACACAATAACTTTTTGAATGCACTAATATTTACTACAGCTAACACTTTTAGTTTTTTGTCAGTTTTACAGTGATATGGTTTTTTAATGTGTTATACTTTCTCTTTGGGCATTCATTGATTTTGGGGTTTTTTGGGGGTTCTTTTCCTATGGGGTTTTTGTTTTATATGGGTCGTCTTAATTATTCTTCTTTCTTCTTGAGTTTGGTTCTTCTTTATTCTTCCTTCTTCTGTAGATTTATTTTGATTATTCTTCTTTCTTTTTTGAGTTTTAATTGTTCTTCCTTCTTCTTTAGCTTTGATTGTTCTTCCTTCTTCTGTCTTCAGTAGCTTTGATTGTTCTTCTTTCTTCATTCTTCAGTAATAGTAGTTTTAATTATTCTTCTTTCTTCTTTAGTTCTAATTATTCTTCTTTCTTCTGTCTTCGGTAGTAGTAGTTTTAATTATTCTTCCTTCTTCTGTCTTCTGTATCTTTGATTGTTCTTCTTTCTTCATTCTTCAGTAATAGTAGTTTTAATTCTTCTTCTTTCTTCTTTAGTTCTAATTATTCTTCTGTCTTCGGTAGTAGTAGTTTTAATTATTCTTCCTTCTTCTGTCTTCTGTATCTTTGATTGTTCTTCTTTCTTCATTCTTCAGTAATAGTAGTTTTAATTAGTTCTTCTTTAGTTCTAATTATTCTTCTTTCTTCTGTCTTCAGTAGTAGTAGTTTTAATTATTCTTCCTTCTTCTGTCTTCAGTAGCTTTGTTTGTTCTTCTTTCTTCAGTAATAGTAGTTTTAATTATTCTTCTTTCTTCTGTCTTCTGTATCTTTGATTGTTCTTCTTTCTTCATTCTTCAGTAGTAGTAGTTTTAATTATTCTTCCTTCTTCTGTCTTCTGTAGTTTTGATTGTTCTTCTTTCTTCTGTCTTCAGTAGTAGTAGTTTTAATTATTCTTCCTTCTTCTGTCTTCAGTAGCTTTGTTTGTTCTTCTTTCTTCAGTAATAGTAGTTTTAATTATTCTTCTTTCTTCTGTCTTCTGTATCTTTGATTGTTCTTCTTTCTTCAGTAATAGTAGTTTTAATTATTCTTCTGTCTTCTGTATCTTTGATTGTTCTTCTTTCTTCATTCTTCAGTAGTAGTAGTTTTAATTATTCTTCCTTCTTCTGTCTTCAGTAGCTTTGTTTGTTCTTCTTTCTTCAGTAATAGTAGTTTTAATTATTCTTCTTTCTTCTGTCTTCTGTATCTTTGATTGTTCTTCTTTCTTCAGTAATAGTAGTTTTAATTATTCTTCTTTCTTCTGTCTTCTGTATCTTTGATTGTTCTTCTTTCTTCATTCTTCAGTAATAGTAGTTTTAATTATTCTTCTTTCTTCTTTAGTTCTAATTATTCTTCTTTCTTCTGTCTTCGGTAGTAGTAGTTTTAATTATTCTTCCTTCTTCTGTCTTCTGTATCTTTGATTGTTCTTCTTTCTTCATTCTTCAGTAATAGTAGTTTTAATTAGTTCTTCTTTCTTCTGTCTTCTGTATCTTTGATTGTTCTTCTTTCTTCAGTAATAGTAGTTTTAATTATTCTTCTGTCTTCTGTATCTTTGATTGTTCTTCTTTCTTCTCTAGTTTTAATTATTCTTCTTTCTTCTGTCTTCTGTATCTTTGATTGTTCTTCTTTCTTCTCTAGTTTTAATTATTCTTCTTTCTTCATTCTTCAGTAATAGTAGTTTTAATTATTCTTCTTTCTTCTTTAGTTCTAATTATTCTTCTTTCTTCTGTCTTCAGTAGCTTTGACTGTTCTTCTGTCTTCTTTGAGTTTTAATTGTTCTTCTTTCTTCAGTAGCTTAGATTGTTCTTCTTTCTTCTGTCTTCAGTAGTTTTTCGCTGTGTATGCCTTGGTTTCTTCTAGTCTGGTTTCCTTGACGGGGTATATTAATTGCCTGCTTCTATCTTACCTGGGTAATTTTGTTATTATCATTTTTAGTCTTCTGGGTTTTTAAATTTGTATTATATTATATTATTTGCAGAAATTTTCTTTATTCAACCTTTCTTGTGAATATATTATTAAACAGTGCATTTTAATTAATTCTCATCTGGATATTCCATATATTAGAGCTTTATTAATGATCATTGAGTAATGTATTTGTGTGGATTATCTGTCATGCTACACAGTTTGGAAGCTTCTGGTGAGTGAGCGGGACTATAAATACATGGCGGTAGCGGCCTTTATTTTCAGTATTAGAGCGAATTATTGACTGTGCAGTTTGTTAGTTATTCTCTGCGATATTACTGTGCACGTTCAAGTGGTCATTAGTTAAGTGTTCTGTTTTATAATTGGACGGTATATTGTAATACAATTGTGTTTAATATTAGTGACATTTTTATTGCGTGTGAACAATTTTTATTTGATTTGTTATAGTAGACTATGTTGTTAATTACGAACTGTGTAACATGACATAAGGTAGTAAAGATCCACAATAATTAACTATGAATTAAAGAAGCTGAAGACAAGAATAAGAGGCAAAAACTTATAAACTCAGAGATCAATAACCCAATAAACCCAAATGACAAATGACTGATAAACTGACAATGACCTGACACAATAGATCGGATAAATACAAAAGGAACCACGGAACAATGAAGAAGAAGCTAAGAACCAAATGTAATCAAGACATTAAAATGAACATTGTAAATCCCGAATAATGACCATTATTCTGTATGTTAATGAATGAACTAATGTAATTAGAGTGTAGATGAGATTTACCTGGATGAAGTGGATGCAGACAGGAGGCGGAAGAGACAAAAGAAGAACGAAGACAAGAAAGAGAAGAAGCAGAAAAACGACAGGATGAAAAACGCAGGCAGGAAAGAGAAGAGGCTGAGGAACGTCAGAAAGCACTAATGCTAGAAACAGAAGAAAGACAAAAAGAGGAATGTAAGCAGGAGGCAGAAGAATGTAAACGTGAAGCAGGTGACATCAAAGTGTTAATTCATGAACAAAAGCAGATGCAAGAACATACTACCGCAGAATTGGGTCTGCTACGTGATGACGTAGGTGAATTACGAGGTGAGCTCAATAATCAGATTGCCAGAATATCTGACGTAGAAGAATCCATGTCAAATAAAATAGCTGAAGTAGAAAAATCTGTCTTGACTGTGGAAGAAACTATGTCAACAAAAATATCTGCAGTAGAAAACTCAATGGCAAAAATAAGAGTACAAATTAAAAGTGAAGTTGAGCAGTGCCTGAAAATGCAGCCAAAACAACTTTGTGAACAAATTGTACCAATGATAAAAAAACAAAAAGACGCAGAAAATAAGTCAACAGAGAAAGTAACTTTACCTACAGTAGGGACAGTTCATGTCAAAGCTCCAACCTTTGACGGAAGCAGTGACTGGGCAATCTACCTCCGCCAATTTGAAGCTGCTGCATGCGCAAATAATTGGACAGAGAAAGACAAGGCTGTTTCACTTGTTCTTGCATTAAAGGACCGGCGGCAGAATTATTACAGAAAGTGCCACCTGACAGCCAGAACACCTATGCCGAGTTGATAAAAGCTCTGGAATTACGGTATGGTGATAAACATTTGCGAGATGTGTATTCCACCCAGTTGAGAGCAAGGTGACAGCATGGAGAGCCTTCAAGAGTTTGAAGCAAGTATCGACAGAGTAGTTAGACTGGCCTATCCTGAAGCGCCAGAAGATTTTTGAACGAGTTTTGCGATGCAGACATTTACTGCCTGTGTCCGAGATAACAAACTACAGCAAGTGTTACGAATGGCAAGACACCAGAACAGTGCGGACACCCTGGTACATGCTTTGCAATTTGAGGCCGCCAAATCAGCGTCTGGTTGGACAAGTCATAAAGTGCACGCGCTAAAAGATCGCGACGGCACAGACAATGAGGAAGAAGAACAAGGAACAGAGACTCGACGGTTGGTGCCACAGAATAAAATAAGAAAGAATGGAAGACCAAAGTGTTATAGATGTGGGAAGCCTGGACATCTACAACGAGATAGTCGGGTTAAAATTCAGCAGCAGGGAAGCAAGGAGTAGTCGGTACAACGGGGCGTGTGCTGACTAACTGGAGGAACGAAGCCCCTAGACAATACGCAATTTCTACACTTCAGAAAAACAGCGGGAGCTTGGTAGTTACCGGATTTGTTCAAGAAAGGCCAACCTCGATTACAGTTGACACAGGCGCAACAGTTTCTATTGTGTGGCCCGACGTGGTGAAAGATCTCAAGCCAATCTGGTGCTCTTGCAGCTTGCGAACAGCTACTAGACGGCCTGTAAAAGTGTTTGGAAAAGTGGAGATACACCTACGCCTCGGTCGACTTGGGTTTAATCATCAAGTACTTGCTGCCGACATTGTGGATGAAGCAGTTCTTGGTGTGGACTTTATGAACGCATATGGATTTATAGTCGACTTCAAGAACAATGTCTTGAGAATCGGTGGCAAAGAGGTAATGCTATCAACAATGACGACAGCAGAAAAATCAATGGACGTCATAAACCAAGTGGCTGTAACTGTTCCACCAAACTCCGAAAAGATCATCATGGTTAGAATCGAGATAGATACAAGGGGCAACCAGTGCTCTATATTCGAACCCCAAGTAATCAGCACATCGGGCGTACTAATTGCCAGAAGTTTAGTAAAATCTGACGAAACCGGAAATGTACCTATTAGAGTGGCGAATATTTTGGATCGAGCTATCACTTTACAAAGCAATATGCTCCTTGGCAAATTGACTCCTGTGGCCTGGGTAGCCGGAATAACGCAACAAAGATCCAGTGCTTCGGATAATTCCAAATTACCAGAGAAACTGCAAGAATTATTGAACAGATCTTCTAAAGACCTCTCAAGTGGTGAGGTAAAAGAACTTAGACAGTTTTTACACGAATTCAAAGATTGTTTTGCATTTCAGTGACAGTCACTGGGAAGAACCTCTCTTGTGCAACATCGCGTCAATACTGGGGACACAACACCGATACGCCAACCTCCTCGAAGGCCTCCATTATCTAAACAAGAGAAAATGTCTCGGTTAGTACAGGACATGTTGACAGAGGGAGTAATCGAACCTTCGTCAAGTGCTTGGTCTTCTCCTGTAGTGCTGGTAGTGAAGAAGAATGGTGGATTGTGTTTCTGCATAGACTACAGGAAGTTAAATGACGTTACAAAGAAAGACTGCATCCAATACCTCGCGTTGACAAAACATTCGACACGTCCGGGCACAGTGGTTTTCCACATTGGACCTGAAGAGTGGATATTGGCAAGTGGGTCTTTATCAAGACAACAAGGAAAAGACCGCTTTCTCGACCCCAAGTGGCTTATTCCAATTTAACGTCATGCCATTTGGACTCTGTAATGCACCGGTAACATTTGAGAGGTTGATGGACCTGATACTCCGAGGCCTGACATGGAAAACTTGCCTTGTTTACTTAGACGATGTCATAGTGATCGGGAAGACTTTCAAAGACCATTTGGAAAACCTTAAGGAAGTTCTAACCAGAATTCACGGTTCACAACTGAAGCTGAGCCCGAAGAAGTGTTCTCTATTCCAGAAGGAAGTACAGTATCTGGTTTCGGCATCGGGTGTTAGCATGGATCCTAATAAAGTAGACACCGTAAGAGACTGGCCAGTGCCGAAGAGTAAACACGAAGTTCGGAATTTCCTGGGGTTATGCTCATATTACAGACGTTTTGTGGAAGGCTTCGCTAATATTGCTAAACCACTACATGAGCTAACGGAAAATAAACAAAACTTTCAGTGGTCGAGAGAGTGTGACCAAGCATTTAGGACTTTGAAGATTGCATTATGTTCGCAACCAGTTCTCGCTTTTCCAGCTTCCGAAGGGAAGTACATCGTACACACAGACGCAAGCAGTAGATTTCCTGGCAGACGGCTGGACAACACAAGACTGTTGACAAGAACAGATGACTGATGAAGACATTGGACCAATCTTGACAGCAAAAGACGAAGGTCACCGCCCGGATTGGCAAGATATCTGCCATGGTTCCGAAGGGCTACTGGGCACAATGGGAATCTCTCACCTTAGAAAACGGATTGCTGAAAAGGGCTTGGGAAAGTGCAGATGGACGAGACGTGGTCGTGCAGTTGATAGTTCCCCGAAGTAAAGTGCAGTCTGTTTTGAAGGAGATGCATGATGGAACATCTGGAGGCCATCTTGGCGTTAACAAAACCCTTGACAAAATACGGAAGCGATGCTATTGGCTTCATGTTCGCCACGACGTACAGGAATGGGTTCGGACATGTGAAATATGTGCTGCAAGCAAGGGCCCACAAACCAGAAGCAGGGGAAAAATGAGACAATATAACGGACTGCCTTTCGAGAGAATTGCCATAGACATTGCTGGACCATTCCCAGTTACTGACGATGGAAACCGGTACATCATGGTTGTAGGTGACTACTAAGTGGGTGGAAGCTTACGCAATTCCAAATCAGGAGGTTGCCACTGTGGCAAAGCAGTTAGTTCACAACTTCTGTTGCCGTTATGGAGCCCCTATGGAAATCCATACGGATCAAGGGAGAAATTTCGAATCAGGAGGTTTAAAGAATTATGCCGTCTACTCAGAATTCGAAAGACCAGGACAACGCCTCTGCATCCTCAGTCGGACGGGATGGTTGAGAGATTCAATAGGACACTTGAGCAGCATCTTCCGAAGGTTGTTGATGAGAACCACACAGACTGGGACCAACGTATACCACTATTCCTCATGGCGTATAGATCATCAGTACACGACACAACCGGCATGACTCCAGCAAAATTGGTGTTTGGGCGGGAAATTCGTCTTCCTGGGGACTTAATGTTCGGATCACCTGAGAATCAGTCCAAAGAGCCGCAGAACTATTCCTCACAATTAGAAAACCAACTGCGAGAAATTAATTGTTTGGTAAGAGGACGGCTGAAGATTGCCAGTGATAAAATGAAAACTCTGTGTGACATTCGCAGCAATAGTGGGAGTTTCCAAGAAGGAGATCAGGTCTGGTTGTTCAATTCAAAGCGCCGTCATGGTCGCTCAGCGACCATGACGGCGCTTTCAACAGGAAGGACAGCGAAAGTTTAAGGTCGTCCACCTAGATCGCCTGGCTAAGTACAACGTTAGAGACGGTTTGCCAGTTCGGGACGAACAGGCTTAAGGAGGAGGCAGTGTTACAACGTCACAGAACAATCTACGTGTTTACCGAACGTTCCAGAGAGATCCAGAATGTAAGCGTGTGGCGTACGTGCTTGTAGACGCATTTTGCGAGAATCTTCTCGACTGTGCCGGGCTTCGCTCGGGCGCTCGGACTGTGTCAAGGCCGTAGTTAATTACGTAGTTCACACGACAGATAAGATGCAGTTTGGAAGCTTCCGGTGTGTGAGCGGGACTATAAATACATGGCGGTAGCGGCCTTAGTTTTCAGTATTAGAGCGAATTATTGACTGCGGTTCGAGAGTTATTTTTCGGCGATATTACTGTGCGCGTTCAAGTGGTCATTAGTTAAGTGTTGTGTTTTATAATCAGACGGTATATTGTAACAATTGTGTTTAATATTAGTGACATTTTTATTGCGTGTGAACAATTTTTATTTGATTTGTTATAGTAGACTGTGTTGTTAATTACGAACTGTTTTACTGTAAAAATTAAAGGTGGCGATAAGTGACTTAACTGGTGTCGTGTACTTATTTTGTTTTCCACTGTACCTACGACGATCGAGTAGACCATCGTAACAATATGAACCAAATAAAGAGTCGAACTAGAAGCAAGAATCGATACCAGTGTTATGAAACATCGATCTGTTAATAAACAGAATTGTATTTAATGAAAATAAATGATAACCATTTTCCTAATTAATCTCAAAACTGTCTTTGATTGAACTAAAAGTAAAAATAAAAGAATTTTTAATTACAGTAAAGAAGAGTTGAATAATTATGACAACCATGAATAAGACGTAACTCCAAATAAATAATGGTAAGTCACCTAACCCCAAAAGAAGAACTCGACGCTTACTTAAGGAGGAACTAAAGTTTTTTAATATCAATAACCGTCATAAAGTTTAAATAATACCAGGAAATAAAGACACCGTCTCGAACAAGAGATGTTAGATAAATTATAAAATCCTACCACCACTATTTGAATACAACGGTTAGGCATAGTTCTGCCTGGCATTTACGAACCAGTTTAATTTTTTTAAATAAACAATTCACATTTTATTTAACACTTTACCAAACAACTAATAATTATTATTTAAAGAAATTCAACTCAACTTCAAAACTCAACCATAATTAATAATAAAATAAAAGAAACAAATTACACAGTAAGAGTATTCTACGTTACAGATTGGTGCTTCCAACGCTGGGTGTTTAACAAATCGAAAACCAGAGAATACCAACAATTTTAAATAAATTAAAAAAGTAATATTTTAAACGGAGGAATAGAGTAATTAGTCGTTACAATAAGTATGTATATGTAGAGTAATTAAAAAATTTCATTGCTATTGAATTGATGTTAGTCCTATGAAACTGTCTGAAGCTTTAGTTTCTGGAGCACTTTATTTCCCACCTGCTGTTCTGTCATTGGTTACGCAAGTAACTTACAGTGTTGTGTATTGTTTACAAAAATTGTTTAGTGCTGTTGATGACATGTTTGGGCATCTGTCCACACCACTGTCTCCAGAACTGGCAACCCTAACCTCATTTATCAAGGTAGAAAATTTAACTATTTAGATCACAAGTATGTGTGGCCGCCTCGTAAAGTAAAGCCTGTTCTGTCTCTAGTTCTTGTGGTCTCCTGGGTATTTGAACTAGACCATAGTGTCTTTGTATACTGCTATGGTATCTACAGTCTCATAGGCCATAGACCGATAAGATCATAAGTAGTTCCAAATAGCTAACTACAGTGGAACCTTAATGTAACACCCCTGTGATATAACATTGGTGATACACCCTTGATGTAAAGCTCATTTTTCACGGTCCCGGCAAATTAAACAGTTAAACTTGGGACCTTTATACAAAGCGACCCTCGATATAAAGCGCTTTGGGGGGGGACCTGTCCTGGACCTTACTGGGGGGGGTTTAAATACAGGTCTCCTTGCAGATTCTGTGTAAAGGCAATGGAATTATATAACGCTGAACACAATATATTTTGTTTAGAAAATAATAATTGTGTTTTATTTTTACTGTTTCAGATTCTTGCCTGAATCTACGAGGTTTTACAATAGTTCCATCGGTTTTATAAACAACTTCATGTTTTATGTCATACGATACATTTAAAATGGTGTCTAGTATACTTATATTATGATTTTGTATTATATTTATGTTAGTTATATTTATTTATTCTTATTGTTATACAAATTCACTTTATATCACAGTAGAATATGTAAGTATTTTAAAATGTCTTGCTAAATTATTATAGTTGCCGTGTTTTGTGTGTGCACGATACATACATTAATTTCTGTGATTCAGGTACATTACCTACAATATATATTTTTGCTGTTATTGGCAATTTATACATGACATATTGTTAACTAACAATCGATTTAGTGATATAGGTTGTGTTTTAGAAGTTAAGGACGTTTTAGTCGAATCACTTTTTATTTAATATCATATTGTAAATTATAATAATTGCATGTTACTATTTTATTTAAAATTAGACATCACATCACGATCATTATGACTACTGTACACATGCTGCATATGCCTACATACACTGGTTTGAAGTTTTTGTTTGGGCTCTTTTGTACTCTTATCATGATCAGCTTTTTTTTTAAGGGGCTAGGTGTGAGATATTTTTTGCAAACTTTTGTGTAAAAGTCAGTTCTGTGTGTCTGGACCAAGAGGAAAAATTGAAATTATGTAGACACCACATGGATAAAAAAATGTAATGCATATATTCATATTTATGAAACAATATGATATTCCACAGATACTTTATCGATGCATGTCTAAATACAGTTATAATGAAAGCAATTTGTGTCATTTTATTAATGACAGGATACAGTCATGTGGTTAAAACATCATGGCGCCACGTGTAAAAATGAATGCATAACTACATGCTAGTTTGGTGGCTTAGCACTCTTTAAATATAGGCAGGTTAGGTTTTTTCTTCAATTTTATTAATAGTGGAATGAATGTGCAAATTCTTTTTTTTATATAATACTTCACCTTACTGATGTGGAAAGTATGTGTTCGCTATCAACAGAATCGATTGTTCAACTGTTGATGCTGATCTGTAATGAGAAGTTAAATATATAATTTCTGAAAATATCTCTTCAGTAAGTTAGGTATTTCAAAGATTGATATCTTGATATACCGGTATGTTTCTTAACATGTTAATATATTGCAGAATTTCACTTCTGTTTTAAAGAAGGCAGTTAACTGTGTTTTGATGAAATATTTATTTTGTGCTGATGCCAAGGTTATAACGTTGTGTTAAAACTATAGTTGTAGTTCAGAAAATGTATGGACCGCAAGTGAAAATGGAAATGAAAATCTCCTTTTGTCTCATAACTTTTAACAACTTGTGAAGTATCGAAACCTTTAGACATTTTATTAGATTTAAATAGTCTTAGTTATCAAAATGGTGTTCCTGTAGTCTTCCGCATAAACACTGCAATTTTTATGATTGATTTCCAAAAAAACTGATTGTTACTAATTCATCAACAGAAGCTAACTTGCATAGACTTGTTAGCAGATCAGTTTAATTCTTCTTGTTCACATACAAAGTCAGTCTGAGAGCTAACATGAAAAAGTTATCTTAAAACTTATCCATACTTTGTTCAATCATCATCGTCACTGTGGCACATCGGTAAACCAGTTACCTGCTGTGTGGTAGGGCAGTCAAGATACTTAGTTTCTTAGTCATAAAATCCATTATTATTATTGTTATAGACAGAATACCATGAAGTTTGTGATAGAAATAAATGTCAAACATAAATGATAATATATATATATATATATCAAGACTATATCATGTGCTAAAATATTTTCCTTATAATTATGTGCTAACGAATAACCTCAGCTTGTTTGATCAAACTTTGTAAACTCGTATAACCAAACCACACTCTTTTATGCCACTGGTGATAGTACTGCTTTGTTAATTGCAATTCAAATTGTCTTTAGTCAGTATATTATTAACTTGAAAATATTCTTTCATATTGGTCTGTTCAAACAATGTATGGATGTTAATTCTTCAGTTATTCTTCAAACTCAACACTGACTTGTTGGGAAAAAACTGCATAATCCTGTTAACTCATCATGAGCAAAAATTGTGTTAGCAAGAGCTAGCTGCAAGTGCATACACTGCTGAAATCATTTTAAATTTATTGATTGTATTCAAATACCACCTAATGTCCAATTCTTCAAACAACTGTTCTTACCAAAGTCTAATATTCTTAATTATTTTTTTCTGTATTCTTTTCTTTAATGTTTCAGTTAGTCTGGGTTTAATTATTTCGCTGGTAGTATTGTGGTTTCTGTAGCTAACAAACAAGCCACTTGACAGCTTACTCTGATTGCAGTATTATCTAATTTAATAGGAAAATAATGAACACTCAAATGCTTCTTAATAACTAAACATTCCAGTTCTTGTTAGAAGAAAAAAGTTGACAAGTAGACATGGTGTGTGACACTTATTAAAAATTATAACAGTGTATAACTGACAGAAAATAAAAGTAATTGCAAATACTTTATGGTAATTGGTGTAAATGTCCTACACACCTGGACTTGTATTTGCTGTCTGAAAACCCTGGTTTGTAGAGTGCTGTGCAATAAGAAAATATGAATAAAAAATAACACAATAAGATATATTAAGTTTGTTGTATAATTATTTCTGCAATACACATTACTAAGACTTATTTATCATTTAAATGTATTGTGTAAAATCTTTTGTAATAGATTAGTTATTCTAAAATTAAGTTCCAATTGGCTGATATACCTATACAGGTTGGCGTAGCATCATGGTGTGTGCGCAGTAGTGACCAGCAATTTTTTATATTGTTACACACACAAACTGCACTCCATTTTGATTATTTTAGTAGTCACTGTCAAAGAATGGGAGCCTATCATAGCATGCCCCACCACTTGAAACGAGCGTGGTGGTATTCGCTGAAGTATGTCCGGGAATGTTTCCCATGTACGCCGACTGTGTCCTGAAATGCTTGTCGGCATCTGAAAATGAGGATCTTGATTGAAAAACTGGAGCAAAACTGTTCAGGCACTGTCAGGCCATGAGGGAGTATGCCCCAAAAGGCCCAAAATGTAAGGCGATCGACCCGCTAAATCACCCATTGGATCAAAGGTAGTACGGGGCAGTGAGCTGTCAATATGACTTTATCATGTGACAACCCTGTTTGCTGGGATCCACCACTACTGGTTTAAGTGTTACATAGGGCAGACTCCATGTATTTGAAATGCACTTCAGAGAAGTTTACAGACAGGAATAGAAGATGTTCGTGTGTGTGCCGTGAATTTCCCTTCCTGTATATTTATTTGTTTGTTGGCTAATTGGAGGTTAATTTTGGAAAAGCTGTTAAAATTAACAAAGTAACTGGCAGAATGTGTTTTTAAGAATATGGCCGATAATATTATATGAATGAATGAATTATAATTTGTGAAGCTTTCAAGTTGGAAATTGGTGAGAAGCTATGTTTTCTATATCCTTTAGGTTTGGAATATCCTTTTTAATGTAGATATCCTTTCAAATTGATTTAAGAGCCATTTAGTCCTAAAACTCTGTCTTGGTCTTTTTGTAGTGTGTCATTTAAACGACAGCCTTCAGTCCTGTGATAGCTATGTCTGTAAATAGATATCTGAAAGACTCTTACACTTTGCCATGAAACATCCAGTAAACATCCATGAATTCAGTTGTCTCTCTATAGCCACCTCATCACAGCTTGGACAAATTGTTAGAAACTTGCAGGTCTCTTTTTTCAAAATAAAGCCAAACACTGAGAGTCATAGACTTCCAGCACTATTTCAAAGTTAGTGGATAAGATGGTATGTCAGTTTCTATTATTATACCCTGAACAAAAATCATTTTTGCAGTCAGAACACCTTGCCTCTTGGTTTTGTTTTTGTAATAACGACGACATGTTATTCTCCTGTATTATAACACTGAACTCATCATTATAGTCAGTTAATTAGTTCAGTGTTTTGCAGATCAGCGTAATCAAAAATGTCTATTGATCCAGTCTATATTAGATTGTCAAAGGTAGTCGTAATCGAGACAAAGTTGATTCTAGAGATTAGACATTGAACGTGTTCCAGTTATACTACAACTCATACAGAACCATGACCTTATTCAAAGACTCCAATCTTTTGCAACTGTACACCAGTTTCTTACCACCAGAATACTCTCAGCATCTAGTTGAACATTGTCTGACCAACTGGTCTGCCCCTTTGAGAGGTGCCCATCATCTGCCATTTAATTATTGTATTTTAATAGTATATTAAAGTCACTCATGTGGTCTAGATATCTTAGACACTGTACTTTCACTCAAACTTTACAATTATTAGAGATTGTATAATCTACAAAGCTGTGGTGTTATCTGTTCAGTGCCTTAGTGTGCAATTGAACATAATAATACCATCCGTCATTCTCAGACTAGATAAAAAAAATTTTCTCAGGATGATATTGAATACCACACATAGCCCACGGATACAATTACTGTCATCCTTCATGAAACCGAAGTAAAAATTGTATGAATTTTAAAATCAAGTTCCTTTCACATTTTCTGATCTTCACTCTTGTTGTTTTATCTGTTTCGTACTTTAAAATAATTATACATTTTAGCTTTAATCATATTATACATTTATAATATTATCTTTACCTGTACTTTAGCTTTAAATGATTTTATAATGCTTTAATAAATTTATAACGTGCAATCACGCTGGATAAAGTTAGGTTCACTAGGAATAGTAAGGCTAATGGTGAGATGATTTGTACCCCTCCCTTCCTCACCATTTGCTTATAAGGTGATCAGGTAAGGGAGGTAGTTTCATAGTTTCATTCTTCACTGCAGCTCCAGTGCTGCCTTGCTGTAACCAAATGACTGTTTAGCAGAGATAGGTAAGGCTCATGTACAGATCAGGACGGGCACTACTGTTAACATGTTGGTTTGTGCAGACTGTGGAAGTCACTTTCAGTTAATAAATGTTTAGTCTACTATGATTAAAATACAAAGCTATGAAATCCATGAATACTAAATACAACTATTAATATTATTCAGTGGTGGTTCTTCAGCTCTGCAGTGCTTATTGTAAAGGTACCACTGGTGAATACATCTTGTGTAATAACATAATATCATCATTAATTGCTATGAGTATTATATTTTATAGTTAAATGCTGAAGTACTTATATCAGTACTATACAAATGAAGTCATTGGTGCAAGCAAGGACATTTAAGTAAAATGTAAATGCTTTTTATGAGAAAGGTATTGTCACTTTTTATTGTAAATGTTAAAAATACTTATGTTTGAATGTGTGTTATTAGTAAAATCTTGTGTAACAGTCTGACTTAAAGTCATGTGGAATGTGTATTCTTCTTTGTGTAGACAGATTATTACAAAAGCTTTACTGTTAAGTGCTAGGTACTGTACATTATTGGGAAATTAGTATTCCTATGAATGTGAAAGGAATGTGTGTTTATTGAGTTGGTTTATTCCAATAGTGATTACTCTAAAACAGTGGCATAATTTGTTGCTTGCCTAAACTAATTTAATTATTTATTGTTTTAAAATGTTTCCCATTTCTCTCATTACATTAAACAATTTTGAGATATTTAAAATCAGCCATATATAAGGGTAACTGTATATGACAAATTTAAGCTTTAACAATTCAAAGTTTATGCTTTAACAAAACAAATGAAAATAAGTAGAGGAATCTGTACATAAAAAATGCACACAGGTATCTTGATGATATTTAGAAATTAACAATTCAATTAACGTAGAGAGTTTCATTCACTTTCTAGTCACTGTAGAACTGTTTTTGTTTAGCAACGTGGAATTTCCTAAAGTGTAACATGATTCTAACAATAGTGGTCAATGATTTGGATTAAATGTAATGGTTTTAGTATTACAAGATTTTTGCAGTTAAATATAGGTTTTCCCAGTTTGTAGACTAGTGAAAGTCTATGATGTTAGAGTTTGGTATTTATGTTGTATTTGTAAATTACTGGAAAACTGTGACAGACTGGAACAAATTATCTAGTCTTGATTTTAACTAATTATTGAGAAATACTTAGGAAGTACCTTAGTAGAGTATAACCAGACTGAAAGTTGTTGCGTTACATATTATAGAAAATTGTAGGGAGCAAATTTCTTATTTTATTGTGACACTTGACATGACCTCTCGGTGTTGACCATCATCTGCTTTACATTCTCTATTTTTACTTTCATCTACAATTTCCTCTCTGCAGCTTCTCATTTGTCAGTGATTCTCAATAGACCTAGATTTGTAAAATTTGGTTTTCCTGTTGCTATCAATCCGCTTAATTGTTAAAAGTTGCCTGTAACACAATAATTCAAACACATCCTATTATCTTTTTGACATAGCCAGTGGCGCACCCAGGATTTTTTTTTTCATGGGGGGGGTTGAAAATTTAGAAACAAGGTGCACAATTTTGGTTTTCCTCATTCTTTTCTTTACAAGGAGGGCTTTTTCCTGGAGAAACGAGAATATGCAACTTATAAGGAGCCAATGTTGCAAGAATAGGTAAAAATTAACTTTAGTTCATAGAATTTCACTCATGTACGTTCCACCTATAATGCTGCAAAAGCATACTGCACGTGTAAGAATCATACACACAATGTTTGTGAGAATTATGAGTTAAAATCATGTTAAGCACGTGCTTACTAATTTGCATATGATTATTGAATAATCTAAATTACTTAATCAGTAGACGCCGACTTTATTCAAGTAATAATACAATAATATAGTTAAAATAATCAGACATAAACCAGTTACGCACTTTGTAGTGGGGATAAGGCAGGAAGAATGTTATACACGTGAGTAGAAAAAGGCCTTTTGAAAATATTAGCCTTCTCCCTGAATGACGAGTCTACGTACGGAGGTTTTGATTTTGATTTCTATTTTGACACTACTTACCAGTAGGCCTACATATGGACGTTTTGTAAGACGAAACAAGCAATAGATACAACCATACAAAGATTTCACCGAGTTAGAAAATGTTTTAACATTTAGTAGGCCTACTGCAATTATTTTGTAAACAGTAATTTGGCATGTTGTGTCCATTGCAGTCTTTCTCCAGGTCTTCTAGTCGAGTCTAGACATTAACAAACATTGTATATTTTGAAGTACATAATAGTTTGTGTACATGTTACGATTCAGGAAAAAACGTAATATCGGTAAAAATGAGCCTCTGACGAAAACTAGTTCAAGCTACAAGGTGAAAGTTTAACATTTTTACCAATAAAAAATTAGCGTTCTGAGTCAGTAGTTATATATTTATAATTAGTTAATCAATGGATACGTCATGGACAACAAAATCCAGGATTATAGTCAACATTACCTTGGCAACTTACTTTGTTTGAATAAGTAACATCAATAACAGGCTCGAGTGTGAAATAACTGTGTGTGTTTTAAAAAAACAACAGATGTAAATTGTCCATAAAGAACAGGAGAGACAATATTAATGAAAAAATTATACCAAAACTGTTTAAATAATATAGCATTTAATCACTTACAACCAATTACAAATATTTAGCTCAACTCTTCCACCCCACTAATGTTTCCTTCGCTGTTATTATAACTCAAATCGTCTTCACTGCTGCTATCCCGTTATTTATTAATTTTGAAACGAACTGTTACATTATACACTCTTTGGTCTGATCTCACGTAATCTTTGAAATTTTCATGGCATGGTCACATCTTGATGTGCAATCTACGAAAGAAATACGCTCAAATTCCTTTTTTGCTAAGTTTCTAACACTGTCCATGGAAAATGCATGTTTTTTTAGCACGCTTCTTCACGATTGCCTAAATCAGTTCTAGGATTAAGATCAGGAAGTCAGGATGAAGTGGAATTCGTAAAATGCAATGTCCATGGTTTGCCAAAACAGTGGTTATTATAAGAGTTCTGTATGTATGTTGGTTTACTTTGTTTAATTAGTGAATAGAACTCAGGTTAAGATAAATGGACTAAAGAAATCCCATTATTCACTTACCAGTTAATCGTGTTTGTCTTTTTGTTAATGATGTTGCAGGTGAATTTATTTATTCATTGAAATTTTCAGCCACATTTGTCGATCAAAACGTGCCAAAAGCAATAGGAAACTTTTAATAGAATAACACAATAGAAAGTTAAGAGAAAATATATAAGAAAATTACTGCAATTCAGACTTACTGAAACAAGTCTGAGTTGGGCTGAAACAAGTCTCTTACTGAGCTGGACAATCGAGTTTCTACTCTGAGTAGACTGAGTTTCTACTCGATATCTCTCTTTTAGGAAAATATTTCTTTTTCACTTCCTCCAAAAAATTAAATTTACAAGTTCAGCTTTACTGAGTAAGTAATAAAACTGATAATTATCAACTGCTTTCTTACTGAATTCAAGGTTCTTCTTGTAGACTAGAACTATAGAATCATCAAGGCTTGAGAAATGTTGTAAACGAGGTTACAGATTACATGTCTGACAAACTTTCTGCATAAGATTAATACCTTATATTGCAAAGACTGTTCATTATAATACTAAAATTATATATTTATGAATATTCTATACAAAAATTCAATAGAATTCTAAAAACTGCATCTCAGTACACGTTTCCTTCAAAACTGTAATAGTACATCACTTCTTTGTATTCACATACTCTAGACTTCTAACAAATACTATGTTACAATTATCCCGTTATAAATACTGTAAGAAGATGCTTTCTAAAAAAATGCTTTGTACAAATTATTTTACTTTTTTCAAAAGCGTCTTCATCTATATGTATTTTTCTTTATAGTATCTCTTGAAGTTTATCACAGTAATTAAATACTATATTGTATTAATATTCATATTTACTCACATTATTCTTGTTCTAATGTATATAAATAGTAATATTTTATATTTTGACACAAGAATGTATTTTATTGTTTTTTGTTTACAGTTTTTCATCAGTTTTATAATGTACTGCCACCATCAGAATACAATAATATAATATTATATTATCACAAAAGTAAATTTCTTCTGCAAGACAATTTATTTTATTATATGTCTCAAAGTTTTATAATATATGTTCTGTATATTTATATGTATATAATAATATGTATGGTCCAGTTTTATATAATTCCCTTCAAAGTATTCTTCATCAAATATAACATACTTATGATAGCATTTTGGAGTCTTTAAATCATTTATGGGATGCCCTTTTCTGTATAGTCTTCTGTGTACTAAGTTACAAAGCATTTTCTATAATTTTATGTCATGCTCAGGAATAAGAAAAAATAACAGGAGGCCAATTCTGGTGAATTTAGTCTGGTTTTATGTTTTTCCCAACAGTTCTCAAACAGGCAGTGATATATGACCAAACTATTATCATGGTGCAAGTTCATCTATCACAACACCTCTATAATAAAAAAAATAAAATAATGATTTAATTCAACAAAATTTTTGGTCTTGTGCCTTTGTTTTGACATTGTAGCAATGTACCAATTACCGTCGCAGTTGTCAATGCTGTACTAATCATTATGCATCATATATAGGCTACAAATGAACCTATATGTAACTTAAAGGGTACGTTACAAAAACTTTTTCAAATGTAGAAATTTGATCACATATCAGCATACATTGTTAGTATTTACTGCCAGAGTGTACGAATTTTAATTTGTTAGTATACACAGGTACTGTTGCCACATAATGAGAGGTTACACAGTATAAACAGTAGACAGCCTAATTAACTTGATCAATATGTGTGGCCTGAATGGGATTGTTACTTAAAGTGGCTCAAATTCTTCTAGTGTCATGACGTGTGTGTGTGAAAGGATCATCTTGTGCGACCTAAGATGAAGGTGAGAAATGTATCTAACCTTCTGTAGGATGTCAGTACTATTGTTAATAAAACAATGTACAACATTACTGCCATTCTTCATATATACTAGCAAAGTAATTTTTAGATATCTTCAGAATGTAAAAGTCTCATATTTTGTTAAGTCATTTTTGTTTTAAGTAGATGTTCAATTCCTGAACGTTTAATAATTTTTTTGCACTTACAGGTAAAATTTAAACTCTTAGTAGTAGTGATTCTTTTATAATTTCAAAAATAAAATGTGTATTAAAAATGTACTTCTAATTTATTTATTTGTTTGTTATATATTTGTGAAATACAACTTAGTTTGTATACGCTGTTATAATATAAATTCTATTATGTCAGATCTGATTATATAATAGTTTTACATTAATAATACTTTATTGGATACAAAATATGTGTTTGTAAATATAAGGGTAAGTCCATAAATTGGTTACAATTTAGCTTTACAAAATTCAGTGAATTAATACAAACATCAACAAAAACGATTTGCTCTTAGTACAGTTTCTGTTAGCATCAGTGTACTTATAATATCAGTTTAGCAGTGCTTCTTTGAAAGCAACAACAACAAAATATTTTATTTGTCAAATCAGCCAAAATCCTCACAAAAGAGATATTTTAGCAGACCAAATCTAGTCTCTAAGATGAGCAGTCAAATGTCAACATTGTACACTCGTCTGAAAATTTAAATGGTCATTGCTTGTAATGTAAGCTTATCGTGTTTATTCATTTTGGAGTTGTCACATTGTTATATTTTCTTTCATTGTTCCACTTTCAGTTTCAAAGGAAGACCATATGTAAGTCATGTCTCTGTAAACTTTTATAGCAGCTAGTTCTGACCCGATCCTGTGTTTATCATTCTTACACTTACTCTATCTCATTAGCAACCTGTTATTTAAAAAGTACACAATAGGTACGCAGTACTTATTGTAGTAGCTTTGAAATGAATTTTTTTCAGCTTTGTATTTCAGTTACAGTGCTAATCAAGAACTGGTATTCTCAAAAGAAGTAATAATTAAATTAAAAATGTTTCAATACAAGTATCCTTTGCAGACACTTCTTTTACATTCGAATAATAATAGAGTACTATTCTAGACAATACTTCTCAAGTATGACACTGTGTAACTGTGAAACAAACTGCTAAACTTGTATGTACCATCTGGTACTTGCACTTATTTAAACTGTCAACGACGGCCATTGTTCAAGGAAGTGACAGATTTGTTTTTCTTTATAATGTATATTTATGAAATAATCAACAGTGTACATAATATTTTAGGAATTGTGTTCCACATTTTAGGTCTTTACTATTAAAAGAACAATGTTGATTAACTTTAGGCAAGTCGTTTACAAAATTGTGTTTTCCATTTTGAATTTAAACTACCATTAGAATTTATGAAGTTCTATAGTTTGTATAAAAGGCACCGGTTTTGGCTGACAGATAAGAATATATATACATATAAGATCTGTATATGTATACCGCAAGCTTATCTAGATATTTTCCTATCTAACCAGTTTGCTGACTTTCCCTTATATAGAAACAAATATAATCTATCACTTTTAATTCTGTTGTGTTTATATTAAATTTACTATTGTAAACTACATATTTTTAATAACATAATGTTTACATAAGACTGATATAATATTGTATATAAATAATGCTTAAACCAAAAAAAGCAGGGATTTTTTCTGAATAAGATGTTATAATTATTTACTTGTTTGCATAAATATGATTAAAGCATGATTGTTTAATAGCTTTTTTTGTTGTTCACGTATTTTCTTTTTTTTTCTTTTTTTTTTTTAATAAAATGTGTTTTCTAAAATGATTTTTGTTTCATTCTATTTGTTTGTTTACTCCTTAACAATGTAACATTTCCAGTCTACAGCAGTGAATTGTAGTAAAATTGCGATTGAAAGGACCACAAAAAAACAAATCAAATGGAATATGTCAGTAGAGTGTGAAGGTCACTTTCTGTGTTTATGGTTTCCTTAACATTTAAACATGAAAAGCCTCTTACACGTTGTAAAAGAGAGATCATTTAAAGCTTAAAAAATTACCTTTTTTAATTGATCCTTTTCCAGTAGGAAAGGAATTGAGTGGGTTACAATTTTTTTTAAGTTGTAGATCTTTGTCATAATGAACAATGAACTGTAAGAATAATTATTGTACCATATTTGAAATTTAGCTACGTTCCCAATAACCATGCCCACACTCATTTTTGATGTTTCAATTATGCGATTATTGGCATTGTTATGAAGTGGATATTGCATATAATTTTTGTGAGATAATAGAAATCATAAAATTTGTGTACATTATAAAATAGCTTGATGATTGCAGTCATTTTTCATCATATTTTTTTATGAAAAGTGTTTCTAGCAATAATATAGTTCTAACGTGTGCCTGTGAAGGCAAACGTTGACATTAGGTTAAAATGCAAACTAAAATTACACGGAAACCAATATGCCTTTAGAACAATACTTGGTTTTTGTGCAGATCACTGGAAAACCAATCAACCAAAGTAAGACAGGGTGCTATACATGTATCCCTTTTTTGTTTTGCTCAAAACTCGCTTTCAGTGAAGTTTTCAATATTTCATGGAATATAAAAGAATGTTGGCCACCTAACAAATAACAAATCTTTTTTTCATTTATTAATACTTTTTTTGTTTTAATCTTAGTGTTAAGAAATAACTGTATTTTACTCTTTGTATTTTCTGGCGTTGTTTTGAAAAAAAAAGGTGTTCTTTATTTTGAATGTCACTCTGTTATAAGCAGTGTATATACACATTAAATGCTATATTTTTGCTAGCCATGGCTTTTATTTCTTTAAACAGTAAACTAAAAAAAAAACATTACCTAACCTCACAAATGAACTTACTTCGTCTTCTCCTATCTGTTCACATTGTTGTTTTGGTATTAAGATACACCTTAATAAATTAATGATTATTTATGCCAACACCTTTAGCTCTTTTATGATCATCTCCATTTCTTTTCTGCTTCTCTACTGTTGTCCTCCTAAACTGTCCTGTGTAACGTAATCTTCACATCTCATTTCAAACACATGGGAAAGGTTTTGCTGACAGAAATTGTATACACTTCTGTATTGTTAGAAAACAATTTAATGTTTTATGCAAAATTATTCTCTAAAATAGTAGATGATACTATGCAGTTTTATAACTTTAAAAATCGGAACAAAATTGAACATAACTGGTGCAACATAGTTTAATAGCAAGCCTATAGTATGCTTGTTTCTGAAGTAACCTGAATCCACGTGTGTGATTTATTTTTTTGGTTGTGATAAGATTTTGTAATATCAGTACTTATTTTTTTTTTTAGGTTAATTAGGTTCAGTATTCGCTTTAGATATACAAATGTAATTTTCAGTACAGTACCTGTAAATGGGAACACAGTATACTGTAGTAACCCGCTAGGAATGGCTCTTTGGTCACCCTGCCTTACTTCGAGTAGGGTTTTTTGTGGAGTATAAAAAAAAAAAGAGTATTGTTTTTTAAATGCATTGGTTTTTATGCGTTAACATATCAACACAGGTTTAACGTGTTAAATATTGCTAGAAACACTTTGAATGATAAATATAAGTGTCAATAAAAAGTGATTACAATGAAAAACAACCTATTTAATTGGATAATACTGTACAACTTACTAACATGTTCTGGATTATCTTGCTAAACGAATAGGCAATAAGAAGTAACCCAGCTGAAAATTAGTGCAGGGTATAGATAATGGGAAAGCAACTAGGAGTGTCACTGACACGAATGGGTGGAGCATTAGATATTCGTAATAATTTATTTATCAATATTCTTACAATCAACAAAATATATATACTTTTTATTGAATACACTACATTATAGTACAATATATATAATATAATACATAATATATTTATAATATACATTAATTGTCTTAGACATATTCCACAACCTTTGCAACTCATCTCTACAATCAACCATTGATGGACTTGTATTAATTTTTAGCAGTCTATCAAAATTAAACGCGTTTTAATAATAATCTAATGTTTTCACTCTTGAAAGAGCAACATACGTTAAACCAACCTGAAATTCATTGTCTTTTAAATTAACAATTGCCTTATCTAATGTTATCCATTGGGATCTATGTATAGGCTACTAACAGCATATGCTAACATTAACGGAAATTGTTTGCGAATACAAGTAATTTCATTTTTCTTGAATGATACCACTACTGGTTCAATGGGTATTGAATTCTCATACAGAACTCGTGCTGTATATTTTTCGAAAGATACAAGTATACACATTGGCATGTGATTGTTATAATTTTCGCATTCAACTGCCGGGTCAAATATCAGTTACTGTTAGGCTACTGTCCCAACTGAACTGTTGGCTAGTACTTTTGTGAACCAAAGATTTCTTCTAAGGATAACTCTAGTACCTTTACGTAAACGTACTACTACTACTACTCTCCAGCACTACAGCCCATGGTGAGCCTTGGCCTCCGCTACGACCCGTCTCCACTCATCTCTGTCCACTGCCTTCAGTCTCCAGTTCCTAATGCCCATCTTTCTTAGATCTTCTTCCACATCCTGCTGCCATCTTCTTCGAGGCCTTCCTCTTCTTCTTTTGCCCAGTATCGTTCCACTTAATATAGTTTTGGGCATCCTCGTAACATTCATACGGAATACGTGTCCCAGCCATCTAATTCTAGCTGATTTTATGTGTCTCACCAGGTCTTGTCCACCGATCAACTCATTTATTTCACCGTTATTTCGGATCCTATACATATTCCCTTCCTTCACTGGTCCAAATATCTGTCTCAAAATTCTTCTTTCAAAAATTCTTAGTGCACTTATATCCTTATTTACGAGAGTCCATGTCTCGGATGCATAAGTAACAACAGGTCTGATCAGTGTTTTGTATAACATCAATTTGGTTCTTGGAGTTAGAAGCTTTGATTTCAGCAATGATTGGTTTGCATAGTAGGCTCTATTGCCGGTTATGATTCTATTTACTATTTCACTGCTCACTCGGTTTTCATTATTCAGAATCACACCTAGGTACTTAAATTCTGTAACTCCTTGGAAACAGTAATGGCCTGTGTGAAGGTCTAGCAGTTCTCTATTTTCCTTCGCAGACACTTTCATGTATTTTGTTTTAGCCTCATTGACTTCCAAACCAATCCTGCTCACTTCCCTCTCTATTTCAATAAAGGTGTCTTTTAATATATTTTTGTTCCTGGCTATCAGCACAATATCATCCGCATATGCTCCTAGTTGCCTCGTCCTTTTGAAGATGTGTCCTCTGAAGTCTATCTTGTTTATAGCATAGTGTAATGCCAAGTTAAAGAGGGTCGCAGATAATGCATCACCCTGCTTTACTCCAGTACCAACCGTAAAATCTCGGCTTTTGTTTCTTCCCAGAACTATTTTACCCCTGAAATCGTTCAGACTGAGCAGTACCAGTCTCACAATCTTTTGAGGTACTCCTAATTCTTCCAGTGCTATTCGCAACATTATTCGATTTACACTATCGAAGGCTTGCCTGAAATCTATAAACAGTATATGGATGTCAATACCATACTCGAAACATCTTTCGAGTGACTGCCTCATGACGAAAATTTGATCGACTGTGCTCCGGTCGGCTCTAAATCCACTTTGATGTTCACTTAGGATTTCCTCTGCATATACATTTAGCCTATCAAGGAGAATCATGGACAATATCTTATAGACACAGCTTAGCAGTGTTATGCCCCTATAATTGCTGCATACAGTTTTATCTCCTTTTTTAAAAACTGGGCATATTACTCCATTCTTCCAGTCATTTGGCATTGTCTCTTCCTCCCATACACTACATACTATATCATGAATTTGTGCAGTTAGTGCTCCACCGCCTTTTTTGATCAGTTCAGGGCTAAGCTGATCTTCGCCAGGCGCTTTCCCGTTCTTTAGTCGCTTAATTGCTCTTCTCACTTCCTCAACTGAGGGAGTTTCTACATATGGTTCTGGACCTATTCTTACATTCTCTTCTACAGTCTCCATTGTGTCAGGCTTATTTAATATTTCTTCAAAATATTCAGCCCATCTGTTGAGGATCAGCCTGTCTTCTGCTATTAGTTTTCCATCTTTGTCTTTGCAGATATTTAGCTTTGGTTGGTAACTTCTGTTTATACTTCTTACCTCATTATACAGGTTTTTTGTTTTCTTCTGTTCTGATAATTCCTCTATTTTGCGCACCTTCTCCTTCATGTATTCTCTTTTTTTCTTCTTACATAAATGGTTTGCCTCGCGTCTGCTAGCTCTATATCGGTCACTATTCTGTCTAGTGTTTCTCTCCAACATTTTCCTTCTGTATTCATTCTTTCTTTGTATAGCTTCTCTGCACTCATCATCAAACCATTCGGACTGTTTTCACCTTTTCACACCTACTATCTCTCTAGCCACCTCTATAACAGCTTCTTTCATGTTTGCCCACTTTTCTTCAATATTATTGATTTCCTTATCAAGTTTGTTAGCTATCATTAGTTGGTATTGACCACAACACTGACCATCTTTAAGTTTATCGACATCCCATTTCATTCTTTTCTCTCCTTTATCTTTTTGGATCATAGCTAGCTTTTCTCTGACCACTGCTCTCACCAGATAGTGATCAGTATCACAGTTTGGACCTCTCATTGCTCTAGTGTCTACTACAGAGGTTGCATGTCTTTTGCTAACAAGAACATGATCAATTTGATTCATTAGATCAGTCCCAGGGGCTCTCCATGTCCCTAAGTGGATTCTTTTATGATCAAAACAGGTGCTTTTTATGATCATTCCGCATGCTGTAGCGAACTCTGCAAGCATTCTTCCATTGTCACTGGATTCATTGTGCAGGGAGAATTTCCCAGCAACGCCCTTCAGAAAATTCTCTTTTCCAATCTTAGCATTAAAGTCCCCCAGAATGATAACTAAGTCGTATTTTGGGACTGCTCCATACACTCTTGTTAATTTTCCATAAAATTCCTCCTTCTCTTCATCTGATTTATCCTCAGTTGGTGCATGTACTGCTATTAGTGTTATATTTCTGAAATGGCCTTTCATTTACGTAAACGTAATTGGGCATAATCCCTGAGGGCATCGTCAGATTTTGCTAGAGAGGCTTCTGGGCAATTATGGATTTCATTGATTAGAGCCATGGGTTGTTTATTGCTTTCTAGTTTTTCATAATTAAAGCATTCGATTTCAGCATTTTTCGACATTATACAGACAGTATCTTTGAAATTGTCCCCGATATTGTTTACATAAAATCTTTTTGATAAGAGCTGATAATCTTGTTCAGTGATTGTTCCATTTGCGGCTCTAAAGTCTCTGAACTTTTTGACATGAAAACGTCTTTAAAATCTATGCCGGGTGTGGGGAGGCAATCGGACCCAAATGAGCGACAGTTTCCGTCGAAGTAATTTGAAACTTCAATAACTCGGCTAAAAATAGACATAGCGCCACCATCTTAGTCTCGTTTTAAAGAGGAAAGATGAAAGTTTGACTTGAGTCTGCAGACTGACAGCGTGAAGCCACTCAGGCAACTTTGTTACTGTTCGTCCGCCGCTATTGTCTACTCTCTCGTCAACCCACACTTCACAGTTACGTGTATAATGAAATCCACGTATTTTTATCCAAATCGGGGTTTTCCTGTGTGCGTAGTGGATGAATTGAATATTAAAATGAATATTGATTGTGGTCACAGTTAAATATTAGAACATAATATAGAATTAATTTAACCATATCGTTGTACTCCATTTATTAGCCTGAATTGTAGTTTTTGTTTTAACCTTTGTTTCCTCCAGAAACAAACACAATTTCACTGACTCCCCAGATAAATATGAACCTTTTGACTACATCGTCGCATTAGTATATGAAATATACATTTATTAAGAAAACTTATTTTATACTGTTTTGCTGGTTTTTAAGTTCAGTTTTTTGTACTCACAATGTTGGTTTTGATATATATTGCTGAAATCAGTTGCGGTAAAACTCCTCTTTACCTGTACACTAACTTCGCAGGTTGGTTTCGTATTTATCTGGAGTCAATTGAATCAATTATTTTTGTTTCTGTAGTGATAAACGCTGAAACAAAATATACAATTCAGGGTAAGAAATGGTATGATATGAATTTATTCTCAATTGTGTTTATTATTATAATCTAATTTAATTCTAATATTATTTAATTTTATAATTATATATTATTATAATTTAATATAATAATTTAATTCTTCAAGAATTATATAATTATCTTTATAACATAGGAAGTTAAAATTTGTACAGTTATTCTACTAATAACATTTGTCTACTAGAATTATAAAAATGTTTTAAAAACTGACCGAAATAAAAAAGGTTTTTATTTAAAAAATTTAGAAAATTATAAAGTTTGTAAATTTATAAATTTATTATTCTAGTGCCATAACAACAGGGTTGCCAGGTGTGGGGATTTTCCCCACAGTGGCAAAATTTGAAGCCTGAAAATTGTAAGTGGGGATTTGTGTAAATGTGGGGAATTGGGTGGCGATTTCAAATAATAAAAATTATTAAATATGTAAAATTATATTTTATGCGCATTTTAATAACCATTCAGTAAAAATATACCTATGTTTTCTTTTTTCAACATTTTTCAAGCCTGATTACCGTGAATACTGAACCCCTCCCTAGTTTAGGGAACCACCAGTCGGGATCCACCGGTTTCCTACTCTCTGCGAATGCCTTAGCGATGGTGATTCCAGGAAATACCTTAGCAAGCTAGTTACACAACCAACATACTGAGCTTCACAGCATTACACAGTTATTTACTATAGCGCACGCGTAAGTTAGAATTTATTCGTAATTGCTACAGATCTTTGTTAGGTTTTTTATAAGTAAAAGCATAAAGTTTTACCTTACAGCCTAAACCGGTTTTCTCCTTTATAAGGCTTCTTCAGAGGCTGCCGTTGGTAGCGCTGTCCGTCTTGTTGTAGGCGACGGAATCGAGTTTCGAAAGATCGATGCTGTGTGTGTGGGTGAGATATGTTCGAATAATGCGTGCGATTTGAAATATGTCTGTTCGTTTAGGATGTCGTTTTTATTTGTTTTTGTGTGTTTGTATATTTCCAATTGTTCTAGAGTGTCAAGTTTTCGGCCTTTTGTATGTACGTGTAGAATGTTCATGTTATTGTGAATGTTTTTATATGTGTGGTTTGCTTCAATGAGGTGGTTTGCAAAGGTAGATTCTGTAGTGGAGTGGAGTGCTTTTGTGTGTTCAACGTATCTCTGTTTGAAGCTACGTCCTGTCTGGCCTCTGTAGAATTTATTGCAATTTAGTTTGTAAACACCGGGTAGATCGAATTTGTTTTGTGCTTTGTGTGTGTGTTTTGATAGTGTGTGTTCTGTTTTGTTAGTAGTTTTGTAAGCGATTCTGTATCCTGCTTTTTTGAATTTGTGGGCTATTTTTTCAGTTTGTTTGTTGATGTATGTTAGTGTTATGAATTTGTTGTTTTCTGTCTTTGTCTGTTGTTTGTTTTGTGTAGGAGTTTACTGACTATTGTTCTGTCATATCCGTTAGATTCTGCTAGATATTTTATCGTGTTTAGTTCGTCTTTGTAGTCTTTTTCGTCTAAGGGGATGTTGTTAAGTCTATGTATCATGGTTCTGAAGGCAGCTAGTTTGTGTTGTATTGGGTGATTGGAGGTGTTGTGTATTAGTGTGTCAGTTGTAGTTGGTTTTCTGTGTATACTGAATTTGTGCCTGTGTTCTAGTTTTGTGATGGAGAGGTCTAAGAAAGGTCTAGTTTTGTTCTTAGGTTGTCTCCTCCCATTAATGAAATTAACCTGGCGTTTAACGTCGCCTCTATTTTGGTTATTCCCGGTTCCCCTGTTGTACTGGTAATTCGGGTTATAACGGTTGCCATAATAATTGCTATTGTTGGGGTGGCCATTATGACGTTGATTCGGTTCTGCTCCCCTGTAATTATTGTTCGCTGGATTGTAGTTTTGGTCGTTTCTGTTATACGGCTGGTTACCCGGATTATAATTCTGTTGGTTCCTGTTATGCGGCTGGTTACCTTGATGGTCGTTGACAATCCGGTTCATATTGTTTCGGTTGCCGTTTTGGGTGTTGTTGTGGGACGGGTTGTAATTAGGTGCATTTTGATTTTCGCTCCACCTGTTGTATCTTTGGTTCACCAGTCGGTTCCGTTTGTACTGACCGTCATTTTCATGGTCCTCCAACAAACTTGCCATTCCCTGGATGGTTTTTATTTTGTATTGCGTCCTCGTAGTGGTAACCCAGCTGTATCACTAACGATTCTTCAGGTATTCTTGGTTCTAGATTCCTTGCCAAGCATACCTTCCCTAAAAAGTAGGACGTTAGGGTGTGTCCCGCTTGCGGTTCATACCTCCCATTGCTGATGTCGTTCCTTACTACGTTTTGGGTGGATTCAGACCAGTATTTTTCTCGGAATTGTGCCTTAAATTCCTAGGTACAGTTGATCTCTGGTCGAGTGGCCGTCCACCAATTGTTGTGAGTGTCTTTGAACATTTCGTCAATGAGGCTCCTTACCGTCGTCCATCTTGTTTCCCTGTTCTTTTCGATGAGTTCTTCCACTCTCTTTAGGAATTCCATGGGATTACGCCTGTAACTCCGAAAGTTTATTAATTCTCTGTTCTCGCTGGTGATAATGTGGGTATTGTGACATGGTTTCTCTCTCAGTGCGTCCAGCTCTTCCTGCATCTGCCTTTCCCTTTGACTGATTCCTTGTATCTTCTCTTTGTTCTCTTGGGTCTGTCCGTCGACTTTGTTGATGGTGGTGTATACTCTTTCCACACGATCACTGATGTCTATTTGTATTTCCCTGTGCCTCTCCTCCAGCTTCTTGAGCACCTCCTATTTATTTCTTTGGCATTCTACTGTTGTTGTTATTTGGAGTTCTTCTATCCTGTTCTTGCCATCATCCTCGACTGCTTTAATTTTGCTTATTATTTCTTCTTGGGCTTTTGCTACCGTTTCATTGGTTGTTTTTATTTTCTCATTAGTTTCGGAGACCTTCTTTTTGATATCTTCACAGTATCCCTCTAACTGTTGTTCTAATTGAGATTTTAACTCTTCTTTGTTCTTCTCATGGTCTTCCTTCAATTGTCCCCTCAATTCTTCCTTCAGTTCTTCATGACTTTTTTGGATGTCCTCCTTCAATTGCCGTTGTAAGGTCTCTTGATTCTTCCTTAGGGTATTTCTGTGTTCCTCCATTTTCTCATTTATCTGCTGCTTCAATGTTTCATTATTTCCTTGAATTTTGTTGTTCAGTGTCTCAATATCTTCCCTTATTTCTCCCTTCATTTTGTCTATTTTTTCATTATTTTTGTCTATTTTTTCATTAATTTCTTCCTTCGTTTTCTTTGAAGTTTCTGCTATGAAATTCATTATGTTTTGCAGGCTCAGGTCCTCTTTCTGACTGGGTTTACTTGGTTGGTCCCCGACTATTCCTTCTACTTCCGGTTCTGGTTGGGTTAGGTTTTCTGGTTGGTCCTCTTGGGCATCCTCTTCGATCGTTTCCTCGATTATTTTTTCCATCATTTCCATTTCTTCTCCCTTGTTATCTTCAGTTCCCTGCTTAGCTTTATATCTTGTAACCATGGAATGTTGCATATTTTCCCATAATCACCGCTAGTCTTCTTTTCTAGCCTCACCAGTTGGTCGCCAATCTGTAACACGTAGATGAAGTCGTCTCTGTAAAAGTGTATATGTTGTGTGTTCACCTCACACTGGTGTCGTTACTTCTATGTTTAGCGCTAACGATGTCTGTAGCGATCCTTCAATTACCAGTACAACGCGAGTGGAAACCTTACCTGTTGTTTCATAGGTGTTTATAAATCCCGGGTGGGGCAAATTGTTTACTTAAAACAATTAAATTAATAAATAATATGGTTTAGCGATCTTAGCTATGACGGCCTGGAGCATTCAAATTTATTCCCGCCTTCGTTCGACCTTCTTAATCAAGCAGGTAGTTCGTCGAGTTTGTGACGTGAGCGCTTGCCGTCATTCTCGCTGGTCTCTGCTATACAATACACTTCCCTATGAAATAAAAACAATGGTTACACTCTGTACTAGTTTCTTTAATTTGTGATTGGTAATTACTCAGTTTGACATTAAAATTATACTTGGTTATTCAACAATTTTGCACCGACAATTAATATGAGTCTACTCTCTCTAGGGTTTGGCGAATCGATTTTGAATGGATTTTACAGTCTAAGATGGCGACTGAGTTGTTTGTTTACAGTTATTTTCGTTCAAAGTCTGGGGTTCTTGTGATTATGAGAAAAATATTAATAATGATTACAATAAAAAGTACACTACCTTACATTATTTGTACTTAAATAATATAATGTGTAACTATAATTTGTTCCTGCAGTGTAGTAAAGTGTGTTTCAAAAGTTCGTAATTTAACAACAGGTTATTTTCTTAGTTAATAAATTTTCAGTGTTTTATTTTTTTACTTAATCTTTGAAAGAAATTATATTCAGTTTATAGTGAGAGTTCAGATGACTGTGAGAAATATTTAAAGTGAGTTTATTTCTGAAATTTGGGTAATTTATTGATACTTATCAAATCAGTAGACTTGATGTAAACAGTCGTTCAGGTGAAATGGAATAGGGCTTCAATCATAGTCAATTTTCAATTATCTGGTGCTTCTGGCATCTTTTTCATGTTAGTTGTAGCAATTTATTCATTTAAATTTTATTTAAATTGGTCCTTGGCATCAGTTAAATGTTCTCATTCCTCGTCTGCTTCTTACTTGTTAATCTTTTTGAATTTTGATTACTTTTTATGCATTTTAGATTAAAATTTAGGTCATTCACGGCCTGGCATCTATTCTGGAAGAGCGTCACTTATTGAATACTATGATTTAACGGAAAAATCGTAACCAACGGTCTGTTGTCATGGTTATGAATAAATTCTGATTGGTTGATCATGACTTACAACCATTGTTATCAATTTTGAATTTTTATTCAAAATTACTGTATATCTTCTGATTGCTTTTATTCTTCCGTCTTCCTTCCTATGTATTAAATATTATCACTACTGTTTGTATTTCCTTTCGAAGATTATTTTGACATCCCATAAGGTTGGGTTCTCTAATGTATTATTGTTTGTACAATTATGTTAATATTTGTTAATTACATTTCTTTTTTATTTTAAGTCCTTATGCTAACATTTTCCTTTTAATATGATTCAAAAATTATCCTTGGCTAGTTACTCGCCTTGGATTTGCTAATTTCCTTATTTAACTACAATTTGTAGTTATTTGTTTTTGACAGTTTAGCATTTCATAGGCCTAAGTAGTAATTGATTATTTTTACTGATTTTATACAAATTACATCTTATTTTACCCTAATGTGTTTTGTTTTGTGATTATAATTGATTTGTTTATTTGTTGCTATGTTTTGGATCTGTTTTTATACTAATTGTGTGTTACCATTATTTTCTATATCATGGCTTGTTAATTATTTCCTAACTGATTTTCCAGTGTTATTAGATCTGTATTGATTTACCTTCTTATTTATCTATTTTGCCCTTGTAAACATTATGGCTATTACTTACTATTCTTTATTACATAAAACATAACATCTAGGCCTATGGTCTGTATATTTCCTTCAGCCATATCCTATTCATAAATTTAATTGAACAATTTTTTAACAGTTATTAGGTAATGTTTGTTTACAATTCATTTCATTCTTTATTATTTTTTGGGTGATAAACATCATCACACCATTTAAACTTACTTAATTGATTATCCCTTATAACATGGGGTGTTTATTGATTTTGTTTTTTAATTTCTTTACTTTGTTTTTTAATTTCTTTACTATATATTTTTTTCTTTTACTATCTTTACTTTCTATCCATGGTAACACTAACTGTTGACATTCTATGGGCTTCCTTCCCTGAATAACATTGTATCCTCCATTTATATTTAATCTTAATACTATCTTTAATTACTATCTTTAACAAAATTCTTATTTGTTCACCATTAAATCGTTTAGTGCTTATCACTGATTTATTAAGCGTTTTTTATCTATCACTATATTTCCTAATCCTATCATTCACAATATTCTTATTTATTAATAATATTCACTTTTAAACCATTTAGTGTTTATCACTGATTTACTAAGCGTTTTTTATCTATCACTAGATTTTCTCATTATTTTGGGGGTTTTACACTTTCACTTTTGCACTTCTTAAATTTTCATTTTAAGTGTTTATTAGTGGGTAATCCCTACCAATACTTTCTCTTTGTCACTTAGTTATTTTTATTTTCTCACCATCTCACTATCTCTCTCTTTGCAAATATTATTTATACTATTAATAAGTTCATGTCTTTATAGAGTTCTTTATTACATATAACTCTAATTCTTGGGTTAGTGTACTTTTATTTATCGGGTTTTATCAATTATCATTGACATCTATCATTTAATCAATAATAATACTTATTTTTTACATTGGTTAGTTATTGGTTTCGTTTTGTGACGATTTAAAGCCAATTTAAATAGCACAAAACAAAAAAATATTTTTGTTTGAAATGACAAGTGAGAAAATAATCCACCCTCCCCTTTGTACAACATTCCTGTACCTTCTTGTCAACCGCGAGTACGGACAAGCAAATCATAATGTTGTTGTGCTAATTAAAATAACCATCCTAATTATATAAAAAAGGACGTGATAATAATAAATAAAATATTGACTAAATAAAGAAGCTATAGTAGGATTATTAGTAGCTAAGTAGAGGTAAACAATAATAATAAAAGTACGAACTATTTCTTCTCGCGGCGGAACCACGCCAAACTCCCTACTCGACCACAAAACCTTACCGACAGTCTCCTCTGAATCACGGCCAAGCCAACAGCCTTGTCATGTGTTGTGAAGACGAATACTTCTATATTGCAAAACTAGGTATCCGTGAATAAGTGTTTCGTGGTTACACAACCCCCAAATGTAGTTAAACGAAGAGAAATGTAAAAACAAAAGTTACGTAGTTTAAATATGAATAAAATAAGAAATAAAGGCATAGCCGACACATCTCTTTATGAAATGGTTTAATCGTTAAGGTATGTTCCATACCATATCATAAGGTAACACCAGTGCATTTTAAACCAAAATGTAAAAGTGAACACGACCGACCGGAGTGAATCATCAACTATTACACTATGAGCTCCAGGTAGCCAGAATCCGAGCCTCATGTTAGCGCAACTACTTAGAGTCAACCACTGAAATGGAGGAACACAAACTACAACTAAGATCATCCAGGAAAACCTATGGAAGAGGACCAGCCGTGGACCAACATCATACCCAGGTGACATGGAAGCATAACTTCCGTGGTTATATTGTTTTCTAAGAACCCAGAGTAAAAAACAGTTTATTTTGTAAAGACTCATACAAATCATGTAAATCATAACTTAATAATATGTATACTTTCTGTAACGAGATAAGAGTAATCTGAAGATGGATACAGATATAATTAATTCAAAATTGAATCAAACTATTCTTCAAATAGTTTGCATAATGTCAAAGTACTTTTTTTAAAATATAAAAAGAATTAGAACCCGGATCCGTGGTATTCTATGTAATATACAGTTGTATTGTTTTGAGCTCATCATAGTAACAGTTAAAAGAGAATAAGAGCATAAAATGCAGAATCTTTCATTTAATAACCATAAGAATCATTAAAGGTATTATTTTGGAAGCTGTAATAAAGAGATGTTTTTGCTAAAACCGAAGAGAGTGAGTAAATTTACGTAACCTTAGTCAAACTCCTGATCTTTACAGGTTCCCAATTTGTTGGTAAATAATTAGTACTAACAGTGGCAGCCGGTTTAATTGACAGAGGCCAATTAAACTGGTTCCCTGTGTTATAATGTCTTAACAGGAGGAGACGTTATAAAATGCGCCACTCTGCTTATAAAAAAATGCTACATTATAAGAAATTCTGCTTTAATATAAAAATTTGTGTACGTCGTAGCATATGTAAAATGCACCATTGCTGCTAAATAATAAACATTTAATTAACAAAAGGCGTAAATTTATTCACTCTGAATTTGTGAACTAGAACAAGATAAAAACAAAATAAATAAATCTTTATTAATAGAATAATAATAGTAGTATAAGGAAAGCAACGTAATAAGCAAGTCCCCGCTTATAAAAAATATTCCATTTTCAACCTGTCTGTATACTGACAGGCTCTTTCATGTTGGAGTAGTGTTGTGGAATGTATGTTCTAACCCGTGCGTTCTATTCACGGTTAAACTAAAGTGTAATAAAAGTCTAGTAGTACTTCAAGTAAACAAAATCTAAACCTATCGGAATTATAGTTTATTACCGTGAGAGTAGTAAAATTTAATAAAAGTTTAGTAAAACGCAAAATAATAATAAGCGCATATTTAAAGATTGCAAGCCCAGGTTATCGCCTGTTTGATAAGTAATTCACAAGCCTGTCACTAAAGGACAAGCTCGTGCAGAAAATAATTGTGTTTCAGATTGTAGGAAGTCACCCTCCCTTTGTTGAGAACACCTGCCTATGTAAACAATAAGCCACCCTAGCTGGTAAAAGTGTAGAAGAGCTCTCCTATTGTTTACACTAGCACAATGAACTCTCTGGATGAAATTTCTTTAAACTGTTAAGAAATATTACCTTATTATCTCCACAGATAATTATTAGATTTACATATATTTGAATTTATTTGAGATAATTTAAATTTGATTTATTAGTATAAGATTGTTATCGTATATATATTATAACACGATAAATGTGTGACGTGTTGTTTTTGCAATGTGTAATGAGCACCTACCTGCTGTCCGTTCTTGCGGCTTCTTCCGACTATGGGCGTGTGGATTTGTGATTTGAATTCGCAAGTAGGTTAACTCAAGTGTACAACAACGAAACGCTAATCTTGTTATAATTATTGTGAAGAGTTTTGTGAGGTTGGTAGGCTCCGTAGTACAGCAATAAAAATACAGTGTGGGGTAATAAAATCGGGGTTTATTATACTAATCACACATAAGAATGAAAAAACTTATAGTTACAACAATTCTTACGAACTAAAACAGTAAATAGAAACTGGTATGATGTTTTCTGAATGGTTGCTATTATTCAGAAAATGAGCTTGTTATTTCAAATTATATTAATTGTATTTTTCTTGATTTCAAAGAAGTTAGTTGTAATTAATTAAATTTATGGATTTAATTTAATTTGCAATGCTTTAAAATGATTTTAATTGCTCTAAAATTGCTTGTAAATATTCTGAAATAAACTAGCCGTGAATCTAGTTCAACGTGCCTTTATTCGCTAGTGATTTGACTCAAGTATACTGCAGTATAAGTAATTAATTAATTCTCTAATAAGATTTGTATAGCGCTTTTCTTTTTATCTATATCTAATTCTTAGCTAGGGCTTATTAGTTACTCATACATGATATACAGATTATCACAATTGAATATTTCTTATTAATTTAGAGTCTTTGATTTATCGGCATCTGAATTATTTCTTTTACAATGATTTAAAAAAAAAAAAGAAAGGAAAAATTGATCTTTTGAGAAGTGAATAATTTGATTTTGACTTCCCTGGTTCAGAAGATGATGTGGAGATGCTCCGGAAATCCCTCGCTGTCCTGATCCAATCTGCTAGAGACGACGATCTACTGAGCGTCTTGGATTTTGGCAATGAGTTCGGGAATCAGCAACACTCTGCTCCTTCTGCAACTGGTGATGGTTTTACGTCTGTAGTTTTAGCTGCTACAACTGCGTCAGGCTCCTCGTTCGATTCACGTTTCCTTCAGCGTGTGTGTCTCGTTACGGGTTGTCGCTCTGCTCGTCAGTTCTTCAGCTCGTACCCTGGTTATAGACGGCCTCTTCTGTCGTACTCTTGAAGTGGTTTCTTGTAGTATATAGTTGATCTCTTGCGTGCGTACGCCAACAGTTAATGTATTGCGCGATACGCTTATTTGTTGATAAGTAAGAGTATCTTGAATAGAAGATATTATTACGAGTCGTTACAGTTGATCTGTTGAATAAGACGATCGTAATAATGCGTGTTGACACCTCGCGTCTTCACAGATGTATCTTCACAAATGTGTGTTACTAAGACGATTGAAGATGTACGTGTGTTCCTCTTGAGTACTGGCAGTCGAGTGTTCTATCAGCCGAAAACTCTGCGTTAGTTCCAATTTCTTTGAATGATTTGATTGGCTGACACACTCTCCCTTCTACTTGAAATTTGTGGTCTCCTCATTCCGTGAGAACGAAACTAATTCCCACAGTCTGAGAATTAATATTATTTTTAATATTCTTAACACACCGGATTTTAATTGTCGGTGCGGATGTCCGGTTGCAATTTATATTGCGATTATCTTGGCTGCAAGCCAAGTTATGCTAATTCTAAAATATACATTTGCTTGTTAATTCTTATGACTATTACATATTAAAAGCTCTTCTGTGTAGCTCAATTACTAAGGAAGTTATTAACATGAAATCAATTATCTCTGTTAATGTTTAATTATATTAAATAAAATTCGCACATCCTATTATTAATATTTCGGCAAACATTTTGGCTATTTTGGATTTTTCCTAAATTTACCGGTTTCCGAAATATTAATAATTTAAAATCTGGGCGTGGCCCTTATTTGTTACAGTGTGTGTGGTTACGTAACGGCAGCTGACGTTGCCGTGTGAGCCTGTACAATGCGTTAAGATGCACGCTACATCATAAGAGTTGAGTTTCAACGCTTTAAATTTGTTTAAACATTGATATAGTAAACACCTTATTGATAAGGAGTCGTATTATTTCGTATCGACGCGCCTTGGAATTTCATCTCACTCATAATACTTTCTTAATGAGCTCGCGTGATATTTTCCTACCGTCTTTCTTCGGTCTAGCGTCGTGACGATGAACGTGTGAGGTGCTAGTTGCTCAGCTAATAGATACGGCCCGTTGTACAACCGAAAAAACTTTGCTGCAACATTTAAGTCTCTCCGTCCCACGGGGTTTGCCTTGAGAAGCACTTTCTCACCTAGCGCAAAGTTCGTCAATTTATAAGTCGTATTAAACCTCTCCGCTCGCTTACGCCCTTTTGCAACTATCCTCTTACAAGTTGGTTTTTACACTGAACTGGCAGAGGTAGATTACAGGTTTTCGGCGTGCGCAAATAATCATGCCAAAATCTTTCTGGTTTTACTCCAGAGTCTAACTCTGCTGGTGTGTATTCCGTGGTGTCATGATAATTTTCATTTATCGCCGTTTCAAAGAATGGTAGGAATTCGGGCCATTTGCTTTGATCTTTATAGCAACATATTCGGAACATTTTTCCTATTTCCCTATTCACTCTTTCGGCGAGGTTACCCTGTGGTCTTCTTATCGAAGTGAGGATCGCCTTAATGCCATTTCGTTCCAGGGTTGCCGCCCAGTGCTTATTCTGGAATTGTTTTCCCTGGTCACTAAGCACGCTCTTAATCGGTCCATGTTGCGGAATATACCTGTTGAGTATAATGTTCAATACAGACTTCGTGGTGGGTCTAGGGATCGCGTATAGGCTGACTTTCTTTGTAAAGACGTCTACACAAACTACAATATGTTTTAAGTTTCTGGTAGCCTTAGGTAGAGGTCCCAGGAATTCGGTGGCGATCATCTGTCCCTTTCCTTCCGTTATCACATTTGCCATGGGAACGTAAGTGTGTAAATTTGGTGCTTTTGCGGTTTGGCATGGAAGACACGTTTTTAACAACCTCCTCACTCTTCGATACATATTGGTGATAGTAAAATCTTCTTTTAATATTTTTACGCATTTTACTGATGACGCGTGTGCCATTTTTATATGTAATTGTTGTGTTACACACGCTAGCATAGCTGGAGATAATACCACCTTCCATTCGCCCTGTAGTAATTTATACATTATATTATCCTGTATCAGATAATGCGGACTTGGGTGAGCTGCTATCATTTGCTTTTTAGCAAGGAGCCTGGGGTCATTGTCCAGCTCGCGTCCTATGTTCCGTAGCACGTCGGTTGCTTCCAGCGCGACAGTGTACTGCATGTTTAACACCCTCAACTCGTCGTCAGCTGCTTCGTATACCTCTTCTTTTTCTACAGGTGGATATCTGCTTAAGGTGTCGGCTGTGGTGTTCACTGATCCTTTACAGTATTTAATTGTAAAAGAATATTCTTAAATAGCTAACACCCATCGTGTTAGTCTGGAATTGGCTAGTCGGCATTTCAATATGAAAGATAATGCCTGATTATCTGTATGGATCTCAAAATGGGTACCGTATAGGTAATGTCTGAATTTTCTGAGAGCGTTTATGATGGCTAGTATTTCTTTTTCAGATGTACAATAATGCAACTCAGCGCCTTTGAGCGTTCTATTAGCGTATGCAACAACATGAAGACTTCCTTGCTCGTCCTCCTGGTGCAACACGGCGCCAATAGCATACTCGCTAGCGTCAGTATACATTACATACTTCCTGCCCTGTTGTGGATGGAACAACTGTAGGTTGGCTTCGAATAAACCCTTAACCCTCTCAAACGCATCGTTTTGTTCAGAACCCCATTTCCACTTTATATTTTTGCGTACCAGCTGTAGCAAGGGGAGTGTGTATTCGGCGTATTTGCTGGTGAATTTCCTGTAGTATCCCGTGAGTCCTAGGAATGCTCGTAGTGCTTTGAGGTTCTTGGGCACAGGGAACTCCACGATACTCCTGAGCTTTTCTGGGTCCGTGCTGATGCCTGTGGCTGAGATTATGTGTCCCAGGAACTTTATTTGAGACTTTATGAACTCACACTTGTGTAGTTTGAGTTTGATGTTGGCTAGAGATGCTGAAAGTGTTCCTCCAATGTGCGGGACATCACGAGGATGTCATCTACGAATATCACTGTGTAAGAGTCTACCTTAGGTGCTAGAGCTCTCTCGAGGCATCTTACAATAGCGGCGAGACTCGTACTAAGGCCAAAAGGTACCACCTTGTGCTGGTAACATTTATTGTTATAGATAAATGCTGTATACATTCGGTCCTGTTCGTTCAGCGGAATCTGCCAGAAGCTCGCTGTCAGATCTAACTTCGTGAGGTATCTAGCTCCTTCACATTTTCTGAAAAGGTCTTCCGCTGTTGGCGCGCAGTGGAATTCCTTTTCTACCAAGTTGTTTAGATTCCGCATGTCCAGGCAGAGTCGTATTTCTCCAGACTTCTTGCGGACTACGAGCAGTGGGTTGAGGAAGTTGCTATTAGATCTTTCTATGATGTCTTCCTCCAACATCCGCTGTATCTCTTGCTGGACCTCGGCTTGGTACTTTATAGGTACTTGGTAGATCCTTCTTATGAACTTCTCCGGTTCTACGAGGTTTATCTTATGTTCATAGACTGACGTCATTGAATGTTCCTCACTGAAGACATCGCTGAACTCTTCTTGAAGCGATGACAATCTCCGTTCAGTTTGGGAATCTAAGGTCGGTTCCCTCTGTTCACCCTTTTCGTAATTAATTACGTGTTTTGGCGGCCGCGTAATTTTAATTGGGTCACCGTGCTCTTGTATTTGTGTGTGTGTGTGTTCAAATTGAAAGTGTAACTAATGTTGTTAATGTTACATTTTAACAGGTGTTCGCTAGTGTTTATCTCCGCGCGTATCTGCTGTAATACGTCCACTCCCAAGCATATCAAATTTTTTATACCTACTACGCACACCTCAAATTGCATGTTTTGTACCATGATTGTTAGATAATATTGCGTGTCAATTTTTTCTTTAGTATCTGTAGCTGTCTGTATGTAGAATTGATTTATTGGAAGCGACGGGACTGTACGAAAATATTTTTTGTTCGCACGTAGGAATCTTTCGCTTACGCCGGAAACAACGCTGCCTGTGTCCAATAACACTTGCGTGGGAACACCGTTTACATACGCGTGCAATACCGGACACGCCGCGCTCACTGGCCTTTGTTGCGCGGTACCGGATTCTAGCAACGGATCCCTGACATCCGATGGGAACACATTATTAATAGGCATATAAATTACATCACCAAAAGTACACTTTTCACACAACATATTATTCTTATTTCTAAAATTCTTATATCTACGTATTTTTGCAGGGCTTATTGCGCGTCCTTCTTGGAGGCGCCCTTTGGCAAGTTTTTTGCAGATTGATGGCATTTTGGTTTTTCGATAGGATCTCTAACGTTTTGTGTTTCGCTCTCTTGCGCGGTCGTATCGTCTTTCGATATATCGACTGTTTGAATTGTTCTCATTGGGGTCCCATCGTTGCCTTTATTTTGAATTTTCGGCCTACCGACATTTGGCTTATCTTTATAGTCAAAGGGTTTATTTGGCGGTGTCTGGGGTGGAGTCGCACTAGTACTGGGTCTTTGATCAGGTTGGGTATGGTATGGTAGCCGTCTATTTTGACCGTCGTTATTTCGGCTAGAGTCCGGGTTATATCTCCACCCGCCTAAATCAAAAATAGTTTCGCTTTGCGACACTAAAATAAGCAATTCGTCAACCGTGCGTATCCCTTGTGTACACACGGCTACACGTATATTATGGTTGAAGTGATATGCTAAGTTAGTGACAATGTCGATCTCAGAAAACGCTGGTGTTAAATGCTTAGCGCGCTCAACTTGTTGTATGATATAATTTTCGGGCGTTATACCGTGCTTCCTCTCATAACGTCCGTATTCGAGTTCGTTTCGTAGAAGTCTCTGTGTGTGTGAATTCCAATACCGGCTTTCGAACTTCTGTTTGAATTCCGCGTATGTGGTAATTTTATCACGTACAATATTATACCATTTTCGCGCAGAATCACGCATCGCGTTAACTATCCATTGTATGCGATCTTGATCATCCAATCGCGAACCTACTCTCGCCATTTCCCTTTCACATGTTAACAAGAATTCGATCGGGTTTTCATTATTTTCCCCAGTGAAATATACTCGATTCTTTTCATCGGCTTGTCCCTGTACTAAGATATTAGGAGCGGATCTCCTACGTACTTCCTGTCGTACTTTTAATATCTCGTCATTAAGTGTTTGCAATACACTCTCTTTATTCGAATCTATATTGGAACGCGTCTCTACTATCGAAGCGTCAAGCCTATCGACACGCCGTTGTGTTTCCGTCGCGTCTGCTTGGATTCTTACTTCGAGTGTATCAACTTTTTTCGCAACCTCCGCAGTTTGTTTTTCACACCTACCGATGTGTTCTTTGAATCGGCCCTCCATACGCGTAACTTGTTCAATAAACGATTTCTGCATCGCGGTCTCAAAAACCTTGAACCGTTCGTTTATTTTCGTTTCTTATTACTTATTACTTGGTGGTTTCCATTCTTGTCCTCTTGATAGAGTACCGATCCCAAGCTAATGTCGCTTGCATCGCAGTTCATGTAAAAGGGTCTATTGAAATCCGGGTGGTTTAACATGATTGTGTCAAGGAAGTGTTTTTTAATGGTGTTGAAAACCGTTTCTTGTTCTGGACCCCACATCCACTTGGTCTTAGATGATAACTGTGGTGATAGTTTGGTAGTCAGCTCAGAATAATTTTGCTGAAATTTTCTGTAGTAGTTACAGATGCCCAGGAACGACTGTAACTGTTTCTTATTTTTAGGGGAAGGGAAACGTTGAATACCATCTACTTTGTCGATTGATGGTGTTATTCCTTGTCGTGACAGGTTGATCCAAGGAACTGGACTTCTGCTGCTATCAGCTTTGACTTTTCTAATTTTAATGTTACATTGTTGATGGATAATTTTTCTAGTACTCTCTCTACTCTCATACAATGCTCCTCCCAGTTGGATGAAGTGATCAGCAACAGTGATCGACGTATACAGTTGTATAGTTCATAGTTTCAGGACCCAGTATCTGGTCCATGCAGCGGACAAATATTGCTACCGAGTTTACCAGTCGAAAAGGTAGTCGCTTGAACTGGTAGTTCATGCCTTCAAATATGAACGCTACGTATTTTCTACTGGCTGGGTGCAATTCTACTTGCCAGTACCCGCAAACTGTATCCCAGGTACTGATAAATTGAGTCCCATGAAACTTTATGAGGATCTCCTCAATTTCACCAGGAGATGTCCTGTCGTTGATTAGGATCTTGTTTATTTCTCTGGCGTCGAGACATAGGCGTACCCTTCCATCCTTCTTGGTAACAGCTACTATAGGACTGGTGTACTGCGAAAAACTGTACTCGATATGTCTTCCTCCAGCATTTTATTAATTTCTATGCGTACTGCCTCCTTTGCTGCATACGCTATCGGGTAGGATTTCTTATTAAAGTTGGCCACTTCTTTGAATTTCAACTCGCACTGATACCCCCGTACCTTTCCTGGTTGGTCGGAAAATACATGGCGGTATTTGTTATAAATTCTTATTAATTTCTCCACCTCTTGATCCGTTAATGGATTCCCGTCTTGGGTCCCTCAAAACTGTCGGATTTCCTCTAACTTCTGATTCCATAGGATGTCATTGTTTATTTGATTGTCTGGTTTCACTTCCCACCTCCGGTCTGGTGAATCACAAATCGTTCTTATATGATATATTGTACTGATTGGGATGACCCCCTTGCTACCAGTTAATTCTGCTATCCATTCTCTGTCTTCATATTTCATAGTTACCTTTGATAGTCTCATATCGATAACTGCAGAGTACTTTCTCAGGATATCACAACCAATTATAATTTCGAATGGTAAGTTATGAGCAATTAAAAATATCATTGGCAGTGTCTCACCATTGCTTACTACTTCTAGAGACACTTGTCTCTTAATGGTTTTGTTCTGCCTTCCAGTGGCTCCAATTAAAACAATGTTACTTACTGGTAACGTGGGTAAGCTGATCTTACTCTCTTTTTGAATGTTATCATACATGTTTGTATCAATTAAAGACACATTTGCTCCCGTGTCAATCATAAATTTTACAGTTACACCATATACCTTGGCGATAACATAGGCAATTTCGTTATCCGGGTGCTTGATTAATGTGGAATTTTCTTCCATTAACTCCTCACGGATGTTCTTCAGATAGTGGTTCTGAATTATTGTTATAGTGTCGTCATTAGTCTCGTTTGTCTGTCTTGTTAATAACCCAATAGATCGGATCAGTGACGGGTCCTGTGGTATTCTCACTGCCGCTGCTCGTTTAAATGTTGGGCGTTGCCTTCGGCGCGGTCCTCTGATCTGATGGGGTGATTATCCTCAGTGGTTTGCCTTCTCTCGATCGAGTGGTCATTGCGAGTTATTCGTTCTCGACTCCTTCTGTTCTCTTCAGCACTCCGGCTCCTCGGTCTTCTATAACCACGTCTCCCGTCATTTCTGCTCTCGACATTTATATAGTTTACCCGTTGCCTGTATGTTTTATTCGGTCCCGACTGGTTATTATTGTTGTATTGATTATTGGGCCTGTTATAACCACCTCCGTTTTGGTTATTTCCCCTGTTGTAGGAATTATTTGAATTGTTATTGTTGTTGGGGTAATTCTGGTTGTAATTTCTCGGGTAATTATGATTGTTATTATTGTTATTAAAACCTCGATAATTATTGGGGTTGGCTGGCGGATGATTAGCCGGTGTATGGTTTCCTTGCGGCCCACTTGGATGATTTCTGTTATCGTAATTTCTGTAGTTTGAGGGTGTTCTTTTGCCGGTTCAACACATAATGCTTTTCCCGCTCATATTCCCCCAATAACACGGCCATCTCTTGAAGCGTCTTGATTCTTCCACTCAAACGGCTTTTGGTGATTTCTCTGTCGTAGTGTTATGCCAATTGTGTCACCAAGCACTCTTCAGGGATGTTAGGTTCGAGGTTCCTCGCTATACTAACCTTACCTAAAAAGTAAGCGGTTGGAGACTGTCCCAGGTAAGGGTCGAATCGGCCGTTGCTGATGTTATTTCTGACCACGTTCTGTGTCGCCTCCGACCAGTATTTGTCCTTGAATAATTTTTTAAACTCACTAAAATTATGTATATCTGGTCTCACAGCCGTCCACTGTGTCTCCCTGGTTCGGGCTAAGTTCTCCTCTACTCGTTCTATAAATTCAATTGGGTTGCGTTTGTAATTTTTAAAGTTTATTGTTTCTCTATTTTCGCTACATGATATGTGTGAGCTCATGATTGGTCGGTCCTTCAACGCATTAATCTCTTCCTGGAGGCGTAGCTCTCTTGCTCTAAATTCGGCTATCCTCCCTTCTTGGGCGGTTGTGGTGTCCTTCACCTCACTTACCGATGCATCCAATTTGCTATAATTCTCGTCGACTCTGGTCTGTATTTTTTCTAATTTGTTGTTTGTTTCTTTTGGAGTCCTTCAACCCTCCTTTTACCTTCACCTTCAACTTCATTCATCTTGATCAAAATTTCTTCTCGGACTTGCAATACTACTTCGCTGGTTTTCTCTATCTTCTCTTCCGTCTCCATTACAGTTTGTTTCAATTCTTCTCTGTACTCCGTCAATTGTTGCTGTAATGTATCCTGGTTGTATTCAATTTTATCGTTCAGCGTTTCATAATCCTCTTTCATTGGTCTCAAGGTTTCACTGGTTTTCTCATTACTTCTTTCTATTTTTTCACTGATTAGTTTATTCTCCTCCTTCATTTTCTGTACCAGGGTTTCATTTAATGACTCGAATTTTTTGTCTAGTTTTTCATTCATCTCCTTTTTCAACTCCTCTTTATTTTTGTCCATTTTTTCATCCTGTTTCTTGAAATTGTCATTAATTAACTTAAATTTCTTATCTAATTCTTCTTTGTTTTCCTTTCTCCGTTCTTCGTTAATTTTCCTTTCTTCGTTACTTTGTTTTTTCAGCGCTTCTTGCAACATTTCCATGATGTTATTCAAATTGATACCCTCCATGGTTCTGCTCGGTTCTACTGGGGTTAATATTTCTTCCACATCTTCCCCCGATGTTATTTCCTTTTCTTCCATTCTGGCACATTTCTCGATCTCCTTTTCTAATCTCCTTGCTTCCTCTTCCGCCTCCTTTTCGCGTAGCTTGGTCAGTCTTGTGCCGATTTTTCCCGACTCCATTTTCTGTAGTCGCCGCTAGAATTTGTAAGGTTTAAAGGTATGTTCTCTTAGTTATCCTAGCCCTACTAGTTGGCGCGCCACTCTGTAATAAAAACTGTTGTGCGGGGTATTTAATAATTTTGTAGCATGCGTGTTATTCTGCCCCACTTTGGATGCGTCACTTTGTAATATAACCTTTCTGTGGGGTGTTTATTATTAATATAATGGGTTTTTGTAATTTGTTCTATTTTCGTATTGTAAATGTGTGCTTGTCGAGCGATTTTTAACTCGCTCGTTGGGTTCGTGGTATAGTATGGGTGTATAATTGATGTTAGTAATAAATTCTGTCACTGTTATGTGCGTGTAGGGAGTCGAATTGTACCTTCTCTTACCATTTACGGGTAAACCGTATCTCTCGGCGTTTGGTTTGAATATTGCCGCCTCGCCACCTGATTGGCGCACGCCTTTCTTCAGTGTCGACTTCGCTAACGTCTTGTTTTGATGTTTTTACTTCAATAAATTTGTATTCATTATCTTAATTTGCTCGAATCAAACATACAGTGTTGCAGAATAATTTATTAACACTTTGATAGTTTTCAGTTAGTTAGTAGTACATTATTTTATCTTAGCACCGGCTTTTACAGTTGCTCAGTTGGCATGCTCAGTTTCAATGTCAGGTACACGCCGTCTTGGTGGTTATCGTTGGTTTACAATAAAATGTTTTACTCAGGGGTGTTAATAAGTCCTTTTGGCTACAGAAATATTGGACTACGGCTAAAATACACAAATTTATAATAATCCTTAATACTAGGTACACAAAAATTAATATTTTAATACATTCGAGTAAGTAATCATCAATGAGATTTAGTAAAATTTTTGGTTAGGATTTGTCAATTAGTTATGTTTGTTAACTATTTATTATAGCTCAGTTTAAATAACTATCAATTGGTTAAAGTTCAAATAGTGATATTACAAATACCTTCAGTTCTAAATCAGAATAGTGATCAGTGAAGTGAAAATTGTGGTTTATTATTTTTGATAGAAAAATTTGGAATTCGTTTTAATGGGATTATTGTTTATACTCATCAATTCTCGATGGAGCTTCTGCGATGCCTTCTGCTTCTTCCGGATGGATCCAGTCGTCTTCTATTCTTCGGAATCCCATTAATCTCGTCCAGACGGTTTTTTCCGTACACTGCGGCTTCGTACTCGTTCTGCGATCGTCCGTCTTCTTGGGTTGAAGTAGGTCCCTATGGTCTTCCTTCGGGATGAGTCGTCAGCTATTCTTCCAGACGTCTTCTTAATTTCCTCGTGTAATTATGGTTAGTGAAAAAATGTAATAAATAATATATGATCAGGTGTTCCCTGGACTGCTATTACTATCTTCCTTTCCTTTGATTTTAGTCAAAATTCACTTATTTGGGATAGAATTTGGAGTGAGAGCTACATCAATCCGCCCTCGGCGTCGGTCAATAATGGACTAACGAAAATCCAACGGTTTTTTGGCAATAAATTTCGGTTGCTATGGTTACCTAATAAATTATGCTAATTCTCATTGGTCATTAATTTATGTCATTGTTATATTTTAACGTCTTATTATTTTAGTTTAATTTTACAAAATATCTTCAAATGAAGATTTCTTTCTTATATTAATAGCTAGGTTTATTACATGAATTCCATTGTTCATAGTTTTTGATAAGGGTCATTTTGATACCCCTCATGGTCACTTTTGAGTAGCTAATTACATTTTTGTTATTTTTCTTATTTATATTTTATATATATTTTAGTCAAAATTGGCTGTTATTTATACATTTTGGTATTAGGAATACCCACTTAACTTGTTTAAACATTTGGTATACTCTGCTTTGATATTGGACTATTATTTGTTCTCAAATTTACAAAATTCTTTATTAACAGTTAGGCCTAGAGCCTAGATTTTACTATACTACCATCTAACATTTCTTGGTCACTTCTTACCTTTATATTTGGTATTTTATAACAATTTTTTAACAGAAACAAATAATAAACATTGGTGTTCCTAACTACACCTCTTATTATAACAATAAACAGTTTCCTTGATAGGTTCAAACCTGAAATAACTTCTAACTACCTTTCTGTTCCCTTCTACTATCTGGTTCAATTAATAATTCATTACATTATATTGGTTCTTTTTAAACAATAATAACATCCTTATTATACTAACATTAAACTATACTTTACACAATATATACCATTCCCCCATTCCTTCACTAGAAAAGTGTCTATCGTTCTTGTTTGCCCTTCATTCCAATGACTTAATTTCTATCTTATCCTATGATCCTTATTACCTATGGCTTACCTTAATCACATTATAATGAGTTCCTCTTACTTACTAGTACAAAGTTTATCACTGGTATTCCTGTTATTCTACTACAGTTTACTAACTAGAGTACTTTTTGAAGTTCACCAACTACACTTTTTCCTTCATAGAAGGTTTTTGACTTATACACTTTCACTTACTATATGCAACATGCTATCACTACATGTCACCACTTTATATTAATATACTCTTTCTTCCATTCACTTGATTATTCACTGGGTTGTTTATTGATGTTAATATCATCATGGGGTTACTGGTTATAAGTGTTTATTTTATTTTCCCTTCACTAATGATCACTTTTGGTAATTAACTGTGGCCTTTATTTGCCTTAGGGTATGTTTACTAGTTTTGATTATATTTATCACTATTTATTAGGGTGTGTGTATTATTAATTCCCTAACTTATATTTATAAACACATTCCTTCATCAATAAAATATACATAACATTACTATTTTTCTTATTTGTCATTGTTACCCTAGGTAAATCTCATCTATACTCTAATTACATTAGTTCATTTGTTAACATGCGTTTTAATGGTCATTATTAGGGATTTACAATGTTCATTCTCAATGTCTTGATTACATTTGGTTCTTAGCTTCTTCTTCCTTGTTTCGTTGTTCTTTTTGTATTTATCCGATGTATTGTGTCAGGTCATTGTCAGTTTATCAGTCATTTGTCATTTGGGTTATTATTCTCTGAGTTTATAAGTTCTTGCCTTTTATTTTGGCTTCAGCTCTTTATTTTATAGTTAAATATCATTGGATCTTTACTACCTTATGTCATGTTACAGCGTATGTAGAATTGATTTATTGGAAGCGACGGGACTGTACGAAAATATTTTTTGTTCGCACGTAGGAATCTTTCGCTTACGCCGGAAACAACGCTGCCTGTGTCCAATAACCCTTGCGTGGGAACACCGTTTACATACGCGTGCAATACCGGACACGCCGCGCTCACTGGCCTTTGTTGCGCGGTACCGGATTCTAGCAACGGATCCCTGACATCCGATGGGAACACATTATTAACAGGCATATAAATTACATCACCGAAAGTACACTTTTCACACAACATATTATTCTTATTTCTAAAATTCTTATATCTACGTATTTTTGAAGGGCTTATTGCGCGTCCTTCTTGGAGGCGCCCTTTGGCAAGTTTTTTGCAGATTGATGGCATTTTGGTTTTTCGATAGGATCTCTAACGTTTTGTGTTTCGCTCTCTTGCGCGGTCGTATCGTCTTTCGATATATCGACTGTTTGAATTGTTCTCATTGGGGTCCAATCGTTGCCTTTATTTTGAATTTTCGGCCTACCGACATTTGGCTTACCTTTATAGTCAAAGGGTTTATTTGGCGGTGTCTGGGGTGGAGTCGCACTAGTACTGGGTCTTTGATCAGGTTGGATATGGTATGGTAGCCGTCTATTTTGACCGTCATTATTTTGGCTAAAGTCCGGGTTATATCTCCACCCGCCTAAATCAAAAATAGTTTCGCTTTGCGACACTAAAATAAGCAATTCGTCAACCGTGCGTATCCCTTGTGTGCACACGGCTACACGTATATTATGGTTGAAGTGATATGCTAAGTTAGTGACAATGTCGATCTCAGAAAACGCTGGTGTTAAATGCTTAGCGCGCTCAACTTGTTGTATGATATAATTTTCGGGCGTTATACCGTGCTTCCTCTCATAACGTCCGTATTCGAGTTCGTTTCGTAGAAGTCTCTGTGTGTGTGAATTCCAATACCGGCTTTCGAACTTCTGTTTGAATTCCGCGTATGTGGTAATTTTATCACGTACAATATTATACCATTTTCGCGCAGAATCACGCATCGCGTTAACTATCCATTGTATGCGATCTTGATCATCCAATCGCGAACCTACTCTCGCCATTTCCCTTTCACATGTTAACAAGAATTCGATCGGGTTTTCATTATTTTCCCCAGTGAAATATACTCGATTCTTTTCATCGGCTTGTCCCTGTACTAAGATATTAGGAGCGGATCTCCTACGTACTTCCTGTCGTACTTTTAATATCTCGTCATTAAGTGTTTGCAATACACTCTCTTTATTCGAATCTATATTGGAACGCGTCTCTACTATCGAAGCGTCAAGCCTATCGACACGCCGTTGTGTTTCCGTCGCGTCTGCTTGGATTCTTACTTCGAGTGGATCAACTTTTTTCGCAACCTCCGCAGTTTGTTTTTCACACCTACCGATGTGTTCTTTGAATCGGCCCTCCATACGCGTAACTTGTTCAATAAACGATTTCTGCATCGCGGTCTCAAAAACCTTGAACCGTTCGTTTATTTTCGTTTCTTATTACTTATTACTTGGTGGTTTCCATTCTTGTCCTCTTGATAGAGTACCGATCCCAAGCTAATGTCGCTTGCATCGCAGTTCATGTAAAAGGGTCTATTGAAATCCGGGTGGTTTAACATGATTGTGTCAAGGAAGTGTTTTTTAATGGTGTTGAAAACCGTTTCTTGTTCTGGGCCCCACATCCACTTGGTCTTAGATGATAACTGTGGTGATAGTTTGGTAGTCAGCTCAGAATAATTTTGCTGAAATTTTCTGTAGTAGTTACAGATGCCCAGGAACGACTGTAACTGTTTCTTATTTTTAGGGGAAGGGAAACGTTGAATACCATCTACTTTGTCGATTGATGGTGTTATTCCTTGTCGTGACAGGTTGATCCAAGGAACTGGACTTCTGCTGCTATCAGCTTTGACTTTTCTAATTTTAATGTTACATTGTTGATGGATAATTTTTCTAGTACTCTCTCTACTCTCATACAATGCTCCTCCCAGTTGGATGAAGTGATCAGCAACAGTGATCGACGTATACAGTTGTGTAGTTCATAGTTTCAGGACCCAGTATCTGGTCCATGCAGCGGACAAATATTGCTACCGAGTTTACCAGTCGAAAAGGTAGTCGCTTGAACTGGTAGTTCATGCCTTCAAATATGAACGCTACGTATTTTCTACTGGCTGGATGCAATTCTACTTGCCAGTACCCGCAAACTGTATCCCAGGTACTGATAAATTGAGTCCCATGAAACTTTATGAGGATCTCCTCAATTTCACCAGGAGATGTCCTGTCGTTGATTAGGATCTTGTTTATTTCTCTGGCGTCGAGACATAGGCGTACCCTTCCATCCTTCTTGGTAACAGCTACTATAGGACTGGTGTACTGCGAAAAACTGTACTCGATATGTCTTCCTCCAGCATTTTATTAATTTCTATGCGTACTGCCTCCTTTGCTGCATACGCTATCGGGTAGGATTTCTTATTAAAGTTGGCCACTTCTTTGAATTTCAACTCGCACTGATACCCCCGTACCTTTCCTGGTTGGTCGGAAAATACATGGCGGTATTTGTTATAAATTCTTATTAATTTCTCCACCTCTTGATCCGTTAATGGATTCCCGTCTTGGGTCCCTCAAAACTGTCGGATTTCCTCTAACTTCTGATTCCATAGGATGTCATTGTTTATTTGATTGTCTGGTTTCACTTCCCACCTCCGGTCTGGTGAATCACAAATCGTTCTTATATGATATATTGTACTGATTGGGATGACCCCCTTGCTACCAGTTAATTCTGCTATCCATTCTCTGTCTTCATATTTCATAGTTACCTTTGATAGTCTCATATCGATAACTGCAGAGTACTTTCTCAGGATATCACAACCAATTATAATTTCGAATGGTAAGTTATGAGCAATTAAAAATATCATTGGCAGTGTCTCACCATTGCTTACTACTTCTAGAGACACTTGTCTCTTAATGGTTTTGTTCTGCCTTCCAGTGGCTCCAATTAAAACAATGTTACTTACTGGTAACGTGGGTAAGCTGATCTTACTCTCTTTTTGAATGTTATCATACATGTTTGTATCAATTAAAGACACATTTGCTCCTGTGTCAATCATAAATTTTACAGTTACACCATATACCTTGGCGATAACATAGGCAATTTCGTTATCCGGGTGCTTGATTAATGTGGAAATTTCTTCCATTAACTCCTCACGGATGTTCTTCAGATAGTGGTTCTGAATTATTGTTATAGTGTCGTCATTAGTCTCGTTTGTCTGTCTTGTTAATAACCCAATAGATCGGATCAGTGACGGGTCCTGTGGTATTCTCACTGCCGCTGCTCGTTTAAATGTTGGGCGTTGCCTTCGGCGCGGTCCTCTGATCTGATGGGGTGATTATCCTCAGTGGTTTGCCTTCTCTCGATCGAGTGGTCATTGCGAGTTTTTCGTTCTCGACTCCTTCTGTTCTCTTCAGCACTCCGGCTCCTCGGTCTTCTATAACCACGTCTCCCGTCATTTCTGCTCTCGACATTTATATAGTTTACCCGTTGCCTGTATGTTTTATTCGGTCCCGACTGGTTATTATTGTTGTATTGATTATTGGGCCTGTTATAACCACCTCCGTTTTGGTTATTTCCCCTGTTGTAGGAATTATTTGAATTGTTATTGTTGTTGGGGTAATTCTGGTTGTAATTTCTCGGGTAATTATGATTGTTATTATTGTTATTAAAACCTCGATAATTATTGGGGTTGGCTGGCGGATGATTAGCCGGTGTATGGTTTCCTTGCGGCCCACTTGGATGATTTCTGTTATCGTAATTTTATTTCTGTAGTTTGAGGGTGTTCTTTTGCCGGTTCAACACATAATGCTTTTCCCGCTCATATTCCCCCAATAACACGGCCATCTCTTGAAGCGTCTTGATTCTTCCACTCAAACGGCTTTTGGTGATTTCTCTGTCGTAGTGGTATGCCAATTGTGTCACCAAGCACTCTTCAGGGATGTTAGGTTCGAGGTTCCTCGCTATACTAACCTTACCTAAAAAGTAAGCGGTTGGAGACTGTCCCAGGTAAGGGTCGAATCGGCCGTTGCTGATGTTATTTCTGACCACGTGCTGTGTCGCCTCCGACCAGTATTTGTCCTTGAATAATTTTTTAAACTCACTAAAATTATGTATATCTGGTCTCACAGCCGTCCACTGTGTCTCCCTGGTTCGGGCTAAGTTCTCCTCTACTCGTTCTATAAATTCAATTGGGTTGCGTTTGTAATTTTTAAAGTTTATTGTTTCTCTATTTTCGCTACATGATATGTGTGAGCTCATGATTGGTCGGTCCTTCAACGCATTAATCTCTTCCTGGAGGCGTAGCTCTCTTGCTCTAAATTCGGCTATCCTCCCTTCTTGGGCGGTTGTGGTGTCCTTCACCTCACTTACCGATGCATCCAATTTGCTATAATTCTCGTCGACTCTGGTCTGTATTTGTTCTAATTTGTTGTTAGTTTCTTTTTGGAGTCCTTCAACCCTCCTTTTACCTTCACCTTCAACTTCATTCATCTTGATCAAAATTTCTTCTCGGACTTGCAATACTACTTCTCTGGTTTTCTCTATCTTCTCTTCCGTCTCCATTACAGTTTGTTTCAATTCTTCTCTGTACTCCGTCAATTGTTGCTGTAATGTATCCTGGTTGTATTCAATTTTATCGTTCAGCGTTTCAATATCCTCTTTCATTGGTCTCAAGGTTTCACTGGTTTTCTCATTACTTCTTTCTATTTTTTCACTGATTAGTTTATTCTCCTCCTTCATTTTCTGTACCAGGGTTTCATTTAATGACTCGAATTTTTTGTCTAGTTTTTCATTCATCTCCTTTTTCAACTCCTCTTTATTTTTGTTCATTTTTTCATCCTGTTTCTTGAAATTGTCATTAATTAACTTAAATTTCTTATCTAATTCTTCTTTGTTTTCCTTTCTCCGTTCTTCGTTAATTTTCCTTTCTTCGTTACTTTGTTTTTTCAGCGCTTCTTGCAACATTTCCATGATGTTATTCAAATTGATACCCTCCATGGTTCTGCTCGGTTCTACTGGGGTTAATATTTCTTCCACATCTTCCCCCGATGTTATTTCCTTTTCTTCCATTCTGGCACATTTCTCGATCTCCTTTTCTAATCTCCTTGCTTCCTCTTCCGCCTCCTTTTCGCGTAGCTTGGTCAGTCTTGTGCCGATTTTTCCCGACTCCATTTTCTGTAGTCGCCGCTAGAATTTGTAAGGTTTAAAGGTAAGTTCTCTTAGTTATCCTAGCCCTACTAGTTGGCGCGCCACTCTGTAATAAAAACTGTTGTGCGGGGTATTTAATAATTTTGTAGCATGCGTGTTATTCTGCCCCACTTTGGATGCGTCACTTTGTAATATAACCTTTCTGTGGGGTGTTTATTATTAATATAATGGGTTTTTGTAATTTGTTCTATTTTCGTATTGTAAATGTGTGCTTGTCGAGCGATTTTTAACTCGCTCGTTGGGTTCGTGGTATAGTATGGGTGTATAATTGATGTTAGTAATAAATTCAATAAATTCTGTCACTGTTATGTGCGTGTAGGGAGTCGAATTGTACCTTCTCTTACCATTTACGGGTAAACCGTATCTCTCGGCGTTTGGTTTGAATATTGCCGCCTCGCCACCTGATTGGCGCACGCCTTTCTTCAGTGTCGACTTCGCTAACGTCTTGTTTTGATGTTTTTACTTCAATAAATTTGTATTCATTATCTTAATTTGCTCGAATCAAACATACAGTGTTGCAGAATAATAATATTTATTAACACTTTGATAGTTTTCAGTTAGTTAGTAGTACATTATTTTATCTTAGCACCGGCTTTTACAGTTGCTCAGTTGGCATGCTCAGTTTCAATGTCAGGTACACGCCGTCTTGGTGGTTATCGTTGGTTTACAATAAAATGTTTTACTCAGGGGTGTTAATAAGTCCTTTTGGCTACAGAAATATTGGACTACGGCTAAAATACACAAATTTATAATAATCCTTAATACTAGGTACACAAAAATTAATATTTTAATACATTCGAGTAAGTAATCATCAATGAGATTTAGTAAAATTTTTGGTTAGGATTTGTCAATTAGTTATGTTTGTTAACTATTTATTATAGCTCAGTTTAAATAATTATCAATTGGTTAAAGTTCAAATAGTGATATTACAAATACCTTCAGTTCTAAATCAGAATAGTGATCAGTGAAGTGAAAATTGTGGTTTATTATTTTTGATAGAAAAATTTGGAATTCGTTTTAATGGGATTATTGTTTATACTCATCAATTCTCGATGGAGCTTCTGCGATGCCTTCTGCTTCTTCCGGATGGATCCAGTCGTCTTCTATTCTTCGGAATCCCATTAATCTCGTCCAGACGGTTTTTTCCGTACACTGCGGCTTCGTACTCGTTCTGCGATCGTCCGTCTTCTTGGGTTGAAGTAGGTCCCTATGGTCTTCCTTCGGGATGAGTCGTCAGCTATTCTTCCAGACGTCTTCTTAATTTCCTCGTGTAATTATGGTTAGTGAAAAAATGTAATAAATAATATATGATCAGGTGTTCCCTGGACTGCTATTACTATCTTCCTTTCCTTTGATTTTAGTCAAAATTCACTTATTTGGGATAGAATTTGGAGTGAGAGCTACATTAATCCGCCCTCAGCGTCGGTCAATAATGGACTAACGAAAATCCAACGGTTTTTTGGCAATAAATTTCGGTTGCTATGGTTACCTAATAAATTATGCTAATTCTCATTGGTCATTAATTTATGTCATTGTTATATTTTAACGTCTTATTATTTTAGTTTAATTTTACAAAATATCTTCAAATGAAGATTTCTTTCTTATATTAATAGCTAGGTTTATTACATGAATTCCATTGTTCATAATTTTTGATAAGGGTCATTTTGATACCCCTCATGGTCACTTTTGAGTAGCTAATTACATTTTTGTTATTTTTCTTATTTATATTTTATATATATTTTAGTCAAAATTGGCTGTTATTTATACATTTTGGTATTAGGAATACCCACTTAACTTGTTTAAACATTTGGTATACTCTGCTTTGATATTGGACTATTATTTGTTCTCAAATTTACAAAATTCTTTATTAACAGTTAGGCCTAGAGCCTAGATTTTACTATACTACCATCTAACATTTCTTGGTCACTTCTTACCTTTATATTTGGTATTTTATAACAATTTTTTAACAGAAACAAATAATAAACATTGGTGTTCCTAACTACACCTCTTATTATAACAATAAACAGTTTCCTTGATAGTTTCAAACCTGAAATAACTTCTAACTACCTTTCTGTTCCCTTCTACTATCTGGTTCAATTAATAATTCATTACATTATATTGGTTCTTTTTAAACAATAATAACATCCTTATTATACTAACATTAAACTATACTTTACACAATATATACCATTCCCCCATTCCTTCACTAGAAAAGTGTCTATCGTTCTTGTTTGCCCTTCATTCCAATGACTTAATTTCTATCTTATCCTATGATCCTTATTACCTATGGCTTACCTTAATCACATTATAATGAGTTCCTCTTACTTACTAGTACAAAGTTTATCACTGGTCTTCCAGTTATTCTACTACAGTTTACTAACTAGAGTACTTTTTGAAGTTCACCAACTACACTTTTTCCTTCATAGAAGGTTTTTGACTTATACACTTTCACTTACTATATGCAACATGCTATCACTACATGTCACCACTTTATATTAATATACTCTTTCTTCCATTCACTTGATTATTCACTGGGTTGTTTATTGATGTTAATATCATCATGGGGTTACTGGTTATAAGTGTTTATTTTATTTTCCCTTCACTAATGATCACTTTTGGTAATTAACTGTGGCCTTTATTTGCCTTAGGGTATGTTTACTAGTTTTGATTATATTTATCACTATTTATTAGGGTGTGTGTATTATTAATTCCCTAACTTATATTTATAAACACATTCCTTCATCAATAAAATATACATAACATTACTATTTTTCTTATTTGTCATTGTTACCCTAGGTAAATCTCATCTATACTCTAATTACATTAGTTCATTTGTTAACATGCGTTTTAATGGTCATTATTAGGGATTTACAATGTTCATTCTCAATGTCTTGATTACATTTGGTTCTTAGCTTCTTCTTCCTTGTTTCGTTGTTCTTTTTGTATTTATCCGATGTATTGTGTCAGGTCATTGTCAGTTTATCAGTCATTTGTCATTTGGGTTATTATTCTCTGAGTTTATAAGTTCTTGCCTTTTATTTTGGCTTCAGCTCTTTATTTTATAGTTAAATATCATTGGATCTTTACTACCTTATGTCATGTTACAGCGTATGTAGAATTGATTTATTGGAAGCGACGGGACTGTACGAAAATATTTTTTGTTCGCACGTAGGAACCTTTCGCTTACGCCGGAAACAACGCTGCCTGTGTCCAATAACCCTTGCGTGGGAACACCGTTTACATACGCGTGCAATACCGGACACGCCGCGCTCACTGGCCTTTGTTGCGCGGTACCGGATTCTAGCAACGGATCCCTGACATCCGATGGGAACACATTATTAACAGGCATATAAATTACATCACCGAAAGTACACTTTTCACACAACATATTATTCTTATTTCTAAAATTCTTATATCTACGTATTTTTGAAGGGCTTATTGCGCGTCCTTCTTGGAGGCGCCCTTTGGCAAGTTTTTTGCAGATTGATGGCATTTTGGTTTTTCGATAGGATCTCTAACGTTTTGTGTTTCGCTCTCTTGCGCGGTCGTATCGTCTTTCGATATATCGACTGTTTGAATTGTTCTCATTGGGGTCCAATCGTTGCCTTTATTTTGAATTTTCGGCCTACCGACATTTGGCTTACCTTTATAGTCAAAGGGTTTATTTGGCGGTGTCTGGGGTGGAGTCGCACTAGTACTGGGTCTTTGATCAGGTTGGATATGGTATGGTAGCCGTCTATTTTGACCGTCATTATTTCGGCTAAAGTCCGGGTTATATCTCCACCCGCCTAAATCAAAAATAGTTTCGCTTTGCGACACTAAAATAAGCAATTCGTCAACCGTGCGTATCCCTTGTGTACACACGGCTACACGTATATTATGGTTGAAGTGATATGCTAAGTTAGTGACAATGTCGATCTCAGAAAACGCTGGTGTTAAATGCTTAGCGCGCTCAACTTGTTGTATGATATAATTTTCGGGCGTTATACCGTGCTTCCTCTCATAACGTCCGTATTCGAGTTCGTTTCGTAGAAGTCTCTGTGTGTGTGAATTCCAATACCGGCTTTCGAACTTCTGTTTGAATTCCGCGTATGTGGTAATTTTATCACGTACAATATTATACCATTTTCGCGCAGAATCACGCATCGCGTTAACTATCCATTGTATGCGATCTTGATCATCCAATCGCGAACCTACTCTCGCCATTTCCCTTTCACATGTTAACAAGAATTCGATCGGGTTTTCATTATTTTCCCCAGTGAAATATACTCGATTCTTTTCATCGGCTTGTCCCTGTACTAAGATATTAGGAGCGGATCTCCTACGTACTTCCTGTCGTACTTTTAATATCTCGTCATTAAGTGTTTGCAATACACTCTCTTTATTCGAATCTATATTGGAACGCGTCTCTACTATCGAAGCGTCAAGCCTATCGACACGCCGTTGTGTTTCCGTCGCGTCTGCTTGGATTCTTACTTCGAGTGGATCAACTTTTTTCGCAACCTCCGCAGTTTGTTTTTCACACCTACCGATGTGTTCTTTGAATCGGCCCTCCATACGCGTAACTTGTTCAATAAACGATTTCTGCATCGCGGTCTCAAAAACCTTGAACCGTTCGTTTATTTTCGTTTCTTATTACTTATTACTTGGTGGTTTCCATTCTTGTCCTCTTGATAGAGTACCGATCCCAAGCTAATGTCGCTTGCATCGCAGTTCATGTAAAAGGGTCTATTGAAATCCGGGTGGTTTAACATGATTGTGTCAAGGAAGTGTTTTTTAATGGTGTTGAAAACCGTTTCTTGTTCTGGGCCCCACATCCACTTGGTCTTAGATGATAACTGTGGTGATAGTTTGGTAGTCAGCTCAGAATAATTTTGCTGAAATTTTCTGTAGTAGTTACAGATGCCCAGGAATGACTGTAACTGTTTCTTATTTTTAGGGGAAGGGAAACGTTGAATACCATCTACTTTGTCGATTGATGGTGTTATTCCTTGTCGTGACAGGTTGATCCAAGGAACTGGACTTCTGCTGCTATCAGCTTTGACTTTTCTAATTTTAATGTTACATTGTTGATGGATAATTTTTCTAGTACTCTCTCTACTCTCATACAATGCTCCTCCCAGTTGGATGAAGTGATCAGCAACAGTGATCGACGTATACAGTTGTATAGTTCATAGTTTCAGGACCCAGTATCTGGTCCATGCAGCGGACAAATATTGCTACCGAGTTTACCAGTCGAAAAGGTAGTCGCTTGAACAGGTAGTTCATGCCTTCAAATATGAACGCTCCGTATTTTCTACTGGCTGGGTGCAATTCTACTTGCCAGTACCCGCAAACTGTATCCCAGGTACTGATAAATTGAGTCCCATGAAACTTTATGAGGATCTCCTCAATTTCACCAGGAGATGTCCTGTCGTTGATTAGGATCTTGTTTATTTCTCTGGCGTCGAGACATAGGCGTACCCTTCCATCCTTCTTGGTAACAGCTACTATAGGACTGGTGTACTGCGAAAAACTGTACTCGATATGTCTTCCTCCAGCATTTTATTAATTTCTATGCGTACTGCCTCCTTTGCTGCATACGCTATCGGGTAGGATTTCTTATTAAAGTTGGCCACTTCTTTGAATTTCAACTCGCACTGATACCCACGTACCTTTCCTGGTTGGTCGGAAAATACATGGCGGTATTTGTTATAAATTCTTATTAATTTCTCCACCTCTTGATCCGTTAATGGATTCCCGTCTTGGGTCCCTCAAAACTGTCGGATTTCCTCTAACTTCTGATTCCATAGGATGTCATTGTTTATTTGATTGTCTGGTTTCACTTCCCACCTCCTGTCTGGTGAATCACAAATCGTTCTTATATGATATATTGTACTGATTGGGATGACCCCCTTGCTACCAGTTAATTCTGCTATCCATTCTCTGTCTTCATATTTCATAGTTACCTTTGATAGTCTCATATCGATAACTGCAGAGTACTTTCTCAGGATATCACAACCAATTATAATTTCGAATGGTAAGTTATGAGCAATTAAAAATATCATTGGCAGTGTCTCACCATTGCTTACTACTTCTAGAGACACTTGTCTCTTAATGGTTTTGTTCTGCCTTCCAGTGGCTCCAATTAAAACAATGTTACTTACTGGTAACGTGGGTAAGCTGATCTTACTCTCTTTTTGAATGTTATCATACATGTTTGTATCAATTAAAGACACATTTGCTCCCGTGTCAATCATAAATTTTACAGTTACACCATATACCTTGGCGATAACATAGGCAATTTCGTTATCCGGGTGCTTGATTAATGTGGAATTTTCTTCCATTAACTCCTCACGGATGTTCTTCAGATAGTGGTTCTGAATTATTGTTATAGTGTCGTCATTAGTCTCGTTTGTCTGTCTTGTTAATAACCCAATAGATCGGATCAGTGACGGGTCCTGTGGTATTCTCACTGCCGCTGCTCGTTTAAATGTTGGGCGTTGCCTTCGGCGCGGTCCTCTGATCTGATGGGGTGATTATCCTCAGTGGTTTGCCTTCTCTCGATCGAGTGGTCATTGCGAGTTATTCGTTCTCGACTCCTTCTGTTCTCTTCAGCACTCCGGCTCCTCGGTCTTCTATAACCACGTCTCCCGTCATTTCTGCTCTCGACATTTATATAGTTTACCCGTTGCCTGTATGTTTTATTCGGTCCCGACTGGTTATTATTGTTGTATTGATTATTGGGCCTGTTATAACCACCTCCGTTTTGGTTATTTCCCCTGTTGTAGGAATTATTTGAATTGTTATTGTTGTTGGGGTAATTCTGGTTGTAATTTCTCGGGTAATTATGATTGTTATTATTGTTATTAAAACCTCGATAATTATTGGGGTTGGCTGGCGGATGATTAGCCGGTGTATGGTTTCCTTGCGGCCCACTTGGATGATTTCTGTTATCGTAATTTTATTTCTGTAGTTTGAGGGTGTTCTTTTGCCGGTTCAACACATAATGCTTTTCCCGCTCATATTCCCCCAATAACACGGCCATCTCTTGAAGCGTCTTGATTCTTCCACTCAAACGGCTTTTGGTGATTTCTCTGTCGTAGTGGTATGCCAATTGTGTCACCAAGCACTCTTCAGGGATGTTAGGTTCGAGGTTCCTCGCTATACTAACCTTACCTAAAAAGTAAGCGGTTGGAGACTGTCCCAGGTAAGGGTCGAATCGGCCGTTGCTGATGTTATTTCTGACCACGTTCTGTGTCGCCTCCGACCAGTATTTGTCCTTGAATAATTTTTTAAACTCACTAAAATTATGTATATCTGGTCTCACAGCCGTCCACTGTGTCTCCCTGGTTCGGGATAAGTTCTCCTCTACTCGTTCTATAAATTCAATTGGGTTGCGTTTGTAATTTTTAAAGTTTATTGTTTCTCTATTTTCGCTACATGATATGTGTGAGCTCATGATTGGTCGGTCCTTCAACGCATTAATCTCTTCCTGGAGGCGTAGCTCTCTTGCTCTAAATTCGGCTATCCTCCCTTCTTGGGCGGTTGTGGTGTCCTTCACCTCACTTACCGATGCATCCAATTTGCTATAATTCTCGTCGACTCTGGTCTGTATTTGTTCTAATTTGTTGTTAGTTTCTTTTTGGAGTCCTTCAACCCTCCTTTTACCTTCACCTTCAACTTCATTCATCTTGATCAAAATTTCTTCTCGGACTTGCAATACTACTTCGCTGGTTTTCTCTATCTTCTCTTCCGTCTCCATTACAGTTTGTTTCAATTCTTCTCTGTACTCCGTCAATTGTTGCTGTAATGTATCCTGGTTGTATTCAATTTTATCGTTCAGCGTTTCATAATCCTCTTTCATTGGTCTCAAGGTTTCACTGGTTTTCTCATTACTTCTTTCTATTTTTTCACTGATTAGTTTATTCTCCTCCTTCATTTTCTGTACCAGGGTTTCATTTAATGACTCGAATTTTTTGTCTAGTTTTTCATTCATCTCCTTTTTCAACTCCTCTTTATTTTTGTCCATTTTTTCATCCTGTTTCTTGAAATTGTCATTAATTAACTTAAATTTCTTATCTAATTCTTCTTTGTTTTCCTTTCTCCGTTCTTCGTTAATTTTCCTTTCTTCGTTACTTTGTTTTTTCAGCGCTTCTTGCAACATTTCCATGATGTTATTCAAATTGATACCCTCCATGGTTCTGCTCGGTTCTACTGGGGTTAATATTTCTTCCACATCTTCCCCCGATGTTATTTCCTTTTCTTCCATTCTGGCACATTTCTCGATCTCCTTTTCTAATCTCCTTGCTTCCTCTTCCGCCTCCTTTTCGCGTAGCTTGGTCAGTCTTGTGCCGATTTTTCCCGACTCCATTTTCTGTAGTCGCCGCTAGAATTTGTAAGGTTTAAAGGTATGTTCTCTTAGTTATCCTAGCCCTACTAGTTGGCGCGCCACTCTGTAATAAAAACTGTTGTGCGGGGTATTTAATAATTTTGTAGCATGCGTGTTATTCTGCCCCACTTTGGATGCGTCACTTTGTAATATAACCTTTCTGTGGGGTGTTTATTATTAATATAATGGGTTTTTGTAATTTGTTCTATTTTCGTATTGTAAATGTGTGCTTGTCGAGCGATTTTTAACTCGCTCGTTGGGTTCGTGGTATAGTATGGGTGTATAATTGATGTTAGTAATAAATTCTGTCACTGTTATGTGCGTGTAGGGAGTCGAATTGTACCTTCTCTTACCATTTACGGGTAAACCGTATCTCTCGGCGTTTGGTTTGAATATTGCCGCCTCGCCACCTGATTGGCGCACGCCTTTCTTCAGTGTCGACTTCGCTAACGTCTTGTTTTGATGTTTTTACTTCAATAAATTTGTATTCATTATCTTAATTTGCTCGAATCAAACATACAGTGTTGCAGAATAATAATATTTATTAACACTTTGATAGTTTTCAGTTAGTTAGTAGTACATTATTTTATCTTAGCACCGGCTTTTACAGTTGCTCAGTTGGCATGCTCAGTTTCAATGTCAGGTACACGCCGTCTTGGTGGTTATCGTTGGTTTACAATAAAATGTTTTACTCAGGGGTGTTAATAAGTCCTTTTGGCTACAGAAATATTGGACTACGGCTAAAATACACAAATTTATAATAATCCTTAATACTAGGTACACAAAAATTAATATTTTAATACATTCGAGTAAGTAATCATCGATGAGATTTAGTAAAATTTTTGGTTAGGATTTGTCAATTAGTTATGTTTGTTAACTATTTATTATAGCTCAGTTTAAATAATTATCAATTGGTTAAAGTTCAAATAGTGATATTACAAATACCTTCCGTTCTAAATCAGAATAGTGATCAGTGAAGTGAAAATTGTGGTTTATTATTTTTGATAGAAAAATTTGGAATTCGTTTTAATGGGATTATTGTTTATACTCATCAATTCTCGATGGAGCTTCTGCGATGCCTTCTGCTTCTTCCGGATGGATCCAGTCGTCTTCTATTCTTCGGAATCCCATTAATCTCGTCCAGACGGTTTTTTCCGTACACTGTGGCTTCGTACTCGTTCTGCGATCGTCCGTCTTCTTGGGTTGAAGTAGGTCCCTATGGTCTTCCTTCGGGATGAGTCGTCAGCTATTCTTCCAGACGTCTTCTTAATTTCCTCGTGTAATTATGGTTAGTGAAAAAATGTAATAAATAATATATGATCAGGTGTTCCCTGGACTGCTATTACTATCTTCCTTTCCTTTGATTTTAGTCAAAATTCACTTATTTGGGATAGAATTTGGAGTGAGAGCTACATCAATCCGCCCTCGGCGTCGGTCAATAATGGACTAACGAAAACCAACGGGTTTTTGGCAATAAATTTCGGTTGCTATGGTTACCTAATAAATTATGCTAATTCTCATTGGTCATTAATTTATGTCATTGTTATATTTTAACGTCTTATTATTTTAGTTTATTTTTACAAAATATCTTCAAATGAAGATTTCTTTTTTATATTAATAGCTAGGTTTATTACATGAATTCCATTGTTCATAATTTTTGATAAGGGTCATTTTGATACCCCTCATGGTCACTTTTGAGTAGCTAATTACATTTTTGTTATTTTTCTTATTTATATTTTATATATATTTTAGTCAAAATTGGCTGTTATTTATACATTTTGGTATTAGGAATACCCACTTAACTTGTTTAAACATTTGGTATACTCTGCTTTGATATTGGACTATTATTTGTTCTCAAATTTACAAAATTCTTTATTAACAGTTAGGCCTAGAGCCTAGATTTTACTATACTACCATCTAACATTTCTTGGTCACTTCTTACCTTTATATTTGGTATTTTATAACAATTTTTTAACAGAAACAAATAATAAACATTGGTGTTCCTAACTACACCTCTTATTATAACAATAAACAGTTTCCTTGATAGGTTCAAACCTGAAATAACTTCTAACTACCTTTCTGTTCCCTTCTACTATCTGGTTCAATTAATAATTCATTACATTATATTGGTTCTTTTTAAACAATAATAACATCCTTATTATACTAACATTAAACTATACTTTACACAATATATACCATTCCCCCATTCCTTCACTAGAAAAGTGTCTATCGTTCTTGTTTGCCCTTCATTCCAATGACTTAATTTCTATCTTATCCTATGATCCTTATTACCTATGGCTTACCTTAATCACATTATAATGAGTTCCTCTTACTTACTAGTACAAAGTTTATCACTGGTCTTCCAGTTATTCTACTACAGTTTACTAACTAGAGTACTTTTTGAAGTTCACCAACTACACTTTTTCCTTCATAGAAGGTTTTTGACTTATACACTTTCACTTACTATATGCAACATGCTATCACTACATGTCACCACTTTATATTAATATACTCTTTCTTCCATTCACTTGATTATTCACTGGGTTGTTTATTGATGTTAATATCATCATGGGGTTACTGGTTATAAGTGTTTATTTTATTTTCCCTTCACTAATGATCACTTTTGGTAATTAACTGTGGCCTTTATTTGCCTTAGGGTATGTTTACTAGTTTTGATTATATTTATCACTATTTATTAGGGTGTGTGTATTATTAATTCCCTAACTTATATTTATAAACACATTCCTTCATCAATAAAATATACATAACATTACTATTTTTTTTATTTGTCATTGTTACCCTAGGTAAATCTCATCTATACTCTAATTACATTAGTTCATTTGTTAACATGGGTTTAGTGGTCATTATTAGGGATTTACAATGTTCATTCTCAATGTCTTGATTACATTTGGTTCTTAGCTTCTTCTTCCTTGTTTCGTTGTTCTTTTTGTATTTATCCAATGTATTGTGTCAGGTCATTGTCAGTTTATCAGTCATTTGTCATTTGGGTTATTATTCTCTGAGTTTATAAGTTCTTGCCTTTTATTCTTGTCTTCAGCTCTTTATTTTATAGTTAAATATCATTGGATCTTTACTACCTTATGTCATGTTACAGCGTATGTAGAATTGATTTATTGGAAGCGACGGGACTGTACGAAAATATTTTTTGTTCGCACGTAGGAATCTTTTGCTTACACCGGAAACAACGCTGCCTGTGTCCAATAACACTTGCGTGGGAACACCGTTTACATAAGCGTGCAATACCGGACACGCCGCTCTCACTGGCCTTTGTTGCGCGGTACCGGATTCTAGCAACGGATCCCTGACATCCGGTGGGAACACATTATTAACAGGCATATAAATTACATCACCAAAAGTACACTTTTCACGCAACATATTATTCTTATTTCTGACATTCTTATATCTACGTATTTTTGCAGGGCTTATTGCGCGTCCTTCTTTGAGGCGCCCTTTGGCAAGTTTTTTGCAGATTGATGGCATTTTGGTTTTTCGATAGGATCTCTAACGTTTTGTGTTTCGCTCTCTGCGCGGTCGTATCATCTTTCGATATTTCGACTGTTTGAATTGTTCTCATTGGGGTCCCATCGTTGCCTTTATTTTGCATTTTCGGCCTACTACCGACATTTGGCTTACCTTTATAGTCAAAGGGTTTATTTGGCGGTGTCTGGGGTAGAGTCGCACTAGTACTGGGTCTTTGATCAGGTTGGGTATGGTATGGTACCCGTCTATTTTGACCGTCGTTATTTTGGCTAAAGTCCGGGTTATATCTCCACCCGCCTAAATCAAAAACAGTTTCGCTTTGCGACACTAAAATAAGCAATTCGTCAACCGTGCGTATCCCTTGTGTAAACACGGCTACACGTATATTATGGTTGAAGTGATATGCTAAGTTAGTGACAATGTCGATCTCAGAAAATGCTGGTGTTAAATGCTTAGCGCGCTCAACTTGTTGTATGATATAATTTTCGGGCGTTATACCGTGCTTCCTCTCATAACGTCCGTATTCGAGTTCGTTTCGTAGAAGTCTCTGTGTGTGTGAATTCCAATACCGGCTTTCGAACTTCTGTTTGAATTCCGCGTATGTGGTAATTTTATCACGTACAATATTATACCATTTTTGCGCAGAATCACGCATCGCGTTAACTATCCATTGTATGCGATCTTGATCATCCAATCGCGAACCTACTCTCGCCATTTCCCTTTCACATGTTAACAAGAATTCGATCGGGTTTTCATTATTTTCCCCAGTGAAATATACTCGATTCTTTTCATCGGCTTGTCCCTGCACTAAGATATTAGGAGCGGTTCTCCTACGTACTTCCTGTCGTACTTTTAATACGGTATCTCGTCATTAAGTGTTTGCAATACACTCTCTTTATTCGAATCTATATTGGAACGCGTCTCTACTATCGAAGCGTCAAGCCTATCGACACGCCGTTGTGTTTCCGTCGCGTCTGCTTGGATTCTTACTTCGAGTGTATCAACTTTTTTCGCAACCTCCGCAGTTTGTTTTTCACACCTACCGATGTGTTCTTTGAATCGGCCCTCCATACGCGTAACTTGTTCAATAAACGATTTCTGCATCGTGGTCTCAAAAACCTTGAACCGTTCGTTTATTTTCGTTTCTACCGTATGAACTTTTTCTCCGATTTCCGTGACTTTAGCGGTCAATCCTTTATTACTTTGTCCGATTTCGGTAACTTTAGCATCTAAATTTTTCACGCTATCATCGATTTTCGCGGTCGTTTCTTTATTACTTTGTTTTATTTCCGAATTTATATCCGCGTTACTGTGTTCTAGTGCCTCGGTTAAACTTAATTTTTGCGCGTCTATTTTAGCCGTTAATTCCGCGTTTGTCTCTTTCATTTCTGCCGCGTTTTGTTTAATTTCTTGCAACATTTGTTTAAGCATTTTTTCGGTATCCATTTTTACACAATACTTTCAAACACTTCACTGCTGTACTACTACCAATTCACAAAACTTTCTTTGGGGATTGTTAGAGTTGGACGCCAGCTGTTTTACTAGTTAAAACAGCAAAATTTGTTTTAACGTAAATTGAATTGAATTTAAATTTAATTCAATTTGTCGAGCCCCACGATCTTGGAGCGCCATTTATAACACGATAAATGTGTGACGTGTTGTTTTTGCAATGTGTGTAATGAGCACTTACCTGCTGTCCGTTCTTGCGGCTTCTTCCGACTATGGGCGTGTGGATTTGTGATTTGAATTCGCAAGTAGGTTAACTCAAGTGTACAACAACGAAACGCTAATCTTGTTATAATTATTGTGAAGAGTTTTGTGAGGTTGGTAGGCTCCGTAGTACAGCAATAAAAATACAGTGTGGGGTAATAAAATCGGGGTTTATTATACTAATCACACATAAGAATGAAAAAACTTATAGTTACAACAATTCTTACGAACTAAAACAGTAAATAGAAACTGGTATGATGTTTTCTGAATGGTTGCTATTATTCAGAAAATGAGCTTGTTATTTCAAATTATATTAATTGTATTTTTCTTGATTTCAAAGAAGTTAGTTGTAATTAATTAAATTTATGGATTTAATTTAATTTGCAATGCTTTAAAATGATTTTAATTGCTCTAAAATTGCTTGTAAATATTCTGAAATAAACTAGCCGTGAATCTAGTTCAACGTTCCTTTATTCGCTAGTGATTTGACTCAAGTATACTGCAGTATAAGTAATTAATTAATTCTCTAATAAGATTTGTATAGCGCTTTTCTTTTTATCTATATCTAATTCTTAGCTAGGGCTTATTAGTTACTCATACATGATATACAGATTATCACAATTGAATATTTCTTATTAATTTAGAGTCTTTGATTTATCGGCATCTGAATTATTTCTTTTACAATGATTTAAAAAAAAAAGAAAGGAAAAATTGATCTTTTGAGAAGTGAATAATTTGATTTTGACTTCCCTGGTTCAGAAGATGATGTGGAGATGCTCCGGAAATCCCTCGCTGTCCTGATCCAATCTGCTAGAGACGACGATCTACTGAGCGTCCTGGATTTTGGCAATGAGTTCGGGAATCAGCAACACTCTGCTCCTTCTGCAACTGGTGATGGTTTTACGTCTGTAGTTTTAGCTGCTACAACTGCGTCAGGCTCCTCGTTCGACTCACGTTTCCTTCAGCGTGTGTGTCTCGTTACGGGTTGTCGCTCTGCTCGTCAGTTCTTCAGCTCGTACCCTGGTTATAGACGGCCTCTTCTGTCGTACTCTTGAAGTGGTTTCTTGTAGTATATAGTTGATCTCTTGCGTGCGTACGCCAACAGTTAATGTATTGCGCGATACGCTTATTTGTTGATAAGTAAGAGTATCTTGAATAGAAGATATTATTACGAGTCGTTACAGTTGATCTGTTGAATAAGACGATCGTAATAATGCGTGTTGACACCTCGCGTCTTCACAGATGTATCTTCACAAATGTGTGTTACTAAGACGATTGAAGATGTACGTGTGTTCCTCTTGAGTACTGGCAGTCGAGTGTTCTATCAGCCGAAAACTCTGCGTTAGTTCCAATTTCTTTGAATGATTTGATTGGCTGACACACTCTCCCTTCTACTTGAAATTTGTGGTCTCCTCATTCCGTGAGAACGAAACTAATTCCCACAGTCTGAGAATTAATATTATTTTTAATATTCTTAACACACCGGATTTTAATTGGCGGTGCGGATGTCCGGTCGCAATTTATATTGCGATTATCTTGGCTGCAAGCCAAGTTATGCTAATTCTAAAATATACATTTGGTTGTTAATTCTTATGACTATTACATATTAAAAGCTCTTCTGTGTAGCTCAATTACTAAGGAAGTTATTAACATAAAATCAATTAGCTCTGTTAATGTTTAATTATATTAAATAAAATTCGCACACCCTATTATTAATATTTCTGCAAACATTTTGGCTATTTTGGATTTTTCCTAAATTTACCGGTTTCCGAAATATTAATAATTGAAAATCTGGGCGTTGCCCTTATTTGTTACAGTGTGTGTGGTTACGTAACGGCAGCTGACGTTGCCGTGTGAGCCTGTTCAATGCGTTAAGATGCACGCTACATCATAAGAGTTGAGTTTCAACGCTTTAAATTTGTTTAAACATTGATATAGTAAACCCTTTACATATAACTGCAAATCAATGAGATTTGGTCACGTTATAATATAGATATATGTGTGTGTGTGTGTGTTTAAATGAATTCAAATTTCATAAGAGTGTTTTAAATAGATAACTTATTTTAACGTACGTAGTACATAAGATTTAAAAATCATACTTACGACTGCAATGGCTCAATTTAACCCCGACTTGTTGTTAAAGGACGAACTGAGCTATGAAGCTTTGTTACGCGGTCTCCCATACACAAACGTAACTGTCGCAGAGCTGCGCTAAACCTTACGCAAGAATAGACCAGACAAACCCTCACTGTTGAATCGTTTAAGCTTAGTAGATTTTGAGAGTGAGAGGGAAACATGCTATCATAAATATACGGAGCTTACCTCCATCGCACAAACCCTGCGAGATGAGAAATCCCCCGCGGTAATTATAAGAACCACTCAAAGAATAGAACATCTGACCCGCCGCATCAGCAATTTGTTGAATTGGCCCGGTGACAAAGTTACTCCACCTGACGTGCAAAAATTCGCGGAAGAAGCTTTACAACAATTACCTGAGATAATGCGCGAATTACGTAGAAGGTCCGAATCGTTTAGAATAGAAGAGATCGAAGAAGCAATGACGAAACTAAATATTTCCCCCACCCAATCTCCTACTCAAGAACAGCAACCCAGTGCTGTAAAATTTCCATTTCTCCAGGAATCTACTATAGAACCCAGTAAGGATCGGTTAACGGTAAGACAAGCAAATACCCTCCCCGTAACCGCCTCGCCATTTCCAAATGAACTAGGGAACATTACCAGTAATTACGAATTACCTCCTCTCTTAAAGACAAATCCATCAGCGGAAAAACCTGTAACGATACCTCAATTAAATTTCAGCACTGAGTTCTATGGAAAAATAACTCATCCCGTAGAACGAATTTTGTCTGAAATACCAACCACTGATGGGCTGAATATTACGAAACTCCTAGGCTTTATCAAGCACCTGTTACAAATAAAGGATCTGCGACAACTAAAAGATGACCAAATTTTACAAGTAATTCTACCCAAATGTAGAGCTCCTTTAAAAGATCGTGTGTTAGAGTCACTAAGGTATAATCACCCTGTAGAAGAACTACATACCTCCCTGATAAGACACTTCATCCCCACCGGTATCTACGAAGAATTAAAACGGAATTCCGTACTTCGTGTACAAGGAGCGTACGAGAGACTAGCTCATTATATATCTGAAATAATGGAATCGGCCTTATTACTACAAGTTAACTGGCGTGAACAACAGCTAGTAGACACTATCTTAGTAGGACTATCTCCCGAGGAGCGATCTCGCTTAGCACTTATGAAGAGACCAACAACATTCACAGAACTGGAACTGTGTTGTATACATTCATCCAACGTCTGGTATTCAGATCAGAACAGACGCGTGTTAATGTCCCAGACTCAACGCAGGGATTCATTCCTACCTCTACCCCTTGGGCCCGATACTCGAACCTCCCGCTATAAGCAATTCGTAAGAACTTCTAAGACCCAGAGCTACCCCAATACATCAAACTCCCTACCAAAACCCCCACAGCATGCGAGCGATGCCAATAACGAAAGAAGATGTTATAACTGTGGAAAGTCCGGACACATTAGCAAACATTGTAAACAAAAGCGGTACCAACAAAAAACCTATCAGTCAAAAAACATGTGAAGCAGGAAGAACCAAAATCCTACGTCTTCCGCAGCATCAAAAGGAAAGGTATAAACACTAATCACCCTAAAGTAAAAATAAAAATAAACAAACGTATAGACCCTTACGTAACAAGATTTATTGACAAGTGCAACTCTATTGGTACATGCAAAACAAGTATATGCCAATTACCCTACATACAGATAGACCTTGGAGCAACAAATATCCTCGGTTTAATCTATTCGGGATCTACACGTAGCCTTATCAGTCAACAGCTAGCCACCGTATTAGCTACTCATAATCTTATTAGACGTAGCCAAAACGTGAACATAAAGTGTGCTACCGCGAATAAGCAAAACCTAAATATATCACGCAGTATTACTGTCAAATTAAAAATAAAGAATTTTACTTGGTATGTTCCACTACTAGTAGCTGAAGTATTAGGACAAAACTTAATACTAGGCGCCGATTTTATAAGCAAAACTGGCTTAATTCTCGACATATACGCTAAACAATATTGCTTTAGATTTGATCGCACTCGAAAATATCAGCATTCCTAGTACCGAAAGGAACTGACAAACATAGACTAGTCGTGGATTATAGACAGCTGAATAAGAAGATAGAATTTGAATCTATTCCCCTGCCCGACATTCACAGCGCATTCCATTATTTTACAAAAGCAAAAATTTTCACCATAATGGATCTCAACCAGGCTTTTCACCAAATTCCACTAGCTGAGGAATCAAAACACCTAACTGCATTTGCTGTCCCATTTAATCTATATCAATTTACTAGGGTACCCTTCGGAATATCACAAGGAAGTTCAGTATGTAGCAGATTGTTAGAAAAAATATTCCATGACGTTAAATTTAAATTCGTATATCACTATCTTGACGACATAGTAGTATATAGTGAATCGATGGATCAGCACATTCATCACTTGCGTGAGGTATTATCAAGGTTAAAGAATGCTGGACTAACGGTAAACCCCAGTAAAGTTAATTTCGCAGTAAGACAATTCTCCTTCTTAGGTCATATAATATCGGCCGAAGGTAAGGTTAGCATTGACCCCGAACGCACGCGTGCAATCCGAGAATTTTTACCACCTAGAGACACCAAAGGTATAGCTCGATTTTTAGGTATGATCAATTATTTTCACAAGTACATACCCCACCTAGCGCATCTAGTATCTGACAACGGACTTCAGTTTAAATCCAAGGAATTCAATGACATGTGTTTCAAATTAGGAATAAATCACATTACTGTCACAGAGTACCGACCGCAAGGAAACCTAGCTGAGAGATACTTGAGAAACCTAAAATCAGCCTTAATATCTTACCACGCTAAAGATCAAACGGCGTGGGATTAAAATCTATCATGGATACAATTTGCCTTCAACTCGGCGTATCATGATTCATGAAGGACATAAATCAACACCATTTGACTTACTGTACAAGTATAAACCGAACCACCCGTTAACCACCAAGTGGAAAATTCATGAATTATTGCCCCGCGAAATAAATGGGAGTAATATAAGGAAAATATGGAACGAAGCTCGCGCAAATTTGAGAGCGAATCTACAAAAATCGCGGAAATATCACGAGCAGAATAATAGGAAAATAAAGTACAAAGTAGGTGATTTAGTCATGTATAAAACTCACCCTACGAGTAGAGCCGTTGATAGGACCACTTCCAAACTATCTTACCGATGGTGTGGCCCCTACACGATTCACAAGTTCATCACTCCCGTGACCGTAGCGCTATACGAACCCAATACGGATAATTACGTTCGCAGAAGTCATGTGTCTCAGATAAAAAATTTTTCTCTTTGTCAAAATAAAGAAACACGACTGCGAGAAAGTAGGTAAACCAAGAATACTACCTGAGTAATATGAAATAAATATAGGCAACATCCTATATTGAAATTGAGTCTAAACTCAAACACCTCGTACGAATAATAGCGAGGCCTGATCAACCTTAGCTCAAGTTCTACGAAAATAAAATAAGTAATGCGAAGTCATATGACAACAACTAACCCCTACCTAAGTAAACTAAAGGTAACACTATTGTTATTACGACATATTGTAGGTTACTGCTTGCGATGAACATGATAGTAGTAATACACTAAATTGTAGTTCACGCTTGCGACTAAGAGAAAGACGAAACTAGGAAGTAAAAGGAGTCGTCGACCACAAAGAAGTCAAAATAATCAGCGAATCGACGCGTTAAGAATTATAAAGGTGTGAATACTCTTTTGTAAGAACACTAGAGAAAATTTAACCTTACAGCTATACTGTATATCTGTATAAACGTAAACAGATACACACTTGTATACTTGAAATATGCTGAAACATACTCATGAGTGTAACTCCGTAAAACGAGTGAAGAAGCAAAAGAAAAACCGGTAGTAGCATTAAGAAATAGAAATAAGGTAGATTTATGTATTTGTGTGTTTTAAGTGTTTTATGAGTTGAATTTTAAGTGATTTAAATAGTATGTAAGATAACCTATTAGTGAATCACAATAACCTTGTAAAAAGAAATTTCATCACGAGGTTCTGTGCCAAATATAATTATATTTTTTGATATCCCTTTGGAATCCACAAATGTCGTCCCATGTGTCTTCTTTAAGTAGAGGAGGATGTGATGATTTAAAGCCAATTTAAATAGCACAAAACAAAACAAATATTTTTGTTTGAAATGACAAGTGAGAAAATAATCCACCCTCCCCTTTGTACAAAATTCCTGTACCTTCTTGTCAACCGCGAGTACGGACAAGCAACTCATAATGTTGTTGAGCTAATTAAAATAACCATCCTAATTATATAAAAAAGGACGTGATAATAATAAATAAAATATTGACTAAATAAAGAAGCTATAGTAGGATTATTATTAGCTAAGTAGAGGTAAACAATAATAATAAAATTTCTTCGTATTGTTTAAATTAGCAGCCATCCTTACTATTTCTTTTATGAATTTGCTAACTGCTATAATTTTTATTGTTCGACTAAGCTTTTCGTCATCACTGACATCTTCAGGTCTTAAACAACGAAGGTCAGGTCGTTGTTTAAGACCTGAAGATGTCAGTGATGACGAAAAGCTTAGTCGAACAATAAAAATTATAGCAGTTAGCAAATTCATAAAAGAAATAATAATAATAAAAGTACGAACTATTTCTTCTCGCGGCGGAACCGCGCCAAACTCCCTACTCGACCACAAAACCTTACCGACAGTCTCCTCTGAATCACGGCCAAGCCAACAGCCTTGTCATGTGTTGTGAAGACGAATACTTCTATATTGCAAAACTAGGTATCCGTGAATAAGTGTTTCGTGGTTACACAACCCCAATGTAGTTAAACGAAATGAAATGTAAAAACAAAAGTTACGTAGTTTAAATGTAAATAAAATAAGAAATAAAGGCATAGCCGACACATCTCTTTATGAAATGGTTTAATCGTTAAGGTATGTTCCATACCATATCATAAGGTAACACCAGTGCATTTTAAACCAAAATGTAAAAGTGAACACGACCGACCGGAGTGAATCATCAACTATTACACTATGAGCTCCAGGTAGCCAGAATCCGAGCCTCATGACTGCGCTAACTACTTAGAGTCAACCACTGAAATGGAGGAACACAAACTACAACTAAGATCATCCAGGAAAACCTATGGAAGAGGACCACCCGTGGACCAACATCATACCCAGGTGACATGGAAGCATAACTTCCGTGGTTATATTGTTTTCTAAGAACCCAGAGTAAAAAACAGTTTATTTTGTAAAGACTCATACAAATCATGTAAATCATAACTTAATAATATGTATACTTTCTGTAACGAGATAAGAGTAATCTGAAGATGGATACAGATATAATTAATTCAAAATTGAATCAAACTATTCTTCAAATAGTTTGCATAATGTCAAAGTACTTTTTTTTTAAATATAAAAAGAATTAGAACCCGGATCCGTGGTATTCTATGTAATATACAGTTGTATTGTTTTGAGCTCATCATAGTAACAGTTAAAAGAGAATAAGAGCATAAAATGCAGAATCTTTCATTTAATAACCATAAGAATCATTAAAGGTATTATTTTGGAATCTTTATTTTGGAAGCTGTAATAAAGAGATGTTTTTGCTAAAACCGAAGAGAGTGAGTAAATTTACGTAACCTTAGTCAAACTCCTGATCTTTACAGGTTCCCAATTTGTTGGTAAGTAATTAGTACTAACAGTGGCAGCCGGTTTAATTGACAGAGGCCAATTAAACTGGTTCCCTGTGTTATAATGTCTTAACAGGAGGAGACGTTATAAAATGCGCCACTCTGCTTATAAGAAAAATGCTACATTATAAGAAATTCTGCTTTAATATAAAAATTTGTGTACGTCGTAGCATATGTAATATGCACCATTGCTGCTAAATAATAAACATTTAATTAACAAAAGGCGTAAATTTATTCACTCTGAATTTGTGAACTAGAACAAGATAAAAACAAAATAAATAAATCTTTATTAATAGAATAATAATAGTAGTATAAGGAAAGCAACGTAATAAGCAAGTCCCCGCTTGTAAAAATATTCCATTTTCAACCTGTCTGTATACTGACAGGCTCTTTCATGTTGGAGTAGTGTTGTGGAATGTATGTTCTAACCCGTGAGTTCTATTCACGGTTAAACTAAAGTGTAATAAAAGTCTAGTAGTACTTCAAGTAAACAAAATCTAAACCTATCGGAATTATAGTTTATTACCGTGAGAGTAGTAAAATTTAATAGAAGTTTAGTAAAACGCAAAATAATAATAAGCGCATATTCAAAGATTGCAAGCCCAGGTTCTCGCCTGTTTGATAAGTCATTCACAAGCCTGTCACTAAAGGACAAGCTCGTGCAGGAAATAATCGTGTTTCAGATTGTAGGAAGTCACCCTCCCTTTGTTGAGAACACCTGCCTATGTAAACAATAAGCCACCCTAACGCATGGAATCAACCTCCGCAACAGCTGGTAAAAGTGTAGAAGAGCTCTCCTATTGTTTACACTAGCACAAGCTAGTGCTAAACACTAGTAGTGTAGTGTAGTGTAGTAGTGTAGTGTTTACGTTTCTTTAAACTGTTAAGAAATGATATTACCTTATTATCTCCACAGATAATTATTAGATTTACATATATTTGAATTTATTTGAGATAATTTAAATTTGATTTATTAGTATAAGATTGTTATCGTATATATATTATAACTAATCTACTGTAGTGTTATTTAACTTCGGGAAGCCCCAAGTTCAGGGCAACAGTTATAACTTTACTATTATGGTGTGTGTGAACTGACCTACCTGCTGTGCGTTCTTGCGTCTTCTTCTTCCGACTAGGGCCGTAGGAATTTGTGATTTGAATTCGCAAGTAGATTAATCCAAAAGTACAAGCACAAAGTAAATCGTTATAATTATTGTGAATAGTTTTGTGATGTTGGTAGATTTTGGAGTACAGCAATAACAAAACAGTGTCGGGTATAAAACTGGGGTTTATTATTCTAATAGCACATAAAATGAAAAACTTATATCTAATGTAATTCTTACGCACTAAAGAGTAATGAGTAGTTTGATCAATGTTTTTAGAAGAATATTAGCTTTCAGAAGGAAAGCTTATAATTACGATTTTATATGAACTTGTTCCTTATTACTTTCAAAGTTAATTATTTAAATAATTTAATTAATGATTTTTCAAGATTTTAATATTGATTTTACTATTTCAGAATGCTTTTAAAAATACTCTTAAATAAATTAGCCGTGAATCTTGTTCTACGTGCTTTTTATTTACTTTGTGATTGGTTTCACGTATACTGCAGTATAAGTTTCTTAAGTGATTTAATATTAAGATTTGTATAGCGCTTTTTTATCTACTCTACTCTTATCTATTATTTCTTAATTAACTTATACTTGTTCTACAGATTATCACAAAATTGAAGTTCTTATTAACTTAGAGTCTCTGTTTTTATAGGCATCTGAATGAAATTGATTTTACAATTGATCTAATAAAAGAAAGAAAAATGTTCTTTTTATATAAAATGTATAAATGATATTGACTTTCCTGGTACTGAAGTTCTGGATGATGTCCTCTGGGGTCGATGTCCTAGTCCAATCAGCTAGTGGCGATGATTTCCGCTGCGTCCTGGATACCAACGAAGAGTTCAGGGATCAGCAACTCAGGTCCTTCAGCAACTGTTGATGGATTTAACGTCTGTGGATGAACTGCTGCAACTGCTTCAGGCCCTCGATCCGGATACTCTGCACTGTGTGTGTGTGTACCTCGTCTCGGGTGTAGCTCTGCGTCGTCAGTTCTTCAGCTCGTACCACGATTTAGACGGCCTCGCTCTGTTGTAGTCTGGACGTGACTTCTCGTAGTATATTGTCGATCTCTTATGTATGTACGCCAACAGTATAGTGTATTGGGCTGTACGCTAATTATTAATGAATAAGAGTCTCGCACGTAGACGTCGTCACGGTCCAGTTGTTCTAGAAGAGTGTCGGTTGTTCTGAAGTCTACTCTTTACAGAAGTGTGTGTGTGTTCTGGTTGAAGAGTCTGTGTTGTACTGGTTGAGTTTTGATTGAAGAGAATGTGTTGACTGCTCGAACGTTTACAGGTGAGTGTGTGTGTGTTCGAACGTTTACAGATGAGTGACTGTACTGGCTGAAAGTTAACAGGTGAGTGAAGAGAGTTCAGCCCGAAATCAACGGTTGTTCAAAATTTTTAGAATGATCTGATTGGCTGAAACATTCTCCCTTCTACTTAAAATTGAGTCACCTCATTCCGTGAGAACGAAAAATAATTCCCACAGTCCGAGAATTATTATTATTATTAATATTCTGGATTACACCGAAACCAATTGTCGGTCGGATGTCCGGTTGCAATTTGTATTGCGATTATCTTGGCCGCAAGCCAAGTTATGCTTAATCTAACATATACATTTGATTCGTAATTTTTACAATTATAACATATCCAAATCTGAACTTCCTAGCTCACTTACTAAGAAAGTTATTTAAATAAAATGAATTAGCTCATTAATCCTTTAATTATATTTAATGAAATTCGCACACCGTATTCTTAATATTTCGGTAAACATTTTGGCTATTTTGGATTTTGCCTATATTTATTCGTTTCCGAAATATTAACGTTTTAAAGTTAGGGCGTGTCTCTAATTTATAACGGTGTGTGTGCGTTACATAACACCGCCGGAACGTATCCGCCGGGCGTTTTACAATTGTTTGGAATTGCTCGCTGCAGCGCGAGATATGGTTCTTTCGATTTAAATTAACTTTATACTTGATTTCTAAAATTCTCTACATATAACCCCAAATCTATAGGATTTGGTACGTTATATACACCCCCACCCGTTTAAAAAAAAATGAATGTAGGTTATACAGTTATTTTTTTTTTTCTCTCTACATGTACATTCTTCATGTTTCACAAATCTGCATTGTGCTATTTACATACAAAAACATGTACTGATATAATTATTCTATTCATACAAGCATTATAAATATAACTTACTTCTAATGCATCTAAATTATTGTGTATAAAATATTGTGAGACAATGTTTGTAGCATGGGTAGTACTTAATCGCGAGACAATTAGCCAAGTATTTTACACAGATGACAATAGACAATTTCGGCGCGTGCGGTTCGGAATGTGCTTCCGCTTGCTACCCTGTTATCGCGTAGTAAACACTGTTAATTAGTCTCTACGTTTAAAAACCAGCTGAGCGCAGCTCGTAAGTGTATTGTCGCTTCGTAAGCGCGTTTCCTGTGACCGTCAGCGGTCTGTCTCACCTCGCCTTGTGCGTTAGTTTGTTCACCAATGTTACGAATGCTTATTAATTATTTATAACTTGCCCACAATTATTATTATTTACATCTAATATTCTAATTTATATTAAACCATTATTATTGGTATTTAACTATTAGTATTTAAATTATTTCTACGTCTACATGATTTATTTTTACAGCGCCTCTAATATTTCGTACGGCTGTTTATGTGTGATTCGACCATATTCTTCTATCCACTCGTAAAATGCTTCGCTATCCCCGCATAACACAGTAACGCCATCCAAATGTACGTCCGTGGGAACGTCGTCTTCAAGTTCCTGTACTACCGGACACGTTACGTAAGGGGAACATTGTTGTATTGTACTTACCTCCCACAATTGTTCTCCAACATCCGGTGTGAACACCTTATTAACTGGCACACATGTTTCGCTAGAAAAATCACCTTTCTTATATCTAGTATTTTTCCTAATTCTACCAATCTAATTTTGAAACCTTTTCGCAGGATTTATTGCGCATCGTTTTTTGATGCTCCCTGTCGCAAGTTTTTTGCATGGGGAAACTGTTTTGCTTTTCCAATAGGGTCTCTAACATTTTCTATTTCGCTAGCTTGTTCGGTCGTACCGGTATCTGGTACCTCGACTGTTTGTATGGCTCGCATTGGAGTTCCACCGTTGCCTTTATTCATCGGTTTCTGCCTATTGAAACTCGTCTTTCCTTTATATTCAAAGGGTTTATTTTGCGGTTTCGGCGATGCCGGTTGTGGAGTCGAACTGGTACTAGACCTTGGATCAGTTTGGGTCTGATATTGTCCACGCCTATTTTGGCTATCGTTAATTGGATTATAGTTCGGGCTATACCGCCAGCCGCTGAAATCGAAAACGGTTTCACTCTGGGATATTAATATTAACAGTTCGTCAACCGTACGTATTCCTTGCGTAAATGCGGCTACACGAATATTATGATTAAAATGGTACGCTAATTTCGTGACTATATCAACCTCTGAAAACGCTGGTGTTAAATGTTTAGCACGTTCAACCTGCTGTATAATATAGTTTTCAGGCATTATACCTTGCTTCCGGTCATAACGTCCGTATTCTAATTCATTACGCAGGAGTCTTTGCGTGTGCGCATTCCAGTATCGGTTTTCAAACATTTGTCTAAATTCCGTGTAAGTTGTAATGTTATCACGTACAATGTTATACCATCGTCTGGCTGAATCACGCATCGCGTTCACCACCCATTGTATTCGGTCTTGGTCCTCTAGTCGTGAACTTACCCTCGCCATTTTATTTTCGCACGTTAGCAAGAACTCGATGGGGTTTTCATTATTCTCACCGGTAAAATAGACTCGATTCTTTTCGTCTACCTGCCCTTGTACGAGAATATTTGGTGCCGATTTCCGCCGTACTTCCTGTCGCACTTTAGAAATCTCCTCGCTAAGCGTTTGCAATACGTTGACTCTATTTGTATCGACATCGGAACGAACTTCTACAATAGACGCGTCTAACCTAGCTACTTGTCGTTGTGTTTCGCTTGCATCGGTTTGTATGCGTCCTTCAAGGTTATCGACTTTTTTAGATACATCCGCGGTCTGTTTTTCACACTTGCCGATGCGTTTTTTAAATCGCCCTTCCATACGCGTAATCTGTTCAATAAACGATTTATGCATAGTGGTCTCAAAAACCTTAAAACGTTCATTTATTTTAGTCTCGACCGTATGAATTTTTTCTCCGACCTCGGTAACTTTAGAGTCTAAGCTTTTCATGCTTTCATCCATTTTAGCAGTGTTTTGTCTTATATCCGCGTTACTCTGCTCTAGTGTTTCGGTTAAACTTGTTTTCTGCGCGTCTATTTTAGCCGTTATTTCCGCGATATTTATTTCAGCGTTGGCTGTAATTTGCTCAAATTTCGTGTTCATATTAGCTACTAATTCCGCGTTTGTTTGCTCAGCTTTAGCCGCGTTTTGTTTCATTTATTGCAACAATTGTTTTAACATTTTGTCGGTCTCCATTGTTACACAATATTCTTAACACTATTGCTGTACTTATTACCAATTCACAAAACTACCTTTAGGGATTGTTTGGGTTGGACGCCAGCTGTTTTACAAATTAAAACAGCAAATTTGTTTGAATTTAATTTGCTACAATTAAATTTTACAATTTAAAATTTAATCAAAATTAAATCGGGCCCCACGTTCCGGGCGACATATATCACTACTCTACTGTAGTGTTATTTAACTTCGGGAAGCCACAAGTTCAGAGCAACAGTTATAACTTTACTATTATGGTGTGTGTGAACTGACCTACCTGCTGTGCGTTCTTGCGTTTCTTCTTCCGACTAGGGCCGTAGGAATTTGTGATTTGAATTCGCAAGTAGATTAATCCAAAAGTACAAGCACAAAGTAAATCGTTATAATTATTGTGAATAGTTTTGTGATGTTGGTAGATTTTGGAGTACAGCAATAACAAAACAGTGTCGGGTATAAAACTGGGGTTTATTATTCTAATAGCACATAAAATGAAAAACTTATATCTAATGTAATTCTTACGCACAAAAGAGTAATGAGTAGTTTGATCAATGTTTTTAGAAAGAATATTAGCTTTCAGAAGGAAAGCTTGTAATTACGCTTTTATATGAACTTGTTCCTTATTATGATTGGATAAAACTTCCGGGCTGAAAGGCCGTGGTCGATTGCTTGATGCATTGGCGCTATACGTTTCGGCCGCACCACCGGTGGCCATCTTCAGTAGCAAAACTTGTTCGAATAGATGTACGCCGAACACGTCCCCAATGTACTGGGAACAAGCAACAGTGAGTTACGGCTACGATGCCTCTATTTATAGCTTTTTTGGCCGCTTCAGGTGTATCGCGCGGACCAATGAGAAGCCAGCTCATCATTCTTGATTCTGATTGGCCATGGAGACGGTTCGGCCAACGTTTGGTTCATGGAGACGGTTTTGGCCATGATTGGTTTGGGGACGTGTTCGGCGTACATCTATTCGAACAAGTTTTGCTACTGAAGATGGTCACCGGTGGTGCGGCCGAAACGTATAGCGCCAATGCATCAAGCAATCGACCACGGCCTTTCAGCCCGGAAGTTTTATCCAATCATATTGACACCGGCCGTGAAAGCCTACGTACTAAAATTGTTCCTTATTACTTTCAAAGTTAATTATTTAAATAATTTAATTAATGATTTTTCAAGATTTTAATATTGATTTTACTATTTCAGAATGCTTTTAAAAATACTCTTAAATAAATTAGCCGTGAATCTTGTTCTACGTGCTTTTTATTTACTTTGTGATTGGTTTCACGTATACTGCAGTATAAGTTTCTTAAGTGATTTAATATTAAGATTTGTATAGCGCTGTACATTCTTCATGTTTCACAAATCTGCATTGTGCTAGTTACATACAAAAACATGTACTGATATAATTATTCTATTCATACAAGCATTATAAATATAACTTACTTCTAATGCATCTAAATTATTGTGTATAAAATATTGTGAGACAATGTTTGTAGCACGGGTAGTACTTAATCGTGAGACAATTAGCCAAGTATTTTACACAGATGACAATAGGCAATTTCGGCGCGTGCGGTTCGGAATGTGCTTCCGCTTGCTACCCTGTTATCGCGTAGTAAACACTGTTAATTAGTCTCTACGTTTAAAAACCAGCTGAGCGCAGCTCGTGGTTATAAATTAATTATTTATAACTTGCCCACAATTATTATTATTTACATCTAATATTCTAATTTATATTAAACCATTATTATTGGTATTTAACTATTAGTATTTAAATTATTTCTACGTCTACATGATTTATTTTTACAGCGCCTCTAATATTTCGTACGGCTGTTTATGTGTGATTCGACCATATTCTTCTATCCACTCGTAAAATGCTTCGCTATCTCCGCATAACACAGTAACGCCATCCAAATGTACGTCCGTGGGAACGTCGTCTTCAAGTTCCTGTACTACCGGACACGTTACGTAAGGGGAACATTGTTGTATTGTACTTACCTCCCACAATTGTTCTCCAACATCCGGTGTGAACACCTTATTAACTGGCACACATGTTTCGTTAGAAAAATCACTTTCTTATATCTAATATTTTCCCTCCCTGCCAAAACCCCCACAGCATGTAGTTTAGACAAAGTTATTTATATCATTCAAACCTTCACGTACCTTTGATGTCGTACTAGAAGTTCAGTCGGTCTCAGTTGATTAGTAAACTGTCAAGTTTTTATAAAACAGTATGATAGTACTGTTAGTGTTCAAGTGAGCACCTATGAATTTTACCTGGGCGCCATATGGAATTTCTTGAGAAATATTCCATAAAAAATAATTCTTTTGAATAATCGAATGATTAATTTTGATTGAATTTAAGATAGTATTTGTTTGAGTAATTAAATTAATATCAGGAATTTATTTCCTTTTTATCTGTTTAATTGATTCTAACTGTTGGCGGTTCACTTGTCTGAATAGTAGCCAACTTAACTAGTTGCTTGCTTGGAATTCGCAATTCATTAACAAGTAAAAAAGGATGAATCACTTATTTAAATAATTGTTGACAATATTTGTTAATTCACAATTCATTTGTTTATTGCTCACTCTATACTTGGTTCAACTAAATACATACAATTTACTACTACTAACGGATTACAAATCATCCGGCTTTCAATTTTCTTAACTCAGTTGGTTTGCAATGACAACTCTAATCATAATCGATTGTTTGTTTATAAATATTAGATACCTCAAGGGTGACTTCTTTTAAGTTACAGAATAAAACTCCAATGCTTTACGATACAATGCTATTACAAAACACTAAATTACTAGGTTAGACACCTTTAATTATTGAAATTAATTGACGAAAAGTTCGTTTAACCTGGACAAATTTTAGGTTAGTTACGGTAACATTAATACCTGAAATCTTATGTTCGGAATATAATAATTCCTCTAAATAATGTTAAGACAGTGGTTATTACTTATTGTATTAATGTTTCTTGCGTCAGTATACAGGTGTATTATGTTATACTGCTAATAGCTTACTCGTAAACAATGTAAATATAGCCACAGTACTCCCTGATTAATAATCTCAATGATTATTTATTAACACTCTTCACGATCTGGTACACTGATCGTGGTTACACTTTACTTGTTACGCGTATGAACGATATTATTTTCTTCTTGTATTACAATTTAATTGGTTAGATATGGTACTTAACCTCATTCTCTAAATTGCACTTCTAGTAAAGGTATCACTACTGATATCGATGCACTGTATTTTATTTACACTTCTTCCTTCTTGTTGATTATAAAATTTTGAAGATAATTCGGTCTGGATTCGTTGTTGCTGACTGAGTGGAAAGAGACAAAATCTGTTCTGTTTACTAATGCGTCCGTATATATACTTTTCTTAGATGGCCGCTAGGCGGTGTTGACTGGTTCTAAGGTCGTTCGCGATTGGTAGAAAATGATGTCATGATGATGTAATTCTATTTATAGCCATTACATGTTTGTATTGGATGTGTCTGTGCCGCTTTTGTTATTATTTCATTGTATTTATTCGAAATTCACCAAATTTATGATGCTAACGTTTATATCTCAGTTATTACAAGTACAAATTAGGTTCTATTATTAGCATTGTATAGCTTGTTTATTTCTCTTTATTTTGACATGTCTTGACGACAGTTTGGTCATAGTTTTCATTAACAATGTTTTAATCTAATCTTAATAATACGTTGTTTACAGGCGTCGTCTACTAAACGTTGCAGATCCGACTTTTAACTTTTTTCTTATTATTTGTTCAACTATCCTTAATTTCTAATTTGAACATGATTATTTGATTGAAAAGAACACATTATTACATATAAATTCTGTATCCAGCTGAACAATATTAATTATTAATATACACTTGTTGATTTTCAATCATAAACTTCCATATTTAACTATTCTCATTTCAACATTTTTTTCTCTACCTGATTCTTACTTTCATGACTTATTTGTGTCATTCTTTGTTTGTTACCATTTCATTACAAGGTTTTGTTCCTTAACTAATATTACATATCTTTACATATTTTAACTTCTTATAACTTTACTTAGATACATTCAGTGGTTACATTGATTGTTATTTTTAGTTCATTTCATTATTATAACTTATATAATTGGTTTTCTTATTATCTTTTATAGTTCATGATTAACTATAAGATCTTTCTTTATATTTGTCCTTTTAAATCAGTACTTTGAAATGAATCAGCTAATGTGCTGTTTCTATTTACAATACATGATACAAATATCATTCATGTCATTTCTTATCTTATTTATTTTATTTGACTTTATTCATTAAAGGTTTTATTAAGCTTATTTAACAGTCTATTTGGGAAACTTGTGTTGTCAATTCGTCTTTGTCAATCTGTCTGTTTATGTTGTAGTGTCATATTATGCAGATAGTAGATTTACCACTGTTCATTCGAAATTCTTCTCTCCTTTCATACTTTAATGGTTTATTATTTTAACTGTTACATTCTTCCTGGTTACTCATTTATATTTATTTTAGTATTATTCACCCATCTGGAACATTTTGTGACGTTACAATATATATATATATATTGTAACGTTACATAACCCGGTCCCAGTAAATTAAATCATAATAACATCAATGTCAGAAATGGGTAACCTAAGGCTCGCTCAAAATTAAATTATATCACTCAATATGACAAACAATTCGAGTGATATATGGTGTAAAGTGAGTTATAGTGTACCCATGGTGGTAAAAAATAAAAGTGACGGTAACTTATTACCAAACTGTGCTATGTGTTTGGAAATTATAAAACTATGAGAGTAGGCTATGATACTACTAACTGATCTTGTATTTTATTTTGTTTATTGTAATATTTATATTGTATGAACAACTAATTGTTATACCCAAGTTAATATTATATTTTTTCAAATATTTGTGTTAGATTATAAGATAACCCAGGGTAGTTTTAAAAGACATAAAAATTTAAATACCAAAAGATAATAAAAAATTTAAATAATACTATGAGGGAAATGGCAACAGGAAGTAGTGCCGTGTAAGAATACTATGAGAGACTAAATAAATAATATATAAATTTATTTAAAGATAATAAAATTATTAAATACTTATATACAATGTCATAAGAAAATGAACCAAAACTTATTATGTAAACTAAATTGGTAAAGAAACCGGAATGGAAAGGAATTATTTTTCCATAAATAAAATATAAATTTATAATAATTACAAACTGCCTGTATAATAAAAATACCATGTGTTACTAAGAGTGATGAAAATAACAAGTATTGTTAAGAAAAATTTTGAACAAAAAACCGTAGAGTTGAGAAATGATGCTACTACATTTATAATAAAAAAATAACCTTTTCGGAACTTGAGAGGAGTGAAAATTGATACAAAATTAACTAGCCGCATGAACACTTCAAAATCATCCATGATTTATCCAAATTAAATGGTTATATTCATTAATAAACAGTGAAAGAAGACATTCTGATGATCCAACATGGTTTCGGCCTAGTTCTCGTTGACGATTGGAAAATACACCAAACGGTAAGGAAATTATAACGCAAGACGGACCTCACCATAGAAAAAGCTTCAATCCAGTAAGAACCATACGGAGCGAGGTAATATAAACATTTTTTTTGTAATAATTCAAGAAGAAAACGCATTCCGAACGTTGAGATTGGAAAATAAAATAGTCATCTAAACATATGTTTTTAAAGTAAACAAATGCACGCTGCACTCTTACGGACATTCCAGGAACTACATACTACACGAAAAAAAAAACAAATTATTTAATAATTTTTTCGGTATTTTTAAAGCGTAGTAATTATCCATTTCTGACACTCTCATAACAAAAAGAACTTACCCTGAACCCTGGGGAATTATTAAGAATTATATATGAATTGATGTTTTTTTAAATAGTGTAAAATTTGGTAATTAAAACCATATATGTCTTTCTCTTTAGATAATTCCTTGTTTGATCTGTGAAGTCGAGAGTATGTTTTATTGAAGGAAAGACCAATTGTAATAACTGTATTTTGGTGGCAGGAAACAAAAACCCAATAATATAAATAAATGATATTATTGAAAGATAATCTTGAATAATAAAGTGTGTTATAATTTTTTTGTAGTGGGTAGTTGTAATAAATTTCAGCACAAAAAACAGAAGAAATCAAAACCTCGGATCAAATTTTGCTACGGTGTAAGCTGGTTGAACTATACGTAGAACCTTATCTCACCATCAGCTGATTTAAATCACAGCGAACAATTTGAGGAAATCCGAAATCGTCTAAACCAAGTGTAAATAATTGGTACTTACTCTCTCTTCTTCATAAGGCTGAACAACTTCCCTCCTTGACCCCAAATCACACACTCTCGATTTCTATTTAGATTGAGTAACACATTAGAAAATCCTTTATTTATTTTTTTTTTAAGAAACGTCAGTTATTATAATTCATAAGTGGCGACTGCGGAGAGGCGGAAACATTAACACCTCTCAACAAAAAAGCTGTACGTTACCGTTTGGCGAATCCAACAGTGGGTCTGAATTAACACTAAACCCGTAATTGCAATACACTCATAAGTGGTGAACGCCTCAAAAGCGGTGCGTTACAAGTTTGGCGAACCCAATAGTGGGGCTTGACTAAAGGTGGACGTTTCGCTAGTACCTCATTATAAACCGCAACGTTACAAGATTGGCGCCCATCGCGGGGCTTGAACAACAGCGATCAGACCTTTTACGTTACAAGATTGGTGCTCAATGTAAAAGGGCGGTAATTAGAAAAGAATTTTGATATTTAATAAAAATATATACCAAAAAATCTAATTATCGTTGGCAGTTATGAGAAAACAAGAAATGCATAATACCCGAGGCAAATCGAAGAAGAGGGCAGAAGAAAAGGAGACTGAAGAAGGTGGACAGGAACAAGAAATAGAGTTAGTCACGGACAGTGAAATGGACCAACAGACAGGTGATAAAGAAGAAACCGAAGTAGTGATGGATACGGAAAAGGAAATAGTGGAAGAGGATGCCCAAGGGGATCAACCAGATAAATCCAACCAAAAAGAAGATATAAGCATACAGGAGATGTTGAGAATTATAATGGAAGGGAATAACAAGATCCAGGAAGATAATAAGTGAACCAATGAGGAAAATAAAGAAAATTTTAGGAGACAGGAGGAAAAATTTGATAAAATAGATGAAAATTTTAAGAAACAGGAGGAACAAAATAGACAGACCAATGAGAAAATAGATAGCACTCAGGAAAATTTAGTCAAACAATTAAATGAAAAAATAGAAACCATTCATGGAAATATCAAACAAACCATGAATGAACAATACAATGAACTGAAAGAAACTGTTGAAGGACAAAGAGAAGAGATGAATGCAAAATTTGAAGAGAATAATAGGAATTTAAAACAATTTGAGGGTAAAATGGAGAATTTCAATAAGGAGATATGGGAAACTTTCGGAGAGAAGTTTGAAAATGTTAATACGCGTATCCAAAAAGCAGATACATACAAGGAGGAGACAAATAAACAAGTGGACCATAGTTTCAATAATTTGGATGAAACATTGGACAGCACTTTAGAAGGTATTAAAGTAAGTCCGAATACAGAAGAGAGGAGGAAGGAAATAGAAATTACAGAATACCAAGGTGTAATGCCATCTGAAAATAAAAATAGCCACAACAAAAAGGATGTTCAAACCGTGGAAAAGAAGACCAAGAAAATAATAAAAACAAGTAGAAAGAAAATAATAAATACCAAGGAAGAATGGGAGATGATTACAGGTGGATTAATTAATGTATTTAACCTTCCGATTAATGAACAAAGGGAGTTAATTAAGTTTAGATATCAATTAAATTGGTCGACAATGGAAGTGTATCAGACAATATCAGTCATATCTTCAAGACGGAATACAACATTCAAATATTTGGTAAATAATTCAGAGGTAAAAGGGAATGAAATGAGATTAAATATGAGCAACTATGTTATGTTAGAGGAGGTACAATACTTGTTAGTTAAAAAGGAACGAACTATGACGGGAGACCGATACTTAAATGAAGGTTTCGTAGCAGCAAAGTGGGAGAGCCGGATGATAAGGAGATTATCAAGGAGAGAATTAATTCCGAACACCCCAGTAATCCGAGTAAAGGGAGTACCTGAAATAATGGACCACGGTTAAACAGACTCCAAACAAACCAGAAAAAAGGGACGGATTTTATGGATACAGGACCAAGCAACCCATTGTAAATAAAAACCCCAAAATTCTAAAAGCATGTAAGAACATCTTACTCAAGTTATTTCGAACAATATAATTTAAAATGAAGAGACGAAAACCCCAACATTCTAAAAGCATGTAAGGACAACTTACTCAAGGTATTTCAAACAATAATTTAAAATGAAGAAACTAAAAAACCCCAAAATTCTAAAAGCATGTAAGGACATCTTACTCAAGTTATTTTGAAGCCATATAATTTAAAGTGAAGAGACTAAAACCCCAAAATTCTAAAAGCATGTAAGGACATCTTACTCAAGTTATTTTGAAACCATATAATTTAAAATGAAGAAACTAAAAAACTCCAAAATTCTAAAAGCATGTAAGGACAACTTACTCAAGTTATTTTGAAACAATATAATTTAAAATAAAAAGACAAAACACCAAGAAAATGTAAGAACAGATTATATAATTTAATTATAAATAACTGATTTAAACTGAAATAATAGGAAAAAGTAATATTTTTAATGGTAACAAACAGAAAAAGAATTATATGTTGAATGGTAATGTGCTCAGATAAGAAGAATAACGAATAATTTAATGACTCCAATGAAACTGAAGGAGGATGATAATTAATACAACAAAAATTAGAATTTCTCAGAATTGAAGATTATATAAGAAGAAATGATACGGAGAAATATGTCACAAGAAGTAAAGTCAAAAGAATTTGAACATAAGGCCTATCAATGATGTTATATGCTATTAACTAATGAAAAAGAAGAAGGAATCGAGGAGAAGAAAAAATATATAAATAAATACAAACAGCTACAGTATGAAGAATCCCAAAAGTGTTTGGTACTAGTCGCTAATTGACTACTACTTATAATTTTTTTATTTTTATGTATTGACCGTAGAAATGTTCCGGCAATAATTTTTATGAGCAGGGATTATGTTCCCCTGGTCTCAGAAGGTGTAAGGATGGACAGCGGAGTAATGGACCCAAAAGTGGCCACCCGACTGGAACCACCGCACAGGATAGGGAAAAATGCTAGGGAAATTGAATATTTAAGGGATAATAATTATAAAATAGCTGAAAAGATTGACATTAGATTCCAGAAGTATAAATGAAGAAAAAAGAAGGAAGATAGCAGACCGAAGCTTAATTGATAAAGATGAGTATATAAAAGTAAATAGAAATGAGTGTTAAAACAAGTTTAATATGATTAGTGTGACCAGTCCTTATCAAATAAAATGTGGAAGTACCACTACCCAAAAATAAATAATTGATGAATTTGCCTCCAAGAGAGAGAGAGTTAAGTAAGAAAACAGCAATTACCACCAGTGTGAATTACCAGTCAGTTTATAACCAGTTTGAAATGAAACACTATTATGAAGATAAAACCAAGACTATTAAGAGAATGGAAATAATTAACAATTTATTTTAATAAACAAGTAATACCAAAATAAATTTGTTCTAGTGGGGGGGCTTTATGTAACGTTACATAACCCGGTCCCAGTAAATTAAATCATAATAACATCAATGTCAGAAATGGGTAACCTAAGGCTCGCTCAAAATTAAATTATATCACTAAATATGACAAACAATTCGAGTGATATATGGTGCAAAGTGAGTTATAGTGTACCCATGGTGGTAAAAAATAAAAGTGACGGTAACTTATTACCAAACTGTGCTATGTGTTTGGAAATTATAAAACTATGAGAGTAGGCTATGATACTACTAACTGATCTTGTATTTTATTTTGTTTATTGTAATATTTATATTGTATGAACAACTAATTATTATACCCAAGTTAATATTGTATTTTTTCAAATATTTGTGTTAGATTATAAGATAACCCAGGGTTAGTTTTAAAAGACATAAAAATTTAAATACCAAAAGATAATAAAAAATTTAAATAATACTATGAGGGAAATGGCAACAGGAAGTAGTGCCGTGTAGGAATACTATGAGAGACTAAATAAATAATATATAAATTTATTTAAAGATAATAAAATTATTAAATACTTATATACAATGTCATAAGAAAATGAACCAAAACTTATTATGTAAACTAAATTGGTAAAGAAACCGGAATGGAAAGGAATTATTTTTCCATAAATAAAATATAAATTTATAATAAATACAAACTGCCTGTATAATAAAAATACTATGTGTTACTAAGAGTGATGAAAATAACAAGTATTGTTAAGAAAAATTTTGAACAAAAAACCGTAGAGTTGAGAAATGATGCTACTACATTTATAATAAAAAAATAACCTTTTCGGAACTTGAGAGGAGTGAAAATTGATACAAAATTAACTAGCCGCATGAACACTTCAAAATCATCCATGATTTATCCAAATTAAATGGTTATATTCATTAATAAACAGTGAAAGAAGACATTCTGATGATCCAACATGGTTTCGGCCTAGTTCTCGTTGACGATTGGAAAATACACCAAACGGTAAGGAAATTATAACGCAAGACGGACCTCACCATAGAAAAAGCTTCAACCCAGTAAGAACCATACGGAGCGAGGTAATATAAACATTTTTTTTGTAATAATTCAAGAAGAAAACGCATTCCGAACGTTGAGATTGGAAAATAAAATAGTCATCTAAACATATGTTTTTAAAGTAAACAAATGCACGCTGCACTCTTACGGACATTCCAGGAACTACATACTACACGAAAAAATAAACAAATTATTTAATAATATTTTCGGTATTTTTAAAGCGTAGTAATTATCCATTTCTGACACTCTCGTAACAAAAAGAACTTACCCTGAACCCTGGGGAATTATTAAGAATTATATATGAATTGATGTTTTTTTAAATAGTGTGAAATTTGGTAATTAAAACCATATATGTCTTTCTCTTTAGATAATTCCTTGTTTGATCTGTGAAGTCGAGAGTATGTTTTATTGAAGGAAAGACCAATTGTAATAACTGTATTTTGGTGGCAGGAAACAAAAAACCCAATAATATAAATAAATGATATTATTGAAAGATAATCTTGAATAATAAAGTGTGTTATAATTTTTTTGTAGTGGGTAGTTGTAATAAATTTCAGCACAAAAAACAGAAGAAATCAAAACCTCGGATCAAATTTTGCTACGGTGTAAGCTGGTTGAACTATACGTAGAACCTTATCTCACCATCAGCTGATTTAAATCACAGCGAACAATTTGAGGAAATCCGAAATCGTCTAAACCAAGTGTAAATAATTGGTACTTACTCTCTCTTCTTCATAAGGCTGAACAACTTCCCTCCTTGACCCCAAATCACACACTCTCGATTTCTATTTAGATTGAGTAACACATTAGAAAATCCTTTATTTATTTTTTTTTTAAGAAACGTCAGTTATTATAATTCATAAGTGGCGACTGCAGAGAGGCGGAAACATTAACACCTCTCAACAAAAAAGCTGTACGTTACCGTTTGGCGAATCCAACAATGGGGCTGAATTAACACTAAACCCGTAATTGCAATACACTCATAAGTGGTGAACGCCTCAAAAGCGGTACGTTACAAGTTTGGCGAACCCAATAGTGGGGCTTGACTAAAGGTGGACGTTTCGCTAGTACCTCATTATAAACCGCAACGTTACAATATATATATATATATATATATAGTTACAACACAAATAAGCCACCCCAATACCAGGGATAAAAAAGATGAATCATGAATATAAAAAAGTAATTCGTATAAAATAAAATGTTTAATATAATGAAAATAAAATGTCAATGACACGACAAAAGACGACATGACCTAACCCAAGTGATTGACCAAATAAAAAGAACCAAAAGAAGAAGGGAAAAGATGACACCAAATAAGAAAGTGATTGACCAAATAAAAAGAACCAAAAGAAGAAGGCAAAAGACAAAACCAAATAAGAAAGTGATTGACCAAATAAAAAGAACCAAAAGAAGAAGGGGAAAAACGAAACCAACTAAGAAAGTGATTGACCAAATAAAAAGAACCAAAAGAAGAAGGGAAAAGACGAAACCCAAACAAGAATAAAACCAATTGAAGAAAGTGAATGACTCCATACAACCAAATAAAATGAAACCAAATGAGAAGGAGAAAACCAAAAAAATGAAACAAAATAATAAGAAAGTGAAGAAGGAAAATGAACATGAAACTAACCAATTTTAAAGGAAAAAAAGTGAAACCAAATGAGAAAACACGGACAAATAATATAGAATATGCAAAGGAGAAATGGTACACTCAAATGTAATATTGGAAAGAAACCAATAACTAACCAATATGTATAATAATGATTATTATTGATTGAAAGATAAATGTAAATGATTTGATAAAACCCAATAACGTAATGTGAAAAAATAAAAGTACACTAACCCAAGAATTAGAGTTAGATGTAACAAAAAACTCTATAATGACATAAACTTATTAATCATGTAAATAATATTTGTAATGAGAGAGATAGTGAGAATATAAAATCAACTAAGTTTCAAAGAAAAAGTAATTATAGGGATTACCCACTAATAAACACTTAATATAAACATTTAAGGAGTGCAAAAGTGAAAGTGTAAAACCCCAAAATAATTAGAAACCATATTAATAAGGAAAAAACACTTAATAATCTACAAACAAACTCTAAATGATTAATGGTGAACCATATTGATAATTGATAATGTTGTTAATGATAGTATTAGGAGTAAACAGATAATAACCTGTAACTAACACTAAATAGTGATGGTGACATTATTATCAAAATAAGAATGTTATTATTAATAAAATTAAGTTAAATTGTATACACTAGTATTTAAAAGGGAGAATCCCATGAAAGGTAAACAGGTGGTGTTACCATGGATTGAAGATAGAGATTATGTAAGAAATAAGGAATTAGAAATGAAATCAATAAACACCCCAATTTATAAGGGATAATTAAGTGAATAAGTTTAAAAGGAGTGATGTTGTTTATCACCCAAAAAATAATAAGGAATGAAATGAAGTGTAAACAAACATTACCTAATAACTGTTAAAAAATTTGTTTAATTAAATTTTGAATAGGATATGTCTGAAGGAATTGTACAGACCATAGGCCTAGATGTTATGTTTTAATAGTAAGTAATAGCCATATTGTTAACAAGGGCAAAATAGATAAATAAGAAGTTAAATCAATACAAAAATCATAACACTGGAAAATCAGTTAGGAGATAATTAACAAGCCATGATGTAGAAAATAATAAAAACCTACAAATAGTATAAAATCAATTCCAAAACACATCAATAAATAAAACAACCCATTATGATAACAAAACAAAATGCATTAATGTAAAATGAGATATAATCTGTATAAAATAAGTAAAAATAATCAATGGCTGCTTAGGCCTATGAAATGCCTAGCTGTAAAAAACAAATAACTGCAAATTGTATAAAATCAATAAGGAATTTAACAAATCCAAGGCGAGTAACCAGCCAAGGATAATTTGTAAATCATATTAAAAGAAAAATGTTAGAATAAGGACTTAAATTAAAAGAGAAATGTAATTAGCAAATATTAACATAATTGTACAAACGTTAATATCTTATAGAACCCAACCTTATGGGATATCAAAACAATCTTTGAAAGGAAATAATAACAGTAGTGATAATATTTAATACATAGGAAGGATGACAGAAGAATAAAAGCATTCAGAAGATATACAGTAATTTTGAATAAAAATTTAAATTTGATAACAATGGTTATAAGCCAAGATTAACCAATCAGGATTAATTTGTAACCATGACAACAGACGTTGGTTACGAATTTTCCGTTAATTTATAGTACTCTCAAAGTGACGCTCGTCAAGATTAGACGCCAAATATTGAATGACCTAAATTTTCATTTCAAATGTATAAAAGTAATCAAAATTCAAAAACATGAACAAGTAAAGAAGAAGACGAGTAATAATAATCTTTAACTGATGCCAAGGACCATTTTACCGGAGAATTAAATGAAAAAATGACTACAACTAACATGAAAAGGACGCAAGACATACTTAAGCCCCAAGATTATTGAAAACTGAATACGATTGCAGCCCAATTACATTACGACTGAACGACTGTTTATACCAAGTCATCTGATTTGATAAGTATAATTGAATTACCCAATTTCCTGAAATAAACTCACTTTAAATATTTCTCACAGTTATCTGAACTCTCACTATAAACTGAATATAATTTCTTTCAAAGATTAAGTACGATAAGCCAACACTGAAAATTTATTAATTAAGGAAATAACCTTGCATTAGATTGCGAACTTTTGAAACACACTTTACTACACTGCAGTAACAAATTGTAGCCACACTTTATATTATTTAAGTACGAATAATGTAAGGTAGTGTACTTTTTATTGTAATCATAAGTAATGTTTTTCTCATAATCAAAAGAACCTAGATTTTAAACGGAACAGATTGTCAACAAACTAAACTCTAGCCATCTTAGGCCGTATCAATCATTCCAAAATCGATTTCGCCAAACCCTAGAGAAATTGTCTCATATCAAATGTCGGTGCAAAATTTATTGAATAACCAAATATAATTTCTTGTCAACCTGAATAATTACCAATCAATCATTAAAGAAACTAGTACAGAGTGTAACCGTTGTTTTTATTTCATAGGGAAGTGTATTGAATAATTTGTGCATTTTAGCGAACTTCCAGAATCGACGGCCAGCGCTCTCGCTGCAACTCGACAAACTACCGGCTTAATTCAGTAGGTCGTACGAAGGCAGGAACAAATTTGAATACTCCCGGCCGTCATAGATTGGAACACTTTCTTTCACGTTATGTATTAATTTAATTGTTTTAAATAAACAATTTGGCGCCACCCGGGATTATTAAACCCCTATGAACAAACAGGTAAGGTTTCCACTCGCGTTGTACTGGTAATTTGAAACATCGCTGCGGACCTCGTTAGCGCAAAACATTGAAGTAATGACAACAGTGTGAGGCGAACACACAACATAATATAAAAAATTATACATAAGAAAAGAGACGACTGTAACATCACAACGTCACAGATTGGCTTCCATCGCGGGGCTTAAACGAGACGGACGTCCCCAACAATTCGTTACAGATTGGCGCCCAACGTGGGGCTTAAACGAGACGGACAGAAACAATTCGTTACAGATTGGCGACCAATTGGTGAGGCTAGAAAAGAAGACTAGCGGCGATTATGAGACATTCCATGGTTACAAGATACTAAGCAAAGAAGGGAACTGAAGGTACTAACGAAGAAGAAATGGAAGAGATTGAAGTAATAATCGAGGAAACGAACGTAGAGGATACGCAAGGGGACCAACCGGAAAACCCAACCCCAGAAAAATAAATGGAACAACTGCGGGTGACAAGGGAGAAGTTAGAGGAGACCCTAACATACTGAAATTAATGGAATTAATGAATAGTATGAACGAAACTTCAAAGAAAACGAATGAAAAATAGACCAAATCCAGGAAGATAATAAGAAAATACATGAAAAATTGGACAGAAACAATGAAGAATTTAACGAAAAACTCGATGAAAAAATCGACAGAATGAAGGGAGAAATAAGGGAAGATATTGAGACACTGAACAACAAAATTGAAGGAAATAATGGAACACTGAAACAGCAGATAAATGAGAAAATGGAGGAACATAGAAATACCCTAAGGAAGAATCAAGAAGCTCTACAACAGCAATTGACGGAGGACATTCAAAAAAGTAATGAAGAACTGAAGGGAAAATTAAGATACATACTAATAGGGCATCGTGAAGAAGTCAAGCAGATGAAAACGGGGATGAATAAGAAATGGGAAGAAACAATTTATCCAGCGGATCAACTTAATGAAACCGTAGATAGTGGTTTCTCACAATTAAATGAAACACCAGACACCACTTCTGAAGGTAGTAAGGAGATAGAAATTAAAGAAGAATCAAGTGTATTTGTACCTGGGAATAAAGATAACCACAACAATAAGAAAATCAAGCACATAAAAACCAACCGTAGGAGAGTAAAGAAGAATCGAATAATTGAGAAAATTAAGAAAACAAAAGAAATAGGAAAAATATATAAAAAGAAACTACTAAAAACAAGAGAAGAATTGGAGATGATGAAGCATGGACTAATCGATGTGTTTAATTTACCCCTTACCGACCAAAGCAAATTAATAAAATATAAAGACTGTAGGAGGACCTTTAAGGAAAAAATAGAAGGGATTCGCAACAAACCAGTGGAGGAAAACTTCAGCAAATCGATAAAAAAATGGAAATTACCAGAAATAGAAATGCTGAATAAAAAACCAACGATAACATCAATGATGGAGGTAAGATTAACTTCTCTGAATAATGAACCACATAATAAAATGATGGAAGCAGTCATGGATACCAATGAACATATGATATTAGAAGAATTGTGGTACAAGACAGAAGAAACCTATATCACAAGGAAGAAAATAGTTCTATACACCAAGGTTATCCGAACCACAAGTGCAGAGGAAATGATGGACCATGGGTAAACAAAGTGAAGATACACGCCGAGAAATGGGATGGATTTTCAGAATTATGACCAAGCAAACCAATGGAAAAGAAAGGAGAAAGAATTACCAAAATTCAAAAGAAGTAGGATCAGCTTACAACAATATTTCGATGATTTATGAAGCCTAATATAAAATATTAAAAGAAGGAATAAGTTACAAAAATTCCTACAAAGTAAGAAAACCTTACAATAATGTATAAATAACATATAAAAGAAAAAATGTATAAATATGTAAGGAATAAGTTACAAAAAGTCCTATAAAGTAAGAATAATAAATTTACAAAAATTATTCAGAATAATAATTAAAACAAAACAAAATAAACAAAAATAAAATCAAGCAAAAACTGCTAAGACAAATACCTAAAAAAAAAAAGTGTATAAAGCAAATATACAGCAAATGGCTAAAGCAGAATATTGGTAAACCACCAAGAAAAAGAAAAAAGATGTCTAAGATAATTAAAATGATCACAAGAAGAAAAGAAAAACAAACTAATCAAAAGTTAAAAATGATGAAATTAACAACAAAATACATAAAAAACAATCAACTGTATGAGTAAATAACAGTATATAGCAAAGGTACAGCGGAAGGAAGAATGAGTAAAAGGTTAAAATGATCGAAAAAACCACTAAGTGGACAATCCCAAAAAATATTATTATTAATTTGAGTCACAAGATGACGAAAAAGGTATTTAAGATTGACTGAGAATAGGTCCAGCAATCAAATTAACTGAGCAGAGATGATGTTCCTCTGGTCTCATAAAAATGAGTAGTAATGGAAGAAACCAGCTACTCAAGGTTAGGGAAAAATTATATAAAAGGGAGAACGCACTGATGGAAATAAATAAAAACAGATCTTAATAAAAAGGAATGTAACAAGTAAGAATAGAAATAAGAAGGAAGAAACAAACAAGAAAGAAAAGGAAAAAATTATATATATATATAACTGATAATTTCATAAAAAACTATGCTAGTGTTTTACCAAAATGATCAATTTTGAAGGAGAGGCATTATGTTACAACACAAATAAGCCACCCCAATACCAGGGATAAAAAAGATGAATCATGAATATAAAAAAGTAATTCGTATAAAATAAAATGTTTAATATAATGAAAATAAAATGACAATGACACGACAAACGACAACATGACCTAACCCAAGTGACCAAATAAAAAGAACCAAAAGAAGAAGGGAAAAGACGAAACCAAATAAGAAAGTGATTGACCAAATAAAAAGAACCAAAAGAAGAAGGGAAAAGACGAAACCCAAACAAGAATAAAACCAATTGAAGAAAGTGAATGACTCCATACAACCAAATAAAATGAAACCAAATGAGAAGGAGAAAACCAAAAAAATGAAACAAAATAATATGAAAGTGAAGAAGGAAAATGAACATGAAACTAACCAATTTTAAAGGAAAAAAAGTGAAACCAAATGAGAAAACACGGACAAATAATATAGAATATGCAAAGGAGAAATGGTACACTCAAATGTAATATTGGAAAGAAACCAATAACTAACCAATATATATAATAATGATTATTATCGATTGAAAGATAAATGTAAATGATTTGATAAAACCCAATAACGTAATGTGAAAAAATAAAAGTACACTAACCCAAGAATTAGAGTTAGATGTAACAAAAAACTCTATAATGACATAAACTTATTAATCATGTAAATAATATTTGTAATGAGAGAGATAGTGAGATAGTGAGAATATAAAATCAACTAAGTTTCAAAGAAAAAGTAATTATAGGGATTACCCACTAATAAACACTTAATATAAACATTTAAGGAGTGCAAAAGTGAAAGTGTAAAACCCCAAAATAATTAGAAACCATATTAATAAGGAAAAAACACTTAATAATCTACAAACAAACTCTAAATGATTAATGGTGAACCATATTGATAATTGATAATGTTGTTAATGATAGTATTAGGAGTAAACAGATAATAACCTGTAACGAACACTAAATAGTGATGGTGACATTATTATCAAAATAAGAATGTTATTATTAATAAAATTAAGTTAAATTGTATACACTAGTATTTAAAAGGGAGAATCCCATGAAAGGTAAACAGGTGGTGTTACCATGGATTGAAGATAGAGATTATGTAAGAAATAAGGAATTAGAAATGAAATCAATAAACACCCCAAGTTATAAGGGATAATTAAGTGAATAAGTTTAAAAGGAGTGATGATGTTTATCACCCAAAAAATAATAAGGAATGAAATGAAGTGTAAACAAACATTACCTAATAACTGTTAAAAAATTTGTTTAATTAAATTTTGAATAGGATATGTCTGAAGGAATTGTACAGACCATAGGCCTAGATGTTATGTTTTAATAGTAAGTAATAGCCATATTGTTAACAAGGGCAAAATAGATAAATAAGAAGTTAAATCAATACAAAAATCATAACACTGGAAAATCAGTTATGAAATAATTAACAAGCCATGATGTAGAAAATAATAAAAACCTACAAATAGTATAAAATCAACTCCAAAACACATCAATAAATAAAACAACCCATTATGATAACAAAACAAAACGCATTAATGTAAAATGAGATATAATCTGTATAAAATAAGTAAAAATAATCAATGGCTGCTTAGGCCTATGAAATGCCTAACTGTACAAAACAAATAACTACAAATTGTATAAAATCAATAAGGAATTTAACAAATCCAAGGCGAGTAACCAGCCAAGGATAATTTGTAAATCATATTAAAAGAAAAATGTTAGAATAAGGACTTAAATTAAAAGAGAAATGTAATTAGCAAATATTAACATAATTGTACAAACGTTAATATCTTATAGAACCCAACCTTATGGGATATCAAAACAATCTTTGGAAGGAAATAATAACAGTAGTGATAATATTTAATACATAGGAAGGAAGACAGAAGAATAAAAGCATTCAGAAGATATTCAGTAATTTTCAATAAAAATTCAAATTTGATAACAATGGTTATAAGCCAAGATTAACCAATCAGGATTAATTTGTAACCATGACAACAGACGTTGGTTACGAATTTTCTGTTAATTTATAGTACTCTCAAAGTGACGCTCGTCAAGATTAGACGCCAAATATAGAATGACCTAAATTTTCATTTTAAATGTATAAAAGTAATCAAAATTCAAAAACATGAACAAGTAAAGAAGAAGACGAGTAACAATAATCTTTAACTGATGCCAAGGACCATTTAACTGGAGAATTAAATGAAGAAATGACTACAACTAACATGAAAAGGACGCAAGACATACTTAAGCCCCAAGATTATTGAAAACTGAATACGATTGCAGCCCAATTACATTACGACTGAACGACTGTTTATACCAAGTCGTCTGATTTGATAAGTATAATTGAATTACCCAATTTCCTGAAATAAACTCACTTTAATTATTTCTCACAGTTATCTGAACTCTCACTATAAACTGAATATAATTTCTTTCAAAGATTAAGTACGATAAACCAACACTGAAAATTTATTAATTAAGGAAATAACCTTGCATTAGATTGCGAACTTTTGAAACACACTTTACTACACTGCAGTAACAAATTGTAGCCACACTTTATATTATTTAAGTACGAATAATGTAAGGTAGTGTACTTTTTATTGTAATCATAAGTAATGTTTTTCTCATAATCAAAAGAACCTAGATTTTAAACGGAACAGATTGTCAACAAACTAAACTCTAGCCATCTTAGGCCGTATCAATCGTTCCAAAATCGATTTCGCCAAACCCTAGAGAAATTGTCTCATATCAAATGTCGATGCAAAATTTATTGAATAACCAAATATAATTTCTTGTCAACCTGAATAATTACCAATCAATCATTAAAGAAACTAGTACAGAGTGTAACCATTGTTTTTATTTCATAGGGAAGTGTATTGAATAATTTGTGCATTTTAGCGAACTTCCAGAATCGACGGCCAGCGCTCTCGCTGCAACTCGACAAACTACCGGCTTAATTCAGTAGGTCGTACGAAGGCGGGAACAAATTTGAATACTCCCGGCCGTCATAGATTGGAACACTTTCTTTCACGTTATGTATTAATTGAATTGTTTAAAATAAACAATTTGGCGCCAGTTACTTAAGTTAACTTAAGTAGAATCGACCAATCTTCACAAAAATGAAAATATGCACCCCTGAATATGTATAGAATGTACATGTAAAGTTTGGTGGAGATTGGATGAGTAATTTCGGAGGAGTATGCGTAAAAAAAAAGTGCACAATGGCGGATAGAGGGGCTTCGCTTCGCTTCACCCCAATAATCATTTAAATTAGCTAAAATAAACCCTTTAAAACGATAGTGTATTAAGACCGAAACTACTTATCCAATCTCCACCAAACTTTACATGTACATTCTGTACACATTCCGGGTACCATTTTAATTTTTTTAAACATTAGTCGAGCCAAAGTTAAATAATAATCGTTTAATTCCGCTAAATTAAAACCGTTTGAAACTTACATCAACGGCGCCGAATCGGTCCGACGGTGAACGAGTGTACCCGAACGCAGTCACATGATTACACATTGACACGTGGTGTATCGACGAGTGTACCCTAATGCAGTCACATGATTACACATTGAGACGTGGTGTATCGACGAGTGTACCCGAACGCAGTCACATTGATTACACATTGAGACGTGGTGTATCGACTGCAACAATGCTGTAATTATTTCTTTGAGTGCGTTTTGCTTTTCGCTTTTGTGTAACCCAGAATATGTTGAAATAATTAATCATGCCTAAAAGACGCCGAGGTGGAAGTATTCATAGTCGTCAGACTTATCGTCAACAACAATATAGTGGTTCACGAAATCAAAACAGTCATTTGTTGTCTAATGTTGATCAGGTTGGTGCAGATAACTCTCAGTTTCGCAATCTACAAATTCAGTTTGAACAAGAGTTACAGAATTTAAATTGTTTTGAATGTAACAACTGTGGTAGGACTGTAATTCAAAGTAAAAATTTTGATGCGTGTAAACAATGTAAAAAACACGGCACAATGTGTAAACAATGTATTATTTACGGCAGTAAATAAGATGGATCCAAGGATGGTAGGCCTACCGATTGAACTTCAAGGACTTACTTATAGTGGGGGTGCTACATACATAAAAACTGCAAATTGTGATAAGAACATGCCCTTTGGTGAGAATGTAGTTTATGGTTATACAATGAAAATAAGATGGGGAGGCATCGCCCAAAGTGACTATAATCCAAGATGGCGGCTATGTTTCAAAATGGCTACCCGTGTTTTGATTTTGCTACACCTTTTTTGATACACATCATGCAAAAGAGTGTTTTATATCGATTTATATGTTTTTCAGGTCAAGGATTTCATTTTTCATGTTGAAAATAGGCTCAGAATCAATATAAGGGCATAGACAGTCCTTATTTGCACAAAGGCACATCCTTATTGCAGTTTTAGAAGTTTCGTATTCGTAGCACCTGTTTAAAATAATAATATTGATATCAAAATATTGAAATGTTACTTATTTGTTTCAGTATTACTTGTTTAAATATGACTTTTAAAAATATTGCTATCCTTTATTTTCAGATTTGAGTGCGTGAAGATTGCATCCTAAAAGTGGCAAAGCGGTCCCGTTTAGTTCCTCAGAGTGACCTGGGTGAAGATAAACCGAGACCTGTTGATTGGACAATTTGTAATCTGTGCCAAAAGACAGATGCTGATAAATTGGTTTGTCCTAAATGTAATTGCACGTAACACCGGATATGCAACGCTTGCGAAAAACTTACAGAACTTTGATGGTATAAATACTTTACCCACGGATATTGATATAAAGGTGTTTGATGAAATTCAGAGCGGGATGGAACAAACATTTTTACGAAGAGAAGCTAAGTGCCACAAGAAATGTGCATTGAATTACAATTGTACAATGTTCGAAAGAGCAAAGAAACGCAAGCGTTCTGAAGGTGAGAAAGAAGAGTCGACATCATCGCATGAACGTAAACAATGATCATCTAGTTCCAAAAAGGTGTGTTTGTTTTGCGAGGGTTCTGCAACCAGTAAGGATCAATTGTTTAATGTGACTACATTTCATGTAGATCAGAAGGTGAGAAAGTGTGCCAGTGAACAAGGAAATATGTTCTACTATCAAAACTTAGTGGTGGGGATATGATTGCTCTGGACGCAAAATACCATGCTAAAGTGCTTAGCAGGATTGTACAACAAGTCTCGGTGTAGTGAAATGCAAACAACAAGCAGTGGTGTTCATGTATGTGAGGGAGTGGTTTTTGCAGAATTAGTAAATTTCATTGAGAAATCTTTAAAGGATTCAAATGAAACACGCCCAGTTTTCAAGATGAGTGTCCTGACAAAAATGTACAAGATGTGACTAATGCAACTATTGGGAGTGGATGAACAACATATGCCTGATGTACACACTTCAAGATTACGACAGAGGATTCTTGCATACTTTCCGTATATGACGGCAAGCATGTCCGGCAGAGAGTATTTTTTGGCATATGACAAAGCTGCTGGTGAGGCCATGCTGCAAGCTTGTAAAGATGATCAAGATGAAGATGCACTTGCTTTATTGCGTGTTGCGAAAACGGTCAAAAAAGAAATGCTTCAACACAAGAACACATTCAATGGTGATTTAGATTATACACAAATCTGTTCCTAGCTCCTTACTTGCTATCGTGAATATGCTATTATATGGAGCCAATATTGAAGCCAATGAAGTTGTTACCCAACCATCTCTACCCATATTGCAATTGCTTTGCTTTAATATACAGTCCCGAAAGCCAACTGGTAATATATTAAGACATCAAACTGAAAGAGGAACCCCCCTTGCAGTTTATATGGGTCTTTCAATTTTTGGGAAAACTCGAAAAAAGAAATCGTGGAAAAGCTGCATTCACTTGGACTTTCGATCTCATATACGCGTGTGCTTGAACACTCAACAGCGATGTGTCAAGTTGTAAACGTTAAATTCCAAGAAGAAAAGGTATTATGCCCATCAAAATTATGTGAAGGAATCTTTACAATTGGGGCGTACGATAATATAAACCACAATCCAAGCAGTTCAACCTCCGAAGGTTCCTTTCATGGAACAAGTATATCCCTATTTCAAAATCCTACACCTGATTGTTTAGGAACAGTAAGGCCTACACAAGATATGCAGTATAACATAAGTACCTTGAACAAGTGAAGTGTGCCCAGTCTTCCAGAAGAATTTGCAGTAGTCAAGCCAGCATTCCTTCCTTCGAAAGAACCTAATGTTGCAGTTTGTTCCGATGTTACATCGAAACTCATGTTGTCAACAACTACTATGGATGACAACAAAGAAGAAATCGCATGGCTGAAACACGTTATCAGTAACGATACCAATATTGGACTTGATGCATCATGGGCTGCCTACCATGCAAGTAGTAAAAAAACTCGATTTCATTCCAGGAATTTTAACACTTTTACCACTATTTTACGAAGATTCGTCGTCAATAGCTATGATTCAGCATGCGATGAGCATAATTAAACAAGTTACACAATTTCTCAATGGAAATCAGATTCCTGTCATGGCATTGGACCAACCATTGTTTGCGCTAGCAAAACTAATTCAGTGGAATAATCCAGACATATATGGTGAAAAAAAGTTTGTGGTGATGTTTGGGGCATGTCACATCGAGCAAGCTTTTCTTAGAGTGTTGGGTCAGTGGATGTCAGGAAGTGGATGGAGTGGTGCAATTGCTCAAGCTGATATTGCAACTTCTAGTGCTGCTGAAAGTTATCTGAAAGTAATCCACGTGAAGAAAGCCAGAGGAATTCATTAAGTAACTGCTGCAGCACTATACCACTTGTTGCATGATGCTTACCAAGAAGCAGATTCCGAGCTTGAATTTCAGACGTGGTGTGAAGAACGAGCTGAAGAGAGTGTCATGTTCAAATATTGGCAGACTTGTCTTAATCCTCTTGCTTCTCTTTGTTCGCTCAATCAGAGAAGGAAACTACATCTTGTTTCGTGAGTGTTTGAAAGAAATGACGCCTTGGTTTTTTTGCTTGATCATCATCATTATGCAGGTTGGCTATCAATCCATCTGAAAGACCTTTATGATGCAGAGATTGAACTACCAGACATACATCGTTCATTTATTTCTGGACAGTTTGTGATAAGAAAATCAAATAGAATCTTCTCAGCAATCAGTGTAGACCAAGCACATGAACAAAACAACGCAGCAGTTAAAGGTGATGGCGGTGCAGTAGGGTTGACACAGGATCCATCAGCACTTAGGCGTTGGATGGTTCTGGACCAGAAATTAGTCAGTTAATACAAGAGTTTGAGAGTGGCATTCAGCTAAAACCTGAAGAAAACAATCAACTCCATCATGAGCAGTACCACTCATTTCAAGTAAAATATGTTGCTAAGGTTTGAGCACTTTACAGCACATTAAAAGAGTTAGGAAACCCATTTTTAGAAAATGATGAAGACCTTATTGTCATCGACAGCAGGATTATTGTACACAAGCAAGTTAATGCAACAGTTTATTCAGCAGAGTCAACTGGTGTTGAGCTATTCCACAATTTCATTGAGGAACGACTAGTAAAAAATCTTCAACAATATTTCAAACTTTGAAATGAACAACGTTCCCCTGTTCAGTACTCCTGAGATGAGCTTTAGCAAGAAAAATAATACACTCAAGATTTTAAAAGCAGACGTCCAGCTGTTTTCCAGACTCTTTATAGTTACACAGAATCGTCAGTTAGATATGAAGAATTTTTTCAAACATGAAAATCAGCCATATCCACCTGCACTTTCCAGTAATGGTAAATTTCGATTAGGCAATAAAGCTGACCTAGCACACATTTTAGAAGATACTGTAAACACGAATGACCATGCCTTCCCAGGAACCTGTGATTCTGTAGTTTATGATGGTCCAGTTCTTACTAACATTTTAAAGCCACAAACTTCAAAGACATTTGCTGATTATTATATGAACACATTTCACCCTCACATTTGTAAAGACATTGAAGCTTTCGGATGTCAAGGAATTGATTTCATTTGGGATAGATACGTTACACCAAGTATTAAAGGTCAAACTAGAGAGAAGAGGGGAGCAGGAACCAGGAGACAAGTGCTTTCACATATAATTGTACCTAAAAATTGGCAAGGCTTTTTGAGAAATTCAAATAACAAAGAAGAGCTCTTCAGTCTACTTGGAACCTTAGCTATAAATACCATCACAAACGTACAGGTTGTAACAACGTCAGGTGAAGACGTCAAAGGAAATATTAATGCACAAACTTCCCTCATTGGTGTTACTTGTCCTGGTCATGAAGAAGCGGACTCAAGAATAATACTGCATCTCCAAGACATGGTGGAAAACGGCTTCAGGAATATTTCTATACGCACTGTAGATACCGATGTCGTCTTAGTTTTAGCAATTGCTTACTTCTTTACCTTGTCAACAGTGGGTCTGGATAAACTTTGGATTGCTTTTGGAACAGGAAAGAATTACAGATTTATTCCGGTTCATGCTATAGCTGAAGCTATTGGAAGGGAATAGGCTATTACCTTATTTCCTTTCCATCTTGCGACTTCGTTATATGTCATACACGACATGTTTCGGGAAACATGTTCCCATCTTCAGGTTTAAAAACTTTTCGTTCTCAATGAAGAACTTGTCAACGTAAATAAAAACTTTTACTAACATCATTAAAAACACACTACATTAATAACATACCATGTGAAGAATTAATGTAGTGTGTTTTTAATGATGTTAGTAAAAATTTTTATTTACGTTGACAAGTTCTTCATGTGAGAACAAAAAGTTTTTAAACCTGAAGATGGGAACATGTTTCCCGAAACATGTCGTGTATGACATATAACGAAGTCGCAAGATGGAAAGGAAATAAGGTTAAACTATAAGTTTTATTTCAATAACGCGACTTCGAGACCATAAATCACAAATTATTAAAAAGGTTATTGCTTTACCAGGATTTCATACCTTCACAGGCTGTGATAGCATTCCTAGTTTCACAGGAAAGTCCAAAAAATCAACTTGGAAGACATGGATGCTCTTCAAAGAAGCTACTACTGCATTTTCGTTTATCTCACAACCACAAAATTCAATTCCTACTGAAATTTTAGACATTATTGAAAGATACGTAGTACTACTGTACTATTATATATAAAAAACTTTCAAAAATGAACTTACTTTAGGTATCACTTTCACAAACGTATCAAGGTGTTGTGCCTCTTCCTCAGTGTGAGTAAATACTGAATGTCATTGTTACAGATTAACGATTATAGACTATAGGTGTGTGTGGTGGGAATTGATGGTGGGAGGGAATTGGTGCTGAGGTTCAAATTTTGTGTTTGGATCAATGTATCAAATAGTGTATGTGATCTGTAATGTAATTGTTCATTTAATATGTTGTTTGGTTGTAATGCGTGATATCTGTATATTTCAAATTGTTCGGTTGTGTTTAATTTTCTACTTTTTGGTAAGTAGTGTAATATTTCCATGTTGTGTTTTATGTTTGTGTAACTATGGTTTTCATTTTGTAAATGTGTGGCAAATGTGGAATGTATGTAATTTGTGGTGAGGACTTTTACATGTTCTGAAAATCTGGAATAAAAAGATCTTCCCGTCTGGCCGATGTAGAATTGGTTACAATCATTACAATTTAATTTATAAACTCCTGTTTTACTGTATGTGTCTGTGTCTTTGTTAATATTTATATGTTTCATAATGGTGTTGTTGGTTCTGTAGGCTATTTTAAAATTGTGTTTTCTAAATGTGTTAGCAATTTTGTGTGTACTGGAGTTGTAGTATGTAAGTGTACTTACTGGGTTGTGTGTTGTTAGTCTGATGTGTTTTATTTTTTGTGCTTAGGATGCGTTTGTGTATTTTGTTTACCAAATCGGGGTTGTATCCATTTTTAACTGCTATATATTTGATTGTGTAAATTCTTCTTGGTAATCATGTGTGTTTAGGGGTATAGAAGTGAGTCCATGGAGCATGTAGTTGAATGCAGAATGTTTGTGTTGAGTTGGGTGGTTGGATGAGTTATGTATGACCATGTCTGATGTGGTGGGTTTCCTGTATATTTTGTATGTGTGTGTGTTGTTTATTTTGGTGATTGTGAGGTCTAAGAAGTTTATGCTATTATTTAGTTCTATTTCAAGTGTGAATTTTAATTTATGGTGTATAGTGTTAATATATTTGTGGAAATTTTCTATTTGTCTTTTGTTGCCGTTGTATAGGAGTATAATGTCATCAACATACCTGTGCCAATATATTATTTTATCAGTATATTTGTTATTGTGCAATATGTGTTTTTGTTCTATGGTGTGTACAAATTTTTGTATTGGCATTTGCCACACATTTACAAAATGAAAACCATAGTTACACAAACATAAAACACAACATGGAAATATTACACTACTTACCAAAAAGTAGAAAATTAAACACAACCGAACAATTTGAAATATACACATATCACACATTACAACCAAACAACATATTAAATGAACAATTACATTACAGATCACATACACTATTTGATACATTGATCCAAACACAAAATTTGAACCTCAGCGCCAATTCCCTCCCACCATCAATTCCCACCACACACACCTATAGTCCATAATCGTTATTCTGTAACAATGACATTCAGTATTTACTCACACTGAGGAAGAGGCATAACACCTTGAAACGTTTGTGAAAGTGATACCTAAAGTAAGTTCATTTTTGAAAGTTTTTTATATATAATAATATTATTTTCTATATAAGTAACTCGATGTTTCTTGCAGTAATTATATAATTTGTGATGTTTTCAATTTGTTTCTTCTGCAAGTAGATAATATTGTATCTACTTTTTAACACCTGACGCACGTTTCACTGAAAAATATCAGTATCATCAGAAGTTTCTAAGTGAATTAATAACAATCGAAATAATTCAATTAATAATTCAATTAGTCGTTAACTAATCGACCTAAATCGATTATCAGTTATTTTATTCTACATTAAAATCGATACAAATTCGATTATTCGTTAATTTTATATTAATTGAATTATTTCGATTGTTATTAATTCACTTAGAAACCTCTGATGATACTGATATTTTTCAGTGAAACGTGCGTCAGGTGTTAAAAAGAATATACAATATTATCTACTTGCAGAAGAAACAAATTGAAAACATCACAAATTATAATAATATTAGTAAAAGTGAACGAAGAGGATGAATCAACAAGATATTTATACGACTGTACTGTTCAACTAGTGACAACGTAAGTGTTAATGATGCAAGACAAGAGTTGTTCATGACCAAAAATCGTCCACTTGAAAGTCTGCCACCGACAAAGGGTGCATTACAACAACAAGTATTACGTAGTGCTTTCCAAGCTGGACACATTTGGGGACAAGCAAACAAACGCGCAATATGTGTACCATCTCCAAACAATTGGGGATGGTGGTTGCATGATGAATCTTGGCAGCTGAAATGGTCGGAGTTACCAGAAATTTCTGATTCCTGCAACGAGCTTATCAAATGTATGTGCAAAATCTGCAAGAACAAGTATAGCTGTAGAAATGCTGGTTTATCTTGCACACTATTGTGCAAATGCAAGAAAGAATGTGAAAAATGAAGTGGTGTCGGTATAAATATTCAGCAAAACTTAGACATTTAAAAGTGCACTTTTTTGTTGTTAGTAATAAAGATATATGATTAACATTTTGTGTAAATACATTTACATTTAATACATTTACGTTTAATATATTTTGGTGTGCTTACGGGTATATTAAAAGTATAGGCCTATACATTTTGTGTGTAAACTTTTGTGCGAACCATATTCGAAAAAAGCATCTACATTAACATTTAGCCTATTTTCAACATGAAAAATGAAATCCTTGACCTGAAAAACATATAAATCGATATAAAGCACTCTTTTGCATGATGTGTATCAAAAAAGGTGTAGCAAAATCAAAACAAGGGTAGCCATTTTGAAACATACCCGCCATCTTGGATTATAATCACTTTGGGCGATGCCTCCCCATCTTATTTTCATTGTATAACAATAAACCATATTCTCACCAAAGGGTATATTCTTATCACAATTTGCAGTTTTGTTATGATTTCTGTTGTGAAGCACCTCAACTATTACGATGAGCAGTTATTTATAGCTAAAGTGCAACCAGTACTATGTGTATACAGGATCAAATCACGTGATTTGCCCGGTCAGTTTGCGTATAAAGGAAATATAATCAATGTTGGACAGAATATTGATGAAATAATTCGTTGTTTACCTCGAATACCATCTACATTGAGTACAATCGTTGTGAGGCGAGAGGGTTTGAATGAACATCGTGATTTCCATGTTAGGCGAAATAAAATAATTACTGCTCTAACTTTTTTGAAAACCAACAATCCTTACTATGCAGATATATCAATTGATGTCGATCGTATTTCTCAGCTTCCCATAGAGGGTAGTATTTTAGATCAAATACCAACGGTAGAAATACCAGAGTTGGATGATAACTCAAAGGAAAGTAATGATGTTTATGAAAGTGTCATACCCAATGATATTAAATTACAAGAAGTTGACCGCATCCGATCTGATGTAAATAATGTCATACCTTGGCCAAAAGGTACTAACATTATCAAGGAATTTACATGTGAAGGATATATAACAATGGCTTTTCCAGCATTATTTCCTTATGGTTCTGCGGAATTGAATGATAATACTTGTCCTAATAACATGAAAATAACACCATTAAAATATTTCCAATTTTTAATGGAATACAAAGATCGCAGTTTTGCTCAAGATCCACGGTTCCGATTTTTTGGACTAAATACTGTTCAACGACACGATGCAATCAAATGAGGAGGAATATTTGCTAAAAAATCTGATTTTCATGGTAATATTCAACAATTATGTGATGCAATGTCACACAATCCAAAAATAGTAAAAGGTTTATATTATTGGTGCTCTAAAATACGAGGTTCTAATTCTTATTGGTTCCAAAGGAGAGGTGAATTAGAGTCGATGATAAGCCAGCTCGATATACTACCGACAGCTTTCTTAACATTGAGTGCTGCTGACCTTTGGTGGCCTGACTTAGCACGTCTTCTAGGCTGTAATTTCGAAGAAGAGGAATTATTGAATGAATCTCAAATTGTACAACGACAAAAACTCATAAATGAAAATCCATTAATTGTTGAAAATTACTTCACGTTTCGAGCTGTTACTTTCATTGAAAAAGTGGTATGCAAACGATACAAAGTTCTCGATTATTGGTTTCGGTTCGAATTTCAGCATCGTGGTTCATGCCATTTACACGGTTTTATTTGGATATCTGGTACTCCGGATCCTAGAACTTTTGATGCTGCTTCTCAGCAACAGTTGCTTGAACCAACAACGTACTACGATAAGTTAGTAAGTGGGTTCAACCCATTGCCATCCATTCCACCAGCAACAATACATCCTTCACATATTAGATCAAGTGATGTTGTAATTAACGATGACCTATCTATTTCTGAATTATTGAATCGATTCCAACGACATACACAGTGCTCAAAAGGTTACTGTCTGAAACCGAATGGTCACGAATTTATCTGTCGCTTAAAATTCCCTAAAGCAATTCAAGAAGTATCGACTTTACTGAAAGATAGTAAAGGAAATTGGGTGTACACTCCTGTGAGAAATGACGAGAAACTCAACCTATTCAACTCTTTTATTGCTCAGACATGGAGAGCTAATACCGATTTCCAGATTATTACGTCATTATATACTGTAATTGAATACATATCGAAGTACGCCTCAAAATCAGAACCTACTTCTAAAAATTTGTTAGAAATGTTTGAAGAAATCGTTAAATCGCGAAATTCTGATGATCAGGCTCGCCAGGCATACACCAGTTTAATGATGAAAATAATTGGCAAAAGAGACTTGTGAAACCTGTCATATACTTATATATACTTATGAGTATTCCATTATTCCATTGCACAAGGAGCTTTCAGACACTTGTGATTAAACTTGAAAGTTATGTTGCTATTCCGGAAACTGAAGACGATGGTACTGCCTTATCATTTATTGAATTCTACAATCAGAGACCACTAAATGTGGAAGATATGAACTTTGTTAGAATTTGCTAAAAGATATTCTAAAGGAAGTAGAAATAGACTGGTTATTTGCAGAAAACATAAAATAGTACAAGTCTATTCCTAAGGTTGATAAAAACTTGAATCAATCAAGCTTCGAATTATTTTGTAAACAACAGCTAATGTTACACAAACCCTGGCGTTGTGAACAAAATTTGAAAACTAAGGATGAAACTTGGAAAAGTACATATCAACGAAGTAACATTGTGGAACCTCAGCAGATTAATATGTCTTTACAGCCAGTGGAAGACGAAGATGAATTTGAAAATAATGATAATGAAATTATATTTAATGAGAGAGACTGGATGGCAATTGCTGCAGTTATGCCTAATGACCTACCAGCCTATGTTACTCTTGGTAATCGTGACATCGATACACTTCATGACTAGAACGAAGCTTATCATAGTTATCCAGATATAAAAAATAACACTGATTTCATTGAGAAAAGTAGAGAAACGATTGTAAATCAACAACAATTATTTGAACCTTTGAATATCAACTTCAATGAACAACAAAATGCCATTTTGTCTTTTTTGGATCAACAGCTAATGGATTACGATAATTGTTTACATAAGCTTGCAATAGTCCAAGGCAAGGCTGGAACAGGAAAGAGTTGTATCATCAACGAGATGGTTCATCGAATAAACTCTCATTTCCAATGCAATGCTACTCTTTTGATGGCTCCGACAGGTGTTGCAGCGAATAATATTAACGGACAGACTTAACGGACCATTCAGCTCTTAGAATACCTCCTTCGAGAAACGCTCTACCTCAATTAAACAGTGATGCTAAAATTTCTTTTGAAGATGAATTCAAAGACATTAAATTTGTTATTATAGATGAAGCCATTATGCTTGGGTTGAACTTATTTTTCAAAGTTGATCAAAGACTCAGAGACGCTAAACCACAATTAGCCAACCTGCCATTCGGAGGCCTTTGCATTTATTTAGTGGGCGATTGGTCACAACTTCCTCCAGTATGTGATTATAGCCTTTACACTATTGGAAAAAACGCTAAAACTATTCAGTCAAGTTTATTATATTTACAGTTCAAAAAGTTATTTTTTTAACACAAATAATGAGACAAATAGGAGATGAACAACGATCTTTCCGAGAAACTCTTAATAGGATTTCGAATGGAAGTATTACTGAGCTTGATCACCAACTGTTATCTTCTCGATTTTTTGTTAATAATATTGGGGATAAGTCTTTTGAAAATGCAGTGTGCATAATGACAAAAAATACTGATATTGATAAATTTAATTATGAAAAGTTACAAAAAAATGAACAACCGATCGCCTTGATTAAAGCTATACATAACTGCTCAGAAGCCCTTGCTGCATCTTCTGATGAAGCTCAAGGATTGTCTGCTGAATTACGTCTATGTAAAGGAGCCAGAATTATTTTAAGACGAAATCTTTGGGTGGCTAAGGGTCTCGCGAATGGATCAGTTCGCACAATTACTGATATAATTTATGATCCTTCTATTGAATACGAGGCTTATAGTGAACGTATGCAATTATGCATTCTCGTTCAATTTGAAAAATATACTGGTCCGACTATTTATGGAAGCTCAGTCCCTATTGTGGCTATTACGTCTTTGTTTAAACGGCGTGGACTCAGTTGTACACGTACGCAGTTTCCTGTTATGCTTGAATACGCGATCAGTATTCACAGATCTCAAGGAATAACTCTGGATAAAGCAATTGTCGACATTGGTGATAACGAGTTCCAAGTTGGTCTAACTTATGTCGCATTATCGAGAGTAAAAACTTTGAGTGGATTGCTGTTGAAACCATCATTTAACTTCGATCGTTTGAAAAAAAATTAACAGTAGTCATTCGATGAATGCACGTCGAAATGAATTACAGAGACTGTGGAATATACGTAATACAAAATAGATGCTACTTATAAAAAATATGTCATCTTAACAAGATGCTACTTCCATTTACTGCATATTGTTATTATTATATTAAATATATTATTATTGTATATTATATTCAAAAGATATTGTTATTAATGTATAGGCCTACTATGTTCAAATGTCTTACTTTTATTTGTTACATGCTATATGTAAATACTTTGTTATAAAATATAGTGGATAACTGATCATTTGCATCAATTTGTATTCTTATTATTGAACACATTTCCCAAATATTTTTTTAAGGTATGAAAACCTTAATTTCTGTATTTAATGGAAAATTTCACATTTGTCTAGAACTTCGCCCCTTTTTGTCTGCGCTCGGGGACACCTAGTTATAATACCTCCAATATAGACTTGTTGATTTATAAAACACATACTATATTCCTATGCGCAAGAATTAATTCAATTGTGTTGTCGCAATATATATATATATATATTGTAACGTACCAAAATAGCAGTTACATAAAAGAAATGTCTAATACGTCAAATAGAAGAATAACATGAAAATATTTCATCAAGCATAGAAGAAGGAACAGGAGAATAAAAATAAAATGTGTATCTACGAATAAATAATATTGAAACAACCCAACGAAGAAGAAGGAAGAGTAATAAGAATATCATCGAGTATAACAAAGAAAGAGAAAATACCATGAGTCAATATAATACGTTAGCATCCAGGCCCAATAGATCAAAATAGTGAGGGAATATGCCGAAAATAATTATCATCATAAGAAGGAGACGAATCAAATACAATCACCATAGTGAAAAAACAAACTAAGTTGTTATAAGAGTGAAATAAATATAGGACAATGACTATCATAATAATGAATGAAAATATGGAAGAATATAACTATATTCAGTAAACATGAATTATTACAAATAATGTGTAACCAAGGAAAGCACCAAAAGTGACAAACAACTAACCAGAAGAAGAAAAAGAAGAAGAAGAGGAAAAGAAATGTACCATGAAGAACGAAGATTATGTATGACCAGTACAAGACATCAACATTCACAAGATATGGAAAGAATCAAAATCAATGTAGTGACCAGAATAAGTGTAATGATTATTGGAATACCAATAATAAAGAAACCAAGTGTTGAGCATCAATAAGTGATCACAAACAATGACAGTGAATACTTAGTATAAGTGTAACAACATGTGATATAATAACATTTTACCCCAAGTAAACAGCACAAACAATATCAGTGAAAGTGTTTATAATGGAGGGAAGTGATTAACCATTTGTAAGTGAAAGAATCAACGATTAACAAGTGAAGTGCACAAACAATTTGTGTACCAAGTTTACTCCAAGATTGTAAAACCACAGAGATAATCAATAAGACCACCAAAAATATGATACAGAAAAGTGAATTAATTGTTCATAGAGATCAATAATAAAAGCTTTATAATCCTTGATATGAAATGTGCCTGAATGCCATAGCAACACAGGACAAAATGTAGATGAATGTCAAGACAAATAGTAGTGAATAAACTAATTGTTGAGTATAAACAAGTCGATGTACCCAAAGCCTAGATGCAACCCCAAAATATGTAACATAATTAGACTAAGAAAACCAGTATTATTGTTTCAACAGATAGTATAAAAATGTGTACAAAATGTGTAAAACATAATAATAAACCATTGTAGTAGCATGCCATAATGAGATGGCAATAGTTGAGATGAATACTGTAAAAAACGATGAAGCACATTGTTGTCAAACAAATGACACATAACCTCACATGAATTGGACCTACAACATAAAATCATATACATTAATTAAACAAAGTAATTATCCATAATTGTTTCAAACAGAGACTAAATAAGAATAAAAATACAAAACAATGAATACCATATGAACTGAAGGACACAACAAATGAATCAGATTAAGTACAATAACAATAAACCAAATAGACAGAACCCCAATGTGACAAGAGAGTTAGTCAAAAAACATTATCAAAACTAATAAAGAGAATGTAAAAAGTGTTAACAGTAGTTAGAGAAATGTTCAATACTGCTATGAGAACACCTCACAAATATTATACTAGTAATTTAATGATTGAAATTTAATAAACTAACTAACTGCAATCATAGAACTAGGTGTAAATAACCACCATACAATAACTTAGAGAGATTTCAGATAACAAAAAGTTAGTGAATACATTAAACTAACCATGTACAACAATTGTACACAATTTTCATTGTTAACAATATATCCAATGTTTAGTAAAATAACTAAATAAGTGTGACAAAATGGCGAGATGAGAGCATAATGTATTTTGAATCATACTATATGTGTACACAAAATAACATTTTACCAAAATAAAGTATGAACAAATGTATATAGATATACCTATTAATGTTATGATACAAAAAATATGTAGTAGAATAAGGGATAATAGCAATATAAGTAAATGTAAACAATCGGACATAGTTGGCTTATACGCCATTAGCAAATTTTGTTTAAACTATAAATATAGCAATATTATGTATTAGCATGAAGGAGAGATGGACTCAAAATGTTTAGTAATAAGTATTAAGATGTAATTACAACAAAATATAGTGAAAAGGACTTATTTGTGTTAAGAACCGCTATATGAGTTTTGAAGAAGGTCAAGTGAATTATTAATGGACGGAATTATTGCTTGTTTGGACTTAAAATAAAGACGCAAGTGTCCGCGATTTAATGCCACTATCCAAATGACGATATGACAAAAAATAAGAAGCTTATAGCCATTATAAGTTTTTCGATCATTTTCGAATGTCCATGTACACGTCAGAGATAATCTCAAACCCAAACTTAGTAACGCTAAAAATTAGAATTTTTATTTAACCAAAGCGTTTGGGGTAGAGAGTATAACTTTCTAAACCAATCAAATGACTTAATTTCACCAGACGAAAAGAGACGCTTTAGCGAGATGAGTTAATTGTTTTCCAACACTCGAGGCGAGAGGAACGTGTCACAGTCGTCAAGACATTTTTTTAAATGTGCGCGTCACCCCAGTAACGTGGTCAAACATTAACCTATACTGAACACCCCATTATCGAGTGACAGTGTAATAAGTGAATAGTGAATAAAAGACATGACCAGTGTATAATAAGGGTCATGTCAAGTGAAAGGAAACAGGGAGTATAATATTTTAACAATTTTAAAAAATACTAATGGAATAATTCTCGTTGGTTAAATGAAAATTATTGTTTGACTGCACTAGTCAAGTAAACGCTTGAGTGCATTAACCGATAACGATGAATAATTATCAGAATTTCATGAACAAAGTTATAGTCCATTGTGATGGTGATAATTAATTAAAGGATGTATTTTATATTTAAAGAATAATTGATAACAGCGGAATTAATTTTAAATACCGCTCACAATTACTTGTAAATATAGTCGCTTAATTGACTATGAATTTAGTCTTGATGAATAATAATTTTCTTTTGTGGATACTATCATTACTGATAATTCTACATCATATTAATAATAAATACAGCGTTTGTAAAAATAGTATTAAGAATTTTATATGACATTACTTATTATACGTAATAACTTACTCTCATCTAGGTAAACTAACCTAGAACCAAAACGTATATTTTGTCACAGAGAAACACTTCTGTCCTAAAAATGATTTTTATAAATGAAATCGATAATAAGAGTTTTTTCAATTTTTTTCTCTTTCCAGTTCATAGTAGTAATAACTAATAAATTAATAATAATATTTTAATAGTGCAACGTTACAAGCACGTGTTTACAATATTAGCTTCACTAGACATCAGAATACCGTACGATAGTACGATAGTATTGACTATTGTATTGAGATTAATAATTTTAAATTTTGTTCTTTTTAATCATAATAAATAAGTAAACATTGTTATTTATTAACACATCTTTATATCTTGTATCATGTACAGTATCTTAAAAGAATTCACGAAAATTGGTAATACAAATGACCAAAGTGAACATAACCTAGTTCACCATATTATCGTACATTGTAACAGTGTTACCAGCCTTGAGCTGAAGAAATCTCAATATTTATTTAATTTGTTGTTGTTTTCAAAGATATCAATATTAATTGTTTTAAAGGAGTTTTGCTAAATTTCACTACTGTCAATAAAATCCTCAATTTATTACCAGTGGATATAGAGTCTTCATTTCTATAAAATAGAAGTAAATAGCTTATTTTTTAGAAACAATTATTTCACAAGGTGGCGGCAATATTCAAATTATTGATATTGTATTATTCAATTTACAATTGAATATCTGAATTGTTTTATTTAATGTGCATTTTTCGATATTCAAACGGAATATGTGTGTGTTGTAAATGTATTTACAGTGAGAGAGAGTCGCCCATCGAGAAGATTGAAGATATTCACGGATGGTAAGTGGGGAGGTGAATACAGCGAATTATTAGTGATTTTAATACTCTTTTAAACACAAACTTTAACTTCTAATTACCCACTGCTAATTAGTTATACTAAATATTAAACAAACCATATGACAATGTGAGAGTCTACAACAACAACAAAAACACTTCAATTTAAAATCAAAACATTCTAACAACAAATTAAAAAACAATCGATAAGATCAGTAATAAATATATTATAGATTGACGAACCCAACGTGGGGCTTGACTTGATTATCTCCACCCACGGCATCTATCAGTTCAAAAAATCTATTATAGATTGGCGCCCAACGTCTGAGCGCGAATTAGGACGACGATACCTAATAAATTAATTAAATAAATAAACAATTTTTCAACCTAATTCGACGGCAAGTACATTACATAGATAGAAAGATGTATAGAAGGTCAACGTCAAAGAAACGAGCGGCAGAAGCCGAAAAAGAGGCGAAAATGGAGGAGAAGGAAGCGACGTCGGCAGAGGACGTTGAAGAAATGTTACTGGCAATTGAAGACAGACAACCTGAACCGGCGGAGGAGGTCCAGCAACCAGAAGGTGAACCGGAAGTTACACAACAGGAAACCCAACCGGAAATGAGCCGACCTGAAAAACCGATGTTACCAGAAGGCATAGACCTCATGGAAATGATGAGAGCGGTGATGGAAGAAACCAATAAAAAGATGATGGAATCCATGAAGGAAAATTACCGATCATTAAAGGAGGACAGCCGATCCACAAAACAGAGTATAGAATCATTAAAGGAGGACAACCGGTCCACAAAGGAGGAATTAAGCAAGAAAATAGAGGAAGGTCAGAAGGAGAGCCAGAAGAACATAGAATCTCTGAAGGAAGATTTGAATAGTAAAATAAATGAGACAATTAAGAAGACGGAAGAATCAATAAACCAGAAGACGGGAGAGTTATTGACAAAAAATATGGAAATAATTCGAGAAAATTTATCTGCAGAATTAGGAATCAAAATCGATGAAACAAATAAAAAGATAGATGAAATGAACGAGAAAATTGATAAGGAAATTGAATCAATGAAGAGTGATAATGAGAAGATATGGCAACAGATGGCCGACAACAGTTGCAGAACTGAAGAGATCGCAAGAAATACTATAGAAACAATTGATAAAAAGTTTGAAGAAAACCTAGAAGCGACGGAGGAGAGGATTACAGTGATGGCAACAGAAATCCAGGAAGAGATGTCTGACCTACGGCGAGAAGGTGAGATTAACAAACAAAAAATTGTGCAAACTGAAACAGATCTCAACAACCGTATCGACAGTCTTGAAGAAACCCGCGACAAACAAATCGAGGTAATAGAACGCAGGCAGACAGAAATGGTAATCGCACACACCACACTAGGGGAGAGGTGTGAAGAGATCACAACAACAGTGAACGCGGTCAAACATCAAGTGAACAACGACCGAGAACAATTAACTGAGCGGCAACAGAGAGAGTTCAGCGACCTGAGGGACGAAATCAACCGCTTGAGAGCATTTCCAAATGTACTAGCAGGGTTACCACACCTGGATGGACGGGAACACATAGATTTCCGCGCATATACGAAAAACCCGCTCGAATTTCTAGAGAGAGTGGATGAAGTACTTAACAGAAATAAAGAGAACCGGTGGTCAGTAATCAAAGGGATGTTGGACGAGTATTTCCGAAACGTGTTCGACAATTGGTGGACAGCAACCAGACATGAGGTAGACAGTTAAGCAGCATTCAAGGTGGCATTTAAATTAAAATATTGGTCAGAGTCCACCCAGAACATCATAAGAGATGACATCACTAATGGCAGATATGATCCCAACGGCAGACAATCAATGACGACCTACTTCCTAGGAAAAATCTGTTTAGCAAGGAATTTGGAACCAGCCATACCGGAGGAGTGCCTGGTGACGAAACTGGCCTACCATTTTAACCAAGGGGTGTCTCAGGGAAGACTCAACGCTCAAATAAAGACGATACAAGGGATGTGCGCACTCTTAGAAAACCATGAGAGGGAGGGATATTATCAAAGGAACCGCCAGGGACCAGGACAGCCATATGACCGGAGTGGACCAGGTAACAATAATCCGAACAACAATACTGACAGAAATAACTATAGAGGGAATTTTAATAACCCTCCACGATTCACTAATCACCAGAGTCCTAGACAGAATAACGGTGGTGACAACAACAACCATACCGACCGGGGAAATCTAAACAACCCTAGGCCGAATGGTTACCAAGGAAACAACAATTATCGGCAAAATAATAATTACTACCGACCGCCTAATAACCAGTCCCAAAATAATCAATATAGACAAAATAATGGGAATAATGGTAATAACCAGTTCAGAAGGGTACACTACACTAATGCCAGTAGAGGTGGAGGCAGAAGACCATACTACCAGGGTCGCCGAAGTTTCCACAATAATAATAGTCGAAGTAACAGCGAGGGAGATGACCAAGAATCGGGTTATCGCTCTAACAGGAGTCGTAGTAGTGAAGATAATCGGCCAATAACAAGAAATACAGAAGTCTACCATAACGGGAACGGGCCAGGGTCCCAAGAACCAAATGCATCAACTTCATCGGACAGGCACCCAGACAATGGTGACCTGCCTTTAAATGGGCACCGGCAGTGAAAAACACGACGTCACCCTCACTGAACCGGTCTATTGGGTCTAACGTATTGGAAAATACCGTGGAATCAATTGAAATTCGCCAAAACAACTACCTGAAAAATATTCGACAAGATCTCATGGAAGAGAAAGAAAATAGCGTCAACGACACCGTCAACAGCGAAATAGCCTACATATCAGTCAATGTCAACGGAATCAAAGCAACGGCCATGATAGACACAGGGGCAAATGTATCCTTAATCGATAGAATAGAGTTAAATCGAATACAGTTAGGAAATAAAACAATCATACCAACATTGCCAATAAATAATATTATCCTAATTGGAGCAACGGGTCGGCAGAACAAAACTATCCGACACCAGGTACAATTAGAAGTGTCAAGCAACGGTGTAACAATCCCGATGATTTCCTTAGTAGCGAGTGGGCTACCCTTTACCCTGTTAATCGACTGTGATATACTGAGGAAATATGCAGCCATCATAGATATGGACAAAGCCAAGGTATCATTAAAATCAAGTGAAACTGAATGGACAGCAGCATTGATTGAAAATAGGAAGGCACCTCCTGAACACATAATATACTACATACGGGAAGGCCATAACCAGAGAGAGAAAATGTCCATCAACGGAGAGGTTCGACATAGCCAAGAAGACACATTATGGATGGAGAAAATAGCTGAGATTAAGAAATTCCAAACAAATAACGTTGACCATACATTAACTGATGAACAAATAGAAAGACTAATTCAAATTTATAATCGTTATAGGCATGTATTTTCAGATACGCCAGGTAAAGTGAAAAATTTTCAGTGCGAGATAAAGTTCAAAGAGCAGGCTGAATTCAAAATAAAATCGTACCCTATCGCATTTTCACTAAAAGAAGCAGTTCGCTTAGAGATACACCGATTGATAGAAAACGACATAATCGAAATAAGCAACTCTCCGTACACCAATCCGATCATAGCTGTACCAAAGAAAAATGGCGCAGTAAGGATTTGCTTAGACGCCAGGGAGATAAACAAAGCCAGGGTCAGTGGCTGTGCGGGACGAAGGGCTTGCCCGTCGCCCGCTCGTGTACTACGTCCCGAGCTTCAGAAGAGCTCCTGCCGTAGGGACTACTGATGTTCTGGATTTAGGGTGTGGCCTGCTACCGGCCGTGGGTTTTTAATTAATTATTTAATTGAGGGTGAGTGTTCGCCGAGGCCGGGTCCAAGATTCTCCTGGCACAGACTGGTAGCGACCGAGGGCGCTAATGAGATGGTTGCCCTGGAATCGGGCGGAGCGACGATAGAATTTGCGGGGCAGTGTCCGTATAGTGGCGTCCAGGGAACGGACACGCAGGGATTCACGGATGGTTTTGTTAGATGTCAGATAATGGGCTTTGCATGCCCAGCGCAATCCTCGATCGAGGAGACACTGAAGCTTTCGCTTATGGGTCTTGGCCAAGTAGCCCCAAACGAGCATCGCGTAGGTAACCATCGGCGCCACATAAGTGGAGACGATAAGCTTTCCTAGGCGGCGGGTCATGGCGTTGCTACATAGTATGGGTCTGAGTTGATAAATACGATGGGCGGTCTTTCGGGCTACTTGCGCAGAGTGTGTCCGCCAGGTGAGACGTCGGTCGAGGTGAACCCCGAGGTACCTGACCTCTCGAGACCAGGGCAGAAGTGTGTCGCCTACGTAGAGTCTGTCGGGGAGCCTAAAGCGTCTGGAGAAGACTACTGCTGTGCTCTTGGCTGCGTTGATGGCAACTCTCCATTTCTCTGCCCACTCAACGTATTCGTCCAATTGCTCCTGGAGCCAGATAACGGCCGTCTCAGCACGACGATCGACAGCATACACTGCCGTGTCGTCGGCGAACATGGCCAACCTGGTGCCAGGCAACTTGGGCACGTCGTTGACGTACACAGAGAAAAGCAGGGGGCCCAAGACGCTTCCCTGAGGGACACCAGCAGTAATAGCCCTTTCCGAGGAAAGGGTGTTATCAACTCTCACGCGAAAGGTTCTGTTCCGAAGAAAGCTAGCAATCAGATGAAGGTAGCAATCCGGAAGCAGAATCTCCGTGAGTTTGTAAAGTAGGCCTGGATGCCAAACACGATCGAAAGCCTTCTCGACATCAAGGAAAACGGCGACGGTCTGCTCTCGCGAGCAACCGGCCTCGGCCACGGTCTCCACGAAACGCATCAATTGATGCGTCGAGGAGTGCCCAGCACGAAAACCGAATTGCTCGGGGACCAGAATATCGAACCGTTGAAGGTGATCCGTTAGCCGCCGCTGGACTAGTCGTTCGAAGACTTTCGAAGTGGACGACAGCAGGCTGATAGGCCGGAGGTTCTCGGCGAACTTGTGGTCTTTTCCCGGCTTCGGGATCATCGTGACCGTAGCCGAACGCCATTTCTTAGGAAAGTAGGCGAAGCGGAAGCAGGCATTGAACAAATCGACCAGGAAGCGAACTCCCCGGTCCGGAAGTCTCTGTAGGGCGGTGTTAGTAACACCGTCCGGTCCAGGGCTCTTCCGGGGCCGAAGCGCTAAAAGCCTGTCCGTTACCTCTTCCACCGAAGTGGGTTCAGGTTCGGATGTGATCGGGCTGCCGAGAGAAGCCTCAACTTCGGCTTCTATCTCCTCGTCGGAGTCTGGGTCCCCGGACGGGTTAGGAGCAAATTGAAGCTCCAGGTACCCGGCCAGGAACTCTGATTTCTCGTCCGGCTTGGCAAGGGGATGTCCACCAGGCCCGTTGATGGCCGGGAGTGGAGGACGGCGCCTCTTCCCGGTCATCGCGGTAGGTATCCTGTAAACGGAGGAGTCCCCCTCCGGTGCATCATCTGCCATTTTGGCGACCGTAAATTCCCAGCAGCTTCGTCGGAAGGCCTGCAAGTCACGACGTAACTTGCCGGCCGCCCGATTGAAGCTGGCCTTGTCGTCCGGATCTCGCGTCCGCTGCCACCGTCTCCGAAGTCTGTTCTTCTCTAAAGCGAGAAGACGGACTGCTTCTGGGATCCGGTGATAATCGGACGTGAGATTAGGCTTCATCCGTGAGCACACGCCGACGGAAGAGACCACGGCTTCATCGAACAAGGCGACCGCCTCGTCGATGTGCTGAGTGGTATCAAGCGGAACCTCCTCGGGAAGCCTGCGACAAAAGGCAGGCCCGAAGCGGTCCCACTCGTCGCGCTGCTCTCCCAATCGTGTGACGGGTAGGTACGTGCACCTCGATGGGACAATGGTCAGAGGACAGTTCCGTTAACACGGATACCTCAATCTGGTTGACAACTCCCTTGACAACTGCAATGTCTAGTGTGTCAGGTCGGGCTCCAGGTCGGAGGGGATAATACGTCGGTAGTCCAGGTCCGTAGGCTCGTAGGTGGTGGTCGTGAAGGTACCTGCTAAGCGCCCTCCCGGATGGCGTAGTCAGTCGACTACCCCAGTCGGGGTGTTTGCAGTTCAGGTCACCTGCAAGAATTACCTTCCTATGCGCACTGAAACTTGCGGACAGGTCGGCGTCTAGAACTGGTTTGGTCGGCGGTTTGTAAGCCGAAACCAGGAGGACACTTCCGAGAACTCCGGAGAGTTCAACGGCTGTGGCCTCGATATTTTGGCGAGGAGGCAAGACCACGCGGTGATGTGCAATGCAACGTTTCACCGCTATGGCCGTACCACCCCCCCGCGTTCCGCCCAGGTCTATCGTCCCTGTAAAACGCATAGTTGGGCAATCTCACGTTGTTATTGGCCCTAAGCCAGGTCTCAGAGAGGAGAAGCACGTCGGGCTTGCGACGGGCTAGGAACTCTCTAAGTTCCTCGAGTTTGGGCAGAAGGCTGTTGGCGTTCCACGCTATAATGGAAAGGTCGCGCTTAATGGAGGTAATTCTGTTAGCGTGGAGCATTACAGAAGACCTATGGCGGCTGCAGCTTCCGCGAGGAGGAGGAACTTTTCAGTCAGGTTCGCCGTACGAAGACGCTCCCGGATTGATCGATAAAGACGGGCCACTTCTTCGAGGTCATATTCCTCGAGGAAAGACTTTACCTCGGCTAGAGCTGAGGGGGATGTGGACGACGATGAAGCAGATGGGGCAGGGTCGCTGCGGGCGGCGGCAGCATAGCTGCGGGCTGAATTCACCCGAGATGTGTTCCTGGGTGGGCGCTCGGTCCTTTCAGCTGCAGGACGGGGCTCTACTCTGGACTGCCGAGCAACCCCAGCGCCGGAGCGCTGCGTTGGTCTGGTTTGCGGTTTCTGGGCAGGGGGAGCGGGAGCAGCGTTTTTCTGTTTCTTCTGCTTCTTCTTCTTCCTAGACTTGGGTTTGTAGCGAGCCGCGGGTTGGGGAGATTCAGACCTCTCAGGGACTGGCTCGTCTACTTCCGGGGCAGGTTCCTCGTCCATTAGAACGGGCTGATCTAGGGCCGATGCTGGCGTAGCATGCTCTTCCCGAGCAGGTTGGGATGATGCACGTGGCTGAGCACGTGGGCGAGGTCGGCGGGAGGTTGTGGCACTGATGAGCTGACCTTCTCCGGGAGACGGGGAAAGGCAGCACGATCCGGGACGACTGGAAGCTGCTGGCGGGCAGGAGGGTTGTTCCTGTCTGCGGCCTGCCTCAGATGCTGCTGGAAAACCCAGCATCCTCGGTAATTTGCCGAGTGAGGTTCGCCGCAATTAATACAAAAGCGGCGCCCCGCAGCCGGCAATTGACAGGCCTTGGTCGGATGCGACTTTCCGCATCTGACGCAAACCTCTGCGTTGTGGCAGCTGTCCGAGCCGTGCCCGAACCGTTGGCAACGATGGCACTGCGGGACGTGGCCAGCTTCGCGGCTCCTTTCAACTTTTATTCGAAGCCCGCAAAGACTGGTCAGGCCCAGCAGTCTGTCTGCCTGTTCCCCCTTCAGGAGTATCACCCGGAGGAGGGGTAACTTACGCCTGGGTCCGTGTGAGGTGTAGAGCCTGATGCACTCTTTAATCGGGAAGCCGAGTTGGCGGAGCTCGTCCGCCACCTCGTCGGGATCGGTGTCCTCGTCCAGGCCGCGAATAATTAGCCGGACGTGAGCCGCCTTCTCATTGGTAAATGTGTGAAATTGGAGGCCATTTGCCTGCAAGAACAAATAGACGGCACGGTACTCTTCGTCCGTCGCGCAGCTAACGCGCAGACAGTCCCTTCCACGAAGAGACATCTGCACGTCTGCCGAGAGACGAACGCCGAGCCGGAGGCGTCTGGAGAAGTCAACGACGTTCTTGACGCCGTTGACGAACAAGGGTGGAGGGCGGCTTCTACGGGAAGGAGCATCCAGATCTAGCTCCGGTTCATCGGGGAGCGGAGTTTCCTCCGCTTTCTGCTTTTTCTTAGACGTCACTACGGTAAATGACGACCCAGGCGTGGGCTGGGACGCAGTACACGTCGGGGCAGGAGTACCCCCAGAGACAACGTTTGACAAGGCCGAGACCGATTGGTGGCCCTGAGAAGGACCACTGCACGATCCGACCGAGTCAGGGACAGGGCCGGGGCCTATTGTAGAAGCATTGGATTGGCCCTTAGCAGGACCATTCCGCTGCCCGGCCGCAACGGGACGGTCGTCCATCGCGTGTTGGCAAAGGTATTCGGGCCGAAGCCCTCCTGATACTTCAATCTCACCCTGGAAGAGCTCCTGAGCTTCGATGTGTAGTGGTCCACAGTCAGACGAAGGGTCTCAAACAAAGCCATAATCAATGACAGGACGTCGCCTGGAGAAATCGACGAAATTCTAAAGAAATTTCATGGCATACGGTAGATCAGTATATGGGACACAGTGTGTGGGTATTGGCAGGTGGAGTTACACCCCAACAGCAGAAAGTATACGGCCTTTATTTTTGAAGAGCGTAACTACCAATTTAAAAGGTTACCCTTCGGCCTGGTAAATTCTGTAGCAGTTTTTGTGAAATGTATGGACGAGATCTTAGGCCAGAATACACTACAATTTACTACATCCAGCCGTACATCATCAAGACTAGAGGTCCACGTCAGAACTCAGCATCCAGGAGACGGAGCGAGGAATTTCAACGACGCAGAGACAGAGAGGGTGATACCGAAGAGGATCAACAAACTCGAGAGTCCAGATGACGGTAACGACAAAGTTAAATGGTTGTAGAAAAATGCAGGTAAAGTCAGACATTTATTTAATATTATAAATGACCCTGAGGTCTATCGAAAAAGCTCTAGTTTCCATATGAAAGTAATATATTTTTAAATTTGCATAATGAATAAATAATTGTTCAAAATATAAGTGAAAATAGAGAATATAACTGTAGTAATCTCATAAATAAATGGTCAAGGAAGAACCATATTTTTATTATATTTTGTAATTGATTAGATGAGTAATTTCAAATATGAGAGTTACATAATTAGAAGATTGTTAATTAATTGAAACATTAAATAATAGAATCACTTAACGTAATAAATGTTCTCTATTAATATTTTAATAAATGTTTAAGTAATTAAAAGTTTTTATTAAGTGGTATATATTGAAAACCACACTGGCGAAGACAAGATGAATATGGAATTTTATACATGTTAATCACGTTTTTATAATAATTATATGTGTTATATATTATATGTCTGTGTAATATTTCAGGTCATATATGATTTATGTAAGTTGTAACGACAAAATCTGTACGTGTTCTGAAAATGTGTACGTTTTGTGTGTTCGCCTCACACTGGTGTCGTTACTTTATATGTTACGCTAACGATGTCCGTAGCGATTCTGCAATTACCAGTACAACGCGAGTGGAAACCTTCCCTGTTCTTCATTAGGTATTCATAAATCCCGGGTGGCGCCAAATTGTTTAATTAAAACAATTAAATTAAAATATAGGATGGTTAAGCGTTCTCAGCTGTGACGGTCTTGTGAATTCAATTATTCCCGCCTGTACGGGTTTGTAAATCTCGCTGATAGTTCGCCGAGTTCCGACGTGAGCGCTTACCGTTCTCTTTGCTAAATAATACACAAGTTATATAATACACTTCCCTATGAAATAAAAACAGTGGTTACACTCTGTACTAGTTTATTTAATTGCGATTTGGATTTATTTAGTGATATATAAAATTATATCTTTTGTTATTATACAAATTTGCACCGACAATTATTATAAGACAAATATCTCATGATTCGGCGAAGCGATCTGAGCGAAATTATTCCAGTCAACATGGCGACTGCTACCGTTTGCTTATAATCAATTCCGTTCAGATTCTGGATTCTTGTGATTACGAAAGAAATATTAATAATGATTACAATAAAGTACACTACCTTACATTATTTGTACTTAAATAATATAATGTGTAATTATAATTTGTTCCTGAAGCGTGGTAAAGTGTGTTTCAAAAGTTCGTAGTTTTCATACAGGTTATTTTTCTTAGTTAACAAAATCTCAGTGTTTTATTTTTTTAATTAATCTTTGAAAGAAATAATATTCAGTTTATAGTGAGAGTTCAGTTTACTGTGAGAAAAATTTAAAGTGAATTTATTTCAGAAATTCGGGTAATTTAATAATACTTATCAAATCAGTCGACTGGTGGTGTAAGCCTACTGTCAGACAGTTGTAATGGAATGGGGCTTCAATAGTCGTCAATTTTCAATTATCTGGGTTTTAAGTACTTCTGGCATCTTTTTCATGTTAGTTGTAGAAATTTATTCATTTAAAATTTATTTAAATTGGTCCTTGGCATCAGTTATATGTTCTCTGTTTTCTGTCTGCTTCTTACGTTTTCGTCTTTTTGAATTTTGATTACTTTTTATACATTTTAGATTAAAATTTTGGTCATTCACGGCCTGGCGTCTATTCTGGAAGAGCGTCACCTATTGAATAATAAGATTTAACGGAAAATTCGTAACCAACGTTCATTGTCATGGTTACTAATAGCTTTTGATTGGCTTAGCTTGACATAAGTCACATTTGAATTTTTATTCAAAATCACTGTATATCTTCTGATTGCTATTATTCTTCCGTCTTCCTCTCTACGTATTAAATATTATCACTACTTTTAGTACGTAGGCTTTGACGGCCGGTGTCATTATAATTATCTAAAACTTCCGGGCTGAAAGGCCGTGGTCGAATGCTTGATCTTCTACAGCTAGACGTTTCGGCCACACCACCGGTGGCCATCTTCAGTAGCAAAAAAGTGTTCGAAATAGATGGTACGCCGAACACGTCTCCCAATGAACTGGAAACAAGCAACAGTGAGTTAAGGCTACGCTGTCTCTATCTATAACTTTTTGGCCGCTTAAGGTGTATCACGCGGACCAATGAGAAGCCAGCTCATCATTCTCCATTCTGATTGGCCATGAAAAATAAACCATGCCAGACACTATTTAAGGCGATGCTTTCACCTCGGCGGTTCATAAAGCGGCCACAGACACTGCACTTCAGCTGCTCGCTCTGGAAGGAACTGCTCTCTTGGACCAGCTCTCTCTGGACGATTGCGGAAGCTTTTCTCGCTGTTTTCAGCCGCTGCCCTACTGCCTTCACTTGACGAGGACAGACAACCTACATCTGCTGCCCTGCTTACTGGATCAACAGGCTTTAGAAGAAAGAAGACCAAACTCAGCTGGCTGGTTGAGCCGCTCATCACCCATGACATCACAACACAATTTTCAACTTTCCGAAATTTACACATTTTACAAGTTTGACTTCCTTAAAAAAAAATATAAATAAAATCTACAACTTACCTGGATGACCGGCTCACTTGTTCACTTGAACCAGGAGAGGCCTCCTAGTGGAAGAATGGCCACATGCTGGGGGGAACCATTAGGCAATTGGACTAATGAGGTGACCTCAATTTTCAAATTCCGCAAAGAACAAATTTATTGGTTGTCTAAAATTTTTTTTTTTTTTTTTTACAATGAGTGTTTTCATAGTATCTAGACTGTGAAAGTATTCTATTAGCAATATATAAAATATGTACAATATTTAAAATATATTACATGGTATTCAAAAGAACCATGACATGCAACAAGCCTCGACAGTACATTTTTGACCTTCACCAAACAGAATTTCCAATTTGGAAATAAATATATTAACATTAACAAATAAAAAGAATAAATCCAGAGGTTTTCGAAATCTAATACATTTAATAACAATAAGTCCTTTTTTTTCTTTTACAGTCCCCCTCTGGTTGTACTATAAACAATTTTAATAATAAAAAGAATTTTATAAACCATTTAACGAACAATTTTACCCCACAACAATTGTTACAGCAACAACAATTTAAACAATTATCTTACCCAACAACATGCGCCCCCTGAAATCTCAATCAAAAGCTAGGAAGGAGAATCATATAATTAGTAAGGTATAATGTAAACATAAGGTGGGTAATTATGTAGGCCTACTTAGTGTGGAATTCACAAGTGTGTGTGCCCAATTTTCCTTAAACTTGTATAAACTTGTGTAGCACAATGTCTTGCTGATTTCAGAGTGCACACCATTATTAAAAAAAAATATCAAATAATCAGGTATATATCTCTCAAAAATGTAAAAATGTTTTGTGCATACACCCATGTGTATACGAAGGACTAGATGCATAACACTATTTATATATGCTCATCGCTCAACGATCAAATATAGTCATTCAACATGTTTGAAACTGAACCAACGTTATTAAGTCTATTAGAATTATGAATATATACATATACGAAAGAATTTTAACAGTGACTGTACATTGATAGAGAATTAAAATAAATACTAAATCCCAAAGTGGAAATTTCATCTTGTACAAAAGTTCAGTCATTTCTATTAACATGATGAATACTTCTGAATTACAGTTCTAGTACATATTATGGCATATTGTATGTGATCTGCAGCTCTTTTCATAAACAAATTTATACGTTCCAATAAAAGGCAGACACAATATAAGTTCAACACAGATTATAGACAAAATGTATACTGGATATTACATGCTTTTCACAATTCAAACACAAGACATTTATATAAACAACACTGAATAATACTGAGAGAAATTAAGGAACTCGGGCTAGATTTCAGGCTTCACTAGGCACATGGGCACACAGGCCGAATCCTAACCCATTTTCTTAAGTTTTTTGTTTTTTTTTTTGTGTAAAAAAAGGTTTTGCACTAAGGTATTACTGTCACTACTAGCAGCATAAGAAGCTGACCTCACCATTTAAAAGATATATGAATTTGCCATAACTAAGGAAACCTGAGCATTCCAGGTATTCAGTAAAGTAAAAAAAACACATCCAGAATTAAAGCAACCGTCTTTTGTTTTGTTTTTTTGAGTTAAGAATTAGCCAGGCCCTCACTTGACCCGAAACTCAAGTAGTGCGAAAGCACCTCCTAGGAAAAATTTAATAATTTTCATTTTTGCATACCTGTCCGATTTTGCACTAGCACATGCTCAGTCTGAGTTCCTCAATCTACTTACACATTACATCTTGGTCTCACCACAGGTTCACAGTTGCCAGGCCACAGACCCCTTGGCACACCTTTTACTTAGCCTTCCATAATCAATTTAACAAAACCCCGGCATTAAAAATGAAACAACAATACTTTTCCAGACGCTGACCTGGAAAACAGCTCGCTGCAAGCACAGCTGACAACAAACACCCCGAGTCAACAACAGGCTTCCCGTCCTCTCAACGACAACTACTGCTCCACGCCGCGGGACAGAAAAGTCAAGTTGTGTAAAGTCTCTCATAGATAGCGTGAGCGTCCAATATCACGCAACTACACCCCCACGGCCAAATGAAAGCATCTATTGCCAAGATTCGATTTAAACAAATTCGTATGTTGCCGTAACGAACTTCCAAGTTACGGCACACCCCCACAACAAAAGAAGTCCAACGGGTTGGACGACACTGGAACCGCCACCACTGGAGGAAAAGCGGGGACTAACTAAAAACAGATAAAAAGATAACATCAGCCGGAAGTTGAAAACGAAAGGACACCAGAAGGAAGGACAAGGTGTGTGTGTGTGTGTGTGTGTGTGTGTGTGTAGCTGGGTGTGTGTAAGTGTAGAAGATACGGGGAGTGTGAGCGGTCGCGACCTAAAGCAAAGGAAAGAAGAAAGGAAAGGAGAGGAGCTAAAAAATACCGATAAAACTTTAAAACCCGAATTAACCCCACCTAAAACAATAAAACGCTAAATTTAAAACATTAAAACCCAATTCCTCCAGAGAAGCCCCCCCGAAAACCAAACCCGAGGACCCTAATTAATCCTAACTGGGGTAAACAATATCAATCCTTCACTCAATGAAGCTCCACCTGAGCACACGCCTTCAAGTGTGACACATGGGCCACCCTCATCTACATCCCATCCTCCAGACCCACCAGACTGGCAGTAACAGGCGAGACAAACTCGGAAATCCGGAAGGGTCCCAACCATCTATAGCAAAGCTTGGCGGCGCGACCCTCCACCTTAGAGCTGAGCGGGTGGCTCCTACAATATACTACCTGGCCCACCTTGAAAGGGTTGGGGACTCTCCCCGCGTTATAACGACGCCGCACGCGCTCGTGCGATCGGAGCAGGGCTCTCCTCACCTCTTTCCACCTGTGAGAGACCCCCCCGTTCGACGAATCCGGGAGAAGATCCTCCAATCTCCACAAATTGCTAAGGGGATGAGCCGGGGAGAAACCAAACATGACCTCAAAAGGCACGGCTCTATGGCTTTCATGAAGAGAAGAATTAAAAGCCATTTGTAACCACTGAAGATTCTGGTCCCACGTGTTCTGCTGTTCCGCGTGGTAAGCGATGAGAGCGGATCTAAGGTTGCGATTGAATCGCTCAGCGTGGGAAGGTTGCGGGTGATAAGGGGAAGTGGTTACATGCCGAATGCCGTGCCTGAAACACATGTTCCGGAACTTCCTCGAGATGAATTGGGGGCCATTGTCTGAGACAATGATGGAGGGAAGCCCGAAATGCTGAAAGATGCTGGTCTGAAGGGCTATGATGGTAGTGGCAGCACTAGCCTGACGCAAGGGAAGTAGCCAGACATACTTAGAGAAGGCGTCCACACAAACAAGGAGGAACGAATTCCCGGCCTTGCTACGTGGGAAAGGACCCACGTAGTCGATGAAAACCTTCTCCATCGGTCTGCCAGCCATCTCAGAAGACAGCAACCCCAACTTGGTGTTCTGAGCGGGCTTGCTCAGACTGCAGAGATGACAGCACTTCACCCGGGTGGCGATGTCCCGGTCCATGCCTTTCCAGATGAAGTTCTTTCTGATCGCGGCGATGGTCTTTGAAACACCCAAATGGCCTCCTACCGGGGAATCGTGATAATACTGGAAGACCATGGGTACCAGCTTGCTCGGCAGCACTACCTTAGGAACCCGTCCTCTACGTTCCTTGCAGCAGAGGACGCCCTTGGACAGATGATACGGAGCCTTCATCTCGCCTGATTTAATTTTACGATAGTGGGACCCAACACCTCACATCAAGCTGATGAGGGATAACCTCAGTAAAGGCGAGGGGAAACTCCAAGAGTAAGGCGCAGGGTTCATTTATTGGCTCCTCACTGGGTAGATGATACATACGGGACAGCGCATCGGCAACAACATTTTGGGTCCCTCGTATATGCTGTGCCCTAAACTTAAAAGATGAAATTTTGACCACCCAGCGGCCAAGTTTACCCAGTTGACGGGGGTGCGCCAGAAGCCAAGAGAGAGCCTGATTGTCGGTCTCTAATAGGAACTCAGCATGTTCCAAATACCTCCTAAATTTGTCCAGGGCGAAGACTACCGCCAAACACTCCAACTCATACACCGAGGATTTCTTTTCAGTGTCGGTGAGGGTCCTAGATACAAAGGCAACTGGCTGCCGAGCACCATCCACCTCCTGCGAGAGCACGGCCCCGATCGCCACAGAGCTGGCGTCAGATTGCAAAACAAAGGGCTTCGTGAAGTCATGCATCCGAAGCACGGGCGGCGACAGAATGGACTCCTTCAGGGCCTCAAAGGCACGCTGTTGCTCGTCGCCCCACACAAATTTGGCACCTTTCTTCCTTAAAGAATTTAGGGGAGCCGCAATCTCGGCAGCCCCTGGGATGAACCGCCGATAAAAATTTACCATGCCCACGAAGCGGGCCACCCCTTTAGCGTCCCGAGGAGGAGGAAAATCCCGAATTGCCTGAGTCCTCTCTGGGTCTACCGTGACCCCTTTATGAGACACAAGGTGACCGAGGAAAGAAATTTCCTCCTGGGCGAATTTCACCTTGTCGGGGTTTACCGTAAGCCCCGCGCGCCTCAAGCGACACAACACCTCTCGGAGATGGTTCATGTGTTCCTCTAAGGTAGAGCTGTAAATGAGAAGATCATCAAGATAATTGAACACGTACTGGAATTTAACATCGTGGAACACAGAGTCTAGTAGACGTGTTAACGTCTGAGCACCCACCGCCAGTCCCATGGGGACTCTCTTATATTGGTACAGGTTCCACGGTACGCAAAAGGCCGTGTACGGCCGAGAATCCCTGTGTAAGGGAATCTGGTGGTAAGCCGAATTAAGGTCAAAAATGGTGAAATATCGGGCCTGCGAAAACCAGTCAAAGGCCGAATGCAGGTCCGGGAGGGGCACCGACTCAACTTCTATATTTTGGTTTAATTTCCGGTAATCAATAACCAGCCTATGCTTCCCTCACAGTTTAGGCACCAAGAATGCTGGACTGGCATAGGCCGACGTGGAAGGTTCAATAACCCCCTGGTCCAACAATTCTTGCACCTTCTCCCGCAAAATGGTCATTTTGGGCGGAGCGAATTTATACGGGTGCGAACGGACAACCGAGGAGTCGCAAAGACGGATACGATACTCCAAATTGTGAGCGAGTCCGAGGTTGGCAGTCAGCACCTCGGGGAACTCCTCACACAGTTGACGGAAAGTGGTCTGTTGGGATTGGCCAAAATTATTAATGGACGCCGGGGGTTTAAGTTCTTCAAGACCTTCCCCCGCCTCATCCCGATATCCAGAAAAGGGAATGCGCACGGCACGGTTAAACTTAAAGAAACATACGTGCCCCTGGATATCGAGGACCAGACCACTTTTCACTATAAAGTCCGCACCCACAATACAATCAACGCTCAGATTCGGAGCAACAAGAAACTCCCACACCCACGAAAAATATTTTATTTTAAATTTAAAGGCCACCAATTTGGAGGTCGGCAAAACCTCCCTCGAGGCCGTCCAACACACCACCGACGAAAGAGCATTTGACCAAATTAAAGACTCCCTGACCAACTGCTGGTAAACCCGGGAGGAGATCAGACACTGTGCCGATCCGGAGTCCACCAGGGCCCTAATAAGGCCCTTCCCAACCTCCAGCTCCAAATATGGACACACGGAGAGGCCAGGACGAATCGGCTTAGGATAGGGCTCCCCGGATGGGTGTCCCGTTTCAACAGCACATAACGGGACCTGGGATGCGCTAACGCTACCACACGTGGGGAGGGACCGGCATCCCCTCAATCCCCCCCACGCAGGCCGTTTTTTGAAGGACGGTCCTCCCGCGAGACCTCCGACCTTTTGAGAGGGCAATTCCGGGCCAAGTGCCCCATCTTACCACAAGTATAACAACGGTATTCTTTCCTCTCAGAGTTGCCACCACGTTGCTCCCGGGTAGGCCGCTGCTGACCAGATGGGGAACAGGGGACAGGGAATACGGAACTGCCGGAGCGAGCCTCATCGTTCATCTGGATAGTGCGGGCGAAGACACAAGCTCTGCTGAGATCTGCGAAGCTTCGCGGTCTCCCCAAGAACACCAACCTTGACCTCTCCTGAGGATTGAGGCCCTCCAATATGACCCGCACCACCTCAGCCTCCGACACGTCCACCCGCAGCACACGGGCAGCACTTTTGATAGAATTAATAAACACGTTTAACTTTTCCCCGTGCCCCTGAACTCTGTAAAATAATCTTTGCCGCATCTGGTCACGCAGCCTCCCGGGCATAAACAGTTCCAGAACATCCCTGTGGAACGCCTCAAAATCCCCGCCCGCGCCTAGATGCCAGACCACACGATCCAGCAGAGGCGCCCGACAATACGGGTAGATCATATTTAACAGCGAAACCCCAGTCACCCCAGGGAAATCATAAATGCCGAAAATCCCTTCAAAGAATTTCACAAGCTGGTCAAGGTCCAGACAGTCGACCACTGGAAGCCGACGGAGGAGGTCATAAATGGGGTTCGGCAATGACTCATATTTGACGCTGGCCAGGGCGGTACCAAACCCTCGAGGGACTTCCCCATGACCCCCTTGAAAACCCTGGGGGCGACTGCCCACCGAAATAGAAGGACGTTCCTCCACCAGAGCACTACAGGCCTCCCCCAGGAGATCCACCCGCTCAGTGGCCACGGTCTGGCGCGTGAGCATCTCCTTAGGGTTACCAGGACTTTCTGGAGCCTCCCCAGGTAGGCCAATTTTTGACTGCAGGGCCGACGCAGTCCGCCTAACCTCCTCCTCCAGATCGTCCTGCAACAGCAAATTACTGAGACGAGCGGACAATTGGTGCATTCTTTGGGTCACCCGCTGCCAAACACGGGTGGAACTCCCCATATATTCCGAGTCCTCCATCAAGGTGGAGAACTCGGTCCACTTGTCCGCACACAAGGCCAGCTCCTCCCCCAAATCCTCAATTTCGACTCTCCGGGGGGGGCGTCCCCACCAGCAGCTCCCGCAGTTGTCTCCTCAAGGACGCTACATCCCTCTGAAAAACCCCACCCCGCAAGCGTATCTCGAACTGGAGCTCATCTTTAGTAAAATACTCGGGCACCAGACCGCGACCTTCAGGCCGACCAATACTCTGCCCCGCCTCCGCCATAGTTTCACACAACAAGGACCTGAATACAACCAAGTGAAAAAAATCAAGGTACCTCAGGGTCCCCGACCCGACACCGGACCTACAACCAAGACCAAGATCATGTGCTAGAAGACAACAAAGACAATGACAAAACAAGAACACAAACAAACAAATAAACACTTAACAACACCCCAAAGATACAATCCGGAATCACCCAGCTGTGCTCCCCCCCCCCAGGAGTCCCGGCCCGGCAACCGCACGCAAAGACCAAGATTTACAACAATAGTGAACACATAATTACAACAATGGAGAACACACCACAACTGACAGTACCTGTCTAACTAACATATTGAGGTCACCGCATCCATTTCCAAATTTCGGTTCAGAGGTGGCCAGGCCTACGTCCAAACCACGCTCTGCTACCATTTGTGAGCCGCTCATCACCCATGACATCACAACACAATTTTCAGCTTTCCGAAATTTACACATTTTACAAGCTTGACTTCCTTAAAAAAAATATATAAATAAAATCTACAACTTACCTGGATGACCGGCTCACTTGTTCACTTGAACCAGGAGAGGCCTCCTAGTGGAAGAATGGCCACATGCTGGGGGGAACCATTAGGCAATTGGACTAATGAGGTGACCTCAATTTTCAAATTCCGCAAAGAACAACTTTATTGGTTGTCTAAAATTTTTTTTTTTTTTTTTTTTACAATGAGTGTTTTCATAGTATCTAGACTGTGAAAGTATTCTATTAGCAATATATAAAATATGTACAATATTTAAAATATATTACATGGTATTCAAAAGAACCATGACATGCAACAAGCCTCGACAGTACATTTTTGACCTTCACCAAACAGAATTTCCAATTTGGAAATAAATATATTAACATTAACAAATAAAAAGAATAAATCCAGAGGTTTTCGAAATCTAATACATTTAATAACAATAAGTCCTTTTTTTTCTTTTACAGTCCCCCTCTGGTTGTACTATAAACAATTTTAATAATATTGTAGCGTGACAGATGTAAGCATAATATTGAATGGCAATTGATCATTAGAATAATGAAGTTATAATATTTAAATTTGGAAGAAAGCATTAAGTTTAATATAAATAAATTAATTCATAGCAACTGTGGAAAGAAATCATTATTATAAAGAAAATACAAGTTAAAATAAAAGGAGTTACTAGTGATGAGTCATCCAAAACCAGTCTCATAACCAAAGGTTTTCAAGGTATAACCCAGGAAGGTAAAATAGTAAATAACAAAGCAGTACACAATATGACCAAACCCACAACGAGGGAGAATAAATAGAATAGAAACCCTAAAATAAGCCAAGATCAACCAATACAGGTTGTGTATTTCTGTAATAAAGAAGAAGATGGAGAAGATCCCAAGAAACCTGATGGCAACAAGAAGAAGATGGAGAAGATACCAGTCCCAGAAGGCAGGAGAAAAGAAGACTGAAGAAAGAAGAAGAGGGCAGCATCCTGAAGAAGATGTCATGCTCTTATAAAAGACACCCAAATCCCTATATCCCCAAAATAAATATCTAAAAATAAAAGTATAACGAAATAAAAACCACATGTATATAAATTTAAGAGAGAGGAGTGTATAAAGTAAAAGTTTCCTGTGAACTAAGATGAAACAATAATATAGTACCCATGGAACAAATCTCCATTGAAAAAACGCTAACCAATTTATTATGTTAATAAGACTATACGACCATTTAGCATTAACATAATATATAAGTGAAAGTGAACCAGTGATAGTTTTGGGTATTATAAAAAATGAACCTTGTGTTTCATTCTTGGCAATCACAAACATTGGATGCAATGAAATATGCATTTTTCAATGACTTAAAATGTGTACGGTGACAATATGTTGTTCATAAGACATGAACCTGTTTAAAATAACATTTTTGTTTTACATGAAAAAAGAAAAACAGATTTCATAGTGCTTTTTGAACGGTTCATACTATTTATTTGTTAATGACAGGGTACAATTCCCCAAAGACAAGGTATAAAAGACAGTATAAAAACTGTAGAATCCTACTTATAATAATAGTTAGAAATAAGAATATAAATATAAGGTTTTTTATGTATATAGTACAAGAATGTTTAAAAATGTATTAGATATAAGGCCATTTGTTTGGGTCTGAAACAACTAACATCAGAACTATAAAAATAGTTACCACTTGTAAATAGTAGAGAGTAATTAAGATGTTAGTTAGTACAAAACCTTTGTTGTAAACCATACTTACATGTTGGAAATGGAAATTTTGTTGCAAAATGTCTGATTTGAAGACAACCATTTATTTAAAAAAAATGTTCTTTATTCTGTTTAACTATTATTTGTATTGTGGCCAATACTAGTTGTTTTTGTGTAATTTGAAAGCATGTTTAATTTATAATACTATTTGTAAAAGTCAGAGAGGGTATCACACATCATATATTGTTTGTAAATTATTTTGTAAGAAAAATTGTTAAAAAATCATAGGCCAAAAGAATGGAAACCAAACTTCATCAAAACAGAGAAATTGCTCAATTAAATGCAAATAAACAAAAGGGGTTTAGACAAAATAAACTTGAGATCATGCCATATAATTGCACATACCATTTAGAGAGATTTTAATAAATTATATTCAGAATTATGAATAAATGTGAAAATGACTAAACTCAGAAATTTAGACATGGGAGTCATATATTTCAGAATAATGTTTCAGAATACAACTAATTCAATTAATTACCAGAAAATAAGGGAATAGGAACCTTTTAATACAATATAGAATTATTAATATTAAATGTAACTGATAAAATGGCTGAATTTATATAATGACAGGAAGTAAATTTTAATGTTTTGACTTCCAAACAGAGTATACCAAACTGAAAGTGAAATTACTATTTTTTGGACAGAAAACACTATAAAATGGCATTATTTAATCTGAAAATAACCAGAATGAACTGAAAGATTAATTTAAATCAAATCTAGTGAATAAAATTGACAAATAACCAAAGTTTAGGCATTCATATAGTGAAATAGTAAAATGTACACAGGATGTGAAAATATTTTTGAACAATGTTAAGGATAATATTATATGGGCTAAGAGTTTAATTGAAACTGAAGGAAACAGTTAGTTAATTATTGGTAGTTGAACGGTTAACATGACATACGTTTAATAACGTGGATAACCTAACCTATAATCGCCATACAAGCGAGTGTATAGTGAGTTATTGTGAAATCGCGAGTGACTTGTAAAATACTTCTGAAACTATCATATTATAACAGAAACGATCAAGTAACACTCCATAACACAGAACAATATAAATCTACTCCGAAAAACACCATAAAACACTAGAAAACTGTATAATACATTAAACCAAATTAGTGACGGAATCGGAGAAAGTGTTTGAACTAATAATTATACAGATACACTAAATACAACCCAGAATCACTACACCAGTCACTACACAACATATAACAAGAGATTTGCGGACACGAGAACAGAAATATTGCGTCAAAATACATTATTTGGAATGCAGCAGCAACGAGCAACATTTTCATCGACTTGACGGCAGCCATCTTTCTTTGACAATCCCAGTGCCTCTTCTTGGTTCAGCACAGCTGTTTGGTGAAAACAATTATTATATTTACAATTTATTATTCAATGTCTGTGTTTATTAATAACTATTAATTTGATTGTAACGTTATACTTTTTAAATATTAGCCCGATTTCTCTGACTTTGGTAATAACTGGCTGTTTAAAGAACCCTATATAATTTTTATAACATATACTTGTAACTTTTTTCGATATCCTGAGAATCGATACTAATCGATAAGAGTCAATATTGCTGTTACTTAATAAAACATTAATACTTTTCAATACTTAATAGTTCTTTATTTCTTCAATAATACTAATTACCAATAATATAATTCTAATTGATAATCTACAAGGACTTTACCACCCGTAAGTGAAGATAACCTAAAAAATAGAAAGGTAAACAAATATCGATTGGTTTACAGACAGTCTTATGAGTGGTGATAGATTATTTAAATTATACTAAAACTTTAATAAAAATTTTCAGAAGAGCATTACACTGTTTAAAACTTCACAGCCCTATATTAATTAATTGATCCTAATTAATTAATTAATAAAATTAAAATTTTTTTTTATTATTTTTTTTTATAAACATAATTTTTTTTTAATTTTCTTCAAAACAATAATTTTTGTTTTGAAACTTTCGGTGAAGCTGAGCATATATATTTCTTCATCAACTTTACGCTACTCGACCGGTCTTGCTACCATTGGGACTCGACCAGCTGGGAAACTTAAGGAAGTGTTTCAGGCCACTAAGACGTCGAGAGCCACACCAATTAAACACCTTACAACTTACAGATTCACACATCAATCTTATTTATATTATTACAAATTGGCGCACAACTTTAGGGGCTTTAATTAGCGATTGGAAGGCCAATACATTCTGCCCAATCACTAGTTGGAGCTAGGCAACAGCTACAAAGTCAGAGAAAGATAATAAACAGGGAACAACGACAAGCAAAATGGAAGAACCTATACCAGAAGATAGTAAGTGGGATAAGATGATGGAAATGTTCCAACGGGAATTCAAATCTATGACAGAAGGAATACTGAAGAAAATGGATGAGTACCTGGAAGAGGAAAGAAGGGAAAGGAAGGAGTGCCACAAATTTATAAGGGAGAAAATGGATGAGATGAATAAAGAAATAGGAGAGAACACTGAGAAAATGAGGGAGGAGAGATTGAAAAGAGAAGAATTAAGAAAGGAGAAGAACGAAGAAATAAAAGATGATAGCCAACCAGAACCAGAAGAAATACCAAATGATAAATCGCAGGAACAAGTAATGGTAGTACCTGAAATTGAAACTAACCGAAACCAGGAAAATATTAAACCAAGGAAAAGGAGAATGTATCCAAGAAATGTAATAAAAACGAAGGAAGAGTTGGAGATGATGAAACATGGGTTAATTGATGGCAATAATATCCCAATTACCTATGACAAAGACATCATGAATTCTATGAATTATAGAAGGAGAATCGAAGTAATTTCAGGAATAATTTACCACAATACAGTAGTTTACCACTGGGAAAGGACCAGAGGTAAACAGAATACCACATGTGAAACAGACCAATTTCAGCGCAAGAATGGACAATGTTTTTCAGAAAGATGGAAATGTGATATTGTACCAGACTGTAATGATGACACAGATGAATCACCAGAATGTATTCCATTAACGTGCCATCTAGGACAGTTCCAGGGTACGGTTAGACTAAAATATCTTCCTTCAGAGTGGATATGTGATGGTAAACCAGCTTATGGTGTTTCAGATAAACAAATAATAAGTGATAACCCAGATGAAGATCCTCACATATATTTGTCAGGTAACACAAAACAAGGACCAGAGAAGTATTGGTGTATACAAAATGATGATAGAGGGAACCAGCCCAGTAATTACGACGGCCCTAACAACCCGCCGCATAATGACCAGTTTATCGGTAATTTTAACGGCATTAGGAATAACAACCCCTATCCAAACAGTAGAAACAATTTTTATCAACATAATAATAATATTCTATACAGTCAGAGAAATCTATATCCCAACAATAATGATGACAAACCTTACCAACCTAACCGAAATTATTATCATGATAAATTTAGTAATAAAAACAATAACAGTAATAATAACCGAGTGTCGCGCCCTAGGGTAAATTTTATAAGAGCAACCGAGATGATGGACCCTGGTTGACACAGATACCACACACCATCAAGAAAAGGGACAGAGATCATGATAACCGACTATGGCGAAAAACAACGGTGAAGGAGACGGAATAAATATCATTGAAAGGAAATAATACGAAGAATAAACATAGAAACCAAACTGGGTTTTATGAGTGAAGACTATGTAAGAAAATGAACATGACAAATAAAAATATGAGCAATGCAGTGACATAAAGAAAATCGTCCATCTTCCTGGGTATATAGAAAAGAAAAGAAAACTTATAAGAAAGAAAAAGAGAAGATCAACTTACAAAAGTATAAATAATATGGGCCAGTGTAGAGTACAATATAACCCCATATGTTGTGGTAAATGATAAGCATAACAATACATATGAGTTGAGGGAAATCGTTTCAGGAAAAATCAAAGGAGTGTACAATCAAGCTTCTATGAAGAAATATTATGAAGAATGAGTGGTGAGATTTAGAATTTTTAATTTTATATTATAAAAATTCGAAAATAATGTAAGTACATCTTACAACCTAATATTTTGAAAAGAACATTCTGGAGAATTATAAGAAAAAGGAATTTAGAATTTAAATTTTATAAAAATTCGAAAATAATGTAAGTACATCTTACAACCTAATATTTTGAAAAGAACATTCTGGAGAATTATAAGAAAAAGGAATTTAGAATTTAAATTTTATAAAAATTCGAAAATAATGTAAGTACATCTTACAACCTAATATTTTGAGAAGAACATTTTGGAAGAAAGAGAAAGAAAAAGAATTTTTTATATATTTTAAAAATTCGGAAATAATGTAAGTACATCTTACAACCTAATATTTTGAGAAGAACATTCTGGAGAATTATAAGAAGAAGAATTTTTTAATTTAATAATTTTTGAAAAAAAATCCTAAGATAATGTAAGTACATCTTACAACCTAATATTTTGAGAAGAACATTTTGGAGAATTATAAGAAGAAGGAATTTAGAATTTATATTTTGAAAAAATAAAAAAAATAAGTAAGAACAACTTACAACCTAATAATTTTGGAACAAACTTTATGAAAGAAAAAGAAAGATTTTTGAATTCAAATATAATTATAAAACTTTAAAATTGAGTAAGTACATCTTACTACAACCTGATAATTTAGAACAAAACTTTATGGAAGAAAGAGAAAGAGAGAGAATTTTGAACTTAATTTTACAAAAAATTTAAAAATAAAGTAAGACCAACTTACTATAACTAAGTTTATGAGAAAAACTTTATGGTAAATAATTAAGAAGAATTTGAATTTGGAGAAATACCAAAACTTTCAGAAATAATAGTAAAATCACACTACTATAAACAATTCTGAATGAAACAATTCTGGGAATAAATGAATTAAACAGAATTTGAATGTTGATAGAACGTCAGAACTTTGAAACAAGATAAGATCAACATATTACAAGGATTTATGAGAAATATTTTTCAATTAAATAAAAAGAATAGTTTGAATTTTACATTAAAACTAACCAAGTTCCAAAAAATAATTATGTGTCAATTATGATTGAATTGAGAAGAAAATAAAGTAATTAATTCAGAAAAGAGAATTAACGTTAATCCAGAATAAATGCTAGACATTCACAATAGCATTTGAAGGAGTAGAGAAGACTAACAAAAAAGAGTGTAATATGCCAGAGAAGGAAAAAATTTTGAAGCAAAGAGACTAATTACCTATGAAACGATAATGAAAACAGTTAATTAAGAGCGAAGAAGAACAACTCATACCAAACATATGGAGAAGATGATTTTGAACCAATGATAATAATAAGACCTATATGAAATGCAAAGAGAAGAAATACCACATGAAATATGATATAAATGAATTAATGTTAATGAATGCGAAGGCGGATTAATAACTTTCTAAGAGAAAGGAAAGAACCAAAATGTTTAAATAAAATGATCAATAGAACAATCTGTATATCTAATGTAAAGATACAATGTTAAAAAATTAAATATAATATATTAAGACCATTCAAATAATGAATAAGAAAGACTATATATAAAGACCATGCTAATACTATGAATAACCAGAAGAAAGTATAAAGAGAATTCAGATGAAGAAGAAAGAGAGTTACACTGTAAACAGTAACCAGAATTATTAAAAGAAAGGTTTTCAACCATAATTAAATTAAATATATCAGACAAGTTAAGAGTTTGAAAAAATATATATGTAATGAGTATAATAATGATTATGAAGATTTATTAAGATAGAAAATGTGAGATAATCTGAGAGACTACGAAGTGGAGAATCCAAAGATATTTTTATTAGTCGAAAATGAGACTACTTTTTATTTATTTATTCGATGACTGACTGAAGATAATTCCAGCAGCATTATGTTTTTGAGCAGGGATGGATATGCCCCTGTACTCAATTTATAGAAGTGGTGTATGGCCACCAGAGAAGTAGCGTACAGTGCCCCTCTGATCTGCCCCAGCCCACGTGATAGGGAATGTTAGGGAATTAATATCCCAAGGATACAACACGAAGTTGATATAGAAAGAAAATGTATTACAATTATAATATATCTCAGAAGACACTAACTATCCGAAAAGGATCAGTAGTAAGACAAGTAACCATATATATAAAATTAATAAAACTCTAATATAAAAAAGTCGATATAAAAATGGAGAAGAAAATGAATTATAAGAAATGATGAAATTATCATAAGAAATTATTTCATCCATAAACATGTCTGAAATAATTACTTCTGGAGGGGAGCAATCTGTAGCGTGACAGATGTAAGCATAATATTGAATGGCAATTGATCATTAGAATAATGAAGTTATAATATTTAAATTTGGAAGAAAGCATTAAGTTTAATATAAATAAATTAATTCATAGCAACTGTGGAAAGAAATCATTATTATAAAGAAAATACAAGTTAAAATAAAAGGAGTTACTAGTGATGAGTCATCCAAAACCAGTCTCATAACCAAAGGTTTTCAAGGTATAACCCAGGAAGGTAAAATAGTAAATAACAAAGCAGTACACAATATGACCAAACCCACAACGAGGGAGAATAAATAGAATAGAAACCCTAAAATAAGCCAAGATCAACCAATACAGGTTGTGTATTTCTGTAATAAAGAAGAAGATGGAGAAGATCCCAAGAAACCTGATGGCAACAAGAAGAAGATGGAGAAGATACCAGTCCCAGAAGGCAGGAGAAAAGAAGACTGAAGAAAGAAGAAGAGGGCAGCATCCTGAAGAAGATGTCATGCTCTTATAAAAGACACCCAAATCCCTATATCCCCAAAATAAATATCTAAAAATAAAAGTATAACGAAATAAAAACCACATGTATATAAATTTAAGAGAGAGGAGTGTATAAAGTAAAAGTTTCCTGTGAACTAAGATGAAACAATAATATAGTACCCATGGAACAAATCTCCATTGAAAAAACGCTAACCAATTTATTATGTTAATAAGACTATACGACCATTTAGCATTAACATAATATATAAGTGAAAGTGAACCAGTGATAGTTTTGGGTATTATAAAAAATGAACCTTGTGTTTCATTCTTGGCAATCACAAACATTGGATGCAATGAAATATGCATTTTTCAATGACTTAAAATGTGTACGGTGACAATATGTTGTTCATAAGACATGAACCTGTTTAAAATAACATTTTTGTTTTACATGAAAAAAGAAAAACAGATTTCATAGTGCTTTTTGAACGGTTCATACTATTTATTTGTTAATGACAGGGTACAATTCCCCAAAGACAAGGTATAAAAGACAGTATAAAAACTGTAGAATCCTACTTATAATAATAGTTAGAAATAAGAATATAAATATAAGGTTTTTTATGTATATAGTACAAGAATGTTTAAAAATGTATTAGATATAAGGCCATTTGTTTGGGTCTGAAACAACTAACATCAGAACTATAAAAATAGTTACCACTTGTAAATAGTAGAGAGTAATTAAGATGTTAGTTAGTACAAAACCTTTGTTGTAAACCATATTTACATGTTGGAAATGGAAATTTTGTTGCAAAATGTCTTATTTGAAGACAACCATTTATTTAAAAAAAATGTTCTTTATTCTGTTTAACTATTATTTGTATTGTGGCCAATACTAGTTGTTTTTGTGTAATTTGAAAGCATGTTTAATTTATAATACTATTTGTAAAAGTCAGAGAGGGTATCACACATCATATATTGTTTGTAAATTATTTTGTAAGAAAAATTGTTAAAAAATCATAGGCCAAAAGAATGGAAACCAAACTTCATCAAAACAGAGAAATTGCTCAATTAAATGCAAATAAACAAAAGGGGTTTAGACAAAATAAACTTGAGATCATGCCATATAATTGCACATACCATTTAGAGAGATTTTAATAAATTATATTCAGAATTATGAATAAATGTGAAAATGACTAAACTCAGAAATTTAGACATGGGAGTCATATATTTCAGAATAATGTTTCAGAATACAACTAATTCAATTAATTACCAGAAAATAAGGGAATAGGAACCTTTTAATACAATATAGAATTATTAATATTAAATGTAACTGATAAAATGGCTGAATTTATATAATGACAGGAAGTAAATTTTAATGTTTTGACTTCCAAACAGAGTATACCAAACTGAAAGTGAAATTACTATTTTTTGGACAGAAAACACTATAAAATGGCATTATTTAATCTGAAAATAACCAGAATGAACTGAAAGATTAATTTAAATCAAATCTAGTGAATAAAATTGACAAATAACCAAAGTTTAGGCATTCATATAGTGAAATAGTAAAATGTACACAGGATGTGAAAATATTTTTGAACAATGTTAAGGATAATATTATATGGGCTAAGAGTTTAATTGAAACTGAAGGAAACAGTTAGTTAATTATTGGTAGTTGAACGGTTAACATGACATACGTTTAATAACGTGGATAACCTAACCTATAATCGCCATACAAGCGAGTGTATAGTGAGTTATTGTGAAATCGCGAGTGACTTGTAAAATACTTCTGAAACTATCATATTATAACAGAAACGATCAAGTAACACTCCATAACACAGAACAATATAAATCTACTCCGAAAAACACCATAAAACACTAGAAAACTGTATAATACATTAAACCAAATTAGTGACGGAATCGGAGAAAGTGTTTGAACTAATAATTATACAGATACACTAAATACAACCCAGAATCACTACACCAGTCACTACACAACATATAACAAGAGATTTGCGGACACGAGAACAGAAATATTGCGTCAAAATACATTATTTGGAATGCAGCAGCAACGAGCAACATTTTCATCGACTTGACGGCAGCCATCTTTCTTTGACAATCCCAGTGCCTCTTCTTGGTTCAGCACAGCTGTTTGGTGAAAACAATTATTATATTTACAATTTATTATTCAATGTCTGTGTTTATTAATAACTATTAATTTGATTGTAACGTTATACTTTTTAAATATTAGCCCGATTTCTCTGACTTTGGTAATAACTGGCTGTTTAAAGAACCCTATATAATTTTTATAACATATACTTGTAACTTTTTTCGATATCCTGAGAATCGATACTAATCGATAAGAGTCAATATTGCTGTTACTTAATAAAACATTAATACTTTTCAATACTTAATAGTTCTTTATTTCTTCAATAATACTAATTACCAATAATATAATTCTAATTGATAATCTACAAGGACTTTACCACCCGTAAGTGAAGATAACCTAAAAAATAGAAAGGTAAACAAATATCGATTGGTTTACAGACAGTCTTATGAGTGGTGATAGATTATTTAAATTATACTAAAACTTTAATAAAAATTTTCAGAAGAGCATTACACTGTTTAAAACTTCACAGCCCTATATTAATTAATTGATCCTAATTAATTAATTAATAAAATTAAAATTTTTTTTTATTATTTTTTTTTATAAACATAATTTTTTTTTAATTTTCTTCAAAACAATAATTTTTGTTTTGAAACTTTCGGTGAAGCTGAGCATATATATTTCTTCATCAACTTTACGCTACTCGACCGGTCTTGCTACCATTGGGACTCGACCAGCTGGGAAACTTAAGGAAGTGTTTCAGGCCAGTAAGACGTCGAGAGCCACACCAATTACACACCAATTAAACACCTTACAACTTACAGATTCACACATCAATCTTATTTATATTATTACAATATAAATAATTTTATAAACCATTTAACGAACAATTTTACCCCACAACAATTGTTACAGCAACAACAATTTAAACAATTATCTTACCCAACAACATGCGCCCTCTGAAATCTCAATCAAAAGCTAGGAAGGAGAATCATATAATTAGTAAGGTATAATGTAAACATAAGGTGGGTAATTATGTACTTAGTGTGGAATTCACAAGTGTGTGTGCCCAATTTTCCTTAAACTTGTATAAACTTGTGTAGCACAATGTCTTGCTGATTTCAGAGTGCACACCATTATTAAAAAAAATATCAAATAATCAGGTAATATCTCTCAAAAATGTAAAAATGTTTTGTGCATACACCCATGTGTATACGAAGGACTAGATGCATAACACTATTTATATATGCTCATCGCTCAACGATCAAATATAGTCATTCAACATGTTTGAAACTGAACCAACGTTATTAAGTCTATTAGAATTATGAATATATACATATACGAAAGAATTTTAACAGTGACTGAACATTGATAGAGAATTAAAATAAATACTAAATCCCAAAGTGGAAATTTCATCTTGTACAAAAGTTCAGTCATTTCTATTAACATGATGAATACTTCTGAATTACAGTTCTAGTACATATTATGGCATATTGTATGTGATCTGCAGCTCTTTTCATAAACAAATTTATACGTTCCAATAAAAGGCAGACACAATATAAGTTCAACACAGATTATAGACAAAATGTATACTGGACATTACATGCTTTTCACAATTCAAACACAAGACATTTATATAAACAACACTGAATAATACTGAGAGAAATTAAGGAACTCGGGCTAGATTTCAGGCTTCACTAGGCACATGGGCACACAGGCCGAATCCTAACCCATTTTCTTAAGTTTTTTTTGTTTTTTTTTGTGTAAAAAAAGGTTTTGCACTAAGGTATTACTGTCACTACTAGCAGCATAAGAAGCTGACCTCACCATTTAAAAGATATATGAATTTGCCATAACTAAGGAAACCTGAGCATTCCAGGTATTCAGTAAAGTAAAAAAACACATCCAGAATTAAAGCAACTGTCTTTTGTTTTTTTTTGTTTTTTTTTTTTAGTTAAGAACTAGCCAGGCCCTCACTTGACCCGAAACTCAAGTAGTGCGAAAGCACCTCCTAGGAAAAATTTAATAATTTTCATTTTTGCATACCTGTCCGATTTTGCACTAGCACATGCTCAGTCTGAGTTCCTCAATCTACTTACACATTACATCTTGGTCTCACCACAGGTTCGCAGTTGCCAGGCCACAGACCCCTTGGCACACCTTTTACTTAGCCTTCCATAATCAATTTAACAAAACCCCGGCATTAAAAATGAAACAACAATACTTTTCCAGACGCTGACCTGGAAAACAGCTCGCTGCAAGCACAGCTGACAACAAACACCCCGAGTCAGCAACAGGCTTCCCGTCCTCTCAACGACAACTACTGCTCCACGCCGCGGGACAGAAAAGTCAAGTTGTCTAAAGTCTCTCATAGATAGCGTGAGCGTCCAATATCACGCAACTACACCCCCACGGCCAAATGAAAGCATCTATTGCCAAGATTCGATTTAAACAAATTCGTATGTTGCCGTAACGAACTTCCAAGTTACGGCACAGAAGAAGACCAAACTCAGCTGGCTGGTGAACTGAGTAGCCAGCACTCACAGCTGAGTCCGTCAGACCTTCTAAGGACCACCAACTGCCGTTGAAGAGGAAGCATATTCAGCCTGCCAGAGCTTAAGGTTGCGCAGCGCATCTTGCCCGCTGACGCTCAGGCTCTTAGGTAGCGCTGCCTAGGACGATCCTTGCGAGCCCCCACCAGTGGTAAGCGAGCTTGGATATCGCCTAGGTAAAGAGGCCGGTGGACACCTCTCTTGGTAAGGAGAGGTATCTAACGAAGCCGGTCATTAGCCCAGCTCATAGAAAGCCTGAGCGTTCCAGTAGTCCCGCTTGCGATCCGGCTCGGGCCGGACCCTAGGTCCCTGGTTACCGCCGGAGGCAGCCTGGCTGCCTCTAGTCGGCGAACCTCCCGCTCGTTGGCGCAAATGCCCGGTTCGGGCGCGTCAACGAGCACGCAGTCGCTCGCCTCCTCCATACCCCACACGAGCGATTCGCCGTGTTCTCCGGCTATGGATGCGGACCAAGTTGTCGATCCCCGGACGGTTCCGCTGCCCGGTGACGAGACCGACGCTTTCGTGGCGGTTAGGCCACGGGGGCGCTCGGTTAAGAAACCGAGGCGGAATCGGTCCTCCTCAACCTCTTCCTCGGCGTCCGCCATGGAAGTTGTCCCCGCCGATGGCGAATCCGGCTCGGGGCCGACTGTGCCCGGCGCTGCCCAAGCACCGCCGGGCCACTCGTCGCATCCCGCCCGTGTTCGTTCACGGCGTGAACAACGTCACCGGTTTTTACCGGCGACTGATAGTGGCTCCCGGACTTTCCCCAGCCAACGTAGACTTGAAGCTACTTGGGGGCGACACTGTCAAGATCGTTGTCCAAGGAATGGACGAGTACCGCAGCGTCATGGCGTTCGTTGAATCCGCCAACCTCCAGTACCATACCTTCTCCCCGAAACACGTGAAGCCTCTGTCCTTCGTGCTCAGAGGCCTAGACGTGGACTCTCCTCCCAAGGAAATCCTCGATGAGCTGCGCGAGCTGAGCTATCCGGTTCGCGCGGTACATCGGGTATTTGCTCCTGCCGGACCAAGGCGTCCAATTCCCCTGGTTCGCATCATGGCCGAGAACAGCGAGGCAGGCGCAAGCCTACTCTCTCTTACGCGGCTTTTCGGATTCCGCGTAAAAGTGGAAAGAAGCCGCGCTCCCGGGGCTCTGCCTCAATGCTACAGGTGCCAACGCTTCGGACACCACTCAGAGACCTGTTCTAACGCTCCGGCGTGCGTGAGGTGCTCTCTACCTCACGCTAGTAAACACTGCGATGCACCTGCTTTTAAAAGGTGCATCAACTGCGGCGGAAGTCACCCCGCCAACTACCGGACATGTCCGGTGTTTCAGCGGGAGCTCGAGCGGCGAAAGCCGAAAGGGCGCCTGCCACCACCGAGGCATCCGGAAGCTGGTTCCAGACCTGCAACCGAGCAGCCAGGCCCTTCGCCTCCTGCTACGGCTGCCGTGTCTTTCGCCGCAGTTGCTAACAAGCAACGTAAGCGCAGCAAAGGCCCGAAGCAAACACCTGCAGCTCAGGCAACTCCAACTCAGACTCCTTCACAGGCCCCTGTCCCACCTATGGCGAAAAAGCGCCGAAACCTCGTGGCATCTAAAAGTGAGACCACCCAGCCTACAGACAACATCTCGGTTGTGGAGCCTGAGAATTCTCAACCCTCCCCAGCACCGGAAAATCCTGCCCCTGCTTTAGAAGCAGCCTCGCCTGACCTCCCGCCCCCGCGGTACCCTAATGCAGGCAAAAAGAAGCGGCATCGTAAGCCCCGTGGCGCTAGATCCCGGGCTCCTGCCAACCCGGCCGCACAGTCCAGACAGCCTGCACAGCGCGCGAAGTCCGACGCAATCGCATCTGTCCCTCTTCCTAGCACCTCCGCTAGAGGCGCTACACCTGGCCCTAAGAAACCCCTGGCTTCCACCAATCCCCCGATTGACAAGCCTCGGCGCTCTTATGCGCACACAGTCTCCGGGCAATCTGCCTCGAAAACCGATCCAGACGACTATCAGGTCGTCAAAGACTTCCTTGCGGAATTTGACCTCCGCAAAGTTGCCCAGACCTTCAGGTCCATCCGCTCCCGCTTGGAGACTGCCGATACAACCGAGAGATTCATGCTCTTGGTGGAAGCCGCCACTTGTGTAGGTTTTCTATGAGTCGGGTCCTCAAACGTGATCTCTCAATTCTTTCCTGGAACGCCAACGGGTTGTCCAACAAGATCCAGGAACTCCAAGAATTACTGGCCCGACTCAAACCCGATGTAGTCCTTCTCAATGAGACCCACTTGAGCCCTGCGAGTCGGTTACGACTGGCCAACTATGTGTGCTATCGAAACGACAGACCGGGCACTGCTGGTGGCGGTACTGCCGTCGCGGTGAGGGTCAATCTCGAGCATCACCGAGTCGTCTTGCCTGCAATGACTCACCTCGAAGGCACCGCTGTGGAGTTGTTAAACACTCTAGGCGGCGTACAGATGGTCGCGGCGTATAAACCGCCGCAAAAAGAGCTCCTTCACCCCGATCTAGCTGTCGCGTTCGATGCACACAGGAGGGTCATCATGGCCGGCGACCTGAACTGTAAACATCGCGATTGGAACAGTCGCTTGACTGCCCCAAACGGGAAACGTTTACGCAGGTTTGCCGATTCTCGCAGGATAACAGTGATTGGGCCTACCCAACCTACGTTCTACCCCTCACAACGTCACGCGGCTCCCGATGTCTTGGACATAGCGGTGATCCAAGGAATTGACTGTCCGGTCCATGTGTCCGCGCTAACGGAACTATCGTCCGATCATCTCCCCATCTTGATACACGTCGCTACCCAGCACGTCGTACGCAGAGATGTCAGGAAGGTGGTAGAATGGGACCGCTATGGCCCGGCGTTAAATCGCAGATTGCCAGAGGCAGGACCACTCGAAACCGTCCGCCAAGTCGACGAGGCAGTTGCCGCGTTTGACGAGGCTGTCGTATCTGCGATCGACGCGTCTTCCAGGATAAAGCCTGGCGTCACGCCCCACTGGCAGCGGATCCCAGAGGAGACGAGTGCTCTCGCTTGCGAGAGAAATCGCCTCCGAAGACGCTGGCAGCGGACCCGTGATCCGGCCGACAAGGCAGCGTACAACCGGGCGACCGGCATTTTACGTCGTGAAATGCAGGCCTACCGGAGACGCTGTTGGGAACTCGCCGTGGCCCAAGCAGGAGACGGATCGGACGAAAGTAGCCCTTACCGGATACCTTCGGCGTTGGTAGGGAAGAGGCGCCGGCCTCGCATCCCAGCCATTGCTGGACCTTTCGGTCAAATCCTGGCTCGCCCGGAGGCGAAGGCCGAGTACTTGGGCGCGTGTTTTGAGCGACAGTTCGCACCTAACCCGCCTATGGACTGGGACTTCGACGAAGAAGTCGAGAACGAAGTGGAAGACTTTCTGTCTCTTCCGATCACTACGGAGCCCGAACCTATTATTAGGGAAGAGGTCACAGATCGGCTCGTTGAACTCGTGCCGAGAAAAGCTCCTGGCCCGGACGGCGTCTCGAACGCCGCTCTTACTCGACTCCCGGAGCAAGGAGTACTTTTCTTGGTCGCGCTGTTCAACGCGTGTCTTAGACTAGCCTATTTTCCCCAGAAATGGCGTAAGGCGACGGTCATAGTGATCCCGAAGCAGGGAAAGGATGCTTCCCGTCCCGGCAACCTCCGGCCCATTAGTCTACTGTCAGCCACGTCAAAGGTTCTCGAACGTCTCGTACAACGGAGAGTACTAGACCATCTACGAAATTTCGATGTACTGGTCCCCGAACAGTTCGGCTTCCGTGTGGGGCATTCCACCACTCATCAGCTGATGAGACTGGTGGAATACATCACGGGCGCCGGGTGTCGGATAGAGCAGACTGTCGCCTGTTTCCTAGATGTGGAAAAGGCCTTTGATAGTGTCTGGCATGACGGGCTCTTGTTCAAGCTCCGGGAAATCCAGCTCCCAGATTGCTACCTTCGCTTGATTGCTAGCTTCCTGACGGAGAGGACTTTCTGCGTGCGAATAGACGACCATGTCTCTTCCGAGAGACGCATTACAGCCGGGGTACCTCAAGGTAGCGTGCTAGGGCCTCTCCTGTTCTCCGTGTATGTCAACGACGCACCCAGAGAGCCTGGAGTCCAGATGGCTCTGTTTGCCGACGACACGGCGGTCTATACCGCCGATCGGAACGCAGACTTTGCTATCCCACGACTTCAGCGCGCACTCGATGCGTATTCGACGTGGACGGAAAGCTGGAAAGTTGCCGTCAACGAAACCAAAAGCTCCGCGGTGCTATTCACAAAGCGCCGGAAAGAACCACGAGGCCGAGTGAGACTCGGTAGAACGTATTTGCCCTGGTCGAGAGAAGTTAAGTACCTCTGTGTCCACCTAGATCGTCGGCTCACCTGGCGTGCCCACGCTGAGACGATGCGTAAGAAAGCGTCCGCTCGTCTCGCGCAACTGTTTCCAATACTTGTCAACAAGGCTATGACCCGCAAGCTGGGTAAGTTGATCGTCAACGTGTATCTGTTGCCGATCATTACCTACGCTCTTCCCGTCTGGGGTTACCTCGCAACCGTTCATAAAAGAAAGTTGCAAAGCGTTCTCGATAGAGGTCTTCGGCTAGCGGCCAAAGTCCCCTATCGGTTTTCTTCTCGTCTCCTGAGAAGAGGACTCGGTGTCCGCTCCTTGGATGACACCGCAAGGCGACTTGCACGTAAATTTTACGTCCGAGCTGCGAGGACCCAGACAAACCCACTCATAGCTGGCCTTGGCAAGTACCGAACACGTCCAGGTGAATCTTGGAAACGGCCTCGACAAATACTGTACTAGTCGACCTAGTACGAGCATGTCGTTGTAGCGACCACTAAAAATTAAATAAATAATATTCCGTCTGGACAGGACCACTAGGCAGGAGCCCCTACCGGAGGCTCGGTACTAGGAAACCATTGGGTCGTCTCACGACGCACAACCCAACAGCTCTGACGGCCGGTCGGCGGTTCATAGCGACGGACGCATTCTTATGAATATGGATGGACTCCAGATGCAGGCGAGTGAAGTAACCCCGGACAGAAGACAACACCCGGGCTTCATCAAACATCACCCGGTGATCGTCGTGGGAAAGAACGTTTTCAGCGACTGCGGACTTCTCCGGCTGGCCCAGGCGGCAGTATCTCCGATGTTCAGAGAGGCGCGTCCGGACACTACGCTTCGTGGTGCCTATGTAGACCTGGCCACACGTACAAGGAATACTGTACACCCCGCACGACGAGAGCGGATCCCTGGCGTCTTTTACCGGTCACAGGAACTGTTGGATCTTTTTGGTTGGCTTGAAGATCGTCCTGACGCCCCGTTTACTCAGCAACTTGCCGATACGGTCAGTCACGCCACGGATGTAGGGCAAGACAGCAGAGCCAAAAACCTCGGGCGACACCGACTCGTCCGGCCTACCAGATCTCGGCCGGGCAGCTCTCCTAACCTCCGCAGCAGAATAGCCGTTTGACTGCAGTGCTTCCTCGAGATGCCGAAACTCATCTTCGAGATACCGGGGCTCACAGATTCTTTTTGCCCGGTCTACCAGAGTCTTCAGCACCGCCCTCTTCTGCCTAGGATGATGATTGGAGGACTTGTGCAGATATCTGTCGGTGTGCGTTGGCTTCCTATAAACTTTATGCCCCAAGCTGCCATCGGTCCTTTTCAGGACCAACACATCCAGAAATGCCAATTGATCACCGCTCTCGCGCTCCATCGTAAACTGTATGCGCGGGTGCACAGCGTTCAGATGTCCAAGGAAGCGTTCCAACTCTTCATCCCCATGGCTCCAGACCACGAAAGTGTCGTCAACATACCGCAGCCAACACTTCGGCTTCAGTGGCGCAGAAGATCTTCAAATTTTTCCATGTAGAAGTTTGCAACCACAGGGCTGAGAGGACCTCCCATCGCGACGCCATCCAACTGTTCATAAAAGCCGCCGTTCCACTGGAAGTAGGTCGTTGTTAGGACCTGCCGGAACAAAGTAGTGATGTCCGCCGGGAACAGTTCACCTATATACCCCAAGACCTCCTGAACAGGGACCATGGTGAAAAGAGAGACCACATCAAAACTCACTAGCACGTCGCCAGGCTCCAGCACCAACTCCCGGATCCTCCAGAGGAAATGAGAAGAGTCCCGGACGAAAGAATCCGTCTGCCCGATGTGCGGCTTGAGCAATCCAGTGAGGTGCTTAGCCAAGTTGTACGTAGGCGAGCCAATAGCACTAACGATGGGCCTCAGCGGAACGTCTTCCTTATGGATCTTCGGTAAACCATAGAGACGAGGGGGAAGGGCCTCCGAACACCGGACGGCCGTCTTCACATCAGACGCTAGAGAAGATTGCTTTACCAAAGAATCCGTTTTTCTTAAAACAGTAGCAGTCGGATCTTTGTTCAGCCTCCGATAAGTGGCCGGATCTAATAAACCCTCAATCTTCCGCTGGTAGTCTTCGGTGTTCAAGACCACAGTAGCGCTCCCCTTATCCGCCGGCACAATGACAATGGAGTCATCCCTTCTCAAATCCCTCAAGGCTCGCAATTCCGCCGACAGAAGATTGCATTTTGGCGGAGCGGCCCTTCTAAGGGCCCTAGAAGCTTCCAATCGTATCTCATCTGCCTGGTCTCGGGGTAGTAGTCCTCGGATACCTGCTTCCACGCTCGCAACTATTTCCTCCACCGGAACTGTCTTCGGGGTAACCGCAAACTTCTCACCTTTGGCTAACACCGAGGTCTCGTGTGGTGTCAGCTGACGGCTCGAGAGATTAACGACCATCCTGTCGCGATCTTGTACTCTTTCCCTGATGTTCTGGGAACCATAACGTTCGAATTTTTCACGCTGTCTCTGGCTGGTACGAGGGCCGGGCGAAAATCAGAGGCGGGATACGCCGGGGCTGGTCAGGTTGTTGCTGGGAGGCCAAGGTGGATTGCCCCGCGGTTGAGCCACGACGCGAAGTTCGACCAGAGTCAGTGGAGGTGGCACTGACGCGCCGTTTCCGGCTGACAGATTACCATGCACCATCAGTCTCCATGGCCGAGTCCGCATCGTGGGTTTCCCGCGAAGAGGTAGGTGTCGGGTGGTCCTGAGAAGGGCCATCCGGGAGAGGTTGCTCGAGAGCGTTGGCAGGGACAGAGAGGCCCTGAGAAGGACCGACGGAGGCAGGTTGGCCCTGAGAAGGGCCTACGGAAGGTAAGGTACGGGCAGCCATCGGCGAGGCGAAGCCTACGCCTTAGGGGTACGGACTAGCGGACTGACTACCAAGCACGCGGATAAGCAATTACAACAGTAGCTCACTTACCAACAAGCTCCAGGCAGCAGCGGAACAAACACGAAACACTGCACGGCACAAGAAACACAACACTGCACTGAACACACTGCACTGCACTATTTCTTAAGTAGTTATTAAACTTGCACAAATAAACTTGAAAATAGCACTAACACTGTTTATGTCACGGTTTAACCGGAGACTGGTAACGCACTGAATAATAAGAATTTCCCATGAAGAGAGAGCTTCCAAGAGATGTTGACTCTTCCAATCGCAGGGCTGTTATTGAACCGCCGAGCTCGTAGCTCGTAGCTAATGAGGGGACGGGGCTCAAGGCCCCTGCATGGTAGCAGCGCCCGGAGTGACTCCTCCGATGACTGCAAGTAGGTCGGGCTCTCTCAAGGACTTTAGGAAAAACAAGGTCAAGTGGGTGGGATGGTGTGCTCCTTTTGCAGTTGGGTAGGGGAGAGGATCTCACAATTGAGGTGCTCAGCCTAGCCAAAGTCTGGTAGGGTTTGGGCCCTGAAGCCAGCGGTGACGCGTCCGAGTCACAGCGGAGAAACCTCCGGGTACATATAAGGACCGGTTGGCCAGCGCTGCTGTCTCCGACGTGGCCCCACTGTCCGCGTAGCGGTGATCAGAGCAGGCCCGTTGCGTATCCAGGGCGGGCGCCTGATGAAAGAAGGCACTTGCACAACTAACATAAGACAACCCCGCCGAGGCCGCAAATGACTAGGGCAGACCATTCAGGGCAGAGTGAGGTTTAAGGCGATGTCTATGGTGTGGTAGGTTATCTGTTGGAGGTAGTGTACTGGCGGTAGGGTGTTGACTCCCTCAGGAGAAGGGCCCTATGTAGGAGACTATGGGGGATCCTCCAGCAGAGTGCGGGGTCTCTTGACTACGTGACAAGGGGGACCTTCATCCCTGGCCAGGTCACGGAGGTGGGGGTATTGGGAGTCTGCAGCCCGGAAGAAGAGGCCCACAGAGAGTCTGAAGACAAACTCTTCCACCGTTTGCAGACGGAGGCCCGTCCTGATAGCTCTGTTACAAACAAACCAGGGCGAGTTGGATAGGATACGGACGGAACTGTTTTGGAACTGTTCCAGCTTACGCTTCGTTGAGGCAGATAAGAGGGGCCACCACGCTGGGGCTGCGTAGGTGAATACTGTTCTGATGAGCAGGAGATAAAGGGTGAGTTTAGTGCGCAGTGAGAGGGGACTTCTGCGCGAGATAAGGGGAAAGATTTTGGCTCTGACGCCACGGGCTTGTCGGAGTTTGGTTTGAACGTGGGCGGCGAAGCTTAGTCGACTGTCGATAGACACTCCTAAGTACTTCACAGACTTCTTCCAAGCGACAGGGTTCCCATCTAGGGTTAGGGGCTGGCATGCGGTCCGCTTGCGCGTGATGCAGATCGCTTCGGATTTCTCCGCGTTGATCGCCACGCGCCACTTACGTAGCCAGGGAGGCAGAAGGTCGAGTTGGCGTTGTATCACTGTGCCAGCAAAACCAGGGTTCTGCGAGCTGTAGTGGTACATGGCATCGTCAGCAAAAGGGAAAGAGTGACATTGGGATATACGGGCAAGTCGTTCGTGTACACGAGGTACAGAACCGGGCCGAGGACTGATCCTTGGGGAACGCCAGCGTCTATGGGGCGGTCAGAAGAGACCGCTCCATCTACACTAATGTGAAAAGTCCGGCCGCGGAGATACGACCAGAACAGTCTCACAGTAGATGCGGGAAGGGGTATGTGTGCCAGTTTATAGAGCAGACCTTCGTGTCAGACACGGCCGAAAGCCTTACTAACGTCCAAGAGGACGGCTGCGGTGTGCAGCTTTTTGTTTGCAGCGTCAGAGAACTGGGTAACGACGCGGACTAGTTGTAGGGTGGTCGAATGCTCCCTGCGAAACCCATACTGTTCGCTGCGGATGAAACCATCAAGTAGCGGTACAACACGGGCGTGTAGGAGGCGCTCGAACACCTTCGATAACACGGGCAGTAGTGAGATGGGGCGATAATTTTCAGGGAACATGCGAGATTTCCCGGGTTTAGGGATCATGATTACCCTTGCATTTTTCCACAGGCGAGGGAAGTAATTGAGGCGGAGACATGAGTTGAACACGTCCAGGATATGGTCAGTGACAACTGATGGGGCATTCTTTAGGGCGGTCGCTCCTATTCTGTCCGGGCCGCAGGCCCGTTTACGATTTAGCCGTGCGATAGCATGGACGAGGTCGGCTTTTTCAAAGGGGGTGGGGGATCCGTCAAAGGTTGGGCGAGATAGTTTTCGAGGAAGTCCTCGACGCGAGCCATGTGGTCCGCATCGAAGACGCCTCTGTGAGGGGTAAATTGTTCCTCAACGGAGTTTGCGAAGACCTCAGCCTTGCGCTCCGGTGAATGAACAACACCCGTCGGGGAGTCAAGGGGGTGGCGAGTCCTCTTTTCGCCAAGGAGGCGACCAGTAGCCTGCCAGACGGAGGCGTGGTCGACTTCCAGGGATTCAAGATAGTTGTCCCAGCTATGCTGATTGACATCAAGCAGAAGTTGCTTTACGTAATCAGACTGTCGGCGATACTGCCGCTTGACAGCGGGATCGCGAGTGTTTTGCCAGCAGCGGCGAAGGCGCCGCCGCTGGCTGATGGTTTCTTGGACTTCGGCAGGGAGTTGAGACTTCCTACGATGTGCTGGGACAGTGTAAGAGTGGGTATCCATGCAGCGGGTAAGAGTGTCATGGAGATGTGTGACTTGGCGGTCCAGCTCCCTTCAGAGGGCGCTGGGGTCCCGGGGGCTGATGGGAGCCTACGGCACAGCTCGTCGTGGTAAGAGCGCCAGTTGACTCTCTTACGAGGACGGGCAGGCAGGGAGTCGCTTGTTCGTCGGAGCGTCACAACCAGCGGGTTGTGGTCGGACGATAGGGCTGAGATGGCCTCGACCAGGATGGGGCAGACAGCGTCCTTGACAATAACTTTGTCGAGAACGTCTGGCTGGTTGGCAGGGTTGGCGGGGATGTATGTCGGTTCGGCCGGGCCGATGACGAGGACGTCAGGCCTGGTCGAGGCGTATTTGGCGAGAGCACGACCGCTTTGATTAGTCAAGCGACTATTCCAAGACGGGTCTTTGCAGTTCATGTCTCCGACTGCAATGGTTGGTAGATCATGGTTAAGGAGCGCGTCAAGCTCCTGGGGGTTTGGCACCAGGCCAGGTTTGTTGTAGACGGAGACCAGCCGAAGCTCGGTTCCCGCTACGCTGATTGCGACCGCAGTCGCTTCAATGTGGGTAGTCAGGGGGGTAAGTAGAGGTCGGTGAGATAATCGCCTGTGGATGAGAATGGCTGTGCCGCCAGATGCGGCTCGGGTGAGTGGCACTGGGCGGTCCGTACGATAAGTAGCGTAAGCTGGTAGGTTAAATCGGTGTTGGGTACGCAGGTGGGATTCAGAGAGGAGGACTACGTCCGCGTCATACTCGCTCGCGAAGCAGGCCAGCTCACCTCGCCGCCCGGCTACGACATTTGCGTTCCAAGCAACGAGTGTAAGAGGCCTAGCCATTACGGGCGAGCAACAAGGACGTAAGGGAGGTCATGATTGTGACGACCAGAGAGTTCAGGTCGCGCGCAGAAACTAGTGTGCGCAGGAGATCTTCCATCCAGTCCTGCAACTCCGCGATCGTTAGCACGCCCTCATCGGGCTCGCTCACGGCCGCGGGGCGGCGGACTGGCTGGGGAGCTGGCTTCGAGGTTTCTGGGGCTGCCTCGGGCTTAGGTGGTTGGACCGATGGTAGTTGCTGGCGGTGGAGGGTTTTGTAGAAGGAGCTTTAGCAGCTGGGGGCTTCTGTTTGGGCTTCGGAGCCTTCGCGCGTTGAGGCGCGGATGCGGGTTTAGATGCGGCGGCTGCCGCGAATGACTTGGCGGTGGAGGGAGGCTCCGTAGTTGTAGCAGGGTTAGGGTCGTCACTGGGACGACGAGGTTGGACGGGCGGTTGGCGGGCTGGGGCAGCCGCCGGAGTGGCGGTCTGCTGGATTTTGATTTGGCGCTGAGGCCGGGTCGGGTTGCGGTGCCGGATCTCGTCCATCTCCTGCTTCCGCTCAAGGGCAGATTGGTAGTGTTCGCAGCCTCTCCAGTTGGCTGGATGGTTCTTTTCGCAGTTTGCGCACTTTGCGTCGGCGTTAGGGTCCTTCGTGCAAACGCCCTTAGGATGACCTTCGCCGCAGCGTACGCAACGGGGTGCCATGTGGCAGTTGTAAGAGGCGTGGCCGTACCTCTGGCAGTTGTAACACTGCGGAGGGCCGGTGGGGGTGTTATACCTGGAGACTTCTATCCGGAGGCACAAAAGCTCCCGGAGGGAGTAGATGAGTTGGTAGTCTCCTACCTTCTTTAGTTTGATAAAAAAGGCGTTGACCTTGCGCTTTTGCCGGTCAACAAGTGGAATGCAGGAGGTTGGAGTGAAGCCAAGGCTCTCCAACTCCTCGATAATGTCTGTCGGGGCTACATCGTGGGGGATGCCACGGATGGTTACTTTGATTTCTTTCCCCTGAGGGAGACCAAAGGTGTGGAATTGAACGTTTGAGTCAATGAGGGTTTTCTGGACGAACCGAAATTCGTCGGGAGTCCTGGTTTTGATGCGGAGAAGCTTCCCCTGGTGATAAATATCGATAGGGAAAGCTGCCGCCTGCTTGATAGATTTTGCAAAAGCATGCCACGCTTTGGGGGCGTCAAGAACTATAGGTGGCATGCGGAATAATTCTGAAGACTGAGGGGTTGGCTGAGCACCTGCCCTGGTAGTGGGAGCCGAGCCACCACTGGGTTCCGGCCCGCCCGAGGAAGAGGAGAAGGTCCATTTCCGGCTCTTCACCTTTTTCCAGGCAGGGCCGCCGTCAGTGGCGCCGGGCACAACAGTACCAGGGTGGTCCTGAGAAGGGCCTGGTTCGGAAGGCGGACTTGCCGGGGAGTCCATCTCCATGAACTCGCCGGCGCAGTCTGCCGCCGGGTTGGGTGCTGTCGGCCCTAAAAAGGTCCGATCAGGGCGAAGGGTAGAGGTAGGTGCTTGGGTACCGCAAGCGGTACCCAAGGAATGATCGGATGTACCCAAGGAACAGAGATCTAACAGAGGGGTAATGTACGGCTTCGTTAGATACCAAACTTTGTGCAATGTTCGGTTTCCACCGTACTCTTTACCTCGGAGGTGTCCAAGGTCGGTTACCACTGGTGGGGCCTTCCAAGGATCTCTCGGGGCAGCGCTAGCAAGGAAGCGAGAGAGCCGACGTCCACTCACCTGAGGAGTCTATCCGGTAGCCGGTTCCCACGCAGTTGCCCAGGTCCAGTCCGTGAGGCAGTCGGCGAAATGCAGGCTGGTCTCAAGATGTCCTGTCCTGTTGCTAGTGGTGTGGTAAAGTTGGCTTGAAGGCTTCCCAATGGCTGGTCAAGAGCGAGATGTTTCCTCTTCAAGAGCTGGAAGCGTTCTTTCTCCGCTTTTCGCTCTTCCGCCCCTCTGAGAACCGCCGACACGATGACCACGATGAATGCAGGGCACAGCACAGTGCGTGCCCCCATGACGGCAGCGTCCGGGCAAGCCCGATGACTGCCTGTTGCTTGGTGAGTGCTTGGTGCGAGACTTGTCGCTGCGAGGATGGGTACCCCCTTTTTTATTTTGGCGGAGGTGAAGGAGACGGGCTGTGATTGGCTGAACCGCTGACGCGATCCACCAATGGCCTGAGAGGGAAGTCTACGCGAACGCTTAGCACGGATTGGCGGGATTTGTTCGCCCACAACGGGTCGATACACTTCCGCCAGCCCGGTATGAGTCCGGTAGACTGCCTTATGGCGATACCGAGGCAGGCGAGAGATTGGAGGGGCGAAGTTGCCGACTGAAAGTGGCGCTAGGCACACCTAAAGCCGGCACAACGCTCGACCCATCTGTCGGCCTGCAACGGACCGGAGATTTGACTGGAAGGAAGGTGGTGAGATACGATTGGTCGGCGCGTGGACAGATGGTGAGAGGGCAATTTGTTATTTTAAAATTACGGGGGGTCGTCGAGCAGAGCTCGAGGGCGGCGGCGTTTGACTGGTGGTGGTCCATCATCGTTATCGAGGTGTTGGAGATGTGGAAAGTCTGAAATGGATGCTCGATGGAAGAGGTTGAACGTAAGAGTTCGCGCAAATCCATCGAGCGACGGAATCTTCAGCCCTTGCCTGATAGTATCATTTTTTACAAACCAGGGAGAGCCGGAGATAAGGCGAAGGGTAAGGGCTTGGAAGGCTTCCATGCGTTTAACGACGTCGGGGGCGAGTTGGGTCCAAAATGCAGGCGCTGCGTACATAAGGACGGCTCGTAAAAAGAGCAGATAGATCGAGAGCTTCGTGCGCACTGGCAGTGGCCCTCGAGGCGATAAGAATGGGTATAGTTTGGCTTTGACGCCTCGGGCGCGCTGGAGCACTGTGGACACGTGAGCTCTGAAGCTTAGGCGTCGATCAAGAGTGACGCCCAAGTACTTCACAGTACGTTGCCAAGCGATTGGGCTCCCTTCAAGGGAGAGGGTCTGGCATCGGGAAGTGAGCTGACGGGAGAAGGCAATCGCCTCGGATTTCTCCGTATTGATCGCCACTCGCCATTTCCTAAGCCAGGCCGGAAGTAATGCGAGCTGGCGCTGCACCACGTCAGTCGCAAAACGAAGGTTTGCAGAACTGGTGTGGTACATCGCATCGTCCGCATAGAGAGAGAGCGTGACTCCAGGCAATACTGGCAGGTCGTTCGTGTACACTAGGTACAGAACGGGGCCGAGGACAGATCCTTGAGGGACGCCGGCGGCGACGGGGCGGACAGAAGAGTACGTCCCGTCGACGCAGATCCTAAATTTGCGGTCGCAGAGATACGACCGCATCAGATGTACAAATGAGGCAGGGAGAGGGGAGGTGGCTAGTTTATAGAGAAGGCCTTCGTGCCAGACTTAGAACCGCCGAGGTGAAAGCATCGCCTTAAATAGTGTCTGGCATGGTTTATTTTCCATAGCCAATCAGAATGGAGAATGATGAGCTGGCTTCTCATTGGTCCGTGTGATACACCTTAAGCGGCCAAAACATTATAAATAGAGACAGCGTAGCCTTAACTCACTGTTCCTTGTTCCCAGTTCATTGGGAGACGTGTTCGGTGTACCATCTACTGTATTTCGAACACTTTTTTGCTACTGAAGATGGCCACCGGTGGTGTGGCCGAAACGTCTAGCAGTAGAAGATCAAGCATTCGACCACGGCCTTTCAGCCCGGAAATTTTAGATAATTATAATTATCACTACTGTTTGTATTTTCTTTCAAAGATCATTTTGACATCCCATAAGGTTGGGTTTTGTAATGTATTATTTTTGGACAATTATTTTAATATTTGTTAATTACATTTATTTTTTATTTGAAGTCCTTATTCTAACATTTATCTTTTAATGTGATTCACAAATTATCCTTGACCAGTTGCTTGCCTTGGATTTGCTAATATTTTTGTTAGTTTTTTACAATTTGTAGTTATTTGTTTTTTATAGTTAGGCATTTCATAGGCCTAAGTAGTAACTGATTATATTTACTCATTTTATACAAATTACATCTTAATTTACCCTCATACATGTTTTGTTTTGATATTATAAATGATCTGTTTACTTATTGATGTGTTTTGGTTCTGTTTTTATAATAATTGTATGTTACCATTAAGTTCTATATTACAGTTTGTTAATTATTTCCTAACTGATTTTCCAGTGTTATTAGATCTGCATTATTTCTATTTACTTATTTTGCCATTGTTAACAACTAGGCTATTACTTACTATTCTCTATTACATAAAACATAACATCTAGGCCTATGGTCTGTATAATTCCTTCAGCCATATCCTATTTATAGATTAAATTAAACAATTTTTTAACAATTATTATGCACTGTTTGCTTACAATTCGTTTCATTCTTACTTATCTTTTGGGTGATAAACATCATTACACCATTTAAACTTACTTAATTGATTATCCCTTAGAACATGGGGTGTTTATTTTATTTTGCTCTTATTTTCTTTATTATATTTTTCTTATACAAACTCTATCTTCTAGCCATGGTAACCCTAACTTTTAACCTTCCATGGGACTCCCCCTTTGAATACTATTGTATCCCTTACTTACAATTAAACTTAATGCTATCATTAACAAGATTCTTATTAAATAATATTGTTCACTATTAATCCTTGGATTTCATTGTCCATGACGTGTCCGTTACTTTGGAAGCCTTCTAAAGGTGAAAGCCGGTTTAGGCTGTAAGGTAAATCTTTACAATTTTACTTATAAAAAACTTAGTGTTCCGAGTCGTCAAACAATAGTGATATTTAGTCACTATTAATCATTTAGTGTTCATCACAGATTATTAAGTGTTTATTCCTATTACTATCATTAACAAAATTCTTATTTACTAATATGGTTCACCATTAATCATTTAGTGTTCATCACTGATTATTAAGTGTTTACACCTATCAATAGGGTTTCTCATTATTTTTGGGGTTTTACACTTTCACTTTTGCACTTCTTAAACTGTATATTAAGTGTTATTAGTAGGTAATCCCTAACATTACATTCTCTTTGTCACTTAGTTATGTTTACTTTCTCACTATCTCTCTCTTTACAAATGTTATTTGTACTATTAATAAGTTCATGTCTTTATAGAGTTCTTTATTACATTTAAACTCTAATTCTTTGGTTAGTGTACTTTTATTTTTCACATTACTTTATTGGGTTTTATCAATTATCATTTACAATTATACTAATAACTATCTTTTACATTTGTTATTTATTGGTTGCGTTTCCATTATTATATTTGAGTGTATCATTTCTCCTTCTTTTATTCTATATTATTTGTTTGTGTCTTATTATTCGTTTTCATTTTATTTCCTTTATACTTGTTTTGTTTCATTTTCCTTTTTCTTCGATTTCATTTTATTTTCTTTTAATTTCCTTTAATTTTGGTTTTCCATTTTTCTTTGGTTTTATTTTATTTGGTTGCATTGAGTCAATCACTTCATTCAATCACTTTATCTTTTGGTCTCGGTTTTCCCCTTCTCCTTTGGTTTCCTTTTATTTGGTCAATCACTTGGGTGAGGTCATGTCGTCGTTTGTCGCGTCATTGTCATTATATTTTCATTAGTTTAAACATTTTATATATTTGATTCATCATTTTTATCCCTGGTATTGGGGTGGCTTACTTGTGTTGTAACAAAGTGTATACTATGTCTTAGAATTATAAGAAATAAGATTTAAACACGTTATAATGGCATTATATTCAGATTAAATATAAGTGTTCAAATAATAATTAACCCACACTAAACAATTAATAACATGATAATTTGAATTTTTAAAGAATAAATCAAATGAATATAATTTTATTAAAACAGTCGTACTAATTTCACAACCAGTACTAAATCCTCTGTACTCTTTACTTGTATTAAAACTTATAACGTTATTCACGTGCTTGTCCACACTCAATCAATGACCAAAGCCTGCGACCCAGCCAGGGAACATCAAGGTAAATACTGCAGAAGAAGAGTATACCTCCGAGACATGGGTAAGTGCACACAAATGAGTAAGAGCATATGTGTAAAAGTAAGTGTCTAAAAATAACATTGTAATATATATACATATATAACACATCCTGATAATTTCTATCATATGCAAACGACATGGTAATTATGGCAAGAAAAATACAAGCGCTAGTGGCAGCATATCACGAATTGGAAAGAGAGAGGCAAAAGGCCGGATTAAAAATAACTGAAAAGAAAACAAAGTATATTTGATGACACGGAATGAGAGAAGAGGGAAAGGAAGAATAAGAATAGACAACCACAGTTTTGATGGGTTCCAAGAATTTAATTATCTCGGAACCACAATGACAGAGAATAATGAAACAAGCGAAGAACTCAAAGCAAGAATGGCAGTGGGAAACAGAACCTACTACGCATTAAAAAATATATTCCAATCCAGGAACATATTAAAAAATGTCAAAAAGAAAATATACACCACTGTAATCAGACCTATAGTAACATATGCAAGCTAGACGTGGGTGCTGATGTTGAAAGTTGTGAAAAACTTTGGTGTTATCGAGAGGAAACGTCTGAGAAGAATTTATGGATCGGTGTGGGACGGACAGATATGGAGGATAAGAAAGAATCGTGAGCTAAGAGACTTTTATAGAGAATCGGACATAGTTGCAGCAGTGAAGGCGCAAAGGTTGAGGTGGTTGGGGCATGTGGTGAGAATGAGAAGTGATAAAGGCCCAAAAATTGCATTGGAAAGGAAGCTGGAGGGAGTAAGGAGGAGAGAACGTCAGAGGAGGAGATGGTATGAAGATATGGAAGGGGATTTTAGGGAGATGCGATTGGCAGTTTGGAGGAGTAAGGCTCTGGACATTGAAGAATGAAGGAGACTCATTGAGCAGGCCAAGGATCTACAGGGACCGTAGTGCCAGAAGAAAAAGAATGCAATGAGAATAATTCTATTGATTTCCGACTGTCAGAAAATAAAACAAATACATAATTAAAAATAACTTCAGCTACTTTATCATATTGCTCTTCATTAATGCTGCTTGCCATCCAAGCTTTCTGAACATTTTCCTGTCATCTGTTCCGGAGGTGTCCAACACGTTGACACATTTTCAAGTTGCATAAGTTCAACCATATGTAAACTCTGAAGTTAAATATGTTTCAGGAGAACTCTGAAGTTAGCAAGTAAGAAACTTTTAAGGTTCTTCAAGGTTGTGGCCCTTCTGACACTTCTTTATGGGTCTGAGAATTGGTCTACGACAAAAGGCCAAACCAGTACCATTCGCTGAAGTGAGGTTCCTCAGGCGTGTGGTATGATACGGTATTCAAGATCGCAAAAATATTACTGGCATATTGCATATTATGAATACATTATACGTTATATCGACTAAATTGGTTGGACCATATCAACCGAATGAATAGCCGAAAGGACGGGGAGTGTGGGACTTCCGAAGAGGCGTTGGAGTAACCAGTTTTGGACTTTGTCTACTTGGGACCAAAAAAATTCTAGTTTTACCCGGGGAGCTAATGATGATCATGGTTTTTAGTATCTATTGTTTCTTCACTCCCATCAGTTTTAATATCCTTCATTACTCACACCATCTCTTGTTAACTTTCTACAAAATCTTCTTAATAATCCTCTCAAGAAGAGTGACTATTTTTTCCATACTTTTCTGTTACCGGCCATGCTTACAGACCTTACAGTACTCATCATTGGTCTATAAATGTTCATTCTCCTTAATTTGAAACACTGATACCCTTTCTCCACCACATGTTCAGGCAAAAAAATTTTAATACATAAATAATAAAATATAATTTTAAAATTTGATAAACACATAAAATATTGCTTTTGTTTTGGTCTTTGCACAGTCACCAAGAAATTTTCCCCTGCCTACAAACATTTCTTTACTTCCATTATTTGGAGCTGAAATTAAACCGTGTATCTTCATATACACGTGAGAAAATATGCGCTCACACACACACACACACACACAGGCATATGTAGAGCGATTGCCAACTCAAGATTCGAGCATGGCGTTAAAAGAAGAAAGAAGACAAACGAATCGATACAATAAAAAGTACACACAATGCAATAAATAAATAAATCTGTATTATAATCTTTAAATTTATATAGAATTTCACAATACATTATTAAAAATGAATAGATAGATACTAAAGCAAGCAACCACAATATTCTGATATGCTTCAATGTTTTTAAATGCCTTTGTCTCCAAAAATAAATCAGCCTGACGCTTTAGTTCTTCAGTAAAATATTTGCAGTTAAATTTTTAATACTATGAGTGACAAAATTGAAACATCAGAACGTGGTGGACCTAAATTATACACAAGAAAATAAGGAAGAGTGGAAAAGTGAAAGACAAATGACAACGTAAAACGTTGGTGTTGTAAGAAAAGGAATTAACTATGAAAAAATAAAGCGAGGCGCTGAGAAAAAAGTAAGGTAGAGATGGAATGGGAAGAAGGTTTATGAAGTTGGGATGGATTGATAGCAGTCGCAGAGAGTCAAGAGTAATAAGGTATGCGTAAGGGATCAGGTAGGGTAAGATGTGAAAGGGCGGGCGAAAAGACAATTTAGAGGGAGGTGAAAGTAGCACCTCCTACTCTCTAAACCCGTTTTCGCACACACTTTAACACCTTACACTACTCTATACACTTACTCATGCCTTAGTACTCCCCTTTTCTGGCTGTTCTCAATCCAGGGGGTGGGGGAGTTGGGTTGGATTGATAGCAGACACAGAGAGTCAAGAGTAATAAGGTATGCCTAAGAGATCAGGTAGGGCAAGGTGTGAAAGGGCGGACGAAAAGACAATTTAGCGGGAGGTGAAAGTAGCATCTCCTACTCTCTAAACCCGTTTTCGCACACACTTTAACACCTTACACTACTCTGTACACTTACTCATGCCTTAGTACTCCCCTTTTCTGGCTGTTCTCAATCCGGGAGGGAGTGGGGCGCCTGTGCTTCAACCGTGCCATTCATAATAATAAAAATGTATAAATACGGTACCTCAAATATACTGTAATGAGAAGCTAAAGCACCAGTTGATTTATTAGTGGAGACATCTTCACCTGCAAAAAATTATGTTGAATCTGCTACGACCATATGTCCCTTGTTGGAATTAAATTGAATATTTTTTTAAATTTCGTTTGTTTCCTGGAAACGGTAGCCTACTTTTTGTGAACAATCGCAACAATTACGTTTATATTACATTAAACTTAGCCAAATATTACAGTTTTTCTAGTCGATTTTAAAACAAGTATACTGTGTAGGCCTACTGTGAAGGATATTGTGAATAGATAATATATATTACAATACATTATTATAATATATATTATGGGTCTTTCACTATAGCCTGCGGCAAAAGTCCACTTCCGTCTCCACGTTTGTACTTTTTTCCCGTGTTCGATGTGTACTAGAACTGTTTTCTGTACTTCCAATAAATACACCCTTTTAATAAAATGTGCCAATAAACCCCAATAAAATATGCAAATAGGTTATAGGTCTACGTTCTAAATTGGAACTAGGTTTTAATTACGGTACTTCGAATAAATACAGCCTTTAATGTTATGTACAGCAGCCTTGTATGCATACAATAATTTAATGTACACTAACAAAGGGAATTCTTGTTAAATCCAATTAATTTTAAAAATCTAAAAGGTTAAGTTGCATTGTTAAACGTAGACACAACCTCCAAAAATCCTTGGATTTCGTTGTCCATGACGTGTCCGTTACTTAACTAAATATCACTATAATATTGACGACTCGGAACACAAAGTTTATACAATATTGACGAAACAATCACCATCCTTCAAAACAAACTCAAACAGAACAACACACCAGACGAACTTATCAATGAAATAACAGAAACTCTGAACATTATCACAAAACAAAACTAAAGGGGGAGCCCATGGGTAGGCCATCGTTCTGTGTGTAGTATTTATTGTTATAAGTAAAGTAGTTTTGTTTTGTGATAATGTTCAGAGTTTCTGTTATTTCATTGATAAGTTCGTCTGGTGTGTTGTTCTGTTTGAGTTTGTTTTGTAGGATGGTGATTGTTTCGTCAATATTGTATAAACTTTGTGTTCCGAGTCGTCAATATTATAGTGATATTTACTCCAAACAACATTTGCAGAAAGGAAACAATCAGTCAGTCAGTAACCATAATAATGTTGCGTTTAGCTGGCGGCCGAAAGACATTATCATGCTCTTTAGCTTTTGCCACTAGGCAGACGGTACTTGATTTTTTAATGAATAGATCGTTAGCTGAATCACATACGAAGACAACCATTAACTAGTGACAATAACCCCAATAACCTATCTACAGCTATGCAGTGTTGTTTGCTTGTTAGGTCTTTAATCTGCGACGACGTTAGCATGTTAGCGGTCGCGGTTTTAGTTAACGATTCCCGGCTGGTAAATTGTGCTAACACTTGATTTTAAACTTTCAGGACGCTTTATAAATCTGGTTTAATTGTTTGCAGTGATATTATTTTTAACACATTATATATATTGCGACGTATCAAAACACGTTTATTTACAACAATCCCAATGACGTCACGCAAGAATGACGTCATGCAGGGTGATGCGTTACAGTTTACAGCGTTACAGAAATTTTCAAATGATGGCCAGCCAAAAGACATTATCATGTCAAAATCGTCTGTGTTATGGAAAATTATTTCTGTACTTCCAGTAAATACACCCTTTTATTGTACACTAACAAAGCAAATTTTATTTAAGTTACATTGTCTACATAACCTCCATAACCTGGCATTAGTTACTTGTGAAGAAAACAGTTCTAGTACACATCGAACAAGGAAAGAAAATACAAACGTGGAGACGGAAGTTGTAGTTGGCCGCAGGATTTAGTGAAAGACCCCTACTTTTTTATATTAAACAAAAACAGTAAATTTAAGTTACATTGCCAGCATATAAAGAAGCTTTACGAGGGGTCTTTCACTATAGCCTGCGGCAAAAGGAACTTCCGTCTCCACGTTTGTATTACTTTCCGTGTTCGATGTGTACTAGAACTGTTTTTTTCACAAGTAACTAATGCCAGGTTATGGAGGTTATGTACGACAATGTAACTTAAATAAAATTTACTTTGTTAGTGTACAATAAAAGGGTGTATTTACTGGAAGTACAGAAATTATTTTCCATTTATCGCACATAATTACGGTACACAGACGATTTTTGGAGGTTGCGTCTACGTTTAACAATGCAACTTAACCTTTTAGATTTTTAAAAATAATTAGATTTAACAAAAATTTCCTTTGTTAGTGTACATTAAATTATTGTATGGATACAAGGCTGCTGTACATAACATTAAAGGCTGTATTTATTCGAAGTACCGGAATTAAAACCTAGTTCCAATTTAGAACGTAGACCTATAACCTATTTGCATATTTTATTGGGGTTTATTGGCACATATTTTATTAAAAGTGTGTATTTATTGGAAGTACAGAAATTAGTTTCCATTTATCGCACATAATTACGGTACACAGACGATTTTTGGAGGTTGTGTCTACGTTTAACAATGTAACAACCTTTTAGATTTTTAAAATTAATTAGATTTAACAAAAATTTCCTTCGTTAGTCTACATTCAAAGGCTGTATTTATTGTATGGATAAAAGGCTGTATATACATTAAAGACTGTATGTATTCGAATTAAAACCTATCGGTACTTCCAATTTAGAACGTATAACCTAGTAGGCTACGTTATTCGTACATATTTTATTGGAGTTTATTGGTACATATTTTATTAAAAGGGTGTATTTATTGGAAGTACAGAAATTAGTTTCCATTTATCGCACATAATTACGGTACAGAGACGATTTTGGGAGGTTGTGTCTACGTTTAATTATCTAACTTAGATAGTAGGCTTCGTTATTGATGCATATTTTATTGGGGTTTATTGGCACATATTTTATTAAAAGGGTGTATTTATTGGAAGTACAGAAATTAGTTTCCATGTATCGCACATAATTACGGTACAGAGACGATTTTGGGAGGTTGTGTCAACGTTTAATTATCTACCTTAGATAAGTTAGATAGTAGGCTTCGTTATTGGTGCATATTTTATTGGGGTTTATTGGCAAATATTTTATTAAAAGGGTGTACTTATTGGAAGTACAGAAATTAGTTTCCATTTATCGCACATAATTACGGTACAGAGACGATTTTGGGAGGTTGTGTCTACGTTTAATTATCTAACTTAACCTTTTAGATTTTTAAAATTAATTAGACTTGTAGGGGTGTGCATGGCAGAACTACTTGTAGGGGTGTGCATCCACTTTATAATCATATTTTTGGTAACACTGAGAACTTTAAGCCTTCTTTTATGCTTAAACAAATTATATATACACTTAATTATAGAAAAGCAAAAAGCAAATATGTAATTCAAAAGACTAATTTGCTCTAATAAACACATGCTGAAGTTGAAAACAAAAGAGTTTTTACTTGCCTAACTAATCATTAGTTACTAATGTGACAGTTGGGGCTGCTTTTTCTGCAAAAGCTGGGGTATGTTGGATTCAAGAGTGGTTAAATTAAGTCATAAAGCTGAGTGTGCATCAAGTCTATTTCTGTGCTTGCTTTTCACTTGAGATGAAAATCCCATTTCACTCAAGAATGAGGTGGGGAATGGGATGAGCAACTCCGAAAGTTCAGGATATTCATCTCTTAAAGATATCCAGAACTTTGTTAAGTCAGAATCTACAAGTTTATGGATTTTGTTGTCCATGACATGTCTCATGTTATCACTAACTATACAAAATAATTTACTAAAAATTTAGTTTTAATCCCAGCATCACAGATGATATCACACAATTGCTCATTTAGTTTTACTGACAACATGTTAGAACTTTCAAAATACAAGAATGGGTCTTGAATGCAATTGAATTCACTGTATCCCTCTGGGAAGCAACTTTCAATCTGGTTATAGAGAGTTAAACATCAGAGCTGGTAAAAAGCAATGGTAGAGCATGAATAACAAAAATGTACAGTTTAGACTATGTACAAAACAGGTTGAATTTAAATTGTTAAAATGATATATCTTAGTTATTTACATGTAGTAGCTTTTTAAGACACAGTAAATAAATTTCCGAACCTGACTTTGCAACCCTCCAAATGCCCTCTCGGGACCCAGCAGTGGCTCATGCCCAATAGGTTAAGAAATGCTGAACTAAAGGCATGTTTGTGGAGTGAAACATAAAAAGATAACCCAGACTTCTAAAATGCTCTTAGTGAAATGGGATTTTCAGGAGTAACAACACACTATTTGGTTAACAAGTTATGTCCACAAAACAGATTTTGTTGGAAATAAATAAAACACAATTTGACACAAATATATTAATTTTATGAATACTTGTTTGGCACATATTACAGAAGGTTACACCATTAAATGAGTTTGCCTAAGTATAAAATTCTTGTCAGATGAAAAATGTGTACAGTCAGAATACTATTTGTTATGTACAATACAAATGATTCACTATGGGTAGCAGTGACACATAAACACTAGACACTGACACTGAATTGTACTTGTTTTGAATGATTCATTGTGTGCTACCTGACCAGAGTACAGGTATTAACCAAGAGATGTTTAGTATACTGCTGTGTAACTGCTACAATGATGAATTATAAGTAGTACTTTTTGTTTTGGTCATCAACCTTGAAAAGGATAATAGAAACTTTGTATACCATACTTCCAGCAGTTTTACATAATACATTCCTAGCACAAATAAGAAAAGTTTAAATCTGCTGATGATCTAAAGGAGTGATAGTTATTTGCAGACTGACAGGGTTATAAAATAATTCTGAAAGAATTGTTGCTTTTACAATACCATCCTTTATCACCCGACTACTCAAATCTGCCAGTTTTTCACAGAAACTGAAGTTTGATGATTTGATCCTCATGACCTAGTGATGCTCCAAACATTTCAAGGATTCTCCTAGCCTTAAAAAACTTGACTGGCCTCATTGATTGACATGATTAATGTTAAATTTACTTTGGGATACTTCCAAACATAATACAGTTTACAATAAACAAAAAAAATTTTATGCCAGTCTAATTTTTCCAGAACTGTATACACATAATTTGATCTGGATAGAACGTGTATTAAACAATAATACTATTTGTGCAAATAATTAAAATATCGGTGTGGAGAATCATACATGACTTCCATGTTTTAAGATTTATATTTAAAATCGTTTTAGAAATGAAATATTTCTACAGAAACTACTTCTATCTTCAGCCTCAACCACAGAATTGTGGTCACTAACATATACCACCTCACGTTAGCGCACTTGATTTTCACTGATGATGGCACTTCCGAAACTTCTGGTTTTGCAGAAAACATTGGACCACGGCCAAACAGCCTGGAAAGGAATTTTATCAACAAACTACTTCATCGTTGCTGATAACGTAGTACACATATAAAAAATTATCCCCTCCACTTCACCTATCATTTTAAATTATAGAAAATTATCCCCTACCCCTTTTCATTTATGGATATTTCATGTACCTTTCTAGAGTGGATTATTATGACCTTTTCAGGATACTTTATTTATCAAAATTAAGTACTTTACTCTTGTTAAAACATAAAACGTTGCAGGTAAACTACCCCTTCTCGTTAACCGATCTTCACCAAAATCAACAGACCTTGAGTCCTCTACAATATGCAAAAATATTTGAATTTGCGGCAGTTATCATTCGCCATAGACAAAATTCTACACACAGACATCTTTCAAAAAATTACTTCTTTATGTTTTGAGGGTAGTACAATCAGAATCAGCCCTTATCTCGAACACGATATTTTTGCCATCCATGTCCTTATGGAACATGGAAGTAAAAACAATATCCTTCTTTTTATAATATGTATTGCACATGTTTTCTAACACGGGACACTAATTATTAGATAAAATGTTTACCTTCATTTAAGCCAGCTTCCACTCACTGTGTACTTTCTCAGAGGCCATAACATGTTCTTTTTAACCTTGCCGAACATAAATTGATGTTGAATTAAAAATAATGTAAAGGATTAGCACCTGAAGTTTGCAACGTGCAAGTTGAAGAATCTATTTAATTATTGCACTTAACTTGATATAAGTACTGATTACATTTCAGGATTATTATTTTCAGAAATAATGTATGTAAACCAGATTTCCCTATATAAAGTTAATTAAAATTCTTTAACGCATAGCATTCCAGGCCTTTATGGTAGTATATTTGTATTACTAAATTTGAATTTATACAAATAATTCTCTTTGATTAACCAGAGTTACACACATAAACTAAATGCTGAGTGTCCTCCTAGTGTATAAATTCAGCTAAAACACTATTCCAAAAACTTACCTTGTTACTAGAATATGTGACATGATGAACTTTTCATGTTAAATAGTTTAAATACTTTGTGTTGAGAGTTAAGCAATTTACCTAATTTTTATTTATGCAGGCGTATAGCAAAATCTGATCATCATGAAAAAGGAATAAGGCATTTTGTAATAGCAATTAACTGATTAGTTCCTGCTGTATTACTGACTCATATTACAAGACCAATTTTTGTTTAATTGAAGATATATTTTAACTGTTTCTTTTGGTGCAATCTGTAAATTCCATGACACACATCCATAAAGGTTTTAAAATATGCTTATTGCAGTTTGACAGGAATACATTCTCAAAAAACTAATACAAATTTGTTATGTCTGATCACACCAGCTATCCTTTCTATTTGAAATGAGCCTTTTATCCAGATTTATTATATAGTATTGTGCCAAGATATATCACTACATTTGTATACTGTAATACAGTAGTGGTAGAATATTATCATTCCACTAATATTACCCTAACATAATAAATGAAAATACATTATATACACATCTTTTGACATAATCATCCTTTCACTTATCACTTTTTGCCTATCAATTTATTTGATGAATATATATTTTACGATTTATGTAAAATACAACAGGTGTTTAACGGACACGTACTATGTGTAGACCTCTTATTTCCCTCCTCGGCAGGTTGAAGCTCAACTGGCACTAGAGTTGGGTATGAAATTATACTATGCTCATAGTCTGTCTGTTAGCAGCTAGTGGCATCTATTGACATTCACTCATGTCAAATTACAGAGTCTGTAAAGAAAGTTCGAAATTTGAATGTAAACAAATTAATAGTTAAATAATTAATATAATGGAAGTATCACATATATAATGTATGTAAATGTAATTGTGAAAAAACGATGTAGGGCCTACTTCATATACAGATCAAAAGTAAATGATGAACTATTCTCTTTATGTAATAAGCCTTGTTACTAAACAACATATACTGTATTTTTAAAAGCTTCTTATCATATTGAGACGAAATGGAGCGGCATTTGAAACATCTCTTAGGTATAAAAACAACATAACCTTTACAAAATTTGCCGCCCGTAGGCAGTAGCCTACTTTGCCTATGCATAAATCTGCCTCTGGTGTATATGCTAAATGCATCTGAACAGTAGTAAGAATGACTTAGTATCCTGTTGAGTTATTCACTGTTCTGACGGATGATACGCAAATACTGGAAGGTAGGATGTGAGAGCCAGCAATAACCTTAAATAAAACTCTCATGTATTTCAGTTATTACACAGTGTTCTGTTCATTACAGACAAGTGCTTGATTTGATCATTTTTTTAAAATAAAATTGTATATTTTAATGTAGCTTTACAGTAGCTTGACAGAAAGTGTAAAAATGTAAAATAAAAACGGCATGACTTAGGTGTAAATAAAAAGTGAACACTTTACAGTAGCACAAAAAATGACAAAAAACTGAGACAATGAAATGCTACAGTTCAGTTAAAAATTTTGCAATCTCCCTCACACAAAATTTTAAAGAATAAAGACATCAATACCACAAAATATTTTTTTTTGGAGCAAAAGGAAACACAATGGAAAGGCATCTCAGGTAGTATCGCTTTGAAATTATGGTTTCAAAATGTTTAGGGAAAAGAATAAAAAAATGCTAGCATTAACAATCCAACAATGTATCGAAAAGAGCAGGATCTTGCTAGGTACATTATAGGGAAAATTGGTTTTGTAGCTGCTAGTGGATGTTTGTTTCTATAAAAAATAATTGCAGTATCTAATAAATTATGGTACATATTTAATCATTTATTGAATAATTTGTCATTTATATAATTTTATTTTTTTTTTAAATTTCTATAGATACTTTTGGTGTGTTTGTTGTAATTTTGTGTTTTACATAATCTTTTGTGATTAAATCATTTGGTATAAAATGTTCCAGATTATAAAATACACCTCACAGTTTTAACATACAATATATATAGTAACTCCTCTATACATAGTAACAGGTATATCAATATGCCTGTAATCACAGGTATAGGAAAGTAATGGCAAATCTTGCATAATCTTGTTATCAGTTATTGTTATTATTCAGCTAGTGCTATTAAATTCATATTGGCCCAAAGTGATCACAAAAGGAATTTATTGTATTTGTTTACAGTGTAACGTCACAGAACGTTCCATAAAGGAAATAATTTATATAGTAAGTTAGCACAAGAGGAAAGTGAGGTGAACAGTATCGAACCCAAGTAGTCCCAAAAAATTGTGTAATTTTGTATAATAATTATTTCTATCAACTTGAAAAAACGACCAAACTATGACTAAGACAAAACCCCATATATATTATTAAAGTGAATAAGAGTGAAAAAACCATAAGACACTATAAGAGAGAGAAATAATGTCAGAATCAACCAAAATGTAGTCAATAATTATTAAGTTTTATAACTATGAATAGAGTATTAAAAACTATTTTTTGTGAATAAATGGACATGATCCATTATTATAGTATGTGATGTAAATAAAATAAATGTATTAAATGACTTAAATACATTATTAGAAAGAATCTAAGTTAATATAAAAATGATATATTTGTTATGACAAAAAATATTAATGTGTTGGATTTGAGACCATACACCAAGATTTCATGAAAAAATTAATTATTATCAGATTTAAATAAAAACTATATGTAATTGTCAAGCAGACAATAGTGAACAATTTATCTTAAATAAAGGAAGCTGTCGAATGAATAAAAAGCAGTCAAAATGGCCAAAAACAGTGTTAACAAAAAACATGTAATAGGCATCTAATATTGTATAATTTATGAATTTAATGTTGCCAAAATGCAACCAAACTGTATTAGAAAGCTGTAATATGATATAAAGCAACTATACTAATATACCTGACCAACTTTAACATTGTAATAGTCAAGTCAGCAAAATATTTACTTATACCATGTATGGCTGAAGCCAATTATCCAGTACAAAAATAATCATATCTGGCTAAATACTTACATAATACTAACAAAAATAAGATAGAAAGGTACAATACATCAGTATACCTTAATAAGAAACAAACTCAGTTGAAAGTAAAGTCAATTCTAAAAGAATTTAACTAATTAGAGTGAGATTTGTCACACCATAAAAAATGACATCTCAAGACCAATCAGTGATGCTATGTCATCTTGTGATAAATATAATATATGTACAGAGTAACCAGGTATCACAAAAGATAGACAAAATAATAAACTCTGTGTGTATAGTAGTGAAATAATACATATATTAAAGAAAAAGACTAATCATTGTATTAGAAAACTGACAAGAATCTATGCCATGAGCAGAGGCCATATAAAATTGTATTTATTTGTGTTTTATTTATGTTAAAATGTGTTTATTTTGTTGTAGGAAAGTAGTAGTATTAGATGTTCAGCTTGTGGAAGGAACTTTGTAACTCCACAACAATTTTTGTTATAAAAATTGAGTTTTCAATGACAACAACTCAAGGTGAGGGTTGTATATTGTATTGTTTATTAGACTTAAGTTAATTAGAAACCAATCATATTTAGTATCGCTAGATTCAGTTAAAAACAGGGAATCTAAATGTATTAATGGCATACAAATTGTGAGTACTAATGTAAAACTGTTTGATAAATACCAGTGTAATTTTTGAAATATCCTTTGTATGAAGAATAAGAAATTCGTTCTAAAAGCTTCTACGGAAGTGAAAATTGTTCTATGACATTCCATTTCGTTTATTCTCGAACAATCTAGAAAGAATTTTTACACAAATATACCGGAAGTCGATGAAAACAGTCATCCTGAATTAGTATAAAAGCGAGACCAAATTCGACCAAAAAACACTTGAAACTTGAACTCCAGAACTGATGCATCTCACACAACACTGATCGACGCAGCTAAGACGAAACCGAAGAGGCGAGAAATCGACAAGACACGGAGGAAGGTTTTTCCCGTACATAGACATACCGACTGACTTAACCTCAACGAGATCTACGCCAAAAAGTATCGCTGAAATAGAGCAGCGATACGGCAAATTTTAATAGAAATCACGCAGCCAGAACGTCCAGCGGCCCAGGAGGGACCAAACATTTAAATAGAGAACGAATTCTGCTGTGTTCGCATTGACTGACTAACGTGACAATAATTCCCCATAACGTAAACATACAATACACAAAGCCTTCCTCAACACTGCATGGGAATCAGCGCTGCGGTGGCCGATTTCTGAATTAACGCTAAACAGATGATTCGTAGCGGCGGCGTTTGAACGAGATTCTACTGCCAAACGTTTTGACAAAAAGTGCGGAAAAAGTAATGATCGCAAAATTTGACTTTAAATAGATTCAGTGTACACCCGAAGAGGCGAGATTGAGAAACTACCCGAAAGGAGTGTCCAGTGCGAGAATAAACGACCATTGGAACGTGAGTTACCAAAATTAAAGTCATTTGTTACCTGGTTACATTTATCACACAGTTGTACTTTACACGCCACACATACACCTTCAAATCACTTAGTTTTTTCTTGTAAGGCATCTAATTGATATGTCTTGGTAGTTCAAAGGAGTCACGTCCTGAGAGTAAAGATTTTTCACATATTAAACTCATGCTTCTCAACTGAGTCAAAATCTGAAATATACTAGCCGATACTTGATTGGATATATAAAAAATTGTCAATAATAATAACTTGTAAAATTTTTTCTCTGCAATTTTATTTATTTTTTTTCTATGAATGTTAGTCCTTCAGACGATTTGTTTGTTTTTAAAGAATCATTAAACTTAACTGATTTTTCCAAGCTAAACTGACTTGTTTAAATTTTTTTCGTAGATTTAAAAATTTTATCAATCACATTTTTTTTTTTTTTTTTTCTTGGAACAAACGTTTCCAAGTGGCGCCCACAAAAAGCATAGTATTAAGTTGTGTTACAGGACTACATCACTGCAGAGGATCCAGTCAACAGAGTAAGTAACAAAAGTGCGCGGAGGTAACGCCCGACATTATTACAACACAAACATTTAAACAACACCCACTACATTCTATTTATTTCTGTTATAAATTGGCAGCCCAACTAGTGAGGCTTGAAAAAGACGAAACAAGCCCGGCAACTACCAACATATTAAAATGCCGCAACCAAAGGGAAAAAAGGTGAAGAAGACTGTGGAACCCGAGTTAAGTGTGGAAGACGGAGAGGCAGTACAAATGGAGGAAACGGAATTAGAACCGCCCACACTAGAAGTGGAAAGACCGGTACAAACGGCAGATGAAATAGAGGAACAAACGGGAGAAGAACCCATACAAATGGTAGAACAAACAGACAAACCCGAACCAGAAAAAATAACAGGGAGTGTTGACGCAAATATATTAATGATGATGCTCCAAAAAATGGAAGAAACAAACAAAAATACTAATGAAAAGATGTTCCAAACGCTGAGAAAAGAGAGACAGGAAGATAACGAGGAAACTAAAAGAAATAATGAGAAAATGTTCCAAAGAATGGAAGAAAATATGAATAAAAATAGACGGGAAGATAAGGAGGAAATAATAGAATCCATGAATAAAAACAGACTGGAAGATAAGGAGAAATTAGACAAAAACATAGAATCTTTAAAGAAGGATATAACCGAGAAAATAGATGACAATGGGAAAAAACTGGAGATATTTCAGGAGGAGAATAAAAAAAGTATAGAGTCCCTGAAAAAAGAGATTAGCATAAAGTACGAAACAGTAACCAAAACGATCAATGATAATAAAATCGATAGTGACAGGAAGGTCGAGAATATGGAGAAACAGTTGGAAAGGTTACGGGAGGGAAACAATACACGTTTCGAAAAGATAGAGGAACAAACAGTAGAGACCAAACAAGATGTTAGAAATCTCGAAAACAGGGTAAGGCAGAACCAAGACGCCATCATGCAGGAGGTGGGAGAAGTCCAGCACATCGCTAACAGGCTGGACGAACAAATAAAAACTAACAAAAATAGCATACTGGAAATAGACCAGAGAGAGAAAAACCTGCAGGAAAGATTAGAGGCGCTGAGAGACACACCAATACTAAACACTCATACGTGTCATGGTGAAAACAGGGAAGTAATCAACTTCCAGGACTATCGACGAAACCCAATGGAATTTTTGGAAAGAATGGAGGAGGTTATTGGGAGAAGTAGAGAAACAAGGTGGGACAGGATAAGAGAGATGCTTGACGAGACATTTAAAAATACTAAGGATAACTGGTGGATAGCGGTACGACCAGAAATAACGAATTTAGCAGAGTTTGAACGCCAGTTTAAGGAAAAGTATTGGTCAGAGACCGCACAAAACAGGGTAAAAATGGACATTTTCTATGGCAAATACGACGCGTCCTATGGACAATCCCCGACGTCTTATTTCCTGGGAAAGGTATGTTTAGCACGGAAGTTGATACCGCCGATCCCAGAAGAATGTTTGGTAAGGCAGTTAGCTGGACATTACAGCTATGGTATCAAGGATGCCCAATTATACCAACAAATTAGCACAATAGCCGATCTGGCCAAATTATTGGAAAATTGCGAATCCACAGGAAGGTTCCAGGATTACCAACCCCCCAATCGTAAGGTAGAGTACAACAACAATAATAACGGACCAAACCGGAATGGAGGTGGGACCGGTAATAATCTAAACACCAATAATCAGAGTAATAATATCCCACCAAATGGCCGAAATGATAACACTCAGGGCCCAATTAACCGCAACTATCCGGGACCAAACAGAGGTAATTACACCGGGAATAACTACGGTAGGAACTTCCACCAGGGAAACGGTTATCGCGGGAATAATTATAGAGGAAGTAATTATGGTCAATGTAATGGTTATCGCAACGGGGGAAACCAAGGAGGAGGCGATAGGAGAAACCAAAATGAATATAGGCCCCAGGTAAATTATACAATGGCCAATAACCGACGGCCATATCCACCTAATGTACCCACTTATATGTTTTACCCACAACAGGCGCCAGGTAGCCAGGGTAACACGGCGAATAGCCAACCTATTAACGGTAATCCCGAGGTCAGGCAGGAAACACAGACGGGTCAGCAACCCTATGTTCCGGGAGACCGGGCCAATGAGACAGTGGCTCATTTAAACTAAACGCGGCAGTGAAAAAGGAAAACCGCCCTTCACTGAACCAATATTATGGGGTGACAAACGACGAACATAGACAGGACAAAGACGGGACTAGGATAAGAATAAATAATTACCTTAAGGATATTAGAGAGGAGTTATTAGAAGAAGGTGATAATATCATTAAAAATAGTAACCAAGGGAATAATAGTATCGTGCAGATTAAAGCATATATCAATGGCATAGAAGCGATACTACTCATTGACACGGGGTCAAATGTGTCACTTATCGATAGCATTGAGTTAGAGCGGATTAAACAAAATAGTAATTTACCAATACCCACTCTACCGATAAATAACATTGTTTTAGTCGGAGCAACGGGGAGGCAAAATAAATCAATAAAGAAACAGGTGTCATTAGAGATGACTAGTAATGGGGTAACAATACCAATAGGGTTATTAGTGGCGAGTAATTTACCCATGAGTATACTAATAGGCTGCGATATACTTAGGCCATACAATGCTGTAATAGATTTGGAAAGTAAGGTGAGAACTTTTAAGACTAACAAGGGGATTTGGACCAGTAATTTAATCGATGTCCAAGGAAGTGGTACAGACAATACACCTTATCAAGCGATAGTGAACCATTATCATTGTACCGATCGTCCAATCAATATGCCATTATATCAGGAGGAAAACCCAGAGTTGTGGTTAGAAAAGTTAGAAGAAATACGGGATTTCCAAAGGACGAAAACAAGGGGTCTGATCAGCGAAAAACAGGCGGAACAATTGATCGAGGTATACAACAAATATAAACACATATTCTCGAACGCTCCAGGTAAAGCCAGAGATTATCAGTGCACCATAAAATTCAAAACTCCGGTGGAATTTAACAGGAAATCGTACCCGATCGCATACTCGCTAAAGAACGAAGTCAGGGAAGAATTGAACAGGATGATAGAGGACGACATAATCGAGTATAGTCATTCGCCCTTTACCAGCCCAATCATAGCGGTGCCAAAAAAGAACGGAAAGGTACGTATATGTCTCGATGCTAGGGAGATTAACAAAATGATTGTTAACGACCGCACATCACCTGGGGAGACAGAGGAGATATTAAAAAAGTTCCATGGAATCAGATATATAAGCTCATGGGATACGGTATGCGGATACTGGCAGATAGAACTCCACCCTGATAGTAGGAAATATATGGCATTCATATTCGAGGGCAGAAACTATCAGTTTAAGCGGTTACCTTTTGGCTTAATAAATTCTGTGGCGGTGTTTGTAAAGATAATGGACAGAATATTGGGGCAGGAAGTACTGAAGTTTACGACAGTGTACGTCGACGACCTACTGGTGACTTCAGCGAATTGGGACGACCATTGTAATAGGGTTGAACAGGTGCTACAGAAATTATCAGAGAATAATATCACCCTCAAATTAGACAAGTCCCAATTCATTGCAAATGAGGTGAAATTTTTAGGATTTAATTTAACAGAACAAGGGATTACTCCATCCAAGGAAAAGGTAGAGGCCATACAGAAGTTCCCCACCCCAAAGAATAGGAAACAGCTGCAGTCATTTTTAGGAATCTGCAACTATTACAGAAAGTTTCGGTCCAATTACTCAGAACTAACTGCCAGGTTCCAAAAGCAGTTATCAGCTAAAGACAAATGGACTTGGGGACCAGAGCAAGATGGAGTGCTCAATATCATAAAGGAAAAGTTTTTAGAAACAGTAATGTTGCATCATCCCGACTTTACAAAACCATTTTTTCTAAACTGCGATGCCAGTAACGTGAGTTTAGGTGCAGCCCTCTATCAGGAAGATCAGGACGGTAACCATTTAGTAATTAGCTTTGCTAGCCGCGTGCTGAACAGTTGCGAACGAAACTACAATACTACCGAAAAAGAACTGTTGAGTGTAGTTTTCGCATGCGGTAAATTTAGGACATATATATTAGGGTACCCCATAACAGTTAGAAGCGACCACAAATCTATATCATTTTTAAAGCATTGTAAACTGAACCACGGAAGGCTGACTAGATGGGTTTTGGCCTTGCAAGAGTACAATATCACATGGGAATATATACCCGGCAAACAGAACGTAGCCGCCGACGTCTTATCTCGCGTCAATATACCAGACCAAACCTTTGACGGCGAAAAGGAACAATTAGCCAAGGTTTATCACATTATTAAGAGCAGGGAGGATTTAAAAGATATTTTGCACGAAATAAAGTCACAACAAGAGGCCGATCCGAAATTAGGAGATACTAGAAAAAGGGTACAGGAAGGCGATGAGGTCATAAACAGATTTTATTGTATACACGACGACACTTTGTTTATTAGTAATACCCCGCAACAAGAGAATTGGAAATTAGTGATTCCACCAGCGATAGAGAGACCGCTAATAATCGACTATCACGAGAGGTACGGACATATGGGTGCCCTTAAAGTAAGGAAGGCATTGGAAGAGCAAACATACATCAAAGGGATGAATAAGAAGGTACAACTGGCGATACGGTCGTGCGATATTTGTCAAAAAGTAAAGTGTGATAACGAGAGGAAGGAAGGGGTCATGATACCCATATTATCTACCGAAAAATTGGAAAAGGTATTTCTCGATATCTGCGGACCCTTTCCACGCAGCGGTGGGAGACACCGATATAAATTTATCGTAATCATTTTCGACCACTTTAGCAAGTATACAAAGCTATACCCAATAACTAGGGCAACGACCAGGAAAATAATAGACATAATAATCAAGCGTTATATAATGGAAGTGGGCCGACCGTATTCTATAATTACGGACCACGGTACTCAGTTTAGGGGAAAACTTTGGAAGGAAAGTTTGGGAGAACACGGAATAAAAACGTACAAGACGTCCGTATATCACCCGAATAGTAACCCAGCCGAGAGAGTGTTAAGGGAGGTAGGACGGTTACTAAGAACATACTGCCATAACGAGCAGAAAAGATGGCATGAATATGTAGCCTCTACCGAGGATTTCCTCAATTTCTCGCATCACAATACCATCGAGATGTCGCCATACACGGTTATGTTCGAAAGACCCCCACCACGAGAGATAAAAGAAATCATTAATTTTCCCGACGAACCCACATACCAATTTGAAGGGGCAAAATTTTATAATAAGGTGTTAGAAAAAACGGAACAGCAGCGGAAAAAATATATCAAATCACAGCCTAAGGCAATTAAATATGAGGTAGGTGAAAAGGTGTTAGTTAAAAATAGAGAATTGCCCAGTGCTATACAAGGCATAACAAGGAAATTGCTACTCTTATATACAGGGCCTTTCACGATAACCAGAGACAATAAAAACAATACCTACGAGGTAACTGACACAATTAGGAACAAGGTAAAAGGTACGTATAACCAGACTTCATTAAAAAAGTACCATGATTAAAAAAAATCGCAAGTCGAATACTCAATCAGTGACCAAGTACCATGACCAAAAAACCAAAGTCAAATACAGCATCATAGAGAAGGTACCTTGACTAAATATGTCAACGTGAATTTTTTAACTTAGCCATAATTAGAAAGGAGGTAGAGATTATTAAATAAATATTATTATTATTAATAAATATTACGAGAAGGACACCTTACACCAAAGGCATAATGATATATATATAAAATATAGATTTATTTCCAGTAGCCATGTCAACGTATATTTACCAGCTTACCCGTACTTAGAGAAGGAGAGAGATTATTATTAATAAATATTACAAGATGGACACTTAGTAAAGGAGAAAAGAAGGAGAAATACTGTCATATATTTGATACTAAATGGAAATGATAAATGAAAAAAAAAAAAGGAGAGGAAAACAGTGTGTTACATAAGGAGGTAATGATGAATATGAATATAGCTATTAACATTGAATGATTTTAAACGATAATTTTAACCTGCGGAGAACGATATATTAATATAATTGTGAATTAATCAGAAGAGTTTAAGAAAGGGAATTTATGTGTAGGAGCCTATGATCTTTGATTGTATTTTTTTTTATTATTATTATTATTATTATTTGTTGCAAAGGTGCAATTATTATTTTCTGGACAGGGATGTGTTGCCTCTGATTTCAGTAGTTATAGACAGGAAGGGACAGAGAATGTATGCCATAGCGAGCCACTCTGACTCCCAACCCTCTATGTAAGTTAGGGAATTGATAGGGAATTAAATCAAAGATTAATTATAAAACATCAAGGTAAAAAGGAAAGGAATAGGTGATACGACAAAGAACGAACTAGGAATATTGAGTTGGATTAATATATTAAAGGAGTAGTACAGGAATTTAATTATAAGATAAAAGAATGAGATATAAAGAAGCTAATAATAAAGGGTTATTATAGAGATGATAATTTCATCAAAACCAAAGATATGTTTTTCCAAAATTATCAACTTTAACGGAGAGGCATATGTAACGTCACAGAACGTTCCATAAAGGAAATCATTTATATAGTAAGTTAGCATAAGAGGAAAGTGAGGTGAACAGTATCGAACCCAAGTAGTCCCAAAAAATTGTGTAATTTTGTATAATAATTATTTCTATCAACTTGAAAAAACGACCAAACTATGACTAAGACAAAACCCCATATATATTATTAAAGTGAATAAGAGTGAAAAAACCATAAGACACTATAAGAGAGAGAAATAATGTCAGAATCAACCAAAATGTAGTCAATAATTATTAAGTTTTATAACTATGAATAGAGTATTAAAAACTATTTTTTGTGAATAAATGGACATGATCCATTATTATAGTATGTGATGTAAATAAAATAAATGTATTAAATGACTTAAATACATTATTAGAAAGAATCTAAGTTAATATAAAAATGATATATTTGTTATGACAAAAAATATTAATGTGTTGGATTTGAGACCATACACCAAGATTTCATGAAAAAATTAATTATTATCAGATTTAAATAAAAACTATATGTAATTGTCAAGCAGACAATAGTGAACAATTTATCTTAAATAAAGGAAGCTGTCGAATGAATAAAAAGCAGTCAAAATAGCCAAAAACAGTGTTAACAAAAAACATGTAATAGGCATCTAATATTGTATAATTTATGAATTTAATGTTGCCAAAATGCAACCAAACTGTATTAGAAAGCTGTAATATGATATAAAGCAACTATACTAATATACCTGACCAACTTTAACATTGTAATAGTCAAGTCAGCAAAATATTTACTTATACCATGTATGGCTGAAGCCAATTATCCAGTACAAAAATAATCATATCTGGCTAAATACTTACATAATACTAACAAAAATAAGATAGAAAGGTACAATACATCAGTATACCTTAATAAGAAACAAACTCAGTTGAAAGTAAAGTCAATTCTAAAAGAATTTAACTAATTAGAGTGAGATTTGTCACACCATAAAAAATGACATCTCAAGACCAATCAATGATGCTATGTCATCTTGTGATAAATATAATATATGTACAGAGTAACCAGGTATCACAAAAGATAGACAAAATAATAAACTCTGTGTGTATAGTAGTGAAATAATACATATATTAAAGAAAAAGACTAATCATTGTATTAGAAAACTGACAAGAATCTATGCCATGAGCAGAGGCCATATAAAATTGTATTTATTTGTGTTTTATTTATGTTAAAATTTGTTTATTTTGTTGTAGGAAAGTAGTAGTATTAGATGTTCAGCTTGTGGAAGGAACTTTGTAACTCCACAACAATTTTTGTTATAAAAATTGAGTTTTCAATGACAACAACTCAAGGTGAGGGTTGTATATTGTATTGTTTATTAGACTTAAGTTAATTAGAAACCAATCATATTTAGTATCGCTAGATTCAGTTAAAAACAGGGAATCTAAATGTATTAATGGCATACAAATTGTGAGTACTAATGTAAAACTGTTTGATAAATACCAGTGTAATTTTTGAAATATCCTTTGTATGAAGAATAAGAAATTCGTTCTAAAAGCTTCTACGGAAGTGAAAATTGTTCTATGACATTCCATTTCGTTTATTCTCGAACAATCTAGAAAGAATTTTTACACAAATATACCGGAAGTCGATGAAAACAGTCATCCTGAATTAGTATAAAAGCGAGACCAAATTCGACCAAAAAACACTTGAAACTTGAACTCCAGAACTGATGCATCTCACACAACACTGATCGACGCAGCTAAGACGAAACCGAAGAGGCGAGAAATCGACAAGACACGGAGGAAGGTTTTTCCCGTACATAGACATACCGACTGACTTAACCTCAACGAGATCTACGCCAAAAAGTATCGCTGAAATAGAGCAGCGATACGGCAAATTTTAATAGAAATCACGCAGCCAGAACGTCCAGCGGCCCAGGAGGGACCAAACATTTAAATAGAGAACGAATTCTGCTGTGTTCGCATTGACTGACTAACGTGACAATAATTCCCCCATAACGTAAACATACAATACACAAAGCCTTCCTCAACACTGCATGGGAATCAGCGCTGCGGTGGCCGATTTCTGAATTAACGCTAAACAGATGATTCGTAGCGGCGGCGTTTGAACGAGATTCTACTGCCAAACGTTTTGACAAAAAGTGCGGAAAAAGTAATGAACGCAAAATTTGACTTTAAATAGATTCAGTGTACACCCGAAGAGGCGAGATTGAGAAACTACCCGAAAGGAGTGTCCAGTGCGAGAATAAATGACCATTGGAACGTGAGTTACCAAAATTAAAGTCATTTGTTACCTGGTTACATTTATCACACAGTTGTACTTTACACGCCACACATACGCCTTCAAATCACTTAGTTTTTTCTTGTAAGGCATCTAATTGATATGTCTTGGTAGTTCAAAGGAGTCACGTCCTGAGAGTAAAGATTTTTCACATATTAAACTCATGCTTTTCAACTGAGTCAAAATCTGAAATATACTAGCCGATACTTGATTGGATATATAAAAAATTGTCAATAATAATAACTTGTAAAATTTTTTCTCTGCAATTTTATTTTTTTTTTTCTATGAATGTTAGTCCTTCAGACGATTTGTTTGTTTTTAAAGAATCATTAAACTTAACTGATTTTTCCAAGCTAAACTGACTTGTTTAAATTTTTTTCGTAGATTTAAAAATTTTATCAATCACATTTTTTTTTTTTTTTTTCTTGGAACAAACGTTTCCAAGTGGCGCCCACAAAAAGCATAGTATTAAGTTGTGTTACAGGACTACATCACTGCAGAGGATCCAGTCAACAGAGTAAGTAACAAAAGTGCGCGGAGGTAACGCCCGACATTATTACAACACAAACATTTAAACAACACCCACTACATTCTATTTATTTCTGTTATAACAGTCAACAGTGTAGACACCGGTGATGATTTGAGATTTATATAAATTAATTTTCACTCACATGAATGAAGTTGCAACCATAAAGAAATACAGAATATATTTTCTATGACAGCAGACAAGACAGAACACTTGTATTTTGCCTGTTATGTGTGTACATACATTCAGACATAATTTATTTGGATTGACTCTGCAAGCTTGACATCAGATAACAATAATGTTTTATATTTTACATTAGTGTATATGTAAAATTATAATCCTCAACGTATAATATTGAATTAATTGGGATGTTTCGTTAAATTGTTACGACGGTCTCACCGATCGTCACATAGTACAGTGGAAACCAAAATAAAACACACTTATGAATTTGCTAATTTATTGGTGTTGTTACAGCTTGTTCCAGTTTTATTACATTTTTAATTAGTGTTGTGTTGTAAGTAGCTATGATGGTTGAGTGTTATTAGTACATAAGAGGATGCTGCAGTTTCTTTTCTTCAAGAAAAAGGTTTGGTTCACAATCCTCGTCAATGTGAACAAGGACACGACATGGTATTAGCCCTTGGGCAGCAACAGCGTTGGTGTTGCAGTAAGACGACTTGCCGTGAGTATAAGGTAGTTCGCAAGGGCACATTTTTACAGGGGTCCAAATTACTGCTGGGAAAAATAATAAAATTTATTTATTTCTGGTGTGAAGGCCGTAGTAGTGTGAAAAACAGTAAAAATCAACTGGAAATCGGCGTCAACACACACACAGAGTGGACGGCTTACTTAAGATATATCTGTACCGTAGACGTCATGAGAAACCCAAAGAAAATTGGAGGACCAAATTTAACAGTTGAAATCGACGAGAGTGTGTTTGCCAAGAGAAAAAATAATGTTGGCCGAGTGTATCCACAGCAGTGGGTTTTCGGTGGATACTGCCGAGAAACAAAGGAATGCTTTCTGTGTAGTGTGGAAGATAGATCAGCCGCTACCCTGCTACCTCTCATAGTGGCAAATATTGAACCAGGGTCTACTATAATGTCAGATGAGTGGCGTTCGTACCGTCAAATTGTTAATTTGCCACAACAGTACAGTCATTTGACTGTAAACCATAGTTATAACTTTGTGGACCTGAAACGGGAGCGCATACACAAGGCGTAGAAAGCATGTGGCGGTCCTGTAAACGCCGAAACATGATTGAATGTGGTACGAGAAGGGAACACTTAGATTCCTATTTAAGTGAGTACATGTGGAGGTCCGCAGAGGTCCAGAATATCATTCCAGGTGATGTATCGAGAAGCGTATAGAGTCACCTCCTTACCACTCACGACCACCTGTGGCTAGCTGGTGTTTCTGTAAAAACAATATTCAACGGAACATGCATTATGGTTAATAAGTTATTATTATTAAATACACAGTTTTAATAGGTTAGTATTACATATCTACCACTTTTTAGATAAAGAAGGAGTATGCACTACGGTTAATAGCTTATGCTACAAGATACATGTTTATTTTAAAAATTAGTACAGTAACATACAAGACAGGTTACAAGAACAATTGCTGGAAGAAACGGAGAATAAACAGTTACAGTGAGGTCAAAAGACATAGAATTGAGCACTACAAATAGACAACTAAATACATATAAACACTGTTTGGCAAAAATGCTGTGTAATTCACCAAACATTAATTGCTATATGAGTGAATGTAGAGAATGCCCTGGTGTTGCCCCAATTCGCAAAATCATTGAAGAGGCTTTTGAAGAAAATGTCACCTATCGTCAGTGGGTGTCTGTTGATCGTTGCAACCTTGAAACTTTACAGAAATCTAATGAAGATTTTATAAATGTTTTTTGTGACAAACTGACTCTCTTAATCAAACATGATTTTATTGCAAAGCAGCAGTCTTCATTCATTAATGACAAAAAAGAAAATTTAAAAGAGTCAGAGTTTGTAGTAAACTTAGATTTCTCTAAAAACTATAACATCGTCGTTCAGGACGAAGCTCAAAGTTATCACTGGGCAAGCGAACATGTGACAATACACCCTTTTGTGATTTATTACAGAGAAGATGATAAAATTAAACACTCAAGTTTTGTTGTAATTTCACCTTGTTTAGAGCATAACACTGTTTCTGTGTATACATTCCAAAAAAAACTTGTCGAGTTCATGACAACAAAGTTTCAAACAGTGCCAAAAAAGATTTTTTATTACTCAGATGGGTGTGCTGCACAATATAAAAATAAGAAAAATTTTATCAATTTATGTTATCACAAGCAAGACTTTGGTGTAGAGGCTGAATGGCATTTTTCCGCAACTGCACATGGGAAAGGACCATGTGATGGGGTTGGGGGCTCAGTCAAGAGACTTGCTGCAAGAGCAAGCCTGCAACGTCCATATGACAACCAAATTTTAACACCTATCCAACTTTATGAATGGGCAGTTGAAAATTTATCTGGAATTAATTTCACCTTCTCCACACAAGATGAGTATGTTGAGTCCGAAACATTTCTGAATGACCGTTTCAGCCAAGCAGTAACTATTAAGGGAACTCAACAGTATCATGCTTATATACCTGTTCATTCAAGCGTATCAAAGATTTGTGTAAAAATATTCTCTGAAGATACAACAGAAGGAACAGTGATCATCCAAAAACCCTCACAAAAACTACAAATGTCAGAAGTAAGCGGTTATATAATGGCCGTATATGACCAAAAGTGGTGGCTGGCATATGTGTTGAAGAAGAATGAAGAAGAGGATGAACTAAAAGTGACATTTCTACATCCTGCTGGCCCTTCATCATCATTTTCATATCCAAGGAAGCCGGACGTATTGTGGATATCACTGACAGACGTGCTTAGCAAAGTTGATCCTACAACTCCTACTGGAAGGATTTATGTAATAACACCTGAAGAAGCCACAACAACTTCACAAGCTCTATCATCAAGTTCTACATAAAATTTTGCTAAAGATGTAAGTGTTAAAGATTTAATGTAAAGTGTATAAATAATTTAATATAGTAATGAAATATGTTTTAATATCTAGGCCTACTATCAGTTTTATAAAACGCTCTTTTTTTAAATTATTATTTAACTATGAACCCATTAGCCTCCCACTTTGAAATTTCGAGAATCACTTACCAAAGGTCTAAACTATTTGTAGGAATTTTTAAAAAATTTTCAAAAATGCACTTTTTGAGAAAATTAAATTTAAAATTTTGATTTTGTGTTTACAAAAAAACTTTTTATGAAAAGGTATGTTGTGCTGTATATCATTGAAAACTGCATGAAAAACTGAGTAAAATAACACCACTCCCATCTCTCTAGCTCAATTAGGAGAGCAGCTGTGGTGATTTCAAAATATGTCGGACGTGCGTTTTTGGCCGTTTTTTGAAAACTTTACATAGCCGTAATTTCTAAACCGTTTGAGATATTTGAAAAAAAATTTGTATTTTTATTAATCTCCATGAGGACTACCTACATACCAAATTTCATCAAATTCTGAGATGGTCAGGTTTATACCCTGCGTTGATTTGATGTGGAATGGCTCCCGATTATATTACTTCTTATGGTATAAGAATATGATATCGGTTTTTTGTTTAATATCCACTTGTAAAGGAAAAAATACAGCAGATAATTATTTTATAAATAACTTTGTTACAGCTGCTGTGAAGTTGTTTAGATTAAATAATGTAACCTAACCAACTTTTAAGTATTGAATATTAAATCCTTAAATTTTTAGTGACCGTCAATCAGTGAATGTTTTAGTGGATAGTTAGTGAGGATCGGTCAATAATACAACTTTTAGTTATTTTGCGTCGACGTTTCGACAATATTTATTGTCATCTTCAGGACCTGTGTATGAAATACAATAGAAATATCAAACATAACGAAACAATTAAATATTTGGGTGAACGTGTTGGTGATGTGAGTGTGTGCGTGTGTATGTATGTATCATTTTTTATGTGAAGACGGGGTATGATAGTTTGTTTACATCTTCAAATTATCTTTAAGAAAGCGAGCAAATTATAGTATGAGAGAACTTAATTTATACAGTATTACAATTTAAATTACTAAATATAATGTTATTTTAATTAATTAAACAAACAGTAACCAACAATTGGATATTAGATTAGATTACTGTTTGTTTAATTAATTAAAATAACATTATATTTAGTAATTTAAATTGTAATACTGTATAAATTAAGTTCTCTCATACTATAATTTGCTCGCTTTCTTAAAGATAATTTGAAGATGTAAACAAACTATCATACCCCGTCTTCACATAAAAAATGATACATACATACACACGCACACACTCACATCACCAACACGTTCACCCAAATATTTAATTGTTTCGTTATGTTTGATATTTCTATTGTATTTCATACACAGGTCCTGAAGATGACAATAAATATTGTCGAAACGTCGACGCAAAATAACTAAAAGTTGTATTATTGACCGATCCTCACTAACTATCCACTAAAACATTCATTGAATATTAAGTATAAGTATATTTAATCCTGAGAGAAAATGAACAATTAACACCAGTTTTTGAAAGAACCATGAAAGGAGAGAAGATGAGCTTGTGTACGAAATGTGAAGTGGAGTATCTTATGTAGAGATGAAAGCTCAAAAGTTCAAGGCAAATACATATGAATGGAGATGATTGGTAATATCTGGGACCTGTCACACAACAGAACACCATACAATGATGATACTGTGTATGTATGATGTAATGTGCCTGCTTTTAATATTTTCAAAGGATTTTAATACTTTGTTTCGACTGGTTTCACTGTGTAAATTACAAACCTGAATATAGTGCTGGAAGTTTCAGTTCCTCAGCCTGCATAATGATGATGTAGGCCTAAATGTTTCTACCCTTTTCTTGTGCCTGCAAAGAAAAATAAATTAGGCCTACATCACCGGACACAAAAAGTACTGACATATGAACATTAATCAATTATTTTGTTTAATCAGTCAACATTCTAGGAGACCAATATTAAAGGGTTTACAGATTATTGACCCGTCCACCAAAACACACACACACAGGTTCTGATATGTGTTACAATTGTGTCTTATTTTCAGCCAACCGTTCTTTTACAGGTGAAATCAGTACAATTATACCTCGTGAGTATAAGGTTAGTTTAATCTGTAACCTATGATATTAAAAATAATAATACACTGCACATGATTATTACACTTTATATGATACCAGCTTTTTGGCTTAAAATCCACTTGTAAAAGAAAATATACAAAATGATTATTATTTTATAATTAACTTTGTTACAGCTGCTGTGAAGTTGTTTAGATTAAATAATGTAACCTAACCTACTTTTAAGTACTGAATACTTTTAATGTGTCATGTACTGTGTTCAATAAGGAAACAAAATACTTTTACAGAATACTTAAAATCCTTGAAAATGGTATTGGATTAAGCTTGAGCAATGAACAATTAAACTAAGCATGTGATTTCAAAGTCAATATCATTATGAAAACGTATTCTAAATGCCAAATATATCATATGTACTATATAAATATGGTTAAACAATGTATGTACAATACGCATGCGCGTATTATTATTGTTATAACGGATGTATGTATTCTAGGAAGGTTAGTTCAGTGAATAAAGTCTTTTCTAATCACCGTGTTGTCTAACTGTATTTGGCAATATAATTCCAATATTAAATAATATCTCTCACACTAAATAGAACATACTTACCAAAATTGATAATACTTACCAAAATCATATTTGTTTTTAGTAAGAAGGGGGCTCATATTTGTTGATGGTTTCCAGCATTTTCTGGAACAAATCCTCATTTCTATTTCTTGTTCGCCACATGAACTCACTTAAATAGGAATTTAAGCGTTCCCTTCTCGTACCACATTCAATCATGTTTCGGCGTTTACAGGACCGCCACATGCTTTCGACGCCTTGAGTATGCGCACCAGTTTCAGGATCCACAAAGTTATAACTATGGTTTACAGTCAAATGACTGTACTGTTGTGGTAAATTAACAATTTGACGGTACGAACGCCACTCATCTGACATTATCGTAGACCCTGGTTCAATATTCAAAACCATGTCGTGTCCTTGTTCACATTGATGAGGATTGTGAACCAAACCTTTTTCTTGAAGAAAATAAATTGCATCCTCTTCTGTACTAATAACACTCAACAGTTCATCGTAGCTAATCATTCTTTAATTAAATGAATGTCAAACTCACAACACAACACTGATTAAAAATGTAATGAAACATGGGAACAAGCTTCATATCTATTCGCGCGTCAGCCATTGTAACAACACAATTTTACCTCGTGGTGTAAAGTGTAATGTAAAATAAAAGACCACGTGATGTCTTTGGCTATTCTAAGCAAAGTTAAAGAGCTTTAGGAAAAAACTTTAAGGGTCTTTCACTATAGCCTGCGGCAAAAGACTACTTCCATCTCCACGTTTGTACTACTTTCCGTATCGAAGTGTACTAGAACTGTTTTCTTCACAAGTAACTAATGCCAGTTTATGGAGGTTATGTAGACAATGTAACTTAAATAAAATTTACTTTGTTAGTGTACAATAAAAGGGTGTATTTACTGGAAGTACAGAAATTATTTTCCATTTATCGCACATAATTACGGTACACAGACGATTTGTGGAGGTTGTGTCTACGTTTAACAATGCAACTTAACCTTTTAGATTTTTAAAATTAATTAGATTTAACAAAAATTTCCTTTGTTAGTGTACATTAAATTATTGTATGCATACAAGGCTGCTGTACATAACATTAAAGGCTGTATTTATTCGAAGTACCGGAATTAAAACCTAGTTCCAATTTAGAACATAGACCTATAACCTATTTGCATATTTTATTGGGGTTTATTGGCACATATTTTATTAAAAGGGTGTATTTATTGGAAGTACAGAAATTATTTTCCATTTATCGCACGTAATTACGGTACACAGACGATTTTTGGAGGTTGTGTCTACGTTTAACCATGCAACTTAACCAATTTAGAACGTATAACCTAGTAGGCTACGTTATTCGTACATACAGTATTTTATTGGAGTTTATTGGTACATATTTTATTAAAAGGGTGTATTTATTGGAAGTACAGAAATTAGTTTCCATTTATCGCACATAATTACGGTACAGAGACGATTTTGGGAGGTTGTGTCTACGTTTAATTATCTAACTTAACCTTTTAGATTTTTAAAATTAATTAGACTTGTAGGGGTGTGCATGGCAGAACTACTTGTGCACCCACTTTATAATCATATTTTTGGTAACACTGAGAACTTTAAGCCTTCTTTTATGCTTAAACAAATTATATATACACTTAATTATAGAAAAGCAAAAAGCAAATATGTAATTCAAAAGACTAATTTGCTCTAATAAACACATGCTGAAGTTAAAAACAAAAGAGTTTTTACTTGCCTAACTAATCATTAGTTACTAATGTGACAGTTGGAGCTGCTTTTTCTGCAAAAGCTGGGGTATGTTGGATTCAAGAGTGGTTAAATTAAGTCATAAATCTGATGGTGCGTCAAGTCTATTTGTGTGCTTGCTTTTCACTTGAGATGAAAATCACATTTCACTCAAGAATGAGGTGGTGAATGGGATGAGCAACTCCGAAAGTTCAGGATATTCATCTCTTAAAGATATCCAGAACTTTGTTAAGTCAGAATCTAAAAGTTTATGGATTTTGTTGTCCATGACATGTCTCATGTTATCACTAACTATACAAAATAATTTACTAAAAATTTAGTTTTAATCCCAGCATCACAGATGATATCACACAATTGCTCATTTAGTTTTACTGACAACATGTTAGAACTTTCAAAATACAAGAATGGGTCTTGAATGCAATTGAATTCACTGTATCCCTCTGGGAAGCAACTTTCAATCTGGTTATAGAGAGTTAAACACCAGAGCTGGTAAAAAACAATGGTAGAGCATGAATAACAAAAATGTACAGTTTAGACTATGTACAAAACAGGTTGAATTTAAATTGTTAAAATGATATATCTTAGTTATTTACATGTAGTAGCTTTTTAAGACACAGTAAATAAATTTCCGAACCTGACTTTGCAACCCACCAAATGCCCTCTCAGGACCCTGCAGTGGCTCATGACCAATAGGTTAAGAAATGCTGAACTAAAGGCATGTTTGTGGAGTGAAACATAAAAGATAACCCAGACTTCTAAAATGCTCTTAGTGAAATGGGATTTTCAGGAGTAACAACACACTATTTGGTTAACAAGCACATTTTATAATATTCTAATACCAAGTCAATTAGATAGCTTAAATGTGTAGTACTCTATGTGATGCTGATCACATACTGTTAATCAGCAGCACTGCAGAATATTCTAGAGCCACACTCTTGGCATTCATCTGGAACTTTATCACATTAGCCTGATAATTAGGATGTTGCCACCAGCTGAGTTTTAGAAAGTTGGTGTAGTAGGTTGTGCATTCATATAGGATGATATTAGACAGCAGTTTTTAATAAAAGTGACAAATGATCAATTGTTTACTTGTGTTGTAAACTATTGTGATTTTTTTATTACTGTTTGTAGGCTATACAGTGTGTCCTGGATAATTACATAAAGAGAACTGTTGTAATATAAGTGTGTTTGTTTTAGCAATTGATAGTATCTGGTATTCAGTAATTCATTCCACTGTTTTAAGTTCATAATTCTTGTCACTGGTTGTAAGAATATTATTCTCATTAATTTTCCAATTCTATGAAGTCTTCAGTAGTTTTACCACGATGAGACTCAACTTTATCACTGAAGATGCCACATCACTGAATGAGCAAAACTTTTCTTTAATAATCTCAACAATGCATGGTTATCAGCTGAAAAAAAGTTTTAGTATTAAAATTTTGATCACGCAAATCTATAAGGGATACTAAAAAGAAATAACATAATAATTGTATAAAGTTATGTCCACAAAACAGATTTTGTTTGAAATAAATAAAACACAATTTGACACAAATATTAATTTTATGAATACTTGTTTGGCACATATTACAGAAGGTTACACCATTAAATGAGTTTGCCTAAGTATAAAATTCTTGTCAGATGAAAAACGTGTACAGTCAGAATACTATTTGTTATGTACAATACAAATGATTCACTATGGGTAGCAGTGACACATAAACACTAGACATTGACACTGAATTGTACTTGTTTTGAATGATTCATTGTGTCCTACCTGACCAGAGTACAGGTATTAACCAAGAGATGTTTAGTATACTGCTGTGTAACTGCTACAATGATGAATTATAAGTAGTACTTTTTGTTTTGGTCATCAACCTTGAAAAGGATAATAGAAACTTTGTATACCATGCTTCCAGCAGTTTTACATGATACATTCCTAGCACAAATAAGAAAAGTTTAAATCTGCTGATGATCTAAAGGAGTGATAGTTATTTGCAGACTGACAGGGTTATAAAATAATTCTGAAAGAATTGTTGCTTTTACAATACCATCCTTTATCAAGTGGCTACTCAAATCTGCCAGCTTTTCACAGAAACTGAAGTTTGATTATTAGATCCATCATGATGACCTACTGATGCTCCAAACATTTCAAGGTTTCTCCTAGCCTTAAAAAACTAGACTGGCCTCATTGATTGACATGATTAATGTTAAATTTACTTTGGGATACTTCCAAACATAATACAGTTTAAAATAAACAAAAAAAATTGTATTTCTAATTTTTCCAGAACTGTATACACATAATTTGATCTGGATAGAACGTGTATTAAACAATAATACTATTTGATGCAAATAATGAAAATATCCGTGTGGAGAACTATACATGACTTCCATGTTTTAAGATTTATATTTAAAATCGTTTTAGAAATGAAATATTTCTACAGAAACTACTTCTATCTTCAGCCTCAACCACATAATTGTGGTCACTAACATCTACCACCTCACCTTAGCGCACTTGATTTTCACTGATGATGGCACTTCCGAAACGTCTGGTTTTGCAGAATACATTGGACCACGGCCAAACAGCCTGGAAAGGAATTTTATCAACAAACTACTTCATCGTTGCCGATAATGTAGTACACATATAAAAAATTATCCCCTCCCCTTCACCTATCATTTTAAATTATAGAAAATTATCCCCTCCCCCTTCAACTTCCCCCTACCCCTTTTCATTTATCGATATTTCATCTACCTTTCTAGAGTGGATTATTATGACCTTTTCAGGATACTTTATTTATCAAAATTAAGTACTTTACTCTTGTTAAAACATAAAACGTTGCAGGTAAACTACCCCTTCTCCTTAACCGATCTTCACCAAAATCAACAGACCTTGAGTCCTCTACAATATGCAAAAAATTATTTGAATTTGCGGCAATTATCATTCGCCATAGACAAAATTCTATACACAGACATCTTTCAAAAAATTACTTCTTTATGTATTGAGGGTAGTACAATCAGAATCAGCCCTTATCTCGAACACAATTTTTTTCGCCATCCATTTCCTTATGGAACATGGAAGTAAAAACAATATCCTTCTTTTTATAATATGTATTGCACATGTTTTCTAACACGGGACACTAATTATTAGATAAAATGTTTACCTTCATTTAAGCCAGCTTCCACTCACTGTGTACTTTCTCAGAGGCCATAACATGTTCTTTTTAACGTTGCCGAACATAAATTGATGTTGAATTAAAAATAATGTAAAGGATTAGCACCTGAAGTTTGCAACGTGCAAGTTGAAGAATCTATTTAATTATTGCACTTAACTTGATATAAGTACTGATTACATTTCAGGATTATTATTTTCAGAAATAATGTATGTAAACCAGATTTCCCCATATAAAGTTAATTAAAATTCTTTAACGCATAGCATTCCAGGCCTTTATGGTAGTATATTTGTATTACTAAATTTGAATTTACACAAATAATTCTCTTTGATTAACCAGAGTTACACACACAAACTAAATGCTGAGTGTCCTCCTAGTGTATAAATTCAGCTAAAACACTATTCCAAAAACTTACCTTGTTACTAGAATATGTGACATGATGAACTTTTCATGTTAAATAGTTTAAATACTTTGTGTTGAGAGTTAAGCAATTTACCTAATTTTTATTTATGCAGGCGTATAGCAAAATCTGATCATCATGAAAAAGGAATAAGGCATTTTGTAATAGCAATTAACTGATTAGTTCCTGCTGTATTACTGACTCATATTACAAGACCAATTTTTGTTTAATTGAAGATATATTTTAACTGTTTCTTTTGGTGCAATCTGTAAATTCCATGACACACATCCATAAAGGTTTGAAAATATGCTTATTGCAGTTTGATAGGAATACATTCTCAAAAAACTAATACAAATTTGTTATGTCTGATCACACCAGCTATCCTTTCTATTTGAAATGAGCCTTTTATCCAGATTTATTATATAGTATTGTGCCAATATATATCACTACATTTGTATACTGTAATACAGTAGTGGTAGAATATTATCATTCCACTAATATTACCCTAACATAATAAATGAAAATACATTATATACACATCTTTTGACATAATCATCCTTTCACTTATCACTTTTTGCCTATCAATTTATTTGATGAATATATATTTTACGATTTATGTAAAATACAACAGGTGTTTAACGGACACGTACTATGTGTAGACCTCTTATTTCCCTCCTCGGCAGGTTGAAGCTCAACTGGCACTAGAGTTGGGTATGAAATTATACTATGCTCATAGTCTGTCTGTTAGCAGCTAGTGGCATCTATTGACATTCACTCATGTCAAATTACAGAGTCGGTAAAGAAAGTTCGAAATTTGAATGTAAACAAATTAATAGTTAAATAATTAATATAATGGAAGTATCACATATATAATGTATGTAAATGTAATTGTGAAAAAACGATGTAGGCCCTACTTCATATACAGATCAGAAGTAAATGATGAACTATTCTCTTTATGTAATAAGCCTTGTTACTAAACAACATATACTGTATTTTTAAAAGCTTCTTATCATATTGAGACGAAATGGAGTGGCATTTGAAACATCTCTTAGGTATAAAAACAACATAACAACCTTTACAAAATTTGCCGCCCGTAGGCAGTAGCCTACTTTGCCTATGCATAAATCTGCCTCTGGTGTATATGCTAAATGGATCTGAACAGTAGTAAGAATGACTTAGTATCCTGTTGAGTTATTCACTGTTCTGACGGATGATGTAAAGTGTAATGTAAAATAAAAGACCACGTGATGTCTTTGGCTATTCTAAGCAAAATTGTGTATACGTTTTAAAATTGAAATAACTGCAAATATTTCAACCTTTTGTTATTATGTTGCGTACAAAAAAACAATTAAATATAAATAATAAATACAGCTCTAAAATTCAATTTACGGGTACCCCAATTTACAATTACCCTTGACATCTTAGAAGTAATTGTAAACAAGTGTTTTTTTTATCCTTTGAAACTAAAAAACTGACACTCCTCTTGAAATTGAAAATATCGGTATGGAGAACCATACATGACTTCCATGTTCTAATGTTTATATTTAAAATCATTTATTTGAATTCGGTTCGATAATTTCTAACAACTTATGTGTGTTCCTTGTAAATCATGTTTTATGTTTGACAAATTGAAGGATGTTTTATGTATGATTTTCTTTTCAGGATACTTTATTTATCAGAATTAAGTACTTCACTCTTGTTAAAACGTAAACCGTTGCAGGTAAACTACCCCTTTCCCTTAACCGATCTTAACCAAAAACAATAGGTCTTGAGATCTCTACAATTCAGGGCAGTATGCAAAACATTATTTGATTATGTTTGAATTTGCGGCTGTTGTCGTTTGCCATAGTAAATACCCTTGTTAAAACATAAAATGTTGCAGGTAAACTACCCCTTTCCCTTAACCGATCTTTACCAAAATCAATAGGTCTTGAGAACTCAGTTTCTGTGAAAAACTGGCAGATTTGAGTAGTCGGGTGATAAAGGATGGTATTGTAAAAGCAACAATTCTTTCAGAATTATTTTATAACCCTGTCAGTCTGCAAATAACTATCACTCCTTTAGATCATCAGCAGATTTAAACTTTTCTTATTTGTGCTAGGAATGTATAATGTAAAACTGCTGGAAGTATGGTATACAAAGTTTCTATTATCCTTTTCAAGATTGATGACCAAAACAAAAAGTACTACTTATAATTCATCATTGTAGCAGTTACACAGCAGTATACTAAACATCTCTTGGTTAATACCTGTACTCTGGTCAGGTAGCACACAATGAATCATTCAAAACAAGTACAATTCAGTGTCAATGTCTAGTGTTTATGTGTCACTGCTACCCATAGTGAATCGTTTGTATTGTACATAACAAATAGTATTCTGACTGTACACGTTTTTCATCTGACAAGAATTTTATACTTAGGCAAACTCATTTAATGGTGTAACCTTCTGTAATATGTGCCAAACAAGTATTCATAAAATTAATATATTTGTGTAAAATTGTGTTTTATTTATTTCCAACAAAATCTGTTTTGTGGACATAACTTTATGTCCAATACAATTATTATGTTATTTCTTTTTAGTATCCCTTATAGATTTGCGTGATTAAAGCTTTTAATACTAAAACTTTGTTTCAGCTGATAACCATGCTTTGTTGAGATTATTAATGAAAAGTTTTGCTCATTCAGTGATGTGGCATCTTCAGTGATAAAGTTGAGTCTCATCGTGGTAAAACTACTGAAGACTTCATAGAATTGGAAAATTAATGAAAATAATATTCTTACAACCAGTGACAAGAATTATGAACTTAAAACAGTGGAATGAATTATTGAATACCAGATACTCTCAATTGCTAAAACAAACACACTTATATTACAACAGTTCTCTTTATATAATTATCCAGGACACATTGTATAGCCTACAAACAGTAATAAAAAAATCACAATAGTTTACAACACAAATAAACAATTGATCGTTTGTCACTTTCATTAAAAACTGCTGTCTAATATCATCCTATATGAATGCACAACCTATTACACCAACTTTCTAAAACTCAGCTGGTTCCAGATGAATGCCAAGAGTGTGGCTCTAGAATATTCTGCAGTGCTGCTGATTAACAGTATGTGATCAGCATCACATAGAGTACTACACATATAAGCTATCTAATTGACTTGGTATTACAATATTAGTAAAATGTGCTTGTTAACCAAATAGTGTGTTGTTACTCCTGAAAATCCCATTTCACTAAGAGCATTTTAGAAGTCTGGGTATCTTTTATGTTTCATTCCACAAACATGCCTTTAGTTCAGCATTTTTTAACCTATTGGGCATGAGCCACTGCTGGGTCCCGAGAGGGCATTTGGAGGGTTGCAAAGTCAGTTTCGGAAATTTATTTACTGTGTCTTAAAAAGCTACTACATGTAAATAACTAAGATATATCATTTTAATAATTTAAATTCAACCTGTTTTGTACATAGTCTAAACTGTACATTTTTGTTATTTATGCTCTACCATTGCTTTTTACCAGCTCTGATGTTTAACTCTCTATAACCAGATTGAAAGTTGCTTCCCAGAGGGATACAGTGAATTCAATTGGATTCAAGACCCATTCTTGTATTTTGAAAGTTCTAACATGTTGTCAGTAAAACTAAATGAGCAATTGTGTGATATCATCTGTGATGCTGGGATTAAAACTAAATTTTTAGTAAATTATTTTGTATAGTTAGTGATAACATGAGACATGTCATGGACAACAAAATCCATAAACTTGTAGATTCTGACTTAACAAAGTTCTGGATATCTTTAAGAGATGAATATCCTGAACTTTCGGAGTTGCTCATCCCATTCCCCACCTCATTCTTGAGTGAAATGGGATTTTCATCTCAAGTGAAAAGCAAGCACAGAAATAGACTTGACGCACACTCAGATTTATGACTTAATTTAACCACTCTTGAATCCAACATACCCCAGCTTTTGCAGAAAAAGCAGCCCCAACTGTCACATTAGTAACTAATGATTAGTTAGGCAAGTAAAAACTCTTTTGTTTTCAACTTCAGCATGTGTTTATTAGAGCAAATTAGTCTTTTGAATTACATATTTGCTTTTTGCTTTTCTATAATTAAGTGTATATATAATTTGTTTAAGCATAAAAGAAGGCTTAAAGTTCTCAGTGTTACCAAAAATATGATTATAAAGTGGGTGCACACCCCTACAAGTAGTTCTGCCATGCACACCCCTACAAGTCTAATTAATTTTAAAAATCTAAAAGGTTAAGTTAGATAATTAAACGTAGACACAACCTCCCAAAATCGTCTCTGTACCGTAATTATGTGCGATAAATGGAAACTAATTTCTGTACTTCCAATAAATACACCCTTTTAATAAAATATGTGCCAATAAACCCCAATAAAATATGCATCAATAACGAAGCCTACTATCTAAGTTAGATAATTAAACGTAGACACAACCTCCCAAAATCGTCTCTGTACCGTAATTATGTGCGATAAATGGAAACTAATTTCTGTACTTCCAATAAATACACCCTTTTAATAAAATATGTGCCAATAAACCCCAATAAAATATGCATCAATAACGAAGCCTACTATCTAAGTTAGATAATTAAACGTAGACACAACCTCCCAAAATCGTCTCTGTACCGTAATTATGTGCGATAAATGGAAACTAATTTCTGTACTTCCAATAAATACACCCTTTTAATAAAATATGTACCAATAAACTCCAATAAAATATGTACGAATAACGTAGCCTACTAGGTTATACGTTCTAAATTGGAAGTACCGATAGGTTTTAATTCGAATACATACAGCCTGTAATGTATATACAGCCTTTTATCCATACAATAAATACAGCCTTTGAATGTAGACTAACGAAGGAAATTTTTGTTAAATCTAATTAATTTTAAAAATCTAAAAGGTTAAGTTACATTGTTAAACGTAGACACAACCTCCAAAAATCGTCTGTGTACCGTAATTATGTGCGATAAATGGAAACTAATTTCTGTACTTCCAATAAATACACCCTTTTAATAAAATATGTTCCAATAAACCCCAATAAAATATGCAAATAGGTTATAGGTCTACGTTCTAAATTGGAACTAGGTTTTAATTCCGGTACTTCGAATAAATACAGCCTTTAATGTTATGTACAGCAGCCTTGTATCCATACAATAATTTAATGTACACTAACAAAGGAAATTTTTGTTAAATCTAATTATTTTTACAAATCTGAAAGGTTAAGTTGCATTGTTAAACGTAGACACAACCTCCAAAAATCGTCTGTGTACCGTAATTATGTGCGATAAATGGAAAATAATTTCTGTACTTCCAGTAAATACACCCTTTTATTGTACACTAACAAAGTAAATTTTATTTAAGTTACATTGTCGTACATAACCTCCATAACCTGGCATTAGTTACTTGTGAAAAAAACAGTTCTAGTACACATCGAACACGGAAAGTATACAAACGTGGAGACGGAAGTTCCTTTTGCCGCAGGCTATAGTGAAAGACCCCTCGTAAAGCTTCTTTATATGCTGGCAATGTAACTTAAATTTACTGTTTTTGTTTAATATAAAAAAGTAGGGGTCTTTTACTAAATCCTGCGGCCAACTACAACTTCCGTCTCCACGTTTGTATTTTCTTTCCTTGTTCGATGTGTACTAGAACTGTTTTCTTCACAAGTAACTAATGCCAGGTTATGGAGGTTATGTAGACAATGTAACTTAAATAAAATTTGCTTTGTTAGTGTACAATAAAAGGGTGTATTTACTGGAAGTACAGAAATAATTTTCCATAACACAGACGATTTTTGGAGGTTGTGTCTACGTTTAACAATGCAACTTAACCTTTTAGATTTTTAAAATTAATTGGATTTAAAAAGAATTTCCTTTGTTAGTGTACATTCAAAGGCTGTATTTATTGTATGGATAAAAGGCTGTATATACATTAAAGGCTGTATTTATTCGAATTAAAACCTATCGGTACTTCCAATTTAGAACATATAACCTAGTAGGCTACGTTATTCGTACATACAGTATTTTATTGGAGTTTATTGGTACATATTTTATTAAAAGGGTGTATTTATTGGAAGTACAGAAATTAGTTTCCATTTATCGCACATAATTACGGTACAGAGACGGTTTTGGGAGGTTGTGTCTACGTTTAATTATGTAACTTAACCTTTTAGATTTTTAAAATTAATTAGACTTGTAGGGTGTGCATGGCAGAACTACTTGTAGGGGTGTGCACCCACTTTATAATCATATTTTTGGTAACACTGAGAACTTTAAGCCTTCTTTTATGCTTAAACAAATTATATATACACTTAATTATAGAAAAGCAAAAAGCAAATATGTAATTCAAAAGACTAATTTGCTCTAATAAACACATGCTGAAGTTAAAAACAAAAGAGTTTTTACTTGCCTAACTAATCATTAGTTACTAATGTGACAGTTGGAGCTGCTTTTTCTGCAAAAGCTGGGGTATGTTGGATTCAAGAGTGGTTAAATTAAGTCATAAATCTGAGTGTGCGTCAAGTCTATTTGTGTGCTTGCTTTTCACTTGAGATGAAAATCCCATTTCACTCAAGAATGAGGTGGTGAATGGGATGAGCAACTCCGAAAGTTCAGGATATTCATCTCTTAAAGATATCCAGAACTTTGTTAAGTCAGAATCTAAAAGTTTATGGATTTTGTTGTCCATGACATGTCTCATGTTATCACTAACTATACAAAATAATTTACTAAAAATTTAGTTTTAATCCCAGCATCACAGATGATATCACACAATTGCTCATTTAGTTTTACTGACAACATGTTAGAACTTTCAAAATACAAGAATGGGTCTTGAATCCAATTGAATTCACTGTATCCCTCTGGGAAGCAACTTTCAATCTGGTTATAGAGAGTTAAACATCAGAGCTGGTAAAAAACAATGGTAGAGCATGAATAACAAAAATGTACAGTTTAGACTATGTACAAAACAGGTTGAATTTAAATTGTTAAAATGATATATCTTAGTTATTTACATGTAGTAGCTTTTTAAGACAGTAAATAAATTTCCGAACCTGACTTTGCAACCCTCCAAATGCCCTCTCGGGACCCTGCAGTGGCTCATGCCCAATAGGTTAAAAAATGCTGAACTAAAGGCATGTTTGTGGAGTGAAACATAAAAGATAACCCAGACTTCTAAAATGCTCTTAGTGAAATGGGATTTTCAGGAGTAACAACACACTATTTGGTTAACAAGCACATTTTACTAATATTCTAATACCAAGTCAATTAGATAGCTTAAATGTGTAGTACTCTATGTGATGCTGATCACATACTGTTAATCAGCAGCACTGCAGAATATTCTAGAGCCACACTCTTGGCATTCATCTGGAACTTTATCACATTAGCCTGATAATTAGGATGTTGCCACCAGCTGAGTTTTAGAAAGTTGGTGTAGTAGGTTGTGCATTCATATAGGATGATATTAGACAGCAGTTTTTAATAAAAGTGACAAATGATCAATTGTTTACTTGTGTTGTAAACTATTGTGATTTTTTTATTACTGTTTGTAGGCTATACAGTGTGTCCTGGATAATTATATAAAGAGAACTGTTGTAATATAAGTGTGTTTGTTTAAGCAATTGAGAGTATCTGGTATTCAGTAATTCATTCCACTGTTTTAAGTTCATAATTCTTGTCACTGGTTGTAAGAATATTATTCTCATTAATTTTCCAATTCTATGAAGTCTTCAGTAGTTTTACCACGATGAGACTCAACTTTATCACTGAAGATGCCACATCACTGAATGAGCAAAACTTTTCTTTAATAATCTCAACAAAGCATGGTTATCAGCTGAAAAAAAGTTTTAGTATTAAAAGTTTTGATCACGCAAATCTATAAGGGATACTAAAAAGAAATAACATAATAATTGTATTGGACATAAAGTTATGTCCACAAAACAGATTTTGTTTGAAATAAATAAAACACAATTTGACACAAATATTAATTTTATGAATACTTGTTTGGCACATATTACAGAAGGTTACACCATTAAATGAGTTTGCCTAAGTATAAAATTCTTGTCAGATGAAAAACGTGTACAGTCAGAATACTATTTGTTATGTACAATACAAATGATTCACTATGGGTAGCAGTGACACATAAACACTAGACATTGACACTGAATTGTACTTGTTTTGAATGATAAACATGTGCAATACATATTATAAAAAGAAGGACATTGTTTTTACTTCCATGTTCCATAAGGAAATGGATGGCAAAAAAAATCGTGTTCGAGATAAGGGCTGATTCTGATTGTACTACCCTCAATACATAAAGAAGTAATTTTTTGAAAGATGTCTGTGTATAGAATTTTGTCTATGGCAAACGATAATTGCCGCAAATTCAAATAATTTTTTGCATATTGTAGAGGACTCAAGGTCTGTTGATTTTGGTGAAGGTCGGTTAAGGAGAAGGGGTAGTTTACCTGCAACGTTTTATGTTTTAACAAGAGTAAAGTACTTAATTTTGATAAATAAAGTATCCTGAAAAGGTCATAATAATCCACTCTAGAAAGGTAGATGAAATATCCATAAATGAAAAGGGGTAGGGGAAGTTGAAGGGGGAGGGGATAATTTTCTATAATTAAAAATGATAGGTGAAGGGGAGGGGATAATTTTTTATATGTGTACTACGTTATCGGCAACAATGAAGTAGTTTGTTGATAATATTCCTTTCCAGGCTGTTTGGCCGTGGTCCAATGTATTCTGCAAAACCAGACGTTTCGGAAGTGCCATCGACTGCCATCATCAGTGAAAATCAAGAGCGCTAATGTGAGGTGGTATATGTTAGTGACCACAATTCTGTGGTTGAGGCTGAAGATAGAAGTAGTTTCTGTAGAAATATTTCATTTCTAAAACGATTTTAAATATAAATCTTAAAACATGGAAGTCATGTATTGTTCTCCACACCGATATTTTAATTATTTGCATCAAATAGTATTATTGTTTAATACACGTTCTATCCAGATCAAATTATGTGTATACAGTTCTGGAAAAATTAGACTGGCATAAAATTTGTTTTGTTTATTGTAAACTGTATTATGTTTGGAAGTATCCCAAAGTAAATTTAACATTAATCATGTCAATCAATGAGGCCAGTCCAGTTTTTTAAGGCTAGGAGAATCCTTGAAATGTTTGGAGCATCACTAGGTCATCACGATGGATCTAATAATCAAACTTCAGTTTCTGTGAAAAGCTGGCAGATTTGAGTAGCCACTTGATAAAGGATGGTATTGTAAAAGCAACAATTCTTTCAGAATTATTTTATAACCCTGTCAGTCTGCAAATAACTATCACTCCTTTAGATCATCAGCAGATTTAAACTTTTCTTATTCGTGCTAGGAATGTATCATGTAAAACTGCTGGAAGTATGGAATACAAGAACAAATCAAACATTGTACATTGTTTGATCCAAGAAATTAAAAAAAAAAAAAAACTTGTAAACTCTGAAAACATTTGTTCTAATACAGAATTCAAATTAAATAAAGAAAAAAAGGAATTGTGTGCGTGCTAGTGTGTGTGTTTTAATGGAGACATCTTCGCCCTTGCTCCTCAACCACTTTCAGAAAGTGAACAGACAGAACAATGCCTGACCTGCAAATGGTCTTGAAACATACTTGTGATCTTGCAAAAGAAGATCAGTCCTCTGTGTGTTTTAATGATAATTAGTTAGTCAATGGACATGTCATGGTCAACAAAATCCAAGAATTTACAAACGAATAATGAAAACACAGAGATTAAAAACTAATAAGAAATCATTAAATAGACATAAAGAAACAAATTAGTAAAATTTATTAATGAATCAAAGGAATTCAGAAATTCAACTGATAATCACACATTAGTACATAGTGTTACTTATTTCACAAGTCCACAAAATTTGTAATTATTAAATTCCACTCTAACCCATTATTAATACTTAATCATTTGCGTGTTAACAGAAACTGCACATTGCTTTTTATTGCATTATGTTGAAAAAAGGATTTTAATGTACTTGTTTGGTTATACGTTAGATTGTACTGGGTTCTAAATTGGAAGTAGAATTCTTGAAAAGAACGAATCCATAATATTTTTACCATGTGGGGCGCATTCCTTGAAACATGTGGGTGTTAATGCTGCAAAACTCAATGCAGATGTGATGACATTTTTTGGGCATGTTGCAAGTCTTTACTCATTTTTCTCTAGCAGCCCTAGAGAAAAATGTTGGGAAGTTTTGAAAAAGCACATTCCTTTATCACCACAGAGCTTCCCTGAAACAAGATGAAGTGAGAGGATCCAAGCTGTCAAACCGATAGTTAAGCACTACCCAGGAGTACTTAAATTGTTGGATATATTTTAGAAGAGATGTCTTCTAGTCTAACTCCCTCTGCCTACAACATCATATTAGGGCTTAAGAAATATTTCAATTCCACAAAGAGCTTAATGTTGGCATCTTTTTGGTTCAAAGTGCTTTCATATATTGACTAAAAAAATGTTGTTATTCAAAGCAAAGGAATCACACTCATGTTGAAATAACTCTAGTGGAAGATTTGCTGACAGAATTGAAATTGTTGCGTGATAACCCAGACAGCATAATTGAAGAACCAAACTTAATTGCAAAAGAACTAATAAAAGTTCCTCCTGAATCTCCCAAAAGGTGGAAAAAAAGTACAGATCAATCCAATAGTGATTTTTCAGTAAACAAAGATCAAGAAAATAAATTTAAAACCTCAGTCATGTACCCAGTATTAGAGTTTGTAATGGGCAACATAAAAACACGATTCACTGCAATTAGTTCAATTCGTGACTTGTTTCCACCAGTACTGAACTTTACGGACATGGAAAATGATGAATTAGAATTGAAAGTAAAAGTTCTCATTAGCAAGTTTAAAAAGGAATTGGCAATGGATCTATTTGAAGAAATATTACACTTGAAGAACATTTATAAAACAGAGTTTGAATCAGAAAAGAATCCACTAAGCCTACTCCAAAAACCTTCAAGCTGTATTTGTGAACTTCTGTCTTGCCTATAGGCTTTTCTGTACTATTCCAGTTACAGTTTCATCTCCTGAAAAATCTTTGAGCAGTATAGCGAATTCACTGAAAACTTGGCAGAGAAGCACTACCTACCAAGAAAGGCTTAATAATTTGGCAATTTTAGCTATTAAAAATGAATTGGCTAACAGTATTAATTTATCAGTCAGATGTTATTGACCAGTTTGCTCAAATGAAAGCAAGAAAAAAACTTTGCACTACTTAAGCCGTTTTAGAAACGGGTCTCTCACTTATAATTGGTTATAGCCTACTCTTAGACATGTTTTTGTTTATCTTTGTAACAACTGACTTATGTATCACTTATGTGTTGATAAACACAGATTATGTTTATTTTTTGTCTTCAATTTAGACCATAGTAACATTGAATTCCACTCTAACCCATTATTAATACTTAATCATTTGGGTGTTAACAGAAACTGCACATTGCTTTTTATTGCATTATGTTGAAAAAAGGATTTTAATGTACTTGTTTGGTTATAGGGCTACGTTAGATTGTACTGTGTTCTAAATTGGAAGTAGGTTTTAATTCCGGTACTTCGAATAAATACAGCCTTTTATCCATACAATAAATACAGCCTTTGAATGTACACTAAGTAAGGAAATGTTTGTTAAGTCTAATTAATTTTAAAAATCTAAAAGGTTAAGTTAGATAATTAAACGTTGACACACCCTCCCAAAATCGTCTCTGTACCGTAATTATGTGCGATAAATGGAAACTAATTTCTGTACTTCCAATAAATACACCCTTTTAATAAAATATGTGCCAATAAACCCCAATAAAATATGCACCAATAACGAAGCCTACTATCTTAAGTTAGATAATTAAACGTAGACACAACCTCCCAAAAACGTCTCTGTACCGTAATTATGTGCGATAAATGGAAACTAATTTCTGTACTTCCAATAAATACACCCTTTTAATAAAATATGTGCCAATAAACCCCAATAAAATATGCACCAATAACGAAGCCTACTATCTAAGTTAGATAATTAAACGTAGACACAACCTCCCAAAAACGTCTCTGTACCGTAATTATGTGCGATAAATGGAAACTAATTTCTGTACTTCCAATAAATACACCCTTTTAATAAAATATGTACCAATAAACTCCAATAAAATACTGTATGTACGAATAACGTAGCCTACTAAGTTATACGTTCTAAATTGGAAGTACCGATAGGTTTTAATTCGAATAAATACAGCCTTTTATCCATACAATAAATACAGCCTTTGAATGTACACTAACGAAGGAAATTTTTGTTAAATCTAATTAATTTTAAAAATCTAAAAGGTTTAGTTGCATTGTTAAACGTAGACACAACCCACAAAAATCGTCTGTGTACCGTAATTATGTACGATAAATGGAAAACAATTTCTGTACTTCCAATAAATACACCCTTTTAATAAAATATGTGCCAATAAACCCCAATAAAATATGCAAATAGGTTATAGGTCTACGTTCTAAATTGGAACTAGGTTTTAATTCCGGTACTTCGAATAAATACAGCCTTTAATGTTATGTACAACAGCCTTGTATCCATACAATAATTTAATGTACACTAACAAAGGAAATTTTTGTTAAATCTAATTAATTTTAAAAATCTAAAAGGTTAAGTTGCATTGTTAAACGTAGACACAACCTCCAAAAATCGTCTGTGTACCGTAATTATGTGCGATAAATGGAAAATTATTTCTGTACTTCCAGTAAATACACCCTTTTATTGACACTAACAAAGTAAATTTTATTTAAGTTACATTGTCTACATAACCTCCATAATCTGGCATTAGTTACTTGTGAAGAAAACAGTTCTAGTACACATCGAACACGGAAAGTAATACAAACGTGGAGACGGAAGTTGCCTTTGGCCGCAGGATTTAGTGAAAGACAGAATATTTTTAATCATTTACAACTGAATTGGAGTACTGTCCCTAGATGATTTTTACCACAACACAAATTAATTCCTACGTTAGATAAATCAACGGACACTTCATGGACAACGAAATCCAAGACCTTTTTATAATAAGTACATGGATGTTTATATTAACATCCATGAATAAGTATTCTTTGTCATCAGCTAAGAGATCTAGAGATTATCCGACTCACTTCCGGTAAAACAGGCGCAATTTTAGTTTCATTTCCTCTTACAAGACTGCAAATGTCAACAGTTACGTGATAAGAGGTTATGAAGTTATTGTGTTTGAAATGTAGAAATTTGGTGTCGCATCTGTCAGATTTTTTATATATGGGCGTGTTTGTTGCCATAAACAAATTTACCGCTTCACGTAGATGGTAGTATTCACAAACTAAACAAGTTTTGTTGGTCCAGACTTGTTACTACTGATAGGTTTTGTGTTGAACATAAATTCTATTTTGTTTTATTTTATAAGTATAAGAACAGTGCATGCTAAGGTAGAATATGTTTTTTTTGGTATTTAATTTGATTAATAATAGTAAATTTCGAATTTTTTTTTTTGTATTCGTGTTCGTAAATTTTGTCAATCGGATCATTGTATATAAGATTCACATGTGGTTAAAGTTATGTCATAACGTTATTAAGGGTTGCTTGGTAAATTCGTTTGGTTGGTCCTCATGTCACAATAGACAGATGTATGCTAAATTATATATAAAGATTTATTATTTATCATGTTAGCTTGCAACTAATATGCCATTTGACAGACGGAATTGGTTATTTTGAATTTTACTTAAAAAAGTTAAGGTTATTTTATTTTTATATTGAAATGTAGCCACAAATAATTGGAATCTTTTCTACGGAAGTTTCTAAGCCGTTGTTTTTCCCCTTTATGCTGTGTAATTTCGTTCGAATATTGTATTGCTTTTAGCCAAACAGTTGGGTAAGGTATTTATAATTTTTACAACCAACATTGGTGTAACAAATTTTAGTGTAATTGTCTCGTCACATTTTCTAGTTTATGGTACTTGTTTTTGTCCAAATAATTTTTGGTATAATAATCTGAACATAGTGTTACAAATATCCGTTTCTCTCTCTCTCTCTCTCCTATGGCGCTACAGCCCAAGTCGGGCCCTGGCCTCCACCAATCTCTGCCTCCAATCCACTCTATCCACTGCAACCCTCCTCCAGTTCTTATCCCCATGTCTCTCGCGTCCTCTGCAACGCCATCCTCCCACCTCTTCCTCGGTCTACCTCTAGGTCTCGTTCCCTCCCATGTATCCAGCAAAGCCCTCTTAGGGTTCCTGCTATCCTCCATTCTCATAACAAGTCCGGCCCAGCACAATCTTTGAATTCTTATAAATTTTGAGACTGGTATCTCTTTATATATTTGATACAATTCGTTGTTGTATCTCAGTCTCCATGAGCCATATTCTTGTATTGGGCCTATAATGCGTCTGAGGATTTTCTTTTCAAAGGTGTCTACTATGTCGACTGTTTTCTGTGTGATTGTCCATGCCTCACACCCGTAGCATAGCACCGGTCTGATGACAGTCATATTTTCATTTTTGTTTCCCTGTGCACATCCCCAGACCTAAATGATGGCAGCAATGCGAAGTACACCTTGTTAGCCATGGTGGTCCGTCTTTGGATCTCCGGCTCCTCTGATCCAGTCTTTGCTAGATTCACTCCGAGATACGTGAAATTGTCCACCACCTCAATTGTGTCCTCCTCTATCTCGATGTTGTTATGAACCTGGTCCCTTCTTGTTTGGATAAGCATTTTTGTTTTATCCGTATTTATGGCTAGCCCAACTTCCTTGGCTTTGTTTTTAAGCTCTATAAATATTTCTTTAGCTGCCGTGATCCGTCTTGACATGATGTTAATGTCATCTGCATATTCGGCTATCTGTACAGTTTTATTTGTTAACAGATTGGAGCTATTTATTGATAAGCCTCTAATTACATATTCCAATGCAATATTAAATAGTGTTGGGGCTAACCCATCTCCTTGCTTTAGTCCTCGTGTAATATTTATGGGTTCAGTTAGTTGGCTATCCACCTTTACTTGGGCTTCAGTCTGCTGCATAGTCACTTGCCTTAATCTTACCAGCTTGCCTGGTATTCCAGATTCATGCATTATGGTGTAGAGTTTGTCTCTATTAATAGAGTCATACGCTTGCCTGAAGTCTACAAAGATCTGGTACACATCAATATCACGTTCCCATCCGCATCTTAGTATCTGTTTTACTGAGAAGAGTTGGTCGATTGTAGACCTTCTAGGTCGGAATCCAGCTTGGTATTCCCGTATTATATTTTCTGTGAGGGGTCTCAGCCTTTGGTTCAAGATGTACGCAAAAACCTTGTAGGAGGTGCACAGCAACGAAATGCCTCTGTAATTTCTATATTGAAGTTTGTCGCCTTTTTTTACAAATGGGGCATATAATGCACTTATTCCATTCCCTGGGGATTCGTTCCGTTTGCCATATGTCCATGATTAAGGAGTGCAGTGCGACTGCCACATCAGTACCTCCAGCTTTAAGCAGTTCTGCAGGAATTAAGTCTGTACCTGGTGCCTTATTGTTCCTGAGGGCACTAATAGCTTCTTCTATTTCCTGAATTGATGGTGGGTCAGATTCCATCTCCCCAATGTTTGCATTCCGTGGATTGTGAGCAACAATTTGTCCTACCTGTAGCATACCACCAAGGAGGCCATCGTAGTACTCTCGCCAGATAGTTTTAATTTTCTCTGGATCACTGACAATTCTATTCTCTCTACACAAATATCTGTTTACTATTTAGCAATTTAAGGGGAACAAAACGATAATTCTTTACTATTACATTGTTGCTTTCGATTTGATTCTGCTTGAATAAGGTTCTCTTTAAGGGCAGTAATGAACATTTTACGTAATAATAAATGCCGAAAAACGGATATTGTGACGTGGGCATTGTTAATTGATAACCAACATGAAGTACAATCAACGTTTACAAGATACAGCAACCGATAACATAATTGGCTTGGGCATTTAGCTGATATTTTTTGGCACACATACAAAGGCCACTGTTCATAAATATACTATATCTTCAAAGCAGTCGCTGAGTTATACAACAGAACTGAAGCCACCTTTCGGTACTGTCAGTGTGTAACTATGTATGAGAGTGATGAGTCAAATTGTATGGTAAAACAAAATACTGTATTGGCTAATTTTTAGTCAAATAAAACAATCAAACCATATGAGAACATGCACCAAACAACTGGATACTCATTCAATAAGTACTTTCCAATGTGCTTGTTGGAATAGAGGAAGTGGGTCGGACTTTGAGAGATGTGGCGAGTGGTGTCACCATAGTCCAAAGTGCCTGGCTGCATTTCAGTGCATGGAGTATTGTGATTGTAAAAGGTTAACTGGTGACTGCTGATTTGTAATATAAAATGCCTGGAATGCAATGTGCTGTGACTGCATGTACTGACTTGTATTTTAAAATGACAGACAGGCTCAGTGGCATTTCTTACTATTGTTTCCCAAAAAATGAAAAGCTAAGAAAAATTTGGGTGGAATGATAAGAAAATATTTAGTTTTAATCAGAATACTTTGTATGTTTGTTCCGATCATTTCAAAGCCAAGGATTTTATTGAATATTAGAGCTGAACTTATAGGGTTCCAAAATTGCTGTTTATTGACAAAAGTGCTGTACCATTTAAAAATTGTTACCTAATGAAGATAAAAAAAAAACAAGAGAAAAGACAGAAGGGTCATTCCATATCAAATCAACCAATGAAGAATTTAATTTGAAACTTTATGTCTCAGATATTGGTAATTTTTTGTATATTTGTTGTACTTATAAAGTACTTCAAAAATACAAAGTTTCAAATTTTTTTATTGGGTAGTTTTTTTTAAAGATTTTTTAAAAACGGCACAAAACGCCATTTTTCACATTGTTTTGAAACAGAAAACTGTGTATAATTAAGGAACCGTTAGACCTAGAAAGCTCTTTTATAGCTCATTTTAAAGGTCTTTGTAAGGGCTTTAATTTGATATGTAACACAACCTACTTTGAACAAAAACCTTTTTTTGGCATGTTTTCAAAAAACGTTTTTTTGAAAATTTCAAAAACACCATCATTGAATTTTTTCAAATAAATATATGTTATTTGTAAAGACATTGACTAGAAATATGCAAAGTTTGAAAGTGGATAAATGATGGGGTTTTTTTTAACAAAAATTTAAAGGCATCAGTGTGGAGGTCATATTCACGTAAATTTGCATTACAATACCAACAGTTACATTTTATGTCATTTTTAGTTTGACTTAGTACCATAATGATAAATTACAAACAGTTACTAAGACACCTACAAATTCTCTTGAATAAAGTGTCCCATATTGATCTTGCAGTGAAATGATTTTAACCAACAAAACTCATTTATTAGTTGTATATTTTATGAATTAAAACATATCTCAAGCAGAATGATCACTGTTGCACACCACTATATAAAAATTATCCCGATTAGCGCTTTCAAGCTTCACAGCTCATCGTCAATTCCGATCTGACGATGAGCTGTGAAGCTTGAAAGCGCTAATCGGGATAATTTTTATATAGTGGTGTGCAACAGTAATCATTCAGCTTGTGATTTCAACCACTAACACAAAAAAATTTTTTCATAAAACATATCTGTAGAAGATTCTAGTCTATATATACACTACACAGTGCAGTCTTATAAGAACAAATCATGTTTGTAAATTAAAATAGTGCTTTTGAATATTAATCACTAGCACTACTACCCGTCGCGGCTTCGCCCGCAAAAAGAGTACAGACTGATTAAATAACAACTTCCTCATCAATGCCATACATTATTTGTAGTTTAATACAATAAATTTAGTGATTACTTGCTATCTCTCTGACATAGTTTGATCTGGCTGTTATTATTTTATACATATAACCCTGGATTCCTTTGAACATAAATAAAAATAACAGAAATTACAATTATATTGCCTTTGTGGCCTAAACAAAACAAAATTACTACAACTTATCATTAATATTATAGTTTTATATAACATATTGTGAATTGTATTTGTTTCACAAATTTGTGAAATGCAATGTTTTTTAACTCTTTCACATAACATACTATGTTCCACTTTGTACACTGCACTTTTATAATTACACTTAGTATTTTTTTTCTATGGTTACAGTGTTTTTAGAGTACAAAGGTTCTCATAGTTTGATACATAATCCCAATATAACATAATTTTTGATAACATAATTATAAAAAATCATTCAATTTTCATGAAAATTATAAACACTAATGTATCTCTCGGTGTACTCGTATACTCTGTGTATATTAGCTATAGCTGTTGCCCACGACTTCGTCCGCGTCGAAGAATATTTTTGTCTAAAGTACCTATGTCCTTCCGCGTATTTCAAGAAACTTAAAAAGTAAGTTAGAAGATTTTCAGTTGCTATCTTTCCAAGACCTCTCTGTAAACAACATTCCTGGTTTTCCTTTCTGGCTGGAGGATGACCAAGCTATCAGATGAACTGACTCTCGAGCACGCCACGTACAACTGGCCATGGGAGAAACAGTCGCTCCCGAGATCCACACCAGCCACTTTTAAACTCTGTCCCTGCGCCTTATTAATCGTCATAGCGTAACAAACTTTAACCGGGAATTGCAGACGTTTAAACTCAAAATGGTAATCCGATGGGATCATTGGAATTCGGGGGATGAAGACAGTTTCTCCCTGACTGACACCTGTGAAAATCTGGGCTTCAATCACGTGCTTGTACAGATTTTTTACCTGAAGCCTAGTGCCGTTACAGAGTTTGGGTGGATTTAGATTGTGCAAAAGCATGATTGGAGCACCTTAAGGTAGAGGACGTGTGGTGGGATTCCTGGTGGATCGAGTGTGTGCAAAAACTATACAGGATAATGGACCGCATCTTGTACCTCCACTACCGAGTCAATAGATTCATACTTCATGAGTTCATTAGGTAGCTTCTCTAGTAGAAGATTATTGATAGAATTGGCTGAATCGTTGGTTGGAGTAAGAATAGCCCTTTCCTTGAGCCATGATATACAATCTGCACCACTCTGTTGAATTTCATAGATCTTGTCAGTCAGGCTTGTTAAATCTCTTACAACGGAGCAAAGATTATTCGGAATATTTATTTTTCCATCCTCCTCTTCTAAAATCCTTCCATCCCCAATATCAAGTAATGATTTAGAAAACTCCTCTGCTCTCAAATCATGTTGAAGGTGGACACGCGTGTTAACTCTTAAGGACAGTATTTTGACATTAGGCCATAAAGTGGATGACTTTAGACAGGCCTTAAGTTCATCCGCACGTGTCCCTCGTGGAACAACGGGTAATGTTTGTCTGAAGTCACCAGCCAAAAGCACTGTAACTCCACCCATAAGGCTTTTGCGGTCTCTAATATCCTGGAGTGTTCTGTTCAGAGCCTCAACGCCTCTTTTATGAGCCATAGTGCACTCATCCCACACTATTAATTTAGCTTCACGAAGCACCTGTGTCATATCACTCTCCTTAGAAATATTACAAAGTGCAGACTCAAAATGATTCAGGTTAAGGGGTAACTTGAATGCAGAGTGAGCAGTCTTTCCTCCTTCAATCAAGGTAGCTGCAATACCTGATGAAGCAACTGAAACTGCGATATTCCTTTTGCGCCTAACTGTGGCGAGCAACAGATTTATCAAGAACGTTTTCCCAGTGCCGCCAGGAGCGTCCAGAAAGAACAATTTCCCAGAATCACAATTAATACTGTGAACGATTTCGTCGTAGGCATCTTTTTGTTCTTGATTTAATTTTGGAACATTTACAGCCACTGTTTCAGTCAACCGAACACAATCATAGGACAGTTCGTTCAGGTATTGATGGTTGCTGATAACTTCTTGCTGTCGTGATGGTGTTGGAAGACCGAACTCTTTGAGTGTTTTATCCAACATGGATATGACAGTATCCTCAAGAAGCTTAAGGCATTGGTTGTAAACAATGTCCTGGCCTAATTGGACGTCTCCGCGCTTTCTTTCTATTTGCCTTCTAACATCTTCCGCAGTCTGTCTCGGTATTTCTCCCATAATTTTAGGGGGTCTGCCACTTGGCAGAATACTAACATTATGGCAAATAGCTCACGAATTTTATTAGGAGAGTCAGAGATAGAAGCTTCTTCAAGAGTACGGTCCCAATGGGCATCATCCTCCAGCAAGCCAAGTGCTCTACACGCCGCTTGAAATGTTGGCTGAACTACCCCTGCGATAGTTTTTAATGCAGTAAATGATACAGGACTGCGGATCTCATGTAAGAGGAGGCGTAAATAGTAGCACTCAGCATTGCCAGGATGGACAGTGTATACTCTACCCAACACCTGATCTTTTTTTACCCCTGGATAGCCTGTCACAGATTTACCTTGCTTCCTTCTGCAGAATTGATTGCTTTTCCATACGTAGTAGGACGGAACTTCGCAATATAAAAGGGTCCTTGCGAAGGCATCAACTTTACACAGGTCAAAAAATCCCAAAAGTGTTGTTTTTGGAGGATTATTTATCGTGTCAATGACATTGTCCTCCGTAAAATAAACTCTTTGACCGTTTTCTAGATGTACGGAAAGGTGCATAACAGGAGGAAACCTTTCATGAATAGGGAAGCAGAGGATGCGCCAGACTGCCTCAGAGCTGCTGATGTATCGTCCTGTTTCGTACCTTGTCACCTCGTCCAGATCTTCAACGGTGAACGCTGCTTGATCAGACCCTTTATTCACATACTTGCAGATATATTTGACAGAGTTGCAATATTCAACATTTATGTGGGCTGAGAATGTGCGAGACAGGACGGGGTTGTACGGAACTACCCAGCGATTGTCAAGAATAACCTCATTGATTTTTACTGTAAATCCGCCGTCTGCCGGCGACCGTCTGCGATACTTAGGATAGCCATCCTCTCCTGTCTGAGTCTCTTTTAAGAATGGCCGTGGGTA